>OY796883.1:44940941-45541809 GCA_963680785.1 Diplosoma virens | reverse complement strand
TTTGCCAAGTTCTAGGTCCAGTTTGCTTTTAGAACAAATCATAAAAGCTCTGTGAATAAGAGTATCAATTAGATTGATTTTCTGTTTCTGGGGGCTAAAAGAGTTCCCACGTAGATACTGGCCCGTGAAGGTGGGTTTCCTGTATACTGAAGTTAGAAATTCCGAATCATGCCTTTCTACCAACACGTCAAGGAAGGGGAGAGAGTGATTAGATTCCTTTTTATAGGTGAAGCAAAGTGAGGGATGAAGGGAGTTGAGGTAAATGAAAAAAGTGTTGCAGTCTTCTTCATTGTTGAATACGGCGAAAGTGTCATCAACGTACCGGAAGTACACTAACGGTCTTTTGGCGATGTTGAACAGTTTTGCTTCTTGGTAGCCAACAAAAATGTTAGCTAAGAGCTGGGCCGAGCGGTGGCCCATAGCGAAGCCGTCGATTTGTCGATGCATGTTGTTATTGAAGCTGAATTCCACAGAGGAGGTGGCTAGCTGCATTAATTCGACAAAGATGTTGCGTGAAAGGATGGCGCCATTGAGTCGTCATTGTAAAGGGCGTCAGTGCAGATTTCTACGCTTTCAGCAAGCGGAACATTGGTTGAAGAGACTAGAAATATCAAAAGAACAAAGAAAGACAGAGAAAGGAGAAAAGGTAAATTTTCTGATTTCTTTTATAAAGGTGTAAGAATCAGACACACAATTAGAAGAAAGGTTTTGGAGAACAGGTTGAAGAAGAGAAGTAAGCCATTTAGCTAGCTGATGTTGGGCCGATCCGGTCATAGACAAAATTGGACGTAAGGGTACGTCCTTTTTGTGTTGTGACGACCCTTGCGTTTTAAAAAAGGACGTACCCTTACGTCCGATTTTGTCTATGACCGGATCGGCCCAACATCAGCTAGCTAAATGGCTTTCTTGAATTACCGGAACATGCAATCAATTCGGCTTTCAAACGAAAACTTCAACAACTAAATTTTAACCCGGTTCACACAGTAGAAAAGTGCCCTGTCTACCTACACATCCAATGGATTAAAAATGTCTCGATGAAGTTCGAAAAGCGGATTACGTCTGCTGTGAAACGCTGCTTTTTCTCCGTCGAACCACGTGTTATTTTTAACACTCGACAGCTCTTACCAGCGATTAAGAAAGACGTGTTACCTTCCCATCATCACAGCAATGTTATTTACAAGTTTGTGTGCCACTGCGATAGTCTGTACGTTGGTCGCACGTTTCAACGCCTAGAAGAGCGAATTAAACAACACGTTCCTAGATCCATCGCCAATCCTCCTGCCTCGCCTAACCGCCAAAGTCTTTCCCGCTCTTGCAAGGCCAACACACGCCCACAACAATTTCACGAATCCTCCATTGGTCAACATCTTCTTGACAACGTCCAATGCGCTCTTCACTACAGCAACGAAAAATTTTCTATTCTCGCTCGAGGTCGCTCTTCTTTTCACCTTTCTGCTCTCGAAGCGACTTTCATTAAATCTCTCAATCCCCTTCTGTGTAAGCAAAAAGAATTCGTCTACTCTTTGAAAATTTCTTAATCTTTTCTCTCATTGGCTAACTTCTTTCAGCCAATGAGAACTCTGCTTTCCCCTTTATAACTCAGTTTGGTTTTAATTCTGCTTCATTCTGACGATTATCCCCTGAAGAGCGTCACATGAAAAGCTTTGAGAAGAAAAATCTTTTACTTCACGATTAATAATAACAAAAAGAACAATAGAATCCCTTCGTCACTGCATTTAGCAATCTTAAATACAATGCGAACTAATTTGGTGCTACTTAATACAAATAAGGACGTGAATTGAATACAAAGAGACTTCGATGAAATTCAGGACGATTCTTAATTAATTTCAATGCTCTGAAGCCTAACAACGTTGATCAAATTTTCAGAAACAATAATTATTTATTAATTGAATTTTTACTAAAAAAGGGCCATTCACAAAACAACCAATGACCTTACAAAATGGAGGTCCGGTGCAAGAAAAATAAGGGGCTACTTTTTCTTGTTCCAAATTTTTTGGTCTCAAAAAAAAGTGATCTTCAAAAAAAACAAAAAAGTTATCACCTTAGAAGGGGCCACCGTTATGGTTCCAATAATGAAGAAATAAAGCAATATTTTGCTTAGGAGGGAACCTTTGAGGGGGCCCGGTGCAATCATTTTGTTCACTCCATACTAAAGCCATCACTGGGCGTTAAATATGTGTACCATGACTGTAATTGTAGCGTGACATTTAAAAGTCTTGTTTGTTTTGCAGAAGAACTTGCAGACCTACATGTTTATATTAAGTCATTTCACAAAGAAAGTGCCACGCCGATCTCAAAAAAGTAACAAAGATATCAACAGTGAGTGAAGTTTTAAACAAAAAGCCGGTAAACAAGAAATATCTTCCGGTAATACATAAATTGCTTCTGATTTACTGCGCCATAGCTCTCGTTTCGGCCTCTGCGCGGAAAGAAGTTTTAGTGTTATGAGAAGAATCAAAACATGGCTTAGAAGCACTACGACAGAAACAGTCTCGAATTTTTCCAAATATTCATAAAAACCTGTTGAACAATATCAATTTACAACCCGTTGCAAATGACTTTGCTAAAGCAAGCAAATTATTCTGGGTTCCCTTAGTTGTGCAGCGTTTAATTTGAGATCATGCTCATGTAATTACGTCTTATCTGTTACGAAATTGTTGTTTAAGTTTTTTATTGTTCTATCTACTTAACCTTTTCGTATTCTTGATAGCGTAAATATTTCAACCAGTGCTGTGTTGTGGGTAACTAAAAACTATTCACTGATTAGCAAGTGGAAGCAAAATGCATTTAATGTGTATATAACTGGCTTTGGCTGCTCTGCATGGACGTCACAATTGTAAAATGTTTTTAAAACTAGCTTTGGTACTTTTGACAAAAGTTTAGTTGTGGGTATGTTGAGTAGTTTTAGGTTTAATAACGAGTTTATAGATTTGCGTTTTTTTAATGTGTAGGTTAATTGAGAAAAATCCTGCATAAAATTGATTATTACTGTGGCTATTTCAGTGAGTCATCATGGCAGAGTCAACTTTTACATGATGCAGCAGTTCAGTTTATTTGTTTTGTGTTTCAAAACGAAAAATACACCAATATATAGAAAAAATTTTATTCAAAGAACAGGAAGGCAGCGAAATGACTATACGGTCTTCCAGTCAACTGCCTCCAGGGCCGGATTTACCAATAGGCTAGGCAGGCTGAAGCCTAGGGCCTCAACATTTAGGGGCCTCGAAATTTGGTTTCGAAGTTTGTAATTCTTTTAAAAACTTGACAAGTTTAAACCCTACCTAAAGTATATATATATCAAGCTTTTCAGAGTAGAAAATTCTATAGACAACTGGTTTCAACCAC
Source organism: Diplosoma virens (assembly GCA_963680785.1). Lineage (NCBI taxonomy): Eukaryota > Metazoa > Chordata > Ascidiacea > Aplousobranchia > Didemnidae > Diplosoma > Diplosoma virens. Next base: position 45,538,443 of record OY796883.1, on the reverse strand, counting down.
GTTGTAAACAGCCATTATTACGTCGTTTGCATCATAATAAAGGCAATTATTATGCGCATTCTGCTGGAAGCCTCTATGTTAAAGTTCCGTAGTCTACTCTGCAAAAAACAGTATCGGTAGTTGACATGTTGCTGAAATAACTAATAGACATTGTGTTGCTTACTGTTAATGTGGTAAATTATACGTTTTATCAATTGAAATTTACTAATGTTATCAACTTATCTTATTATTAGACGTCTTGGTATTGCTAACCTGCGTTTAGATCAAGCAATAATCTTGTTTCATAATTTTTCGAACCTTAAATTTATTATGAGCAAAAGATTTGAAAGTGGAGCTAGCAAGCGCAAGAGAAAGAAATTTGAAAATGATATGGTAAAGAAGATAAAACCAATCACTGCTTTCTTGCATCAACCTCTGACAGAAGCAACAGGTGCTGGCAGTGAAGTAGGTGCCTTGACGCTAGCACAAGAAAATCAGTGTGACGAAGCTGATCAGCCAACTGCTAGCATTCAACCAGAAGAAAGTCTTACAGAAAAAGCAATGCAGGACGTTGAACAGCAACCTGGTAATGAGGAAGGAGCCATGCCCAGTGAAAATGAAAATACAAGTATATTTCAGAACTCAGTTGCTGCAAAGGGAGGGAAAAAGAAACACATGAAAGTAGTGGAGATAGTCAAAATTTTCAATTCACACCTGGTGAAGTAAATCAATCCAAAGCTATTACAGATACTTATGCAGATGATGCCGAACATAGATCTACACATACAATGAGTTTAAAGGACGTTGGTTTGTGGAAAGAATTATCAAATGAAGAAATAGCCTACTGGATAGAGAGAGGCCCTTCTGAAGTTCAGCACAGTTGTGGACCATTTTCTAGTTCCAAACGAGTGTACAAGAAGCAATCCAGGTTTTGCACAAAAGCTCTGTTTTATGCAACGAAAGTCAATGGTGAAACATATAGCAGAGAGTGGCTTGTATATTCCCCCGCAAAAGGACGGGTATATTGCTTTGTTTGTAAACTCTTTCCAAATCATGCATCTTCTTCGGCTTTAGCTTCTGATGGTTTTGATGACTGGCACAACTCTTATCTTATCCAAACTCATGAAAACTCAGAAAAACACACAAATGCCATGTTAACCTACCTAACAAGGAAGCGAGGATATACGCTTACTTCAAAGCTGGAGGAGCAAATAAAAGTAGAACAGCAGTATTGGTGGCATGTAATGGAAAGAATCGCCGCTGTAATTTGTACTCTTGCAGAACGAGGCTTACCTTTTAGAGGGGACAATGAACAATTTGGATCTCCCAATAACGGTAATTATCTTGGTCTTTTAGAACTAGTTGCCAAATTTGATCCATTTTTACTTGCTCATATCAATCGCTATGGAAATTCAGGATCAGGAAACCCCTCTTATTTGTCAAAAACTATTTGCGAAGAGATGATTCAGCTCATGGCCAAAAAAGTTAAAGAGTCAATTGTGGCTGACGTGAAAAAAGCGGGATATTTCAGCTTTTCTGTGGATTTTACTCCCGATATTTCACATACCGATCAGTTAACTTTGATTATCAGATACGTGTCTCCTGTAAACGGTTTACCAAGTGAGAGATTTATAACTTTCTTTCAGCTGAAAGACCACTCTGGGGTAGGCATGGCAGATTTAGTGCATAAATATCTCACTACTGAGCTTCAGCTTGATTTTAACAAATGCCGAGGGCAGTCTTATGACAATGCTGCAAACATGGCTGGTAGGTACAACGGTATGCAGCAAAAAATCCTAGAAAGAAATAAATTTGCAAAATTTATTCCATGCGCAGGTCACTCCTTAAATTTGGTAGGCCGCGCAGCTGTTGATTGCTGTCTTGATGCAGTGAACTGTTTTGGCATTATCAATGAAATTTACACCTTTTTTTCAGCTTCCACAAAGAGGTGGGCAGTTCTAAAATCATTTTTGCAACCTCAATCAAAGGTGCCAAAACATTTGTCAGATACTAGGTGGGATGCACATGCAAAAGCCACGGAAGCTATTTTGGAAAGTTACAGTGCCATCACTAATGCTCTCAGTCATTTGCACTCCGATGTAAGTGAGAAGGGTGATACCAGACTTCATGCTAATAACCTTTTGCAAAAAATGGAAAAATTGGAATTTGTGTTTATGTTGCATTTTTGGTCCAGAGTGCTAGGTCGTTTTCATAGGGTTAGCAAAGCCCTTCAGAAATCTGAATTGTTATTAAGTACTTGTGCCGAATTGTACAGTTCACTTGTAGACTTTCTAAGCGAAATTAGAGATGAGTTTGACGAGTTTGATCAGCAAGCAAAAGCAACCTTGCCGAATATCAACTACAGAGCTGTCACTAGGAGACAAAGAAATGCACCTGACGCTTTAAGTGAACTCTCTTCAAAGGAGAGGTTTAAAATAAATTCCTTTATCCCTATGCTCGACGCACTTGAAGCCAATTTAAGAAGAAGAGCTAATGTGTACAGTGACATTGCAGAAATGTTCCTCTTTCTTGCTAATCTGAAAGCAACTAAGGTAGAAATTGTACGAGGCGTAGAACGTTTAAAGGAAGTGTATCCAGAAGATGTTGACCCGAAACTTACTGATGAACTTCTACATTTTCATTTGTACGTGAGACAAACACAAAACCAAGGGCTTACTGGTACAGAGCAATCTATTTCCTTGTCTCATGGAGACCTTTATGAAATTATGTGCAAGGAAAAAATTCACACTGCCTTTCCTAATGTGGAAGCAATATTAAGACTGTTTCTAAGCTTAATGGTCACTAATTGCTCAGGAGAGAGATCTTTCTCAAGGCTCAAAAGCATCAAAAATAAACTGAGATCGACAATGTCTCAAGAAAGATTGTCTGCACTGAGCATTCTGTGTATTGAGAGTGACAAACTTAAACAGATAAATTTTGATGAACTTTTGCATGATTTTGCTTTGACGAAAGCTAGAAAAAAAATTTTGTAGCCTAGTCTTACTCTATTTGATGGCTGTAACTATTTCTTATGTCCTCGTAAATAAACTTTACAATTATTGTAACGGTTGTTTGATCAAAGAAATTAAAATTAAAAGCAAAACTGCCTTAACTAAATTTTTATTCTTTTAATAAAAATTTGCACCCATGAATGGGGAGAATGAAAAGAACGAAGAGTTTAATGCACTCATATTTTTAACATTAAGCAATGACATGTGATGTTGTTTAGAGAGAAATTCTGAGCTCAAAAATAGGGAGGGGCCTCACAAATGGAATAGCCTAGGGCCTCTCATGGTCTAAATCCGGCCCTGACTGCCTCCCTCTAAAGCAGCACACGTTTAAGATTAAGGTTTTGAGCTCTAGCTTGCTTAGAAAGAGTTGATATTGGCCGAAATATTAATTGTGAACCAAAATAAGAGATTAGCAAAATAAAACTTTTTGGAGATACCGATCTGTCATGCGCAAACTGATATTTTATCAGTCAAGCAAAATTTCAAATTGCAGTATGATTTTTAAAAATTGCTTTTGCAAACACATCACGTGGATTCCATGTGAAATCTACGTGAAATCCACGTGATGTGTTTGTCGGAAAATCACTGAATAGTACGGATAGTGTTGAAATTGATCAAATTTTGAAAACCCGATTTGCTCAAAAAGAGGAGCATGGATGAACACAGTGAAGTCCTAACAATTGGGTGACATCCCATGGTCGGACCGAGTAAATAAATTGAGACTGGCCGAAGATGGTCTGCCGTCAGGGAAGTAACGTGTCGGATGGAAGTGTTCTATAGTTGAGAAGCACAGCCACAGCATGATGTAGTCTCTGCTTGAGAGACATTGAGATGAAATGAAGACACTGCACTTGTTGCAGCGTCGACGAGAGAGTTTGTTGCAACGTAGGAGATGGTCAGAAGTTTGTGGTCACTGTCCACGTTGAAAGAATGTTGGCCTGACACAAGTTGCCAAGATACGACGATAAATTAGTAGTAAAATCTTTCGTTGTGTCGCAGAAAAGAAAGCAAGGGTTATGAAAGGATAGAAATGCTAACACAAAAACTTTGCTGCGATTCGCCAGCAAACCTAAGGGCCAGATGAAATCATTCATGTCTAAAGAGATAAAAATTAAACCTTTTTAAACTGAACGTAAATATATATTTGATAGAAATGATGACAAAAACCAGTCGATTTTTCTCAAGCGATCACATTTTAACGAAAATACTAAGTTAAAAAAATCAAGCAAAACATTTCAAACTCATTATAATCACAGCGTAATGTCATCAGAGTAAAATTGATCATATTAAAAATACACAAAAGAAATAATCGATTCAAATTACAGCCTCTGCATTCAGAACAAAATCAAAAATTAAAACATAATAGCGTCATTCCTTGTGACGTCACTATCCGAGTTTCACGGTTGAATAGTTTACAAAAGAACTTCTCGGCCCTCTGCCGATGTCAGCGGTCAACTTCGCATTCTGCGCCATCTGGTTGAAGTTGGTGGACTTGCGCTTGATCGATTCGCGTTCCGCTTCGTTGATTTTGGCCTGGACGCGGGAGAATTCGAGCGCAGCTTCCTTGAGCTGAATGTGACGTTTCACTTTTTCTTCTTTTATATCTAAACTCTCCTAAAATGAGAACAGCAGCAATATTACATCCCATCAATTCATCTGCACATAACATTCGATCAAACGTCAAACGATTAGTTAGTTTATATTAATATTTACCGGGCACGCTTGGAGCTTCTAAAACTCGGTTCAGATTAAAAGCGGACGCGGAAAAAGCAAGCGAAAAGCGAAATTTTTGATAGTGAATTGGAAAATTACGTTTTCCATTTTCTTTTTTTCGGGATTGGTTCCGATCTTTTTTTAACATAACAAGCACTAAAATTTTGTGCTTTCAACATGTCTTTGTGCTTTCCGCTTTCAGCCTGAACTGGCGTTTACTTTCCTGAAGAGAATATATTTTTGGTAAATTACCACTAAGCAAAATTTCCCCCTACACACTCAAGAACAGCCCAAACACAAACACTTCCCTCAATTTCTTAAACAAGATGTGAATAAATGGACGGAAAAACGACGCGAAATTCTCGCTCTGCAAACTGATTTGCCACGTGGGCTTGAAAAGTCTCACGTCAGACTTGTATTAAATCGATTTCGAGTCAACTTTTGTTTATTGATGTTGACAACAAATAAAAGTAAATGTTGTTTTTCTTTCACCTGGTTTCGTTTTTACATAAGTCCTACTGACGATAAATAGCCTCTCGTGTTAGTAAGTGGGTTCCATATTTCTACAGGAATTAAAATGACCATAACTTATCAAAACATTCGACAGAATTATTTAGCCCAAAATGATTCTTGTGTCACATGCATTTACAGCCCGTTAAAAAAATTCAGTGTATGTCTAGCCTGTTCTTGTGCGTATAAAAGAGACCAATGCACAAAGAATGTTTTCTTCTATCCTGCCCAGTAAAGCAAGTTACGATTCCTAGATGTGGCCGGGGAAACACAAACAAAAAGACCTGATCAAAACACAAGACCACGCTTAGCCATGCAGTAAAGCAGCAATACAATCATATGATAAAGCGCGGCACCCAGCTACCTTCATTCGTTCAACCAGTTCCTTGTCTTTCTTGTGAATGAGCTGGAGATTTTTTTTCCATTCACTCTCTCCAATCACCCGGATGTTCTTGGCACGGGTCGCTTTGCTGCGGACCGTCTCGTGGGCCACATGCACGGCCCGCTCGGTCCTCTTGTTCTAATCAAACAATTCTAATAAAATGGAGTAACAGAGTAAGTCGGGTTATCGCTCTGTTGAAATCAAAGAACCAACATTCAGTGGGGAAATTAATTAACAAGAAAAGTATCAATTTGAAACAAGGTTAAGTGAAAACGTTTACTTAAAAAAAACTGGGGTGTCAGTTTATAATGTCTCAGACGGCGACCTTTGCCCATCGTCACATGATGTAATACTTCTAAAATTATTTCGTTTAAAAATTAATTCACAATGCAAAACCTATTTTTATGAGAAGTATTCATGTTGCAGAATAAAAAAATTCAAAAAGTAATTTTTTTATTTCAATAGCCAAAAGCTTAGCGGATATTTTAATACTGTTATTTTAATACTGTGCATTTGCTACACACAACTGATACATATAAGGGAGTGCAAAAGTAGTTATGCAGCACTATTACAACCTGAAATTAGTAAAATATTGCATGATCAAGAGAAGTGACGTGACATAATGCTTAATAAATTTGATGACGTAAACCACATTTCAACTAATAAAATAGCATCGATTTTTATTAATAGAACTTAATATTTTAACTATGATAGAATTTGATAGAAGAGTCCACAAAATCAAAACACAGAGCCTCATATGAACCGGGTATTTGAGCATAAATAATTGAGTATTTGCATAATAAAGAATTTAGTGTGGTACGTTTTTCTCTTTTTTAACCTGCCCCTACTTTTGCACCCTTCTCGATTGGTAAGTAGATTGCACCCTACGAATGCTGGTAAACTAGAGTTGCAGTTGTAGAGAGCTATTGCGTCTTGCTTTAGTGTATGATTGACACGTGAGACAGTTAGCTTAGCTTGAATGACTGCACCTTATTTTAATTAAACTTTCATAAATCTATTGTATCAGCATCTCAATCAAAAAAAAAATTTTATTCCGATGAAAATAACGGTGATTCACTTATCAGTAGATATACATCGAAATCAAATTGAACTTAAATTATTGAAATTTACTGAATTTTAAATAAAAAAAGCAACAAAAACTGAAACTTAGACTTGATAATAATTTATAAACTTAAACAAAGATCGACCGAACTAGCAACTTTTAACTGGAAAAGTTGGATAAGCAATTGGATAAAGTGTTGTATTTGAAGAAAAACGAGTTTATTGTAACAAAAACAGGTTTTTCTATTTTGAAGTAACAATGCGTCAATCGACGCAAAGAAGTTGCAACGTTGATTTGCTGCTGCGATTTAATAAAAATCTGAAATTCAGTGGTTGGCGAAACAACAATAATTTAAAAAATATGATAGAAATCGCCGCTGTGCTACGCAACGAAGAAATGCTATGAATGAGCAAAGTTTGAAATTGAACTTGACAGGCCCCGGTTTTCAAGTGCGACGGTGCACAATCAGCGGCCTTAAATAACAACTTATTGCAGCCGTGCACACATGCCACCCCCACTTAACTAATTACATATTTAATTCAATACAATTTTTTCTATTTTACAGTTTTGTTTTGAAAAGAGCCATATAAGAAAAAGTAATGACGATGGTGAAATACAGTTTCAAACAAAAAGCCAGAATGAAACCAAAAGTTTTCACCTGCAATCAAAGACGCAAAAGTTACGCTTTTGGTTTGATCACAAGTAAAAATTTTTTTGTTTTCTATTGAAATTTTGGTTCAATCACAATTTCTTTTAATCAAACCAAACGCGTAATTTTTGGTTTGATCACAAGTTATGTTAATTTTCAATTGAAAGTGAACTCCCGGCGGCCTGTAGCTAAGCTTATTTTGTAATGCGGCCGGCAACAACAAAAAAGGTGATAAACCCTGCTCTAATGATAAACTTGAACCTTGTCGATTAGGATGGCTTGCTTGTAATCTTCATTCTCGCGATCGATCCGCTCCAGGTTCTTCCTTGTCTTGTCGATTCTCTCCGTGATTTCCTTTGCCTGGTTCTTCATGTTCAAATCACGAATCGTCACCTGCAAATAGAACAGCGACACTTCAAACCTCTTCAACTGCCATCAGCGCGGACTGAAGACCGCTCATCGCACCCTCGGCACCTCCAAGCACCGTTCCTCCCCACTCGAGGAGATTAAAGCGAAACTTTTACAAGATTGTCAAGGCAACGTACCTCAGGATTATACATCACAGGTCCTTTATGTAAAGACGCGTGCAAAAACATAGAAACAGTAGAACGGTGTTTGGCGATGGACGCGATGCTCAGCGTTCGCCGAGCACGCGGCGGCGGTTAGCGAATCTTCCGCATGAATCAGTTTGAAATAAAACATTTAAAAAAATTGGAAGATTCAACATGTTGATATGGTCAGTGTGTTTGTCGCTTTGTGGAAAAGGCGTCCAGCATTACTTTGGTTTTTATTGCAGTGTTCAGTGCGGCTGGATGACCATGATGACTAAATTGCTTCTGCTTCATCTCAGCAAAAAACAAGCTCGAAGTTCTTACAAACTACATCACCAACCAGTCAGAATTGGGCATTGAACCCGGGACCATCCGTCTGATCGAACCACGTCATAGCTGCTGAGAGGAGCAAAACGAAGTGGTTCCAATAAAAGTCAAAACTCGTCGTCAATGGTCATGTGACTACATCGAACTAATCAATCACCTTTTGCGAGTAGTTGCTGGCGGCTTTCTGGAGTTTTTTCTCGAGCGCTTGCCTCCTCATCTTCTCCGACAGATCGTTCCTCCTCTTCAGCTCCGACTGGATTTCGAGGAGACGCTCATGCTGCTTTTTGTTCATCATCTTCACCTGGATGAAAAAAAGATAAATGATGTGGAAAAAAAGATAGAATGCTGGAGGTTTAAAATCTTCTAAAAGTCGTCACTGCATAAAAGCAACAACTGGAAAAATATAACGAACATACCAGCTTTTAATAACAATGGTGTAAAGCGTTCAATTCAAATTTTTAATTTAATAACTTTTCAGTTGTTACAGCAGGCCAAAACTAAAATTTCGTTAATACGAGAGGCAATATAAACAAAATACTTTCTGCAGTTCTTTCATCTCGTTCTCCAGCTTTGTTCGGTTCGCTTTCTCTTGCTTGCTCATCAACTCGCTCTCTAATGTTTTCTGAAAAGCCTGGAAGAAACAAAGCACCGTATTATGGGTTCTGTTGGTCGAAAACCAACAACTTATATTGAAAATCCAATCAAAATCGAACAGTCAACTCCAAAACGCATTGAGAACCAGCAATGTAGTGACCGAGTGTCAAAGCTGGCCATGTGAGGGGTATATTGCTTTATAATGCTTGCGTAAAATCAGCAGGAATTCTTTGTAAACATTAATTTCTTTTAAATAAACAAATATCTTGGTGCAATTGACTGTGAAAAAAATAAGCCTCAAATCAATATTTTTTCTTCGCCGATTAACATTTTAGGAAGGACACATAAGAAAACTGTGGGTGAACTAAGGCCAAACAACTAAAGTGAAGTGAAGCGTTTTGTTAAGGTTGCGAATTTACAAACCAATGGTTTGTAAATTACAATAAATAGCTTATTGTTATTAACAAACATTCTTTTTTGCTGACTCGATAAAAACTTAGAAATTCTACCTACCGCACATTTTAACATTTACCAAAAGTTCTAAGTTGGTTTCATTCAAAGTTTTTTCTTGCTTCTGTTTCTTTTCAAGGGCAATCTTTTTTCTTTCTTCTATTCGTCGCAACCTTAATCTTTCCTGCAAGAACATAATGAAAAATAAATGAAACAGGTGGGAAAAGATTAACACGTGATTTATACACGAAGAAATGCAGGTGAAAAGTGTGTATCTGTAGATTCTCCCGAACCGTCGACGAAGCAATGACTTTCTGTCGCTAACATTCACCAACCGATATCGAATTGAAAGTCCAGTTAATTTATTAAAGAATTTATTTCTGTAAATAGTAATCAGTGTTCTTCTACCAGACGTAACAAAAAAGAGCCTTTACTGGATCGACGGTGGTCGAGTACCACGACAATTCGGCGCTAGACAATTTGGCGAACGAGAGGCGTGCCTTAAATAAGAACAGTAAAAATTAAATCACAGCAATGGAAGGCCGCGAGTTCGAAACCACAACTGTGATTAAATATCTGAAACTCAACAGTTTCATGAATTATTTTGATTTCCAAAACGAGCAGTTCAGGAACGACTAGTTGAAAAAATCACACCGTTCATTTTATAGCAGATACGTTATATTTCCAGGCATGTTTACAAAAACATTTATTTCGAAATTACTTCCCGGGAGAAAAGTTGATATATTTCTTGATAATTTATGACTATTTATAATAATGAATATACTAATAATTTAAGAAAAAAAGTTAAATTACTGAACAAATTATAGCTCTGAAGAATGAAATTTTTTTTTATTTCGTATTTTTTACTTTCATCAAAACAAAAATAAAAATCTTTAATAAAAACGTTTGATAAATTTTTAACAAAAAGACTGAAAGTACAAGAGATTTATTAAAGTCAAAATGTATTGTACAGTAAGAATAGCATTAAGAAAACACTTTTTAAGTTATTACAACACAACGCTTCTAAATGGCTTCGATGTTTTTACAAGACTTTTTTGATAACAAGAGTACTCAGTACACATTTTCTTTTCTAAAAAAGAACTTTCCTTCTCAAGTATCATTTAACACGTCATCAGAGTTGATGTGATCGAGCGTTCTTAAAGCGTCGATTATGACGAAAATGCTCAATCAAACACATTGCTTACCTGCTTTTCTATGTTTAATTTTGCCAACGAATCTTGTTGTTCTTGTTTTTGTAGCAACTCCTCCTCCAGACTGCGCAGCTTCTGTATCTTCTTTTCCTCCTCATCTTTCAACTTTCTCTCCCAGATCAAACGGTTCTCAGCTACCTCCTTTTGGCGATGAATTAATTCTTTTTTCTGGAATGGAACTTTCAAAATCACAACCCATTTGCACGAAACTGTTTGCCGAAAAAGTTAATTAAGTGTGTCGCTGCTTCTCTGTGCTTTGACGAAGAAACCAATAATTGTGAAGCGATAAAAATTCAAGTTAGTTAATAGCAATAAAAATAATGAGATTTTTTGACGTCAGTATATTATATTGGTGCTGTTTTAAATTCTGAGCAAAGCATTGGAAGCAGAGCAAGGGGGGATGGAGGGCCAACAGCGGTGGGTTAGTTAAACCGCACTTCGGTTTATATGCAAATGATGTCTCGCTGATCAGGATTAAAGCTGATCTACTTGTGACGAACTATGGTAGAAGCGGATGGATTTGTTCGTTTGATCAGGCCACGCGTGTATAATACAAGATAAACAAAAGCTTCGGCATATTAAGTGTTCAATTTAAGCTTAGGATGTTTTAACTGTGGCTAAAATAAACATGCCTAAAATGATGATTATTAAATATTTTTACAAAGCCAGCCGAACCAGTAGAAAGCGATGAGTGACGTGCGCTACAAGCTATCTAAACATTGTTGTTATTTTGTCGAAATAAGGCAGGGGCTTAATGTGTTTTCTTTAATCTGTTTTATTCGATATTCGTTCAAAATCGAGTGAACCGCCAGTTAGATTATTCAGCGATCAAACCTTTTGCTAGGGGTGAACAAACTAAAAACAAATTGCAGTGAAATGGACGTTGCAAGTTTGTGTATGAAGTTGGCAGATTCATGTTTTACTGCTGTTTATCTCGACAGCTAGTTGAATGGGCTAACTTTTCCTGAAAGTAATGAAAAACAACGACACAAATTCTAACGGTATACGTGGAGGAAGAAGTGTGGGTGCGGCTGTGCCCATCGATCACACTCACTATTAATAGATTGATGACTTAAACTAATAAAGGGTGAAGAAATGGGTTCTGAGTACACTGGCAAAAAATCATGTTTTTGATTTCGAAAAATGGATGTGACGCATCTAAATGAAGAATTTATCAGCGAGACACCACAAAAGTTTCAAAAACACTGTTGTAGATAAAAGTGAAATGATCACGATCTTGATTCGAGCTCTTTATCTTGAGGGTAAAGCAAATAATGTTCAATGAAAACAATGCACTACCAGCGTGCACTTTCAGCGTAACTGCGATACACCGCTAAGCCGCAAGGACATACTGGCGGTGGTTCCGATATGCTGACCACATTATCGAGTCAGCTAACACGGATCGGGTAAAGTCAAGCTAAACCCTGCAGTTCCATTGCTAACATTAAGTAAGAATGGTCAAGTCAATCAACAAGCAAGTGCCGACAGACCTGTTTCGTCCTTGTTAGAACTCGTCAGGACAATATAGTTTAATTGCTTGTTGATTGACTTGACCATTCTTACGTAGTAAGAGTAATATGGTCAAAACAGAAACAGTAGCAACAAATACAGTGTTTCAACACTGTACAGGCCAGCCGCTTTCTTTCAACTGATCACTGACATTATCACGGTGTTGATCTTACCTCTACCGTCTACCGCACTAATTTTGATTTACGCCGGGCTTACTCGCCAGCCTACAAAAAGAACGAGTTAACTGAATCAAATTTTCGGTAACAGTAGGAATCGCTTTATTTTCTCTTCCGCTGGCCCTGAGAGGCGCCTGTTGCTAATCCAGCGAATATTAATTGGAAGTTTTCTAAGCTACTTATATAAATTTCGGCTTGTGCCGTTTGCTATGTTGTTAAATTATGAGCGTTTATAAGCAGTTATTTAATGTTGACCTGATGATTTTGTTAGCAAATTTAATGGAGTCCTAAAATGTCATTTGCTAAATCTAAAACTACATCATTGATACTGCTCATAAATAAACCGATACCCATAGAAATATGTAAACTATTGTAATAAACACGTGAGTTACGTTACAATAGCGATCGTAAACAAATATACAATTTCGTGGAGAATGAGCGAGACTTTTAATAGGTTGTCAGAATGTTTGTAGTAATTAAATCAAAATTTCCACTTTTAACAATGAACCAAAATCGACAACCACGTGATATTTCGTCGTTATCCATTTTTGCCGCGAAATGAGAGACATGAAACGTTTTCCCTTGCTGGCTGGTGTTAACCTTTGTTTGCAGCAGCACCTCCATTCTCGCCTTTTCTTAGTCTGTTCTCCAGCCAACGCTCTTCTCTACAACGACCTCTATCCATTCTTTCTTCTTACCTTTCACCGTAATTTTTATAGCCATCACCGGAGCTTTTTTTGTAGTTTGCGGATCGGTAACATTTCAAAACAACTTTGCGACACGCCATACCCCCACAAGTAAATACCCAAAAAAAAGTCCTCTCAACTTTTTTAAAACTACTTTTTCTCTCACAACTACCCTTTTTTTTTCTTGAATATCCTGAAGATTTCTTTACGTAACGTTTTATACACAGGGTGTGACAAAAGTAACGGAAAATCTTGGAACGATTATTTTATGGTTCCAATCATACTTTTAAAGATCGTTCAGAATCTATGTTTCAACTTTTCTTTTTATGTTTCAACTTTAATGTTTTACATGTATATTTTATTTAAATTTCTCATTTTGCGTTACTTTTGTCACACCCTGTATAAAAAAAAGAGGTTTTCGGTCACGGTCCAATTTTTCTGCATTAGCATGACCTCATAGCGCCTTACGGAGCCAACAGTGCTAAGCAGGGCCTACAAGGATAAACCTCTTCTTTAGGACGGAGAAGGTTGGGGGGTGAATTTACTTTTTTAAATCTGAACACATGATTTAAAGATCGGCAGAAAAGTGAACGAAGGTTGCCGGTTAACATTCGTTTAAAGTGCTGGTGTAACAATCCAGGACAACTATGAAGTAACTTTATGTGCAACTTACTTTGATCTCGCCAGCTTGCTTTTGTTCTTTGCTCCATCCAAGTACTATTTCGCGGCGTTCTTTCTCATCCTTGGCATCTTGCTTCCTCCTCTCCTTCATCAGCTCCACCAACCGTCGGTCTCGCTGAAATCAAAGTTGTTAATCGTCCGGATATCAACTGGCTATAAATAGACCTGGACCCGTGAATTGTATTTAATTTTAAGCAGCACTTATACATGACTAAATTCATGTATTATAGAAAGAGACACACCATCATCTACATCAATCACTCACTAACTTTTTAAATGGGGTTAAAAAGATTCAGAGCACAGCAAACATGAACCCAATAAAATGGAATTTAATTTATACGAGGGTCAGTCAAAAAGTAATGAGCCCTGTTAACTTTAACCGCTTTAACCTTCATATTTTTTCTAGAAATTTTAAGGGTGTTTAGTAAATTTACTGCTTTAAAGATAAATTGTAAAAAAAAATTGTTTCAACGTGTCCACTTTTGGTATTGTGTTTTGGAAATGACGTCATCACTGGATGTCCGTCAGAAGCAGAGAGCTGTGATTGAATTTCTTGTTTCGGAAGGGGAGCCACCAAAACAAATTTTCGAAAGATTGGTAAATGTTTATGGAGATGCTTCATTAGCCTACAGCACTGTGAAAAAGTGGGTATCCAGGATTAAACACGAAGAAGATGATCCAAGTTTGAGTAGCCTCCAGGACAGACCAAGAAGTGGAAGACCATCTTCTGCAGTCAATCCTGGAAACAATGATAAGGTTGAGAAATTGATTAGAGATGATCGCAGAATCACTATTGATGACATTGCTGAACGTGTTGGAGTTAGCCATGGAAGTGCTGTGAATATTGTTAATGAGCTAGGCTTTGCAAAGGTTTGCGCCAGATGGGTTCCGAGGCAACTTTTGGATTTTCACAAGCAAGCCCGTTTTGAAGCTTGTTCGGAGCTTATTGAGTGTCACAGAAGTGACAAAACTTTTCTCAGCCGTATAGTGACAGGAGATGAAACCTGGGTTCATCACTATGAACCTCTGTCGAAAAGATCATCCATGGAATGGCGTCACCCCACGTCCCCAAGAGCCAAGAAATTCAAAAGTCAACGTTCAGCTGGAAAAATTATGGCGACTGTGTTTTGGGACATTGAAGGAGTGATATTGGTAGATTTTATGCCTAAAGGTACTACCATCAACTCAGATGCTTACATTGACACTTTACGCAAACTGAAAGCGAAACTGAGAAGAGTACGACCTCACCTGGACATGTCTAAGGTCTTGCTGCAACACGATAACGCCAAGCCCCATACCAGTCTCAAAACTCGTGAAGTGATTGCTTCTTTTGGATGGACGACGGTAACCCATCCCCCATACTCACCCGACCTGGCACCATCTGACTATCATCTTTTTGGACCATTGAAAGGAGTTAGGGGGAAGCACTTCACTAGTGATCAAGAAGTCAAGCACGCTGTAAGAAACTGGTTAAAAATGCAGCCTGCTGACTTTTACAAGGCTGGCATAGTGTCCCTTGTTCATCGATGGACAGTTGGAATTGAAAAGTGCGGAGATTACATTGAAAAGTAGAACTGAGATCTCCTATCCCTGGGCTTTCTTTTGATGTATGACTTTTGATTTTATTGCAACAAATATGGCCAGGAGAGACTTGGGCTCATTATTTTTTGACTGACCCTCGTACAATGAAAAAAATTGCCAAGATCCGATGTTTTCTTGTCATAATGCAGCCGCTCAACATCTCTCACAATGCAAGCGCTCAACATCTCTCACAATGCAACTGCTCAGCATCTCTCACAATGCAGCCGCTCAACATCTCTCACAATGCAGCCGCTCAACATCTCTCACAATGCAACTGCTCAACATCTCTCACAATGCAGCCGCTCAACATCTCTCACAATACAGCCGCTCAACATCTTTCACAATGCAAGCGCTCAACATCTCTCACAATGCAGCCGCTCAATATCTCTCACAATGCAGCCGCTCAACATCTCTCACAATGCAGCCGCTCAACATCTCTCACAATGCATCCGCTCAGCATCTCTCACAATGCATCCGCTCAGCATCTCTCACAATGCAAGCGCTCAACATCTCTCATAATGCAGCCGCTCAACATCTCTCACAATGCAAGCGCTCAACATCTCTCACAATGCAAGCGCTCAACATCTCTCACAATGCAGCCGCTCAGCATCTCTCACAATGCAGCCGCTCAGCATCTCTCACAATGCAGCCGCTCAACATCTCTCACAATGCAGCCGCTCAACATCTCTCACAATGCAGCCGCTCAACATCTCTCACAATGCAACTGCTCAACATCTCTCACAATGCAGCCGCTCAACATCTCTCATAATGCAGCCGCTCAACATCTCTCACAATGCAGCCGCTCAACATCTCTCACAATGCAGCCGCTCAACATCTCTCACAATGCACCGCTCAGCATCTCTCACAATGCAGCCGCTCAGCATCTCGCACCCAGAGCAATGATACTTAAAGTGTGCGCCCGAAAGTTACCCCAGATACTGCTCCTAGGTCCCAAAAGTAGTTTTGTTTAGATTTATTGTTTCGAGATAGATACTTGTGCTAAACCAGGGATTCTTAAACTTTTTGAGGCGCGCCCTCTTTCATCATGCAAACAAAACTCCGGCACCCCTTGATGATATCAACAAAGCTCAAGTTTCATATTAAAAAATCTAACAGCATTGAACAAAACAGTAATAACTAAGTTTTGTTAATAAGAAGAATGCAACTGTTTTATGGCAACCAAAAGTTTGATTTGTGACTTCAGATCGCACCTCAGGTCAGCTACACAGTTAAGCTTGTTCCTGTGATTTGTCTTTATACCTGGGGAGAAAAGCCACTTTCGCACATGTAAGTCGACGAAAACGGAAGAAGTGTACTTACGAGTATAGCTGCAGCACCCATACTCTTGAACACATATATACACATATTTCGCACAGAAATCAGTCAGTGACATAGCTTCAAGGTGTTTTTTGCAGTCGAGTTACATTTCGTTTCTGAAAATTCGTCCTGCAAATCTTTGGAAAAAATATCTTTGCTTTGTTTTAATCGGGGAAGTAGCATTCGAATTCTTGTTTTAAAAGTTGCAGATGATTCTCCATCTTAACTTTAAGCTTGCCCTTAAGTTCAATTTGGTTTTTCTCTATGGAAATATTTAGTTCAGGAAAAGAAGCTGCATTTTTTAAAATTCGACGATGCCCACCCTAGTTTTGTCATGAAAGCGTTGATAGCATCGCACTCATTGACACAGTTCATATTCTTGCGTTGCAAAATTAACTTTGAATAATTATTTAACGCTTCGAAAACAACCACGAAGTTTGCCGAGTTAGATGAAAATCTTTCGATTTGATAGACGAAGGAAGATCTTCTTTCTCATGAGCTAAAAAACAGTATAAGCTCATCTTTTATTTCATAAAAGCGGGCTAACACGTTAACTTTTAAGAACCACTGAACGGATGTTGAAAAAGCAGAGTCTTATGATTGGAATCCATTTCCTTGCAAAGCTTTGTAAATAGATTTGTATAGACATCACTTGCTTTAACGTAGTTGACGATTTGTATGATTGTTGCAAGCTTATCTTTCATGGCAATAGCTAAAGTCTTGGAGCCCAGAGTCTCTCGGTGAATTACGGATTGGGGAGATGAGACGCAACTGCATCGGGGGGTTTCTACTTAATCTTTGCGATGAACTCACTTCGAGACCCAAACATTGTCAGACCACCATCAGCGCAGACACCCACAAATTTTTTCTAAGAAATACAATTGTTGAAATAAACGTGGAGACAACTTTAAATACATCTTCTGCTCTACATGTGGTTTTTTGGGGTCTGCAAAACAGCATATCCTCTTCAGTTGAAACGACCGTACACTAACAACTGCGACACTTAGGAACTGTCAGTTGTTTTATCACATTAAATAAAAAAAGTCAGCCTTGTAAATTTTTTGGGAACTTGACACTCAAATGTCTTTTGGAGCTCATCAATGAGTGTTTTTCTTGTACAATCCAAAAGTGAAATCTTCGCCATTTCCTTGCTGTATGTTTTTCCCAACCAAAGACCAGCTGCTTTTAACATGCACGGTTTAATCAAAGTTTCACCAATGTTGTGTGGTTTTTTCTCTTTAGAAATTATATGAACGATCCGGCAGACGAAGATTGGCGAAAGCACTTACTTACTTGCAATTTTCAATTTTTTTAGATAGTCTTTCTTGCTTTGAAAAAAGGCAAAAAGCGTATCTGTATGGCCAAGGTGCTTTGTCTGAAGATGACACTGCAAACAACTTATTCACATGGCGTGATTGTTGAGATTTTTACAGCATATCACGCATTGTGGTACCACTTTACCACTTGACTATTCTCAGCAAAATCTATAAACCATACTTGAATAATCACTGTCATGCCCTCTCCTTTTTTCCGTTTATTTTATGTCAATGCAGTTATCTATTCAGTTTGCAGCCATTTGCTTGCGCCCCTTATGAACCTTTCCTGCCCCACAAGGGGAGGGGGCGCCCTTACTTTAAAAAACACCGTGCGAAACCGTTATGTTCAAAATATATTGCATTTTTATATTAACTTATTTTAACGTTAAATTTCTCGAACCATACAATTTATTTTAATTTTGTTTTTTTACAATTTTGACATAACGTGGTTGTTAGCACAATAATCACGATGACGTCATAAAGACATTTCGAGTCGAAGGGGGAATTTTTGCTAATAGTTTTCAGATTGCGCACTATGCTCTTTCTTAACGAATTAATCGGTGCTCTAAGGATCGTGGGCAAAAAGAAGGTGAATAATTAATTTAGTGCGAAGACTATTGTTTGAAACTGATTGAGTTTTAATTCTTAGCGAAGGATTTTCTTATGTTACCGAGTACGCTTCAATCACGAACGATCACAAAAAGAAATGAATAACTGGTTAAAAAAGCTGAATCTTTTATGAGCCTCATTCTTGTTTTAAGCTGACAAATATCCATTGTTTAAATAACTAAATTAGCTGATTGTGAGATACTTAATAGAATTTTTTTATTTTTCGTTTAGCGTTGGTTGTACTTATTTTTTTAATTATTGTTTGTTCATCATAAATTTGATTTCTGTCCCATTTTTCTCGGAAATTTATTTATGGTGCGCTGACGATTACCAATTAGATTTGAAGCGGGTCTTAACTGAAAAAAGTTTAAGAGCTTCCGTATTAAAAGTGTTCTACAGTTAAGAATTATCACAAATACATACAAATGTTTCTTAAAACCGCTGATGAGCCCTGACGTGCCAGGGTGTTGTCAGAATAGTTTGAAAACCACTTCTTTATGTAACCATAGGAAGGAGTTAACAGTTATTCCATAAATTAATTGTGAGGCATAAGGCAAGTTCGTAAATTCAGGACCATGAAAAGTTTAAGTTGAAATGACGAGTAAATGGCAGCATACGCACAATATATGATTAATTGACTACAAGCCGATGTATTAGCAAAAATACCAATATTCAAAATAGTTTTTAACCAAAATTCAACTGAAAGTATACAAAATATAATGGCCTTGTAGTGAGTTAAAAAAAAAACAATTAACGCATGATTGGTTTGCATACGAATGATGAAGCAATAGAATGACATTAAGTTATTTCGTACTGTACAAAAAAAAATCTTTAAACTTTCTAAAATCTTTAGCTTAAATTTGTACATCGCATTAATAATTGCTAATTGATACAGCAATCGTAATGATTTTCAATCTAAAACATCGATACATTATCTAAATACAAAATAGTCTAAAAATATAATCAATAGTCTTAAAAGCTGTGAAAGATCGTTTTTGAATTCTAAAAGTACAATCGCTGTATTTAATCGATGCGATCTAAGAGTTTATTCATATCACAAGAAACAGTATTACAAAGATCCTGAGTCCGTGATTTACTCTCAAATTTAGTTATAGAAAAAATTAAAAACAGTTGCTTAAATTTAAGCGATAACCAATTATGAGCCATTTTATCACCTGTATCTGCGGGGTCATGTATCCACTGGTGCAATTTGAATTATTTCCAAACACCGATGTAGATCGTATACTGCTGCCGCTTGCTTTTAAGTGTTTATTGCTAATTAAATGAAAGATGCTTAAATACACAAACATAAACAAACACATTTTCTGTAAGTTTAACACAAACCTTAAACATGCCTTTTATAAATTCATATGTGTCAATTGAAGCGTTTTACTTATCTTTAAGATTGTCGGCAGCGTGGTCGAGTGGTTAGAGCACCGGGATTGTGATCGACACGGTGTCGGTTCAAAACCCACTTGCATCATTCTGTTGTGTCCTTGGGAAAGATACTTCACGGCATTTTCCTCTGCTTGGTGGTCTTGGCAAGCAGTTCTAAATTAAAGTCATATCCTTACTAAATTTTAAGCGGACAGCAATATCTTGTCATCTCGGGAAGCAGGTCTGGGTAATTGCTTACCTTATGTATAGCGCCTCCGTCGCTTTCCTGCGAGTCAGGAGGATAAACATAGAGATAAAATAAACAAATAAATGAAGATCTTAGAGCCAAATGACAGCTCTCTAGTTATAAACACGATTTAATAAGTAAATAAAAATCATTTAAACAAGTGGTTTATGGTACAAAATTTAAATATAGCCAGCAAAAAACTCATATCTAGCTTTTCATCTGACATTCGTTAGGAGATAAACATAGGAATGAAGGAAATATAGAATTGATTGTCTCATAACACTGAACGAAGATGATTGAATGTTGAAAAAGGCGTAATCAGCGCAAGATTTTCAAGTTGTTATGGCTCGTTTTCACTACGAGCGTGGAATGGTACATTACATGTATTTGTTTGTTTTGTTGATTTTTTTTGCTTCGGTTAGCGCTTGCTTAGATTTTAAGCGCGAAAAGATCACTAAAAGAAACAAAGAATGCTTCATTACACGCTCGTGGTAGAAACGAGCCTTAAACTATTTTTTGGCGTCATAAATTTGGCTTGGATAATTTGATATAAACGGCAATTCAAGCCAAATTTATGCCGCCAAAAAGAGTTTTTTGCTAGCTAAATTAACAATTTAGGATAGTCTTAATATTTTCTCTTTTTACCAGTGTTTTTGGTTTCTGCAGTTTTTAGATTACAACTTCAAAAATTCAGGCTATGGGCGATTGGTGAAAACTCAGGCAGACCAGTTCATCTCATTAAAAACAAATTAAATGCAATGATGCAACTCACAGTGGTTCGTCTTGCATGCTGTTGCATCTCAAACCATCGCTTCTATTGATAATCAAGCTCTTGTTTTGTGGTGATGCTGCAATGCAAGAGTAGATTTTCGTGTATAAATAGAAACAATATTATGTCGAAACAAAAACACTCACAAGACAACGACGTATTTGCTTCTTCTTCAGGCAGATCATCCAAAGGAGAATTGATTGAAATAAGAGGCGCTTCAATTGATGAGTCAAATATGGATTTAGTTCGTATTGAAGGCTTTGGATTAGAAAACTTTCCAGGTGATTTTTCTTTTACTTGGACATTTCTGATTAATAAATCAGTTTATCAAGTTTTATATCAAAAAGCAACGTCATTACATTTGGATGAGTATAAGTTAAAAATAAAAACAATGCCATTAAATATATTCAAATACAATGAGGGGATAGGTAAACGTACACATACTTTATATATTTTTCTATTTTATTTCTATATTTATCCTCCTGACTCGCAGGAAAGCGACGGAGGCGCTAATACATAGGGTAAGCAATTACCCAGACCTGCTTCTGAAGATGCCAAGATATTGCTGTCCGCTTGTAATTTAATAGAGATATGACTTTAATTTAGAACTGCTTGCCAAGACCACCAAGCAGGGGAAGTGCCGTAAAGCGTCTTTTCCAAGGACACAACAGAATGGCAAGAGTGGGTTTTAAACCCAGATCATGTTGACCATAAGCACGGCGCTTTAACCACTCGAAACGCTACTTAAAAGTAAATTAATATAATTTATAAAAAAAAAGTAAACTATTCAAGTAGAAAATAATCCAAAACTGTCGAAAACTAAACCAGGTCCAAACTTGCAATGTGTGGTAGATCCATTGTAGGATGCATAGACAAGGAAAATTAATTAAAAAAAACTTTTCTTAACAAAAATTCCCAGCTAAATACCACAATAAGCTTTTGTTTATTCAACTTTTTCACATAACTATAAATAAAAAAGAAACAGATGATTGAACGTAAAAACTAATGTGAAAAATAAAAGCTGTCACTCATCAGCTGTTTAATCAACTGATAAAATTGTTTAGTAACTATCAGACATACTAAATTTATGTCATTTTATTATTTACAGTAATAGAATCTACAAACAACCAACCGCGAGTCAGCCAGACTTGTTGTTAAAGAGGTCTCTCAACTCTGGAAAATTCCAACACCGCCTCACAAATGTATCTCTGGAGTTTTTTCTCCAGAAGAAGTTGCCAATGCCCTTCAGCTGTTAAAGAATGGAAAAGCTCCAGGATCTGACTCTCTATGCCTAGTGCTAATATTCCCTGCTAATTCTGCTTTGAAGTCCTGGTTAAACAACTTCCTGTCTTACTGCATGCGCCAACTCAAGTTTCCAAACATTTGGAGGAAAGCATTAGTGGTTGCTATCTCGAAGCCAAATCAGCCATTAGGGGATCCAAAGAACTATAAATCTATCTCTTTGCTTTGTGTCTTCTACAAGATCGTGGAGAGACTTATTTATGCCCGTGCTAAACCAATTATAAATCCACTGTTACCTAGAGAGCAAGCTGGATTTTGGCACAGAAGGTCGACCGTAGATCAGGTCACTCTTCTAACTCAAAAAATTGAGGATAGCTTTTTGGCCAGAAAAAAGGCCA
Organism: Diplosoma virens; assembly: GCA_963680785.1. Classification (NCBI taxonomy): domain Eukaryota; kingdom Metazoa; phylum Chordata; class Ascidiacea; order Aplousobranchia; family Didemnidae; genus Diplosoma; species Diplosoma virens. The sequence goes on along the minus strand of OY796883.1, from coordinate 45,516,095 downwards.
GTGCTGTGTTTGTTGATCTCACAGCAGCCTATGATACTGCAAGCTACTCTGTCTTGTTCCGGACAGGCACATGTTCTCGTTGATTATGGAACTTGTTCATAATTGAAGTTTTACTGTCACCACCGGTAGCAGAAAACAAAGCAGGTTACATTGCCTTAAGAATGGCGTCCCACAAAGATCAATCCTGGCTCCCCTCTTGTTTAATATCTATACATATGACCTGCCAGTGACAGTTGGCAGAAAATTTGCTTATATTGATAACCTGGCCATCTTGCACTATGCAAGCAACTGGCAGGCATTAGAGGTAACTCTTACTCAGGACATGGCAACTCTATCCTCCTATCTTTAAAAACGGAAGCCCAAGCTCGGGACAACAAAGACTGTGTCAGCACTCAGCGGCCTTCCATCTTTACAAGAGGCATGATGAGAGCTTAACATCTTTGTAAATGAAACCTGCATCCTACTAACGAACAACCTTTTCATCTTATCAGGCATTCAACTAACTGAGCTTTGCCGCCAAAAAGCCATACTGTCTTTAGCTTGCTGCACTCAGGAGCCAGGACACATCTTATATGAAAGGCTCCAGTCTTCACTTGGTGGACAGCTGCAGCAATTTTAATCAAGACACCCACTTGTGCCTGCTGCATTGGAATTGCTGAACAACCCCACCTAGTCACGCACCAGTGAGCACGATGGGTGGAATATAGACGAAGCACGGAGTGGCAAGAAATCAACTCTTGACTAAAAGAGTAATGAGTAAAAATAAAGTAATATAGTATAAAAGTATTATTTGTAGGAAAATGGCGTTAAACAATATCATTCAATAATAATCTTAAACAATTTAGAATAATTCAAGTAGAATGCAGTTTAAATTTTAAACCACAGGTTATGTGTTTTAATTTTACTGGAGGTTTATTTAAACATATCTATTCTTGTATGAAGTACCCAAAACAAAAAATCTAATATACAGCTTACTTTGAATAAAATTTTTGATGTTGCTTTTTCTTTGAAGATTGTTGCTCCATCATAATTTTTTCTCTTTCTTGGCGACATTTGTGCAACAACAACAATCTTTTCTCTTCCCAATCTTTGTACAATACCTTAAAACAACACATTTTTACTTTTTTTGATAAATGAAATTTTGTCATATTTATAAATATCTTCCCAAATCCAAGTTAGTTGCTTCAAGTTAACTTTGAAATGCTGTAACTAGAAGAAAAAAAGATAATATAATGACTTTTTTTATTCTTGAATAGTTTTTTCTCATGCAATTTTAACTGGAGGCAATACAATTGGTGGAGTTTTTAATTAAATATTTTTGACAATTTATAAACAAATTCATTCTTGTAATCTACCCTGCCATTATACTGGAAGCAGAATCTTTTGTTTGTTTTGTTTTGTCTCATACATAAACAATCAACTTGCACATAAATAAATAGCTAATAATGTTGTTGAATGTAAAATTTCTTAACCTTTTGATATATCTTTATCTGGTTCCATTTGTCTTCACTAGTAACATCCTAAAAATTAGAAATTTGCTTATGCCTACTCCAAAAAATTTTTAGCTACTTTATATTTGTTTATGAATAGAATCTATAAAATAAAGAAGGGCACATTTTTTAAAAATTTTCTTAAACTAATAAATCAGTAGTTCACCATCTTTTTCACTTTTTGTACATCTCAAGAAGATGAGCATTTGGCAGCACCTCAGTATAAATTCTTCAGCTATTTTACTTTTAAAAAATAACTGTACAAAACCAAAATTTTGAACTTTAAATTAAAATTAAAATTTTAAGTGCTTGTGGCACCTATAACAATTGAAATTGGCACACTAAGTTTTTGCAGTACCCTGATTGAAAAACACTGCAATAAGCAATCAGTTTATCATGATAATTTTACCATTTGCCAAAGTTGTTTTTCATTAAATCTATTGTAAATACTGAACAATTTATTTACAGCACCAGTTTTACAATAAATAATTAGATGCTATTTCCACACCATGTCATTTTTACAGACATGTAAAATGTGACAGTGCTTGAATATAATGCACAAAAAATAACCTCAGAATTACAGGGTGTCAAGAAAGTTCCCGATCCTAAACAAAATTATATAGGGCTAATGACAGAAGGTTAAATCAACAAAAGGTTTATTGTGGTGATAGAACAAAGCTCCATGAACATAAAAAAATCTGGTTTATTCAAAATGACCCCCATCTGTATCAATAACACGTTGGAGCCTCTGTCGGAAATTCTGACAAGCAGCACGAAGGGCATCTTGAGGAATTTTCTCCCATGCTTGTTTCAGGGAAGCTCGAAGATCCTCCAGATTGTTATGGGGTGAAGAACAGGCTTCTTTTTCCAGAATACCCCACACACAGAAATCCATAGGATTGAGATCGGGCGAAGATGGTGGCCACAAATCTTTGGTCCAGAATGAAGGAAAGTGCTCTTTGCACCACTTCTGCATCTTCTTTGATGTGTGAGAAGGCACGCCGTCTTGTTGGAAGGTAAAGGACTTATTTTTGAACTTTTCCTTCATCGATGCAAGGGCAGGGGTTAAAATATCATTGACATATGAATCTGTATTCACTTTGACCCCCTCTTTAACAAAAATGAGGGGAGATTTCCAAGATTTGGAGATCGCACCCCATACCATCACAGACGAGGGTTTCTGTCGGCGTGAAACGAATCGAAGATGATCAGGGAGGTCCTTGGGTGACTTTCCGAGAATCCTGTCATTCTGGGTGTTGAACTTCGCCTCCACCGAGAAGAGTTTTTCGTCTGAAAAAACGATTTCGCCTTTCTCCGTGCCTCCCTTCAGACGGTTCAGCAGAATTTTGGCCATCTCCTTTCTTTTTTGCTTCTGGAGGTCAGTTAGGAGTTGTCTTGTCCTGATTTTGTATGGGGACATTTTGAGATCCTGTTCAACAATTGTTCTGACAGACTCATGGCTGATATTCATGTCTTTAGCTGTTTTCCTCAAGGATCGTTTGGAATTCCTCCGAATTCTCTCCCTGAGGGCCTTGATCTTTGCTGGAGTGCGAGCGGATCGAGGTTGTCCACTCCTATCCCGATCCTCCATGGTTCCAAGTTCTTGGAAGCGCAAGATTGTATCGCGAACAGTGGATTTTGGTGCTTTTAGCAACTTCATAATTTTAGAATTTGAATGTCCCGCACGATGAAGTTGAATGATTGCAGCTCTTTTACTCATTTTATTATTATTTTAGCCAAAAAAATTTGAAAAGTGTATCTGAAACATTGAAAAGGAGGATTAAGTGGAAAAATGACGTACAGAACTTATCATAATTCATTGAAGTTTTTGAATTACATTAAATTTAAAAATCGATCAGGAACTTTCTTGACACCCTGTATAATACAGTTTCATACAGATAAGAATGAAATATAAAACTGCTTCCCAAGACTATCAAGCAAGGAAAACTGCCTAAAGCGTCTTTCTCAAAGACACAACAGAATGGTGTGAATAGGTTTTGAACCAAGACTATGTAAATTGCAATCACAGCACCCTAACCACTTAACCACGCTATTGACATTATCACAATTTTACCAAAGAACTACTTCATATCATTTTAAATAAGATTTTAATTTATCAAATAAATGTTATCACTAGCTTTATATTTTGATTAAAGGTTTAATTAGTTTGTTATAAGTCTCTTAACAGAAATTTATAACCCTTTTCAGCAAAGTCAAATTGAGGATTTTATCTATGGTTTATTTTGTTTATTTTTATTTTATCTCTATTTTTATCCTCCTGACTTGCAGGAAAGTGACAGAGGTGCTAATGCATAGGGTAAGCAATTACCCAGACCTGCTTCCAAAGATGCCAAGATATTGTTGTCCACTTGTAATTTAATAGAAATATGACTTTAATTTAGAACTGCTTGCCAAGACCACCAAGCAGGGGAAAGTGCCATAAGTGTCTTTCCCAAGGACACATCAGAATGGCGTAAGTGCGTTTCAAACCAAGACCATGTTGATCATAAGCACGGTGCTTTAACCACTCAACCGTGTTGCCAACACCACTTGACCGTTTAATTGGTTTGGTTGTAATTTTGATAAATTGATAAAAAATTGTAAGATGCAGATATAGAAAATATGTTACAATTTAGTATTTTTAACAAAATTTTTTTTGGTAACACCTGAGCAAAGAATTTGAAACAATAAAAAAGTTTAATTTAAAAATTCAAATTGCATGCATTATTTTATATAGCACTAAATTTTGACATAGCTTTCAAGCAAACTAGTTGAAAACAACATAAAAAAAACATTGATTTGTGTTTTGTGATAGCTGGCTTATTAAGAACATTAAACTTGTAAAAAGTAACTGTTAAATTAGCATTTTTGTAAACATAAACATTTAGAATTAAAGTACTTTATTGTAGATTCTAGGTGTCTCAAAATTTAGCCTCAATACCAGAACAAAGTTTTGTATCTCGAATTGTCCCCATTTAATTGGAAGTCCCCTTTTTTGTTAAAACCTATCTTGTCATATGAATAAATTAGTGAAAATAAATAATAAGCTAATAAATAAAAGAAAAATGTCCAATAGCAAAATATTTTTTTAATAACCTCAATCAATTTAATTGGTTTTCCACTATTTTCATGAGAAAACTCATCTTGACTTTTGTGCAAAAGTTGGACAGGTTTTACTTTTAATCGAGAACATGCTTCTAATGATCGTGGGCTGGTTAAAACATATTTGGAGCCATCTGCATCAGGAGAATCAAAATTATACAAATCAAGAATAACTTCCATTATTTTTGATATTAAATATACACATTCAACTTTAATTTTACATCTAGAACAAAAAAAATTTATTTTAAATTATATGAAAAAGTTGACAACATTACTATTGCTTGAATCTTTTGTATATAATTTTGAAATTCTTTAACTTGTAAACATATAAAAATGCTCTTAATACATTAACATCAAAAACTTATATAATGTTTATGAAATACCATTAACAAATTTTATCATTTTTTAAAATTGCTATAGGCAAGTATTTTTTCTAAAACTATTAAGATTATTAATATTATTAAGATCAACAAAAATGTTTTCTAAAACTACAAAAGCAGACTAGAATAAATTAATTAAAACTTTTAACAGTATTTTTCAGGAAATCAATGAATATGAAGATAATTATGTGAAATATTTTTATAAATAAAAATTACATAAAAGCTTAATACACTGTATTTGTATCTGTCATGTAACAATCATATTAGCTATATATCTAGTTGTAACCAAAATTTTTAAACCAAATTCATTCTATCTGATTTAAAGGCTAAATTATTTGTGGGATAACAAAATATTATTTATAATCTGTTTCTTATCAATCATAATCAATCTTTATTTCTAATCCATTTTTTACTATCTTATACAGTGTTTCACAAAGTGAGCCACTTGGCTCTTTATGGAGAAATTTAAAATTTCAAGGGAGGAAAAATCACTAGGAGAGGAATTGGGGAGGAATTTGCGAATCTTGGTACAATGTATGTAATTTGACCCAATAAAGTTGGCACGTCCTTTCTAATCACAGCAATTTTTAAATTCAAAGAAACATTTAAGGTTTGTGATAAAGACCTTTTTTATACTTTTTTTTAGAGGTCACTACTTTTAGGAACGAAAATCAAGAAATTTAAGACAGATTCAAAGTCAAGATTTTTTTTTGAGATCATTACGTTAAGGGATATTATTTTGAGATCACTACTATTAGGGACGTTTTTTGAGACAACTACTTTTAGAGAATCTTTTAACTTTAAATAATAGCTATCTTTTAATTTTTTATCTATTTCAGCCGGTATTTATTTTTATGTTTATATTGTTTAAAATTTTATGTTTTCTGGGTTATAAGTTTTATAGTAAAAACTTTAATATTTAAATTAAACCCTTGAAACTCTTTTCTTATCTTTAATTTGATACATTACAAACCTACAAGTTTCAAAGATGCCGCATCTGGTAACAACAATAATTATTCAAGCAAAACAATAGCAACGCCTGAGTACGCATGGGTAATCAAGTGCAAACGTTTAATCAAAAGAAAAAAGAGTTAAAAAGGACTCAGTAAATTATAAAACAGTATGTTTTTCTTCAATTTTCTTACCCTTACTCTCGTACTAATTTAAAAATTTAACTCCCATTTGGTGCATCTATCAATTGATCAGTTTTTTAAACGTTTTTTTTGGTTTGAAGACATTTGCAAGGCTTAAAATATATTTCATAGCGTTCGGATTTACTAAATAATTTAATTTCCAAAAAAGTTTCGTCTCTCACCTGGTAACTATTTTCAGTAAATCACAATAGAAATTAGTATCTTACCATTTAAAGATTAATTGAAAAGTAGCCTATTTTTTCTATAGGCTTAACGAAATTATTTCTAATCTACTCGCGCCATTCTGTTGTGTCCTTAAAACAGACACTTTACGGCATATTCCCCTGCTTGGTGGTCTTGGAAAGCAGTTCTAAATTATAGTCAAATCTCTATTAAATATCAAGCGGACAGCCATATTTTGGAATCTCCGGAAGTAGGTCGGGGTAATTGCTCACCCTATGTATCAGCGCCCAGTTGCTTTTCTGCGAGTCAGGAGGATAAATATAAAAATAAATAAAATATTCCAATCGACTGAGCAGCAAAATTGCGTCTCTCTTCCCCCAAATCAGCACAAACCTACACATCTAAACTATTAATATATATTGGTTATAACAACGTAGTCTAACTGCAGGACTGCGGTCAATTTTTTCCTAGAAACTAATTTTTTGGTCCTGCACTAATTACGACCCCCGGCCGCATTTCTTTCTCTTCAAAGCTCCGATGATAAAAACTCATATATATAGCTAGTCCTATTTTATGAAAAATAAAGTATTTTTACGTATAACAAAGAGCTATTTACCGTTAAACTTATTTTTTTGTTGGCTAGTTTTACCTTCCTAGCAGAGCAAAATTTTTGCGTGCCTAAGTAATGAATTTCGGAAAATTTAAACTGACAATTTAAAAACAACTATGCTGCAGCATAAAATCAGCACATAAAACTAAACAGATGAATATTTGCAAAAAAAGGGAAAGAAAGAGCATTTTTAAAAAATAGGAGGAAATTATTTCTTTATTGAAAACAATAAAAAACATCTATGTTTTGTTTACCAAAAAAAATTCTCAGCAGTAAAAGAATACAACATGACATTTTTCACAAATATCAATGTGAAAATTAAGAGCAAAAAGGAGAAAAGATTAGAATACGAGAACAATAAATAATTTTCTGATCAGTCAAAAGTTTAGCCTTGCAGTGTCATATAAAATTGCACTTCTTCTTGCAAAACGAATGAAGTCATTTTGGAAGGTAAATTAGTAAAAGGATGTGCAGTTTTAGATGGCGAGGTCATTGGCAAGCAAAAAGTTGCAGACAAATTGAAAACGGTGTCTTTTTTCATCAAACTATGGCAAGAAGAGTAGCTGATTTTAATCAACATGTATTTTGTAAATTTAAAACGTTGATAAACAAACGTAGCTTTTACATGCGTAGGATAAGAGCACTAATGGAAATGATATAGGTCATCTAATAATATTTTCTCGACTAGAAGACAAGAATTTTGATGTTTAAAAAGAATTGCTGAAAATTCATTTATTAACAGGTGAAGGCTTTGATATAAACAAAGCATCAAATCTGTTGTTCTAAATTCGGAGGTTTTAAAAAATGTTCTTACTCAGTGATTGATGACGCAAAACCATAGTAAGAATGGTGGTGGTGGGGATAGGCGAACCAGCCGAAAAAATTTAGGGGTTCAATAGCTTACAGCTTTGCCCAAATTTTGTGACGCTTTCCCGAATCATTATTTTCTAGAACTTTATGGATATGAAAAAAAAATTTGTCTAAAATTTAGGACGAAGACTAACAAAAAAATTTCACTTTGAATGTGTCTCTAATTTTTCGATTTTTGTCCCAAAAACACAGTGATCTCAACACAGTGATTTGTCCCAAAAAAAGGTCTTTATTTTAAATCTTGCTCACACAATTTCTCGTCCTAAAATGCCATAAAATGTCTAATTTTGCCAATATGTTTTCAATCGCTACTTGAAATTTCTAATTTTGCCAAAAATTTTCTAGACTTGGAAACAATTGCCCCCTCTATAGATACCGCTATGGTGGGAAGCAAAACTGGTCTCGTTGGATTGCCGAGAAAATATGGAATAAACTATAGAACCTTACATTGCGTAGTTTACCAAGTAAGTTCTTTATAAAACAGTATTGAAAATGATGAAGGTCAATCAAATGTTATCAAGATGGTTATAATGTAATAAAGAGTGAAAATCCCAAAGGTGTCACAAATTTGCGTCACTTTTAAAAAAACTAGACACTGAGTTTAGCAACTTGTCCATGTGTTGCAATCAGTGATAACTTTACAAAGGGGGAGTTCTGTGCAAAAAAAAATAGGGTGTGCCACTTTTTAGTGTGCTAAGTTTTTTTGTTGTCCCAAAATAAAGTAATCTATAAAAAAAATCATCACTTTCAATCAATATTCAAAATCTTCATTTTAATCCCAAAATTATAGTGACCTCTTCAAAAATGTCATCACTTTCAATGAATGCCAAAATTTTTATTTTTGTCTCACTACATTATGCCTACTTCCACCTAAAGTTAAGGTAAAGTAAGGTTTCACGGTCGTAGTGCTACTATAAAAAAATATAGCAATGTTTTCTCAGGGTACACTTTTTGACGTTTTTTAGGAGGGGGACAAAGGGGGCGTTTCGTTCGCTCCGTACTATAGCCACCACTGATTGCAATATCCGATGATTTTGGCAGATAAGGTGCTAAATCACTCTCTTGGATTGCGCAAAGAAATTTATTTATTTTTAAAAGAAAAACTGATTGACAGCACAGATTCTTTCCAAGCACCATTGCGAAGTACAAATTTTCATTGCTACTTAGCTTATCTGACAGATATGACAAATCATTCGCATTTACTAAATTCAAGTTTTGAAGAAAACTTGAGAACCACTGCTTTAGAGCAAGGGCATCCAACTTTTTTAACTCAAAGGCCATTTTGATTTGAAAAAAATATTCTGGGGCCAATAAATAAAATACTGCGGCCAATTTTTGTCCTTAAAACGTAGTGATCACTAAAAATAAGTGGCTTTCACTTTGAATCTGTCTCTAATTTCCCAATTTTTGTCTCAAAAACGCATTGATCTCTAAAAAACAAAAAGGACACAGTTTGAGCAATACTGCCCTATTTAGTTTAAGTTATTTCAAAAAATACCGCGCGGACCACGGTCTGGACGCCCGTGCTTTAGAGCAAAAAGTTGTGCAAACTGATCTGTTTCTTAAGTTGTAGAAATATTAAGAAGCATTCGGGATATTAATAAAATTTGATATTCGAATAAAAAAAATGTAGATGTTTTTTTAAGTGTATATTAATTCTCTTTGTTATTGTTAATAAAACAAAATATTTTTCTGGTTCCTTAACTACAGTAATATTGCGAGTGAAGTAAAGCAAAGCTGGTCCAATTTATCTATGCAGCTTGTTAATGCTGGTACCAGCAGGAAGGAACTCGGCTTCGTTTTACTTGGCTCTTGTATTCCAACGTCAGCAATTGCGAGTTATCATGGAGCTGAAAGGTACGCGTTTGCAATTGGTTGGAGTGTAGCGATGTTTAATGTCAAACATCTGGTTGCTTAGTGCGGAGAAAAAGTTTGTAAAATAAAAAAAGTTCTTTTTAAAGATTAAAAAGCACTGTACTAACACGATAAAATCAATCTGGGCCACGCTGGATTGTGGCATGAATCTTCCAGAGTTATAGACCAAACTTGGAACTGTGCCGAGAGATTTTTTCTTTTTGGTTTTATTAATGGCAAAAAAATTGGACTCTTTGGTCCCAATTTTGCCCTAAAAACGTAGTGATCTCACCACTGCGAATTTGGCTCTAATTTTTTAATTTTTGTCCCGAAGAGACACAGTTTGAGTAACACTGACCTCATAGTAAGCTTCAAAACCTTTAAGGCCCGTTTTCACTACAAGCGTGAAAAGCATTCTTTGTTTGTTTTATTGATTTTTTTGCGCTCGCTTCAATCGAAGATCAATAAAAGAGAGGAAGAATGCTCTTTTCCACGCTCGTAGTGGAAACGGGCCTTTAAGCAGAGAAAAGTGACGCAGTGTCGAAACAATAGGGCGAGGACAGGAGTTGAACTCGCGCGTTGTAGCAGGTGTGAGTGTATAGGCTTGCTGAGCGTCCCGACTTTTGCAATTTGAAGAAGTTAAGTCAAAAAACTAGACAGATTTAAAGTGAAGACATTTTAGAGAACACCACGATTTTGGGATGAAAATTAAAAAAACAGAGGCAGATTTTATGTGAAGACGTTTTTTTTACAGGACACTACTATTTAGCGACGAAAATCAAAAAATCCGAGATAGATTTAAGGTGGAGACTTGTCTTTTTTAAATAAAAACACTGGTTTTTAGTTTTGTAAGATCGAACTTTCAAAAGACTGAAAACTCTTCTCTATTCTATTAAGCTTGTTTCCCATTTTGTAACCTTGGTCTTATTAAGCCTCCTCGCCTAGTTGGGATCCAGTAGAGGTCAACTTTTACAGAAGAAGATATTTTGTAAAAGCACATAATTAAAATAGAAGTTGCACACTGACACGGTTATGTGGACTCGACATAATAATTACTATTGCAGGTAAGAAATTTTTTTTCAAGGCAAGACCCCACAATAAAATGTATTTGTTTAATAATTGAATGCATATCAAACGTTGTTAGCAAAAAAGATGAACTGGAGTGCAAAGGACAAGACGAGACATGATTGCAATACACGGCCACAGTCATAGCACCAATCGAACTTTAACAAGCCAAGCTCGAACGCAACTCTTATTACGTCATAATAAAACGTCAAGATCAACTTGAAATCGTCACGATAAAATACTTTCGACAGCTTCCTGTAATAACAAGTCACTTTGTGCTTGGTCGCGCTGTTGGGAATTTCCCTCGCTCAAGCCAGCGTCTTGACCGCTTGCAGGTAACTCATTCGGCATTGCGGAAGCGCCGTGCTCGAACAATCGCGTAAAATGGCTGGAATCGCTTCCCGCCGAATCTTGTGCGAATGGCGGTATCTGAAGCTTGGAGTTGATACGATCTGGAAACAAGAATGGACAAATTTTTTTTGTTTTTTTATAGAATTATCTTGAACAAACAAGGCATTTTGGAATGTGTCTGGCACAACAAACCGCTTGGCTTTAATAATAAAGCTAAGCTTTCTCGTATACGTGATGATGGGAAACTCGGTAGAATACAGATGCAGCCCCACGCAGACTCGATCCTGGCAATATTCGATCATATCATCTCGTGAGGGGGCGCGATACACTGGCAATATTCGATTATATCATGTCGTGAGGGGGCGCGATACAGCAAAGATGTTTAACACGGGGCGAAGCCCGCAATAAAAATTTGGACGGTTTACCTTCAAGAAAAGCAACAACATCCGGGTGACTTTCTTCATACGAAGGGGGTAGATAGGTCAGCAGAGCATCGGGGTCGTCTGAAAATCATCGACTAAGTTGAACTTTAACGCGCGACACTAGAGCTCGTGCTTGTTAAGCGCAATGACATCACGACATCAGCATGAACGACATCACGACATCAGCTTGCACTTTGCGGCCAAAAACACATTCAGTTCAAAGCATGAATTCGACAACAAAACATCACGAAGGGGAAGCATAAAAATACAAGTTACAAGGCGCTTTTACTTGGAAAAACAAGACAACGACTAAAGGCCCGTTTCCACTACGAGCGTGGAAAAGAGCGTTCTTTGTTTGTTTTATTGATTTTTTTTTGCGCTCGCTTCAATCGAAGATCAATAAAAGAGACAAAGAATGCTCTTTTTCACGCTCGTAGTGGAAACGGGCCTTATAGCTCGACAAAAACCAGCATATTGCAGACCTTCGATGTTCCGCTTCATATCAGCGTATGCTGCTTTTTCCTGTTGAAGAAACGTACGTTCCAGCATGACCGCGTCAGCAGAACAAACCTCCATCTGAAATCGACACGGGCGCCTTTGTTTCATTCAAGTCAATGACGTCACAATGCGCGTTGAATTTTACAACCAACCGTGTTTTTAAGACGACGGCGCCATGATTATGGCGGTGGCTCGCAATAATTAAGCGCTCGAATCGAAGCGAACCCATGCTCCGAATCAGTGCACAACATCGAATTTTCTGTTTCCCGTGCGGCCCGGAAAGCCGTAGAAGTCAAACTGAACAAGGAACCTCGGGTAGACTGCAGGAGCGCTTTATAGAGGCTTCTCTGCATTCAGACACGGAACATACCGTAAAATCTCTAATTGAACACCACCTCCAATAGAACGCCACTATAAAGGAAGGGTTGAAAAATAGAGCGCCACCCTCTAATAGAACGCCACTTTGACATTCATGCTAATTAGTAATTAAAGGTTTCCTACATCACAAAATAATAATTGCCCAATAATAATTTACCGGTATATAATTGATCACGCATCAAACACGTGGCAAACACGCATTGATCATGCGATTGCAGAGATTGAGAACTTGGCAATCAATTAAAACGTAGATTCATTTCTTAAACTTTAAACAAAGCCCGATGAGAACATAAAAAAATTTGGCAGCCATGTCAAGCAGTTCCGAATCTGAAGATGCGACTCCTTTGAAACGAAAAAAGTACGACCTGCACTTTAAGCTGGAAGTTGTTGCGTACGCTGAGAAATACAATAACTCAAAGGCTGCAAAAGTCAAGAACGTTCCTCGTTCATGTGTCAAAGATTGGACGAAACAGAAAGTACAGCTCAAGGCTCAGTTGAAAGCGTCTTCGTCATATTCCATCTTTTCAAGCAAGCGACTCCAAGGTGCCGGACGCCCTTTGAAGGACAAGGATTTCGACGAGAAGCTCATCAACTGGGTTCGTCAGCAACGTCAAAAGAAACTCCGTGTTAGCCGCACGATGATCCAGAGAGAGGCGCTCACTTTGTCGATCGACGAAAATTTCAAGGCAAGCACCGGCTGGTTGGAAGTGTTTGCTTCGTCACAACTTGGTCTCACGCCGCCCAACGACGACTTGTCAGAAGGGGCCGGAGGAGTACGCTGAGAAGATCGTTGATTACTTATTGTTCGTCGAGCAGAAGCGTCGCACTTTTAACTATACATACATCTATGTTGCCGACGAGACAGCCGTCTACTTGGATTACTCGAGCAGTCTAACCGTTGAAAATAAGGGAGTCCAAGAGGTCCCTGTGAAGACTAGCGGTCACGACAAGTTACACGTTACTGTCATGCTGACCGCTCGATCTGACGGATTTAAATGCCGACCGTACATCCTACTCAAGAACAAGCGACCAATTAAGGAGATCGTCACCAAGTTCAAAAATACCCTCCATCTTTGCTGGGCCGGCCGCTCCTTCTTCAACCATGACCTGACTTCTGAGTTGCTGCAGAAGATCGTCGGCTCTTCTATGTTTGGAAAGCGCCTTCTTGCCTGGGACTCATACCGGTGTCACATCAGCGATGCCACAAAGCAATTGAAGCTCCAGATTGATACCGCCGTGATTCCAGGAGGCTGCACCAAGTTTATACAGGCCCCCGACGTCTACTGGAACGCCCCATTTAAGAGTAAAATCCGACAGTTCTACGAGAATTGGATGTTGCACGGCGAGAAGAGCTACACCAAATCCGGAAACATGCGAGCACCATCACTGGAAGTTTATTTAAAGTGGATAGTCGATGCTTGGGATCAGCTGACGAAGGATCTGATCATCAAGTCGTTCAAGGGATGCGGACTGACCAACACTCTAGACGGCTCTGAGGATTGCAAGATCCACTGTTTCAGGTCAGACGGCCCGATTAAGACTGGACAGGAACTTCTCCAGCAAGCGCGGGCCAATGCCGACATTACCGGTAAACGTGAAATTATTCAAGAACTCGACGTTGATGCGGAAGGTGTTGAAAATGACGAGGACGGCTACAAAAGCGACGTGTCACTTGATTTTCACCAGTGAATTTTTGATTACTTACCACTAACTGTGTTACGGTAGATGTTTTTTCTTCTTTAGATGTTAGATGTTTTTTCTTTTCATTAATTAAATTTATCTTCCAAAAATTCTGACCAGCTAGTCGAAAAATGGAGCGCCACCCTCTAATAGAACGCCACTATAGGGGAAGGGTTGAAAAATAGAGCGCCATGGCGCTCAAATAGAGATTTTACGGTAAGTATTTCAGGAACCGCGCGGGATAATTTTTTTGGTTGCTTTTCTAATGACGTTGCAAAAAGTCCTGGTAACCAGCATCCACATTAAATGAATCAGGCGGCAACAAAGCCTTGGCAAATTTCGTCGTTACAGAAATGTGGACACTCTACTTGTGAAAGTAGCATCATTTAACACGCTCACTGTCGGAATCAAACAGAGGACAGCGAGTTACTCGAAATGCCTCATAATGCTTATGTGGTGAAAAATTGGATTTTTATTAGTTGTCATTTCTAAGTTTTTATGAAATTAAATTGGGTTGCGGTGGGGAAAGTAAAAAAGCAAACTTGTCAACAATACGTTAACTGGTTATCTTTTAAAAAATTAAAATGCAACAACTTACAGCTGCGTCTTTGAGACAAAGCAAATGATATTTGTTGATCATCTTGGATGTTTTCTCAAGGATATTCTTCGATATACGATCATATAAACTTTCCGATTCTTCGAAACAAGCTTTGCTTATCTAAAAAAAAAAAAAAACTTAACAACTGAAGCTTGGTAGTTGGTGTTACTTTTTGAAGTTCTTGCTACTACAGTATACGACCATGCTGACTTGCACGTTTTGAAGTCGATAACTTATTTCAAGTTTCGCGCATCACCTCGGGCGTGTTGAACACGTGATAAGGAAGAAGTCGTCGAAAAGCGTCGCGTGCGTTTTTGAAAGGTGTGAGCGAGGGATTTCCCACCAGACCACGATGTCGCTGGAGTTGTTCCGTTATTCTGCGTAAAAAGCAGGTTAACGTGGACGTTGAGACTTGGCGTATACCTCCTTAACTACTTACCTAACGTATGTGTTATATCAGGGGTTCTCAACCTTTTTTATCCCATGAACCTTTTCTGTTCAATTTTGCTCAAAATAACCACACACACAATAACATGCAAAATCAAAAACGGAGGACATTTTTCTAGTCTTTACATCTTTGAGCAGTTGAATACACGAAACTTGGGCCGAAAATTTTATCGAAAAAAAGTTAGCAAATTAGTACAATTGTAAAAATGTACCGAAATTCTTTCACAAACCATAGTGAAGACTTTTTTTTTGATCTTTGAGTAATATAAAGCACAATTTTCCTGTATTCTAGTGCTTAAAAATTTGAAGGCCAAAAAAAAATCTTCATTCCGGTTGGTGAAAGACTTTGGTGTACTTCTACAACTCTATTGATCTGCTGACCTTTTGTTTTGGTCTTTGAGGCACGGATTGTTTCATAGACCAAGTCGTTTTTTGGATCAACAAACTTATGGGATGAAACTTTAATTGAACATTTTTTTCTGTGGACCCCGGTTGAGAACCCTTGTGTTATATCTTTGTGATCATAAAGACTCCACAGTTATATTTCGGCGTAACAATACTCATTGTTTTAAACTTGGTGACGTTATTATTAAGATTTTTAAATTCTGCTTAACACTTAAATTCATATGATTTTCAACGGGATAACTTAAAATGTATTTTCAATTTAAATCCACATCTACATTTTTTCAACACACACACACACACAATATAAATATACAACTCACAATGACGGCCGCTTGGACGGGGACTGACCAATCGTTACTTCAGGAGCGTTTGATAAAGGCCTTTTATAAACTTTGCGTGCCGACCCACCCAAAGGGGTTTGATTAGGAACAGGGGCAGTCGACATCTTCTGGGCCCCACTACTAAGCGTGATGGTGGGATGATGGTCACTGCTCTGCTTTGAGGTGGTAATATTAACTTTTATTTTTACTGTCGATTTATTCCAACACTTACATAATGTGTGGACTTCGAAATAACACTGCTAGATAAGGAAGTGGAAGCTTTCACACCCAACTGCTCCACTTTAAGATGAAATAAAAATGGCTTTCCTGTTAGTGTATGCTGATAAACCTAAAGATACGTCAAAATTAGTTTTGAGATGTATAGCAAACATCTTTGTTATTTATTTTATCTCTATATTTATCCACCTGATTAGCAGGAAAGCGACGGAGACACTAATACGTTGGGCAAGCAATTACCCTGACCTGCTTATGGAGATGCCAAGATATTGGTGTCGGGTTTTTTAAAAAATTATTTTGGTTTTTTAGTTTTTATAGAGATATAACTGAAATTTAGAACTGCTTTCCAAGACCACGAAACAGGGGAAAGCACCTTGAAGCAGAGTTTTTCAAACTGGGGTCCGCAGACCCTTTAGGGTCCCTACACAAGGGGTCCACGGTGACATGACAAACTTTGTCAAACATATATACTAGGAAAGTAATCAATACCATGAAATCCGTGACAACCTTTTATTGAGGACACATCGATTTGGGGACGAAAATTATGAAATCGGAGACTGATTGCAAGTGAAGACCTTTTTTTTAGGTAACACCTTGTTTTGGGTTGTTTAGGCCGTGAAAAAGATTCGAAAATAAGGGTTCGTGGCCCAAAAAGTTTGGAATACTCTGCCTTAAAGTGTCTTTTCCAAGGACACAACAGAATGGCGTCACAACCATGCCAATCTTGTTCGGCATCGATGACGACGCTTCCAAGAGCACAATGATAATTGAAATGTTTGAAGAGATTTGCACAAAGATATATACGTAAAATGAAACTCGCGTTTACAAAATGAGCAAAACTGATTCATTTCTTCTCTAATAATTAGATATGTGAAAAAAAATTGCAATATTTTAGCATAAAATGCACAGAGCACGACTAACTTTTTGTAGAAATAACTCGGGATTCCTGAGATAATACTGCTGTATAGGAGGCTCCATGGTACGAAGCTGTGCTCTGAACGCTGATAACAACTGCTTCTGTTCATTCGTCAATTCACTAACCTAAAGAATTTGCAGCGTTCAAACATTCTATCAGGCAACCGGTAGGAAATTAACTTATTTTGCTAAACCCATTTTACAGATGCTATCATTTACCAGTAGAAATTTTTAAGATATTGTTAAGGTGTGCAATTTTTTCGCTCATCAAAATTACGTACAGCAAGCTTGAAAATTGAGTAAAAACAAGTTGCGGCGACTGCAATTGCTTCAGCACATTAACTAGCATACCAAATCAACAATTCACGACTCACTCTACTTAAGGGAAGCTTTTTGGAAATTATTTGTTGAACCTCATCAACTTGCTTAGCGGTAAGATGAGGATCAACTCGGAACGAGAGGATCTTGGTGGATTTTGCCTGATCAGAAACAAGAGTAAACATAATAAATTAGCAAACAAACACTGAAGTTGTTATTCGTACGGTAAACTGTAATAAACTTGTGCAAAACTATGATTATAACTACGAATGATAAACATGTGTTGATGGAGTCCTAATAAGTAGTCTAGGTGTATTGCACACAGCAGGGTGCACCAGCTTGATGGGATGTAGATGGTTGTATAGAGTCTTAAAGAGTTTATTAACTTAGTTGGACTATTAGAATGTTATTTTTTGTCACATCAAAAAACTGTCCCAATTTTTTTGCACTTCAACCATGTTTTTTCAATTATATGTTCATTAAAACAAGTGAAAACAAAAAAAGGTCTTTACTACTAGAGTGGACAAGTGTACAGGTTTTTTCAGTTTAGTCAAAAGAGTGTACCATTGAAAAAGGTTGAAAAGCACTGGTCTAAGTGAGGGTTGCTCTGTTTCTTTCAAGATTTTGATACACAAAAACAACTCACTTGTAACTGCTTTTTGTATTTGTACTTTAGTAACTTTTTTTTCAAAACCGGGAAATGCAATAAGGCACTAAATCACGGAAATCGAAACTGAGATTCCGGTATTCAAACCTTAATTTATACCAGTGGTTGCCAACCTTTTTCTTTTGTGGGCCATTTTTCTTGGTAAAAATTCTATGACTTCATTACCTTTTTAAGGCAAAAAAAAATTACAAAAGATTTAAAAAACAAAAAACAAACTTAAAAAACAGACTATTTATTCAACAGCGCATTAGTGAAAACTTTGCTGCTGAATATTATCGACCAATACATTAATTTTTAGTGCTATTAAAGAAAGTGTACATCGTATACCATTTTTCACACCAAAAAAGTTTTGAGCTTATGATTTTACCAGAATAGAAAACCCTGATTTACATTAGTCAAAACCAGAAAAGGTCTTTACTTGCAATTTAAAAAGCAAAAACCACGTTAATACTCCGGTCAAAAGTAAAGATTTTACCTGTGATCGAAGTATTAACGTGGCTCTTGCTTTTTTGATTTCAACTTCGACAATTTCGCAAGCGCTCAATGGTTTGATTCAATGAGATAAGAATTTTTTGTATTTGGCATGCCGACAATTAAAGATGCACATTTACATACGAGTTATGACAGTTACCATTTGTATTATTATAAAATATGAATTATTGGAAACCTGATTGGTTCCTTGCGCTGGAGATGACGCGGATGTGGAAATTTTTGAGGTAGAGGTCATTGGGGAAGCCGATACTAAATTTAGGTTGTTCAATGAAACGATGGCTTTTGGAGGTTGTGCAACAGGTTGATTCTGAAAGTTCAAACAACTTCATCAAACGATAAAATTATATATGGGCATTGCGAAACTGTACTTATAAGTAATAATATTATAACAGAAAAATTTGTTGTTAATTCCTCACCTGGACAACGAGCTTTTGCAGGCGCCCCTTCGCCAAACTATTAGTCTGGTGAGAAGTGAGATTGACCTTCATTGAGGGAGTTAAATACTGAACAACAGTGCTCGGCGTTACTGTGCTGACTGCTGGCACAACTTGTGCCGACATAACGACTGGAGATCTAAGTGTATTTTGCGATTGTTGGTTTGAAACATTGCCGGCATTTGACGACATCGTAAGGACGGGAGAAGCAAATCTGTGTGCAGTGTTAGAAACAAGCTGCGCAGTAGTCCGAGCTATGTTGACACTTGCGATTTGAATGCGATTAATAGGAAGACTAGTGCTCTTCGTCGCATTTAAATGGACGACAGGAGACACATAGGAGACGATAGGAGACGCTCTGCTTCCGACTTCAATTGATGGAGAAACAGAATTTACTTTATTTTCTAAATGAAGTGAATATTTTGAAGTAGAAAAATTCGAAGAAACTGAGGCAGGAATATTAGTGCTAGATAATTGCTGATTTATAGACATATTCGTGTTGTGAAAGCTAGACAAGTTGTATAGTGTCACATTTGACTTACAACTTTGAACAGCAGAAGAATTTGAAACAATTTGAGCATTACCTTGCTTTTGCAGTTTCAATTTTTGCTGTTGTAAAATTTTTGATGCTAAAGCCTTAGCAATTGCGGGATTGCTAATATCAATATTTTGATTTCCAACCTTCAATATAGTTGCAGAGCCGGACTGATTAACAGCTTTTGTTTGCAAAAAATGAAGGAGTTTGTTGGCTTGATCAACATCAGCATGTTCACCCTGCAACTGGTGAAATACAACTGCAGAACTATTAGATTGCTGTTGGTTTAGTTGATTTTTAACCGTCTTTAATTGACTGATCATTTGCGGTGCAGTTGTAGTAGAAACAATGTTCATTGAAAAGGATGAAGTTGAAACTGGTTGAATGGCACTTTTATTTAGGGTAATGTTATTTACTGCAACAGGTTTGCTTTGCACAGTTGACATTTGATGCACAGTGAAAGGAGATATATAACTTTGTGAGGCAGCAGTTTGAATTTTAGTAACAACATAGTGAGTTCCATTACTTTGCTGGTTGATCATTGTATGAGCAACTGAAAAATGATCTGAAGCTAATGCAGGTTCACTTTTAGGTAACTGCAGATGTATATAAGCAACTGGTTTAGCAAAACTCCAATTAGTATTTGCACTAGAGGTGGGATTATTTTGTGTCGAAGTCATAACTTCAACCTTAGATGATGACTGAGAAACAGTTGGTTGAGAATAAAACAATGATTCAACTTTCTGCGTTTGTGAAACAGCAATAGCAGTTCCAGAACTTTTCAGTCCTTGAAGGGAATGGGTTGTTGGACTACTATATGTAGTTGATACAGTTGTCTTTGTTGAAGGTGATGTCAAATTAAAAAAGTCAGAAACATCAAATTCATTCTGTTGAAAGTTTGAATTGCCACTGAAAGACTGTGATTGCAATTTGCTGTTGGTGTTGTTGTCATGACAGTTTGCTGCAGAGTTGAAGGTAAAACCAAAATCATCAAAGTCCAAAGGATCATTATCGTTTGAACCATCATATATTTGAGCTTCTTGTAATGATTGTTGAAGTATGTCCAATCCTTCTGAATTTGAGAAAACCTAATAAATTACAGCTTAAAATTAATTACATTGCATATCAGTTGGACTACGTTTTTACAAATCTTGCTCTTTTATTGAAACTTATAAACTGTGGTTTAAAAGAATGTTTTTCACCACTTGGGAGTTGAATGAAATGCCAACAGAACTGTGTGATTCCAACTACTTAAATTGATAAACTCTATTATTTATCCCATAATTTTTGAAAAACAAAATAGTAGCATAAAACTTGTTACTAGATAATTAAAAGTTTAGAAGTATTTAGTTAAAAGATAAAGTTATATGTTATTCAGATATAAAAACGAAATTTGACACAGTGCTTAAAAAAGCAACATTGGTAAATGAGAAGGGTGTAACAGAAATAACAGTAAAGTAAAAGTTGTAACGAATTGTTACGACAAAAATAAGTCTATTATGAGAAGAGTCTTTGATAGGGTTGAACAGTCATAACCACCTAGAGAACAAGAACTGTTATGGAGATTATCATGTTACAAAAACTAGGCACAATAGTTATTACTGCTTAGGCCAGTGGTTCTCAATTCATTTTGAAGCCCGCACCCCGTCTGCAAGGAAAAATCATTTTTGCACCCCCTTGCACCATTTGATGTATTGTTGTTGGTAGAGAAGAGAAGTTGAGAAGAGAAGTTCGCACCCCAAAAAATCCTTTCTCGCACCCCCAATTGAGAATCACTGGCTTAGGCAGTAGTAAATCGCCTTTGGATCACCAAAGTGGCTGCACAATGGCAAACACAGCAGCAATAGTTAGTAAAAAACTTTTAGTATCTGCTGTTAAGACACTGCAAAATCCCATATCAAGACTCGTATCTCTTCTATCACCCATTGCCAAAACACTAGAGAAAACACTAGAGAAAACACTATTACCATGCATAACAATAAACATTCCAATCATTTCTCATCAACATGTATACAAACATAAACACTCAATACATGCTGCTTTGCACAACATCTGCCACCAAATTACAATAGGCTTTAACAATCCAAGGTTTCCACAACAAACTGTAGCTGTAGCTTTGGACATGAGCAAGGAGTTTGATACAGTAAACATACACAAACACACACTAACAAACATTCTTAACAAGTTCAAAGCAAACTACATAAAAGGATTATGCGCATGTACTCAATACAATGGCACACTCTTAAAACTCAAACAAATCAACACTGGAGTACTACAAGGTAGAGTTCTGCCTCCAACGTTAGTCAACATTTACACCTCTGACATTCCACTACCTCCAAAAGACATACAAATTACACCATACAGTATGCTGATGACACTGCATCCTACACCAAACACCGTAAGGCCCAACAACTTATTCAACCATATCTTTACAAAATATACAAATGGGCCACCACTAATAATCTTCATATAAACACAGACAAAATTACCACCACACTTTTTACACCAGACCCAGCTGAATATGACACAACTCTATCACTTAAATTAAACAACCAAACACTACCAACAACAAAACACCCCAAAATTGTAAGAATCACTCTTGACTCAAAACTGACATTTTCAAAACATTTAAACACTACCATCACTAAAGCAAAAACAAATGCTTAACATTCTGAAAGTACTCACTTCAACAAAATGGGATAAACAAAAAGAATTAATGTTTCTACATTCAAAGCTATCACTCACTGCATTTTAGAATACACAAACACCATATTGAGCCCTATTGTATCAAACAGTAACATCAAGAAACTTTAAACCATTTAGAACACAGCTTTACGAATTGCTATTGGCCCTGCTGCACATGAGATACAAACACTCAACACTTATACGACGAAACCAAAGTCCTATGAATGGACACTCATCTCAAACTTCATACTATTCAACTTAAAATAATTGACTCAAACACAAATACACCGTTTACTTGATCTTAATGTATACTCAAATCTGCCCAGAAACATGAAAACCACAATCTTATATAACAATGAGCACACTAACGTCATCATCCCAGAACAAGACATAACAACTGAGGAATGTTAAAACCTCCACACATTCACACTACCATCACCTCGCAATACCTTAGCTCTAGAAAAAACAACAAAGATACTAAAGTACCCTATGAAATTCATTCATCAGAATAAACATTACCATGTCATATGCATACAAAACTGGCACAGCTCAGAGCTAACAAATCATTACTTGTCACACACACACACACACAATACTAATCACCTCTTTAACTGTAGTCAAGTACCAACACAACACCACTAGTCTGTGGAAAAAGCCTTTAGAAGCTGCAGAAGTAATCTAAGAGCAGGAATCTAGATTGACTTTTTTAAGAGATTAAGGGATGGCTATTCCAAGGTATCCTTGGAGGGGCAATAACAACAACACTGCAAAACAGCAGACAAAGCAGCAGTAATTAATATCTACTGTTAAGATGCTGCATGATGACCTGTTAAGATTGTTATGCTCAAACATTGCAACATCACAGCTCTATTGGATTAAGCCTGACATCCCTTGTCCTCTTGGTGGTCATGGTACAGCAAGGAACAGTTTTATTATCAGTGGTTTTTGTAATGGATGCTAAACCGGGATAATAAATTATTGTAGATAAATTGGTCTGAACAAATGACATAATAAAAGGTTTAAAGAAGCTCTGTAAATAAATGGAAGCATTTTAAAACGAAAAAATGGAAGTTAGGCTTTAACTAAAAAAGAAACTTGCCTGATGTAATAGACAATCTATTTTGGTTTAAAATATTGGTTTGTTTCTATGTTTGCCACAGCAAAGTTAATCTTATAACTTTCATAATTTCAGATTAATGTTTGTTCATTAAATGATATCTTTATCATAATTTTAAAAATTATAACAATTAGAAAATCAGGTGCCCACATCTTTTGCAATTGCACACCCTCTTTCCTTTTCTCCAAACTGACATATGCAACTATACAGTCAACAACACAATTTAAAACTTTATTTTTATACCGAAGTGCTTGAATGATTTGAATTATTGCCAACATTAGCATTGATATCATCCCATAATTTCTCCCTGAAAACAAAATTAAGTTCAGTAGAAAATAGGTATAAAAGCTTTTTCCTAGTTTGACTAGCTTAATAATTTTTACAACAAAAATCTGCAAAAAATAGGTTGACTAGCTTAGACTGCTTTTATTGTTTAAAACTAGTAGCTCTTCATCAATGTAGACCCCAAAGGTCAAGTAGACAACTAAAGGGGTTCAGTGGCACACTAACTGTTGGGGTCAACTCAAGCAACTTTTTGGAAATGGTACTAGCAATGAAACTGTATATGTTAAAGTTAAAAAAATGAATATTATAGTGTGTATACTGTTTTTTAGTCTGCATTTCATTTTCTTTCATTATGGACATATAACAATGTTAATTGTACAAGTATATATACATTTATTAACCGTAAAATATAAAAACTGGAAAAAGTTGTATGAAAGGAAGTTGCAAAAAGTCTTTGATTTAATAAACATTATTTAGAATTGGATGAATAGTTTTTTAAAATTAAATTAAAAGTGTGTGCTAATGCAAAACAAGTTGAAAAGTATTGGATTAGAGGATGAATGGAAAATTTTATATTCAAATTTGGAGGTCAACATGGAAAAAAGTCTGAAAACCATTGTTCTACATCACATAAGTTTTTCTTAAAAAAGTAGCATGGTAGTAAAAGTTAAACTGTCTTTTTTTGTATATAATGATATTTAGGAATTACAGGGTGTCAAGAAAGTTCCCGATCGATTTTTAAATTTAATGTAATTCAAAAACTTCAATGAATTATGATAAGTTCTGTACGTCATTTTTCCACTTAATCCTCCTTTTCAATGTTTCAGATACACTTTTCAAATTTTTTTGGCTAAAATAATAATAAAATGAGTAAAAGAGCTGCAATCATTCAACTTCATCGTGCGGGACATTCAAATTCTAAAATTATGAAGTTGCTAAAAGCACCAAAATCGACTGTTTGCGATACAATCTTGTGCTTCCAAGAACTTGGAACCATGGAGGATCGGGATAGGAGTGGACGACCTCGATCCGCTCGCACTCCAGCGAAGATCAAGGCCCTCAGGGAAAGAATTCGGAGGAACCCCAAACGATCCTTGAGGAAAACGGCTAAAGACATGAATATCAGCCATGAGTCTGTCAGAACAATTGTTGAACAGGATCTCAAAATGTCCCCGTACAAAATCAGGACAAGACAACTCCTAACTGACCTCCAGAAGCGAAAAAGAAAGGAGAGGGCCAAAATTCTGCTAAACCGTCTGAAGGGAGGCACGGAGAAAGGCGAAATCGTTTTTTCAGATGAAAAACTCTTCTCGGTGGAGGCAAAGTTCAACACCCAGAATGACAGGATTCTCGGAAAGTCGCCCAAGGACCTCCCTGATCATCTTCAATTCGTTTCACGCCGACAGAAACCCTCGTCTGTGATGGTATGGGGTGCGATCTCCAAATCTTGAAAATCTCCCCTCATTTTTGTTAAAGAGGGGGTCAAAGTGAATACAGATTCGTATGTCAATGATATTTTAACCCCTGCCCTCGCATCGATGAAGGAAAAGTTCAAAAATAAGTCCTTCACCTTCCAACAAGACGGCGCGCCTTCTCACACATCAAAGAAGATGCAGAAGTGGTGCGAAGAGCACTTTCCTTCATTCTGGACCAAAGATTTGTGGCCACCATCTTCGCCCGATCTCAATCCTATGGATTTCTGTGTGTGGGGTATTCTGGAAAAAGCCTGTTCTTCACCCCATAACAATCTGGAGGATCTTCGAGCTTCCCTGAAACGAGCATGGGAGCAAATTCCTCAAGATGCCCTTCGTGCTGCTTGTCAGAACAGATGGGGGTCATTTTGAATAAACCAGATTTTTTTATGTTCATGGAGCTTTGTTCTATCACCACAATAAACCTTTTGTTGATTTAACCTTCTGTCATTAGCCCTATATAATTTTGTTTAGGATCAGGAACTTTCTTGACACCCTGTACAACAATTATTAATAAAATTAACCATTCAATGCTTTGCACATAGCAAGTTGCATTTCAAAATTGAAACGGGTCATTTTTCTTATTGCTAAGCACCAAAATAAACTTCAAAGTTAGGCCTCAAAACAAGAACAAAGATTAAAGAAAAAAAACAAGCCTGAAAATTTTCTGCACTACAACAAAACTAAAACAACAATTGATACAATGAATCAAGGAGTTAAATACATGGTGTTTCAAAAAAGAATATGCCAAAATCATTATAAATTTATTCAGGTCTATAACATTGTAATGAATTGAATTAATGATTATTTGATTGAGTAGTTATCTAAGTTTGATTGGGTGTCAATTTCACTGCTGTGGACAGTTTGGCAACATTGAATTGGGGAAAATAATGTTCTTTTGCACTCAAAATGGTGACTCCTCAAGCAGAAGGCATTTTGTGTGCTGAGTTTGCAAAAACAAATGCCGTTGTCATGGTTCTACTAGCTTTTAGAACAGAATTCAACACTGATCTACTACATTTGATAGTGGTTTAGACAGTTTAAAGATTTTGTGCAAAGGGAAGAGTTTTGGAAAACTGTGCTGCAGAGGAGCAGGAGGAGAGAATTCACAACGCGTTAGAGAACAACCCACATAAGTCTACATGTCAAGCAAATTGTCAGCTTGAGATCATGCATACTACTGTCTGGTGTGTGTTTAAAAGACAGTCACATATGAAACCAAACAAATACTTATTAATAACAACAAGGAGATGCAAAGGACATTCTGTGAGTCAATACTGGAGAAGGTGGAAGGTGATGAAACCCTTTTTTTACATCTCATTTTTAGTGATGAGGCGACTTTTTATTGGTGTGGCACAGCAATCATGACAATGTGAACAATGTTGAGAAACACATAACCAACATAAAACAATTGAGCATCAATGAGACTTTCTTTACATGTAACATCTTTTGTGCTGTGTCTCAGGACAAAGTCTACTTTTTAAGGACAAAAAGGAACAAATCAGATACAGATACCAAGTGAGAAATTTTTTTTAAAACACTTGTTTTTTGGGTTGAAAATCATAAAACCCAAGACTGATTCGTAGTAATGACCTTTTTTTTAGGAACTAACTTTTTTCTAGTAACAAGCATCCTCAAAAGTATGGTATGCCAATGCACAAGGCTACTGCCCTTTAAGTTGAAACCTTAGAAATTCGAGGAATCAGAGTCAGATCTTACTCTGCAGCCCTGCAAACAAGAAGCTATCATCAAGCTCCATTGTGCCAGGAAGACCAACTTTTGAGATCTTTATAAACTCTTAAAAGTGGCTAAATTAACAGTTTACCATGTTGTGAACAGATTCACTGAATTTGGCACCTCTGAAGATCATACAAGTGGGAGAACTTGATCTATTCAAACAAAGATGCTAAAGCTGAGAGCTATTAAGTTCATGAGAGTTGAGAAAGTAGAAAATTGGCAAAAGACATGAATATGATGAGAACTGTCATAAGGAATGATCTTTAGTTGCTTCTCTACAAAATGAGAAAACATCAAGATCTCACTCCTCTTCAAAAACAGAAGAGACTTGACAGAGTAAAGTTTCTTTTCAGAGAGCTAAAGGGTGCTGACATCAGATTGAGATCATTTTTTCTGAAAAAATCTTCACTGTTGAAGCTAAATTCAAAAGTAGAATGTTAGCAAAGTGCCCAAAAGACATCCCAAATTCTTTAAGAACAGTTCATCATCATCAAAAACTGTCCTCTATCATGGTATGCACTGCAATCTCAAAGAGTTGGAAGTTTCCTCTAATTTTCAGATAACAGGATGTTAAAATCAATGCAAATTGTTACATTAATGATATTTCGGTTCCAGCTATTGAAGAGATAAAGAAGCATTTCAAAGACAAATCTTTTATCTTCCAACAAGATGGTGCATCTTTCCACATCTCAAAGAAAAGCCATGCATGAGTGGTGTAAACATCATTTTGTAAGATTCAGGAGCAAAGAAATGCAGCCTCCTTCATTACCAGATTTAAACCCAACAGATTTCTGTGGGTGGTCAATGTTGGAGGAAAAGGCATGCCCTGTTCTTCACACAAATGTTTCTGCTCTCAAGCAATTGCATAAGTGAGAATGGGCCAAAATACCACAGGACAAGCTTTATGCCTTTGTGGAAGACTTTCATAGAAGAATTGAAATACCGTAAAACGGGGTGACAAAAACCAATCGGGGTGACTAATACCACTTGTCAAAAAATGATTTTCTCGACTTTCGAAGTCAAAATTAAGCTTTATTCAATTTTAATTTATTTTAAAATCTAAAAACATAGATTTGAAAATAAAATAAAGCTTAATTTTGACTTCGAAAGTCGAGAAAATCATTTTTTGACAAGTGGTATTAGTCACCCCGGTTGGTTTTTGTCACCCCGTTTTACGGTAATTCAGGTTAAGAGAGATAATATTGAAAATTAATCTATGAAATTAATTCTTGAATCTTTAACATATCATTTTGCACCTTTTTTGTTGTATTTGATTATTTTTTGTACCAATGAATTACTTAAAACAACAGTTACTGAAATGGGCCTTGACCCATGGCAGGATTTCTTTTGGTGGGTTTCTTTGCTTGCCTAACCCTTCAGGGTCACCAGTGCTTGCATTCTCACCCTCGATTAAGAAATGCACTCTTGACTTGTGACTTGTAAAAGGTTATGGTAACTTTTTCAGACTTTTTTGTATGTGTTTTTGAAATTAAGGCACTGGTGTGGTAACCATGCAAAATTTTTTTGTGCATGCTATAATGTATATCGTTTAGTTGCCTTCTCCCTATTTGCAACCTTTCTCTATTTTGTTTTCAATTATCATCAATTGTTCTTTTGGATGCAAATAAAAACTAACTATTATTACTACAATTTGATCAAGAACTTTCTACTCATCCTGTAATGGGGTCATTTCAACTGTTTTGTGTGAACAACAATAAAAATGTTTGTAAATCTTATTAATAAATGGAATGCATTTTGAGTTTTATATTTTTCCCATTATATCTGTGCAATTTAATGTACTACTTTTTTTACTTTTTGGTATGGCTAATAGTAATTGTAAGGTGCTTAATAACAATTAGTAATTAAATAAGAAACTATCAACTGATTCCCATTTAAATTATTTAATTTTTTTTATAGCTAAGTCATTGTTTAATTTTACAAACCACCAAGGATGAAAAAATTTATAATCAACTCATTAAAAATCAGAAGTCAATCTGAGGCAGCAAATTTTCACAGAAGAACATAGAAGTAGCCCACACAACTTGAGATATAAAAAATGACCCTATTAATCACTTGATACTTCTAGATTTTATACTGTGCTATGTTTTATGTCATTATATGGACACTTGCATGGGCAAGTGGCAACTGTTAAAAAAGGCTTTACAATATTTACTAAGATTACTTTGCAAAACAACTTTGTTATTGCGTGGGTATGATATTATTAAAGTCTACGTTCAGCTAGAACAAATCAGAACAACTAAGATAAACCCACTTAAAAATCAAACAAGCTTTACCAAAAATTTTTTTAAAAACACTTTCAACTAAAACAGTTGAAACTTTTATCTTTTCAAATAAACCAAAAACAATAATATTATGAAACACCTTAAAATACATAAAAAACTAAGGAGATAAGAGCTTGATAAATTAATCATACAAACTAAGCTACACCTCAGGCTAATGCTAAATTTACAACTTGGGTGTCAAAACTCAACTATTGTACTATACAAGTCAATATAATATTGCTAATGAACTACGTGTTAGAGATGTGCTTAACTGTTACTTTTGGATAACTGTTACTAACTGCTACTTTCAAAATTTTAACTGTTACTTTATATTCATTAATGATAAGTCACAAATATGTGCCAATTGGCACAAATTTTGTGCCACTTGGCACATATTTTTTAAGGTTCGCAATTTTTTATATTTCTTAAACAAAATGATTGTAGATACCTTACACAAGTTCCTTAGACGCCATTCAAGTAGTTAGTTGCGAAAAATAACTTTTTAAAAATATGTTTATATATCATAAATAATATGAGCCAATTGGCACATATTGATTTGCGACTTATCATTAAGCCAACTTAAAACTCACCGTTAGTAATTGTACATTATTGCCATATCAAAAGGCAGAAGCAGATAAGAAAAACAGTTACATTACAAACTTTGTAAATTTTGTAAAATAATTACTTTTTTGTTATTGGTTAGTTTTTAGTTAGCTTAGTGAATATAAAGTAACAAATAAAATTTTCAAACAAGCAGTTAATGTAAAAAATTTTCAGAAGTAACAGTTAAGAAGTAACTGCTATTATTTATGTCATGTTATCTTAGAGCTCAATTTTTTCAAAACTTTTTCTTTTTCAAAAAACCAGCAATCTCTCATCAGCTATACATTTGTATTACAAATAGCAAGGCAAATCACAAGTAACAATTAAGAAATACCAGTTAGGAAGTAACATTTAAGAAATAACAGTTAAGAACTGAATCTAGTTAAGAATCGAAAAAACCAGCAATCCCTCATTTGCAATTTGTTAAGCAGATGAAAGATTGCTGGTTTTTTGAAAGAGAAAAAGTTTTGAAAGAATTGAGTGTGAATAATAACAGTTAATCTCTTAATTGTTACTTCTTAACTGTTATTTCTTAAGTGCTACTTCTTATCGGTTATTTCTTAACTGTTACTTTGTGATTTGTTTGTTATTTGTAAATACAAATGTAAAGCAAATGAGAGATTGCTGGTTTTTCAAAAAAGAAAAAGTTTTAAAAGAATTAAGCTCTAAGATAACGTGGTGTGAATAATAACAGTTAACTTCTTAACTGTTACTTTGCGATTTGCTTAACTATTACTACTCATTAAGAAAATTAACTGTTACTTTTCAACAAACTGTTATTTTTCACACACCTTTACAATGTGTATTATCAAGCCACTTTACAAACTACACTACAACATAAAAGAACTCAAAATTGTCTCTTGGAGGCAACACAGCAAATGCTACACCTCAGTTTAATACCAAGCTTAATACTTTTGTGTAGAAACTCAACTATTTATATAATACAACACAATAAATATCAATTTACTTTGTTGTCAAAAAGCTATGATTATGTGTCACATTTCTATCAAAAAATCAACAAAAGGCAATAACATCATTTAAAAACAAAATCAATTTGTCTTAAAAAAATTTACATGGCATGTAAATACACTTAAACATCAAATAAAAGTTATATTTCACAAGTGTTTCAAAAGCACTTTTAAGCTTTACAATGAAACCAGTCTTGAGTTTTTTTTTGTGGCACAGTTGTAAAATGGCTAAAAATTACTTGTGCCTTATTAGCAAAAAATAAATTGACCTTTATATGTTCTGTTATAATAGTGGTAAAGTTTTAACACAAAATTATTAAGTTTGGAATTAAAATGAGATGTAGCTTATAGTTGGGTTTCAAAAAAAAAAAAATTTATCAAGTTTGGCAACAAATTGAGATGTAGCTAAGTTTTTATCCACTCCATTTTTTTCCATTAAATTTCTATCAAAAATAATTAATTTCGTTTTATTTGGACAGATAAGCATTTTTGAAGTGTTTAACTATATTAAATGTTGTTGGAAATACAGTATTCATTTTTAATTTTGACACAAGTTAGTTTCAGAAATTAAGCTCTAGTGTAGCTTAACCCTTTTACAGCCAGCCTGCCTTGCCTCAAGTATCTATAACAGGTCAAGATTTCTTAGAAAATTAGCAAAACATCATTGATTTTCCATGGACATTTTGACAGGTTAAAATAGGTATGAGGAACATTTTTTATGTCTTTGCTATTCTATTGTGTCTTACGAAAAGACACTTTATGACACTTTTCCCTGCTTGGTGATTTTGGCAAGCAGTTCTAAATTTCAGTAATATCTCTATTAATTTTAAGCAGACAATCTTCAAAAGCAGGTCAAGGTAATTGCTTAGCCTGTATATTAGCATCTCTGTCACTTTCCTGTGAATCAGGAAAATAAATATAGAAATAAAAATTAAATTTCTTAATCATAAATAACAATGCTTTGAAAAGTACCGTATTTGCCGGACTATAAACCGCACCTTACCAATTTTTCCCAGAAAAAAACCGCACCGCAGTATAAGCCGCACCAGACTATAAGCCGCATTTTTAAAACACTAAATGTAAGGACTTTAGCCCCATTTTATCGTAAATAAATCAGTTAAAAAAATCTACTGACAACACCAAATAGTATATTCACCAAATTATTTTATTAGTTTTCTGAGAATTCATCATAAAATTATGACGAAACAAGACTATCTATTAGCAAATGGAAACTTAAAACATGAATTGAATGGACTGGTGTTCCTAGCCATTACTAGATTCAGGTTTTTTAAAATTTTCTGGTTTTAAAAAAATTTAAGATTTTAAACGTTAACTTATAAGCCGCACCTGACTACAAGCCGCACCCCTTAAATTAAAACACATTTCAAGTTTTTAAGTGCGGCTTATAGTCCGGAAAATACGGTATTATACTATTATTTTCGTCATCAAAAAAAAATATATAGATTTTAACATAAACACATCACATAAAAACAATCAAATGAATTAACTCTCGCAAAACAAAGTTTTAACAAACAAAATTTATGTGAATTTCAAGTGCAGTTAAAACGAACAAGAATCCAGACATTTCCCACTGCTTGGTCTCTATAACAACTCTCAATCAATAACTCAAACTTATTTTTAAAAATATGGTCAACATATTGTAATGCAGTTTTCAATTAGTTTATCAGTTGTTTATTGAATTATATGACTGCAATTCTATGTTACTTTTTCAATAAATCTCACAAAAAATGCATTAAATATTTTTCCATAGGCACTACAGATCACAAGAATAAGAGTTTTTGCATAGCTGCCATCAATACAATATTCACATGGTTATGTTAGCAATAAAATAACTTATTTTGATTAGATAATTATATTTATGAGTGTTTTTAGAATTAACATTTAGAAAATTATTTTGTTGTAAAATGGTTTAAGGCGATCATACCCAAAATTTGAAAACAGATTGTTGTGGCTGTCCATTGGAACATTGAATTGACAAAATCTAAAAATAAAAAGTGGATTTCAATTTGAGTTAATGAAGTCTTTCTTATATTACCATTATAGAAATAATTATGACAAAGGTAAAAGTAATCGTTTATTCAGTTCTTTAAAGATTTAAATCTTTTAAAAATACATAATTACAACAGAATCAATCAGAACTAGGTTTCATAAAAAATATGTTACACTAAAGGTTTTTTCAAGAGTGCAATGAACAATTACATAGTATTAATATTTCACTTATTTAAGTTGAATTATTTAATTTGTATGCTTTTTGGGGTTTCTTCAAGTCACGGTAAGTATTTTTAGTTTGTGAAACAAACGCAAATCCGCTGTGGTTACTATTGCTTCTGGCAGACAACTTTTTTATTTTATCCTGGTGTTGCAGGGGGATTCCAGGTTAGCTTCATTGAGAAAAATTAATTACGGTGACTTCTAAAGAGACCCCAATTATACAGGTTCGTTTTAATGGATGCCTACCTCGATTGTATACGTTATTAATGAATTCATGCTATTTCGTTGAAATAATTTTGTCATCTTAGGTAGACAGCAAAATGTTTCTTTACCAAATGTAAAATGTAGCAAGAGTAACACCTGTATTTATCAGATGGTAGACAATTAAATTAAGTTTCATTCAAATTGAACGTGTTTGAATCTATCATGCGAAAAAATCAATGCATTCATTAGTAAAACGAATTTAATAAGATATTGCTGTGACGTACAACTCAACAATTCAGATTACAAAAAACACAGAACAAAATCTAAGAAAACACGTTGTAGCTGAGAATGTAACAACCACGTGAAGAAATGGGAGGTAAAACGTTCTCTCTACATTCAAATTTGGTTGTAATAGCGGGCATGCAACGCTCACTATAAAGAAAAGAGAAATATAATAAATAGAAAGAAACTTACCTACATCATGCTGACAAATTGCTCAATGGGATCTCCAAGCTATTTCTAAGGGGTTCGAGGCGACGTCCAATGAAAATGCCGATATACAAAACGTCATTTCTCATAATCATGTGATCTTGCGGGCCAATTGCTGTTAAGTTTTCAACCATGCGTGACAAAAAGCTGCAATAAAAATTTATTCTTACTATTCTTAATAAATAGTGATAATAAACAATAAAAAGCAAAATTTAGCAAATAAATTCTTTTTAATTAGTCAATGTGTTCTCAAAAATATTTATTTTTTTGAATTTGCCGAAGTTTTTTAGTTTTTTTAGTTTTTAAAAAAATGGTTCATAAAATCGTCTTGATGAGTCAATACGAAATAAATTAATGCTCTTCAGTTTTTTTGGCCCAGTACGCTTTTTTACAATTATATAAATCAAAAATGACAATTTGTAGCTAAAAGCCTAAGATCTAACTCTAAGATTGGATCCAGGCAAGCAGTAAAAGCTAAAGGAAAAATTGTTTTTTTACTAAAGTCAAATGTTTGTCTTAAAACCACATGGTAGAGTAGCTAAGAGCGTCGTTTTAACGGCAACCGTAATCAATATGATCTCGGTTGAACTTCTACTCTCGTCATTTTGTTGTGTCTCTAAATAAGATTCTTTTCTGCACTTTCATCGCTTGGCGCTCGTAGTAAGCACCTTTAAATTTTAATTACATCACTAAATAAAAACTAAAAAACTAAATAAAAAAATTCCGGGAGAGATGGCTGGAAAGTTTTATTTATTTTAAAATAAACAAAAAGCAAATACTGTAATTATCAATTAATACAATAATAACTACTAATAAATCAATACATATTACTAATAGTAATACAATACTACTATTAACAATAATTAATACAAATAAATTAATAAAATGATAACTGCAGTATTGAATCTTTTTTTTAGATCAAATACAAAAAATTACAACAGGACAGCAATATTTCGGCATCTCCGAAAGCAGGTTGTTGACCAATATTTTTGCTCTGTGCCCCCTGCAAGATCATCGAAAAGCTTATCTACGACCGCATCGAACCAATTATTAATCCATTGCTCCTTAAAAAGCAGGCTGGGTTTCGACTCTAAAAATCACCCGTGGCTCAAGCCGTTCTGTTGACACAAACCATCGAGTAATCTTTCGAGGACAAGAAGAAGACTGGTGCGTTGTTTATTAATCGGATAGTATCACATGAAACTGTATGACACCATGGCCTTACTAACAAGCAGCTGAGACTTCTGCCGGATAAGCACATTGTCAGAGTGATCATTAAGCTTGTCCGAAACCAAAGTTTTCCCTTACCACCTGAGACAGCTGCTCTATTTTTGATATAGTCAATAGCTGACTACTGCGCACCTGTCTGATGTCGCAGCGCTCACACTAGCCTCATAGACAATGTCCTAAATAACTTCTGCACATTATCGCTAGATGTCTGCGTCCCACTTTAACGGACCATTCACCTATACTTTTAGGCATCCAGTCAGCTAAGCTTTGTCGACTAGAAGCTATAGACTCTCCTTAGCTTATTGTCAATTTCTGGACCCTGACCATATGTTGTATAGTCTTTTAAGTGGGTTCTAAGATGCTCGCCAACGCAAACTAATCTAGACGCCCATTTGTGCGAGCTATGCAGAATCTACTAAACAATCTCGCCGGACAAGGCATCCGCGCTTCTCAGTGGGCGGATTATAAATGGAACACTGTGTACTGTAAGAATACATCCAGACTCCGTGGTTACATACCAATGACCAGTGCCAGGCCACCTGGAATGAGTTTGCCCCGAACAGCTTTGGTTAAGCTCAATTGCCTGCAAACTAGTATTGGGCGATTCCATTCGTCCAAGCACAAATGGGGTCTTGCTTATTTACCAAATCGCGAGTACGAAGCCACTGAAAAAACCGCAAACCACGTCCTAACAGTGTGCCCCATACATCGGGCACCACATAAAGCATGAGTTCTAACGATTTTGGATGACAAAACCGAATGCTGGCTTAACACCATCACTGCTAGCATTTTGATCCGGGCAGCATGCTGGGGTAGTAAAAGGATAAATCATCGGCCTTCAGTTCTGTTTGTGTCTGGCCCGGAGTGAATGCTCTTCCAAACGACGACGATAAAATAAAACTGCAAATCATTTAGAACACAGCTTTGTATATTATCTTGGCTGCATACGAGACACAATACTTAACACCTACACGACAAAAACAGTGTTCTTGCAATTAGGGGCATTCGTCTCAAGCTTCAGGCTACTCAACCTAAACCAGGGGCACCGGAGTTTTTTTGCTAGGGGACAAAATTGAAAAAGGGAACTTTTTTGTTGAAAAGGCACTTTCAATTCAATTTCAATTCAATTCAATTTTATTTGTAATCAAGGTATTAAGGGAATGCGGGGCAAAACGGTTACCTTCAACAGCTTCTCTATTATTAGTAATTTTTAAGAATTTTTGCTATACCTTAATTTTTTTTTCAAGTTAAATTTGTATAAATTTAATTTGAAAGCTCTGCAAAAATCCCGCCTGTTTAAACAAAAAAAATGTGTTTTTGCTTAAAATCTTCTAAAATCTAATAAGCATTAAATGTGTAATCATTAGTGGAGCTAACAGTGTTTGAATATACTTTTTGCCTCTAGGAGTAATGTAATAAAGTACAATTGTATACTGGTAATTTTTTGATAAAATTATATCGTTTTTGTAAAATAAATTAATAGAATGGTAAAGCTACCATAGTTGGGGCAAAACGGTCATCACTCAGTGTTTTTTTTAAGGCGATTTATGGTGACAAAACGGCCTCATAAATTTTCACTGCGTCACCATAAAATTTCACTTTTTCAATCAATGGCTCCCTTAAAATATTGGTATGCATGTTCTACAAAGAAATTATTTTGATGATCTGAAAATTATCGTTTTTGGAAATTGCCATTTTTTGACGCGACTACTTGTGGTTAGGGGAATCCCTCCTTTACATTTGGGGAAAGCCTCAACTTCACGATAGTGGCAGTTAATGAAAGTTGGATAACTGCCTGTTAATGAAATGTTGGCAGTTAGTTGCCACATTCACGGTGGCAGTTGACATCACTACTCACTAGTTTTAAGAAGTGCTGTTCGGAATGGAGCAGTTGGTAAATAATTTCTAAGCATTACAAGTGTGATGTCACAATAGAAATTTTGTAATACTAAATGACTATTTAAGATTAATTCTTGTCAAATGAGTTTGGCTGTTGCTTAAATAAATGCAAGTGCAAAATTACGAGGATTTACGTAAACCATTCGTCTTAGTTTTTTCCGTAGCATTGCACTAAATTTTATAACACTTTTCTAAATTTCAGAATATGTCTTCACAAAAACGTAAAGCTAGTCATCCAGATATAAAACAATACTTTTGTAGTAAGGCTAAAGAAGATGTAAATGTTGTTAGCCAGCCAAAAAAAGCAAACATCTGTAGCAGTAGCTGTAAAAATAATTTTTCAGCAGTGCAGGAAGAACAGCATTCAACAGTTTCAGAAGTTAATGATTCAAAGAAAAGCATTCAGTTGTCTGTTTCAGCTAGCGGTCAGTCAAAAAAACATTTAGCAATGTTACTTTTCAATCATGGATTAAGCTAAAAGGGTTCGATGAATCACTAAACATGAACGTGTTCACTCTGCATGCTGATGGAGGCATAATATGTTTGTTATGCTCTAAACATCCAGTAGTTAACACAGGCCGAGGAAAGAATTGTAATGTTTTCACTACCGAGCCTGCAAGGCCTCAACGGCCAAGCAAGTTGGATAACCATATCAGCTCTGATCAACACCAAAATGCAATTAGCATGGAAAAAAATCAACGTGCCTCGCTGTTTCATTATATGCATCAGGATCGCATTACAAATAAAGTTAGCACAGTTGCTGAGCGAGTGCACTTAATTTATTGGGTTATGAAAGAAGAAATAGCAAATCGAAAAATAGCTTCTTTGCAAACATTGGTGGACCGCTTTGGCCATAACGATCGACTTCGCGATTTACGCCATATCAGTTCAACTGCAGTAACTGAGTTTATTTTGCTTATCTCAAAGCATCTGAGTAATCACATTGTTTCTGCTGTCAAGGAGAGCCCATGCTGGGCTACTGTGGTCGATGAAACCACCGATATTGCTACATTTCAGCAATACATAACTTTTGTTCAGTACATCAACACAAAGGGATGCCAGGCAACAGCATTTTTAGATATACGACACATTGATGCTTGTGGAGCAACTGCTGCTAACCTGTTTCGACTTTGGAATGAAGTTGCTTGCGATTACGATCTTGATGTCAGTAAACACGTTGCATTTGCAGGTGATGGAGCAGCTGCTATGATAGGCCGCTGCAATTCTCTCTCTCAGAAATTGACGGAACAATGCCCAGCTACTTACACAGTGCATTGCCATGCGCATCGTTAGGCCTTGGCCTGTACAGACACAGTAAAAGAGCTACAGCACATCCAAGATTGTGAACGCGGTTTAGTCCAGACATGGAAGTACTTTTCCAGATCACCTCTAAAAACAGCTAAACTGCATGAAATACAAGCCGCTGATGTTGATTCTTTTAAGCGAAAATTAGTCAAAACCTGTCGTACCCGTTGGTTATCTCATGGTGAGGCTATAAAAGCAATGAAAGCAGAGCTATCAGCTGTGTATACTACTCTTAATATTTTGCTTCTAAAAAAAAAGATTGCACAGCAGTGGGTATTCTTCACTTAATTTGTATAAAGCACTTTTTGTTTTCCCTTTACTTGCTGCATACTGCTTTAGAGCATCTAAACAAGTTATCATTACTTTTCCAAAAAGGAAGCTTCCATTTTTTTCAATTGCAGTCAGCTCTTGCATTTTGCAAAAAA
The DNA here is from genome assembly GCA_963680785.1 of Diplosoma virens. NCBI lineage: Eukaryota > Metazoa > Chordata > Ascidiacea > Aplousobranchia > Didemnidae > Diplosoma > Diplosoma virens. Next base: position 45,477,778 of record OY796883.1, on the reverse strand, counting down.
GAAATTAGGAACATTGCCGATTCGGATCAGGTTATAAATAGCCTGAAACTAGATTGGGAAAAGATTTCAAAAATTTTGCCTGCAACACGAAAGGACCTTTATGAAGATGATGTTAAGCAAATCCGATGCACTACCAAAACATACTGTGAAGCCTTACTACGAAATCTTGAAGATCGCTTTCCGGAGCCTCAAATTCTGTTTGCTTTTCGCACTTTTGATGCGAAAGAAATTCCTCTTGATGCCAACCAGCAACAGCTTTATGGAAATCAGGATCTGAAACTGCTGATCAAAAGGTTCAAAGTTGCTTCAGATGAAAAAATATTGAAAGGTAATAAATGATTACCAAACGCTGAAGGATAGAATGATTATGCCAGAGTTTGAGTTTTGCCTGGATGCCATTGCTCTTTGCAGCAAAATTGTTCGAGATAAAGTTTTTCAGGAAATATTTCCCGAATTGCACCTACTTTGTTGCATCGCCTTGTCCATTCCACTTGCAACAGTCTGGCCAGAGAGAGGATTTTCCATTATGTGCCATGTTAAAACTAAACAGCGTAACAGGCTGCTTGATGTAACTCTAAACGCGCTGATAAATGTTTCGATGAATGGCCCAAACCATCTAGACGATGAAAGCGCTGTGGAGGTTGCTCAGAATCGGATAACAACAAAGAATAGACGAAAAGTGACAAAGCGAGCGTTACAAACAATGATGTCTGCAGATGACATACAAGAAACTGATGCTTTTGCTGACGCGCAGGAGCTATGTGATGAAGTTGAAATTGACAAATTTGTGTTGTGATTTTGTAAATGCACTGTGTTTACAGTATAGCCTGCTTTGCCAGATAATACTTCAATAAGCAGTTGTTCATTTTAAATGTTTTGAAAAAAGCGTCCTCATAAACTTTCTTGGTGTTCCCTTAAATCAAACCTTAAAAAAAACACTGGTCAGGAACATAGAAAAAGATAAATTTCTAAGTGAGATAAAATTATATCAAGATAAAATTTCTGAAAACTCCAGTTAAAAACGCAAAGCAATAGCAAGTTCTGAAGAGTGAAGATTCAATCCGCTTTTCTCAAATTCACACTCGCTAGCTGGAAGAAAGAAGCCATCTTACCAGCAGCTGTCAATCAAGCAACTACAATCAAAAAGCAAGCATAACGAACAGTAGGATAATTGTTATTAATTATATTATTAACCTACTTGATTAACTATATAACAAATTTTGCGTTGTATTAACTGGCAAACTGCGTGATATATTTATATTTATTTCACCTTTTCAAGTTATAATTTATTTACCGTCGTGTAAAGTAATTTTCATTCCTTACTTACAAATTAATATCGCTGAAGGGTCTAGCCCAAAGCAGTCGCTTATGTTTCGGGACGTTACCGATGATAGTCAAAAGGAAATGCGAAATCACCGTGCTAAAGTACGGGAATTAATGTCCGCTGGCGAATCTTTTATTGCGACACTTAATGAAAGTACGGGTTACGAAAATGTTGCCCTTATTAATGATAAGTACCATGCGTTCGATGCCGAGATACTTGCGTGTCAGGGGCAGGCGTCTGGGGAAGGTAAAAGCGAAAGTCAGGGGATATACAATCGTTTGGGAGCACTGAGACTGAATATCATAGATGTTTATCAGAAATGGCATGCTAGCGTTCAAAACAATAGTGGGCTCACTCCGCTAGACATTGAAACACATTCATCACAAAATCAAATGCTCTCGAACACTAACACAAACATGCCAAACATCGAACCCTCCGACTCTGTTAGCAATGTTGGGAGTGGCAGCTCAAGAAGTTGCACATCATCGCAACTAGCCAGAAAACAAATCTCGCTGCGGCTTAAAAGACAAAAAGCTGAATTCCAGCAAAAACAACGGGAAATTGAATTCGACCTCAGACAGGCTGAACTAGACGCCGAGGAGCAAATGTTGCACTTATCAAATCCAAACTCCGTTGTAAGTGCTCGTTCACGAAATCAACAAACGGTTTGCAAGCCACTTCCCCATACGCAACCTAGGAAAAGGCTTTGTGACGTTACACCTGAACACACAGGAGAATTTGCTAATGCTCAACCACATGCTCAATTATACAAACCACTAGTGGAAAGTATTGCTAACACAAAGTCTACTCCACTGCGAAACTACAGAGGGTACTCTACACAGCACGACCCTTATTCACAGAATAGGGTTTCAACACTTAAAAATCAAGAATTCCAAGGAAGCCCTCACAGTAGTAATTCTTCACATATTGCCCTGCAAGAATACCATATTCTATTAGAGGAGGCTCGCGAAATCAGATACTCTGGTCGCAACCTTCCCTTCATCTTTTTCCAAAATCAGATAAGAGAACTGATTAAGCGATGTCCCATTTCACACCGTAAAATGGATCTTCTCCGGGCTTCCTGTCAGGAAGGCGCGCGAGAAGCCATTTCGGCTCTGGTGCCACCTGTACCAGGTTGGGATATAGACACACAAATCACGCGAGCCCTGGAAGGACTCAGACTTCGCAATGGATGCTGCAGTTTTCTTGCGGAACCACTTGTAAGGCAAATTCGTTCAGGAGCAAAATTACCCCGTATGGATGCAGGAACCTTAGAGAAACTAATCTCTGACCTTAACGACTGCGAACTGTATGCCAGGGCCCACCAACAAATGCACAGTCTTGACAGTAACTTTATTGTCGATGTGGGTGAACGACTCCCTTACAACTTTAAGAAGCAGTACACATATTTCTTACATGATAACTTTGGCAGCACGGAGCAACCATCATTCGACTCTTTCAAACAATTCCTTAACAGAGAGCTACAGGTTGTTAAAACAACTTTTGCAGAGCGATTTTTGTGCTCTTCTGACAGAGGAGAGAAGAATCGATCTACGCAACGGGCTAAAGTACATCACACAAATGTCCAAACAAAAACGGGAAATTCGGCGACAACAACGTCTATAATAACAAGATCAGCACCTGCAGCAAATGCACCAAGTGAAGCATCTAAATGGCAACAATCTCCTAGGTGTTTCATGTGCTCCACTGAAACATCAGAGAAACGGCACTTCTTATATAATTGCGATAACTATCAACGTTTGACCCCAGAAGAAAAACGAAACGCTATTATTCAGGCTCATCGTTGCCTTAATTGCTTGCAGTCTCACTCTGTAGAAGATTGTAAGTTTCCTTGCAAATGTAAGCACTGCAAACAACACATGGCAGTGCCTAAGCATACTACTTCACTACACGAAATATATAATACGTCCTTTCCCACATATCCCAGCGAAAATGTCAGCTCTACTGAAAGGGTGGCTGTTGGGGCCGCCTCACTCTCATCTTATAATCAAAAGGCTAGTACCTCAGTAGTGAGGAAGATAGAGGCACAACAAACAGATATTTTGACACGTATATCTGCTGTACAAATAAGCAACCCATGCACAGGAAAAAATACCTTGGTTTATGCGCAGCATGATCCTGGGTCACAAGTGACACTAATATCTAAAACACTATTGGAAGAACTCGATCTTGTGCCTGTAGGAAAATTACAAATTACCCTACATACAATTTCATCCAGTGAAACAAGCGAGCTGGAGAATGTAGTGTTCAACCTCAAATCACTACACAATAACAAACACTTTCTTGGGCTGCAGGCATTGGTAGTCTCACCATGGTCTGATGAGGGCTACACTATGCCTCACTGTCAGGATTTGTCGGAGTACCCACAATTTGATGATGTCGTTCCATACATGATTCCTGAGCGTTCGGGTGTTGATGTTCTGATAGGTCTTGACAACTCTGCCTTAATGAGGGTTTTACAAGAGCGAACTGGTAATGAAGGCGAACCTCATGGTATTGAAACCCCACTCGGGTGGATAGCATCTGGAGGAAAATTCCAGAAAGGAATGAATTGCCAAACTCACAAAATTTCTGTAAGTGACAATATCAGAATTAAAGAATTAGAACAACTTGTTCGTGAATTCACAAAAGAGGACGAGGTCATACAGCCCTCGGTAAACTACAAAAAAGCTCAACAACTAGTCGAAGATAACATTAGAGTCATTGATAGTCGATATCAGATACCTGTTCCTCTAAAGGAAGACATCCATAAACTGCCAAGTAATTACGAATTAGCTAGAAGACGTGCTAATGGACTGCGCAAGCACATGTTACGACAACCTGACCTACAATTATCTCTTGTTAATGCCATTCAAGGACTTAAAGAGAACAAATTCATTATGCTCGCTGAAGAAAACACGGATCAGCAAACAAACTATCTCCCATACTTTATTACAAATCAAGCAAAACCCAGAGTTGTCTATGACGGCTCTGCTAAGTGGTCGGGATGGTCCATCAATGATTTTATTTATTCTGGTCCTGACATGCTTAACATTCTGGCCCATGTTTTAGCAAGATTTCGCATAGGAAAATATGCAATAATGGCAGATATTACCAAGTGTTTCTTTCAAATTCTTTTACCTGAACACCAACAGAATTTATTTAGAATCTTGTGGTACGACAATGATGACATTTTAAATGGAAAGCTTAAACCATATAAATTTACTAGACACGTCTGGGGTGTGGTCAGCTCTCCATACATCGCTTGCCGTAGTATAAGAGAGATAGCCAAGGAAAATCCTACCAATGCCAGTAACCCCACTCTACACGCGATTCAACATTGCATGTACATGGATGATCTTCTAGTTAGCACAGACACCCTAGAAGAAGCCGAAACCATAGCCACTGAGTCTATCAATCTTCTGGCCAGCCGCGGTTTTCAACTTGTGAAATGGACTGCAAACCAAGCGGCCAAGTCCGTTCTTGCTAATGTAGATAAAAATAAACTGGCATCATCCGTCAGAACGATCGACCTGAAAAAAGATGAGGACCCACTTCCACAATTCAAAGCAGTAGGTTGCATTTGGAATGGTGAACAAGATACTCTGAAAGTCGAGTTTGGCTTTCATCTGCTCGACAAATATACTCGACGAGTTATGTTAAGTCAAATCAGCCAACAATATGACCCACTGGGATATACTGCTCCTTTTCTCTTGAAAGGACGCCTCATTCTGCAACAACTCGCTGTGGATCAGTTGAGCTGGGATGAACCCGTCCCTGCAAAGCATGAGAGAGCGTGCAAAGATTGGAGTCAAACACTTCTTAAATTAAAAGAAATCTCTATTCCCAGATGGTACTTTGCAAATGCTCCACAGGTTAAAGTTACCGTTGAAACTCTTTATGAGCTGCATGCGTTTTCGGATGCATCCATGGAAGCGTACGGTAGCGTAATCTACCTTCGTAGAATCATTGATAATCATGCCCATGCGGCGTTTGTTTATGGAAAAAGCCGTGTAATTTTGATACATCAACAAAACTGGCCTATAGCAAGAAAAGAGCTGGTAGCTGCTGTGATGAGTGCAGAACTCATGGCAAGCGCTGCTAAAGCTTTAGGATTACCGCACTACTCTCGACATTTTTGGTGTGATTCTAAAGTAGTTCTTCAATGGGTCACTAACCCTAATCTGAGATTACCAAAGTTTATTTCACGTCGTCTGGAATTAATATGCCGAGTCTCTTCCTCAAATGATTGGCGTTATTGCGAAACCGAAAGTAATCCAGCAGATGTGGCCACGAGACCTCTAGCTAACAAACACTTTGAAACCCGCACAAAACTTTGGATCGAAGGCCCACAATTTCTTCATTTGCCACCTGATAAATTCAACGTAAACAGTATTCCTTTAACTGTACGTGATGCTCGAATTGAATTGAGAACAACTTTTTGCAAAGAACCAAAGGCAACACTCACTCGTGTCATACAGACTTCACCAAACTTGTACACTCTGAAAAAGAGGTTGGGATACCTTGCTGCCTTTGTAGAATTTGTGATTGCAAAAGCAAAGAAACTAGAGTTTCATAAGCCACGCTTAAACGCTATATATCTTGAAAAAGCATTACACTCTACAGTGCTATATGTGCAGCGAGAATGTTTCTGCACAGTTTTCGACAGCTTGCAAGCAGAATCTCCTGACTCTTTGGAAGATGCAATCAAACGGCTAAACGCTAAAACGTTATCAAATTCTGAACGCAGACACCTTAAAGATTTACGCTCAATCCGTTGTCTTCGCCCCGCTGCCTTTCCAGATGGAATACTTCGAATCGAAGGAAGATTGGGAGAAGCTGATCTTCCCACAGACGCAAAACATCCTGTCATTCTCCCATCACGACACCCACTTACTAGGTTAGTGATACTGAATTGTCACCAAGAAATTGCACATGCAGGGATTCAATACACTCTGATGCTGACCCGCCAAAAATATTGGATTATAAAAGGATTGTCTAGCGTCAGGCATTATTTAAATCAGTGCAACGCTTGCAACTTGCAAAAGGCGAGGCCCGTTCGTCAACTTATGGCGGACCTCCCTGCTTCTAGGTTGGCTGCTCACAATAAGCCCTTTTTTAATACTGGCTGTGATTACTTCGGCCCATTGCCATACAAAGAAGGCCGAAGTGAAAGGAAAGCATGGGGGCTACTTTTCACCTGCTTATCAACCCGTGCGATTCACGTTGAACTAGTCACTTCTCTTGACTTGAGCAATTTCATAATGGCCTTTTCTAGATTTGTAGACCTGCGAGGTTCTGTATCTAGTATGTACTCGGATAATGGAACTACTTTCAAAGCCGCCGCCCACGTGCTGCCCGAACTTCTTGAGGCAGACAAACTTCAGTCGTTTTTTAAGAAAAAGAAAATTTCGTGGGAATTCATTCCACCATATAGTCCCTCTCAAGGTGGCGCTTGGGAGTCCCTTATAAAGGTGTTCAAACGCACACTCATACAAGTCACTAAGTTTCCTAGAACACCTACCTTGGTTGAACTGCAAACATACATCTGCAATGCTATGCGCATAGTTAATGATCGTCCACTGACACCTCTTTCTGACGATCCGCGTGATTACACTGCAATATCACCGTCTTCACTCTTGACACCTTTAAATGATCCACACACACCGCTTGGACAACCACACAATAAGGATCATCTCCGACGCGATTATAGATACAACATATCACTTGCACAACAGTTCTGGGAGCGTTGGATAAGATTTTACCTTCCCCTTCTCCAAAAACGTAAGAAATGGTTAACGGTTGCTGACAATCTCCACGTTGGGCAGATGGTGGTAGTCGGGGGTCCGGGTGACTTCAACAAAAGGGGAAATTATAGGCTTGAACGTATCTCAGAGGTCCTCCCACAAATGCGAAGGGGCAAAGCCTTGGTACGTCGAGCTAAGATTGCAGTATCGTCTTGTGATTGTAATGGTAAACCCGTTGTTACGTATATTGATCGTGACATTTCGAAAATTGCGCCTTTGGAATTGGAGTAATGCTATGTGACATTATTGTGTTCGTTTACGAAATCACTTATACAGTATTGTACATACACGCTTTGACAGTTTGTTGCATCTTGTTTAATTGCCTTTTCATTTATCGTATACGTATATGCCTAGAACTTAACTGTTGTGAATTCTTTGTGTTACTTACCTTGTTTGTAAATTTGATACATCGTTCTCCCCCTTGTTTAGTTGTTTTACATTATGTATGCGCTGATGCCGACACACATAATGGGGGCCGCCTATGGTCCGAACGATTAACTTTGTAAACTTCATTTTCCGTTGCCTAATAGCTCATAAAACATTGAGTCATTTGGCGCTTGTGACGTAACAGATGTTACAAGCTGGCCACGTTTAATTCATTATTGTAGCAATCTTTTCAATGTGTTTCCTTCGAATAAGCAACTTAGAAATTTACAGTTCAGTTTTTAACTAAAGAGAAATTTGGAACTGTTGGTTTATCTATTTGAATAAGTTGAATTGTAAAAGTAATAGAAATAATTAAAGAAATTGAAGTGATTTATATTGGAAATTAAATTAAATAGTTAGACTGGACTATTTGGCTGTTTCTTTTCACAGTACAGCTATTCCCAAACAGTTTAGTTTCTGTGGCTGTCGCAGACTCCACGTGCGTCAGGAACAACCGTTTTGCCCCAACCATGCTGAAACTGAGGTAGTTGAAAGTACTGTGACGAGCCTTGTAATCCTGCTTATGACGTCACAAAGCTAGTAACCTACTTGTTGGTCGTCCAATTGTAGTGAGCACATGGTAAACCCTATGTGCAGTAAGTTAGTTAAATCCTATGTCTAGAATAGATTGTGTAGCAATTAGCAGTTTATTTATGAAAGGGAGTTAATTTAGTGTTAGTGCTAACTTCTAATACTGTTTTATTATTTTGGTTTATAATTCTTAATGGATTCTGTTTGAATAAGGTTTTATTCGGAATTATAAGGCTGTGTATTACGATAATAGGGTAATTGAATAAAGTGTATTTTGGTAGCCTAATTTTGTTTTGAACAGGATTTCATAAAGAACCTAGACAACATAGCACAGTACAAACAGTTTTGCTACATAAAAAAAAGCATCTTAACAGTGTATAATTAGTGCTTATTGTTTTCAAGTTTTTTTTAAAAGCTACCGTACTATTTACCGATACTAATAAAATTCGTATGGCGTTGTGCATCACCCACACCAATTTGCTGCTTTCTGTGAATTAACCGCGGTCACCATTGAAGGTAAGCAGCTTGACCACATTTCTTGGAATGTTCGTAAAGTAACTTTCCGAAGGGCACAACGAGTATCGTTCAGTCGACGTTACGGAGAATTGAACCAGGTCGTTCTGCATGGGAATCGCGGATGTTACCACTGAGCTAACCCGCCGGTACTAGTGTGATGTCAAAACTGCTTTTCATGCTCTAATATTCTTACTAACAAATTAATAATTAAGATACTTGTTGACAACAATTAAAGTTTTAGCAACGTGTTAAAAGCTAAATGTGATTAAAATGACTATAGTTTAACTTTGTTTTATTCAAACAGTAATATATTTGTACGGTATTGTATTATGGTGCAACGTAAATACAATGAAAATTGCATTTACGTTATGTTGATGATATACGAGCAAGTCAACAGCCCGTAGAATTCTATAAGAATAAGCGATAGGTCGGGCAGTAAATGCGCACTAAAGTAGCCTACTAGCTCTCCCTAGACACACCAGCCACCTGATCCACCAGGGAGAAAATATAATTTGAAATAAAAGGCAGTAAAATCACAGAAATTAATTATATACTGTACACAAATTATTCCAGTTACCAAAGGCTACTCAAGTAGCGATTTAACAAAAAGGTAGACCGATCTATACAAATAGAATCCAAAAGTTAAATTATTGATTACCTTCGATTACCATGTGGTCCTGTCACAAGCATGTGGTTCCAAAAATAAAACAACCAGTTACGAACGCTGATTGAAATTATGTACGTGACCCGGATGTAAATAATTTTATTGAAATTAAAAAAGGGACCACCAAATTAGCGGATTAGCCGTAACAGATGATGTTTTTGCTGTTTTTGAAAATAACAATGCTTGTTTGTCCTTTCTAAATGTTCTTAATAGTCAACACAAAAACATAAAATTTACTCTTGAGCATTCTTCAAACTTTATTTGTTTTCTAGATGTTAAAATAGAAATAAATTGCAATAGTTTAGACACGTATACATGGAGAAAACCAACCAACACTGGACTTTTACTTAATTTTAACGCCTTTTGCCCAAAAAAATGGAAATCTGGTTTAATTTTATGTTTGCTTCACCGTGCGAAATTAATATGTTCCTCAAAAATGTTATTCAATCGAGAAATCAACAACCTAAGAAAAATATTTTGTTTAAATGGTTATCCTTGCTGGTTTTTTAATAAAGTTTTAAACAAGTTTGTGTCCAACATAACCGTTGATCATTCTACTGATTGCCGTACTTATTATCTTACAATTTCGTATTTTGGTATTGACTCGAGACGTTTTTTAAATCGCTTATCAAAAATTTTCAAATCGAAATTTAACGTGAAAGTTTGTCCTGTCTATAAAACATTTAAAATTGGAAACTACAGTACTTTCAGTTGAAGTCCACAACTCCTTTGGGTCTTTGCTCAAATGTCATTTATGAATTTACATGTTTGTGCGACGCGAACTTGACATACATCGGTATGTCAACCCGACATTTGAGCACTAGAGCTAAGGAGCATTTGGACTTCAACTCTCAAGTATCAAGTGCAATAAAAAATCATATAATGTGTTGTAATGTTTGTTCCTCTGTCAAATTAAATTTAAATTCCTTTAAAATAATTAAAAAGTGTCAGTCGGAATTTCACACAAAAATATACGAAGCATTATTTATTAAAAAACGTAATCCTGGTTTAAATCAACAACTTTATGCAAATGATTCTTCATTTTTATTAAATGTTTTTTAATTTTTATTTTAAAATTTTTTTTTATTTCTTTTCTTATAAATTTTAAATTTACTTTCACTTTTAAATAATTTAATGAAACTAAAAATTGGCTTTATAATTCTATTTGCTTTAACTTATTCGTCACAATGTAAATCATTCATGCATAAATAATTAATTTTCTTTGTTTTGACGCATTATTGTTAATTTCATTTAAGTTTAAGTTTTTTTTTAAAAGGGCTTAAGAAGCCGAAAACGTTTGACAATAAAAGTTTTATGAATTTAGTTGTGCTGCTGAGTATCGCTACAATATGGTTGAAGAAAATTTATTCCTTGCCAGAATTATAGTTTAAGAAAATTTAGGAAAATAAAATCTTCCGATTCTTCTTGGGGCAAAACGGTCATGTCACCACACTTTTTATTTTTGTAAATAATTTTTTTTCCTAAATCTCAAATGCTTTTAAGTCTATTTACTATTTACAGTTGTATCATAGCTTGTGAATAAACTTCTTTTTGTTGAATTATCATAAGTGGTTAGAAATCTATCGCAGTTTAAAATTAACATGACCGTTTTGCCCCGCCTTCCCCTACGTTTTAAAGTTCTTATTGAAAAAGTGATTGCGAAATAGGAAACAGCGGCTAAGCGATATACGTTATTACAGGCACAACGTCAATTGCGCATGGTCGCCGTACCTTAAACTTTCAACGAAGTACATATAGACAACCATGCTGCAATTTGAAATTTTGACTTACTGATAGAATTTTAGTTGGCGCCGGACAGACTGGCATCTTGGAAAAGTTTTATTTTGCCAATCTGTTATTTTGATTCGCCATCAATATTTTGGCCAATATTAACCCTTTCTAATAAATCCAGAGTTCAAAACCTTAATATTAAAAGTGTGCTGCAACTTGTTGAAGCCTTTATGTTGACTCTACTGTGACCAGTCACTGCGATAGCCACAGTAACAACCAGTTTTACACAGGTTTTCTGAATGACCTACACATCAAAAAAAACGCAAATCTATGAACTCATTGTTAAGCTTAAAACTACCTAATATACCCGTGTTGTATTATGGAATCGAATTTGACTCGTCGAAGGAATGCAATTAGTTTATTGCTTGCTTTTGTTGTTATACGCTTGCACTGTTCAGTAATTAAGAATAATCGTCTTTAACCGAATAATTTAAGTTGCATCTTTTGTTGTACTATCTTTTAGTTTAGTTGTCTTTATGTAGTGTATGTATAAGTATATTTAATTGTGTTTTATTTCCTGCAGCGTCTTAAGCATATTCACAGTTTCGCACTATCGTCATTTCACAATACCCTTGTTCCAGAAAAAGTTGTAAAATTACTAATACTAAAACTTTTTATTCATTTATTACAAAACATTACCACGTTCCATGAGTACAAAATTGTCACAACGACACCGAATCACCACGAAGTGCCAACGAATCACCACCTTTGGGAAGTTACCCATACACAGTAAACTCTGCTACTTACACCCCACAATGCTCACTTTGTTTGACACACGCGACAATCGTCACCTCTTCAACGGTAGCCAAGTGCCCACACAACATCACGTCACTATTTTATAAAAAAATCATTTAAAGTAGCCGAGGACATCCAAAAGTGGGAGTCTCGATTAACTTTTTTAAAGGATTAAAGGATGGCTCCTCCAAGTTGATATTCTTGGAGGAGAGGTAATAATAACCACTAGAATCTTCTAAAATTTTGTAGCATGGATCGACCAAAGTGAAGACTATTTTGAGTGTTCACTTGATTTCTTTGTTTTCACTAGCGTGTCGATTTTCTATCTTAAAAATATTGTAACCCTAGGTTTACCGTTCAAGTTTGGTTTAACGCCTGGATGTAAACAAATTCTTTATCATTTTTTATCGCTCAACCGCTTTTTTTTAAATTTCGTCTTTATAGGTACTTATCCTCCTGTCTGGCAGGAAAATGTCAGAGGCGTTATCCTGAAAATGGTCAACTGGTTACCAAGACCTGTTTCGAAGACGCCACAATACTGTTGTCCGGTTTAAATTTCCTTTTCGTTTTTGATTTTTGTTCAGTGGTAGGCAATGATTACAAAAATTTAGAGCTGTTTGCTACCCCAAACAAAAGACAGTGTAACTAAATGTCTTTCCAAGAATGCAACAAAAGGTATTAAATTTCGCTTTTTTTAAAAGGTATTAAAGATATTAAGTAGGTTTTGAACCCCAAATGTCTCGATTACGTGTGCCATCAATATTTCTCGGTCACATTGAAGACAAATTTTTTTTTCTGCTTTATTTGATATTGATTGTTTTTTGTCTTCTCGATTTAAGTTGATTCTTGTTGCTTTATCGTGGTTGGATAGTTAAGCCGTAATTGTCATTGACATGATTTTCGGTTCAATACCTAATCATGCCATACTGCTGTAGTTTTGAAAAAGATAATTTACGCCCCTATTTCAAGTGGTTGCCAAGCAACTATAAATTTTAGTCTCATAGAATTAAAAAACTAAAAGAAAAATTTTAAACCGAACTGCAATATTTTTGCATCTCCGAAAGCGGTACGGGGTAATTGCTTAACAGTTGTTTTTTGTATAGCGCCTTAGACGCTGTCCTGCGAGTCAGGAGGATAAATACGTATAGATGAAAAAGTCAGCAGTCGATTACCCTAATTTTTTTATGAATTAAAAGCGACTCTTAGTGAACATTAGTTGTTAATTATTTAAATTTTTCCTGCAAGTGGCATGTGTGAATTTTCATGCATGCAGCCCATCGAGCTAATATTCCGATTGCGCCTACTTGAAACAGTCGTTCAATAGAGCATGTTTTGTTTATGTATTATTGCTGTTTCCCTACTCTCACAATTCTTTTTTTTTGAGTAATTTCTCTTTAAGTATTAATAACGCTATATTTTAGATACTTCTCTAGCACTGGTACTTAAGGCAAATTAGTAGTAGATTTTATTTGCCACTAAAAGAACAACCTATAATTAAGAAAATAAAACAAAGGTGGCAAAAAACGAGATGGCCACTAGGCAATGTACGTTATAACTTGCACAAAAAAATTGGTCGCTTTCCTTAAAAAAGTGCCAAAAATCGTGCATGATCACTACCTCAGTACTCAAACATTAAACACATACACAAGAAATAACAGTCTTTAAAAAGTTGCAAATACACTTCTACAGGTTACAAATTCAGAGTGCATTGCTTAATCAAAAGTGGTAGTGCAAGCATCGGTGACTCTGAAAGGTTGGGCAGGCAAAGAAACCCATCAAAAGAAATAGTTCTATGGGTTAAGAATCATTTCAGTAATGGTTGTGACTGTATGTTGGTAGTGTGTTTCAGATGGAAATTATGAATTATATATTATATTGTTGATCAGATAAAATCAAAAAGATTTAAGCATAAAACAAGAAATTTAAACCAATTGAAAACAACTGAGGGTTTGGTCATTGCATAGATGATAAAATAAACCATAATCATTTGCTTATTAAAGCTATGATATAACTAACTTTGAAAATTAATAAAGCATTTTTTTTTACTTTATCTTTTAGAAAATTGGGTTCTTGTTCATTATTTGCAAACTTTAGTTGATCTCTTAAATTTGGGGGAATCCCCAAAGCCTGCAAGGTTAATAACAATATACAGTGATTTGACACTTGCAAAATATGGTCTTTTCAACAAGTCACTGTAAGCAATTTTTAATTAAACTAACCCAGAATCCCACTTACAGCACTAGGATGGAATAAAAAAGAAATCAAGAAAAGGATTTCTTAAAAAAAGCGACAATATCCATCAGGGGATCTGAGTTAGTTTCACCTGAAAAAATTGCTTACTGAGATTTCTTGAAGAGACTCGAAAATCTTTAATTTGCAAGTAAGATAATAACATAATTTGCAAATTAATTTGCAAGTAAGACTCAAAAATCTTGAATTTGCAATAAAGACAATTATGAAAAATAGTGGGCATTGGAACCCTCAATCCAAAAATCTTAAACCAAAAAAATTATATGAGGGAAAACTGAAAGGTTCAAAGCTAATTTCTGTGGCCAAGCCATCCAAGCCAGCTGAAGTGTTTATCTCAAGGCTTCAACCTGACACAAGTATTTTGGAAATTGAAAGTTTTGCAAAAACTCAGTTTTCACATGCTATTTCTATTTCATGCACCAAATTAAAAACTGAATATGATAATTATTCATCTTTCCATATCACTTTTACAGGTATAACATTCAGTGAATCTGTAAATCCAGAAAATTGGCCAGAAGGTGTGTTGGTAAAAAGATTTTTTGAGAAATCTATTCCAGGTCATGACTCTTTTCAAAATAATAAAAGCTCCTAGCAACCCATCTCTCATCATATTCAATGCAAACCATTTAAAACTACTCTTTTAAATGCTGAGTCTACTGCAAATAAAATTGACTTGAATTGTGTATTAACTGAAAATATAATACAAATTACTAAGTTTTCAGATATTTATTCTTATTCTCAATCTAATCATAATGACATGGACTTAAATCAGAAATGAATTAATTGTGTTTCATTTAACTGTCAGTCATTACGTAACAAAACTAAAAAAATTTTAGAATACTTGATTGCAAATAAAATTTGTTTGGCTATGCTTCAAGAGACTTGGTTCAAAACTACAGATACTACTATTTTTTCTGAAATAAGTGATTATAATTTTAAATCTTTAAAAAACTTAAGATCAAAGAAAGATGGAGGTGGATTGCTTGTTCTTTATCAACCATGGCTAAAAATAAAGAAACTTAGTTCATTATTGATACCACTATTTACTACTTTTGAGTATTTGATATTTAATATATCTTTCTATAAACAAATATTAGCATGTGTAAATATAACACCGTATGAAAATCAGTACTTCTAAAGTGCTCAATAACAAAGTTAGAGCTTAAATTAACAATAGCAAAAACACGGGAATAAAAACAAGGTTAAAAGCCCTACACTGGGCGTTGGAATGTTTTTGAGAGAATATCCGAAATTAACTTGCTTTAACTCCATGATGAAGGTTGCTGATAAAAATGCTCTACCAGAAGGGAGCGTAATAACACCGTATGAAAATCAGTACTTCTAAAGTGCTCAATAACAAAGTTAGAGCTTAAATTAACAATAGCAAGGCCCAGTGTAGGGCTTTTAACCTTGTTTTTATTCCCGTGTTTTTGCTATTGTTAATTTAAGCTCTAACTTTGTTATTGAGCACTTTAGAAGTACTGATTTTCATACGGTGTTATTACGCTCCCTTCTGGTAGAGCACTTTTATCAGCAACCTTCATCATGGAGTTAAAGCAAGTTAATTTCGGATATTCTCTCAAAAACATCCCAACGCCCAGTGTAGGGCTTTTAACCTTGTTTTTATTCCCGTGTTTTTGCTATTGTTAATTTAAGCTCTAACTTTGTTATTGAGCACTTTAGAAGTACTGATTTTCATACGGTGTTATTACGCTCCCTTCTGGTAGAGCACTTTTATCAGCAACCTTCATCATGGAGTTAAAGCAAGTTAATTTCGGATATTCTCTCAAAAACATTCCAACGCCCAGTGTAGGGCTTTTAACCTTGTTTTTATTCCCGTGTTTTTGCTATGTGTAAATATATATAGACCTTATTCAAAGCAACACAGATGCACATTGAAAATGTTTTTGGAAGAAGTGGAAATTTTTATATGTAATATATTATCACAATATGATAACATACTGATATGTGGTGATTTTAATATTCTATGTAATAATGTATTGAATACTCAAGTATCTGAGTTTTTACGACTTTTACATATTAAAAATTTATGTCAGCTAACAAAAACATCAACACATGTTTAGGGAAATATTTTTGACCTTATTGTAACAAACAATAACAGTTGCTTTATAGGTATTTCAGTTGAAGTTGATTATGATTTCTTTACAGATCACTATCCAGTACATTATAAATTTTATTTAAAAAAAGATCACATATATAATATAGTACAGTTAAAAGAAAAAAAGTTAACAAGACACCATTAATTACTCAATATAGAACTTTTTTGTAATGATTTAAAAATGACAGCGTTATGTAACGAAATTTCTTATTCTGGATTATGTGCTGATGATTGTTTAAACCTATATAACAGAACTTTGATAAATCTAATTAATCAGCATTGCCCTTTATTTGAAAAGACCTTCCAACTTGATTGTAGTCAACCACAATGGTTCAAAAGCAACTTGAGACAACTTAAAAGAACTTTTAAGAAACATTCTAGCAGTGGCGTGCGGTGAACTTTGAGACTAGTCATGCAATTAGCATGCCAAAACCGGGTCATAAAATTGGGTTTATTCAAGACCAATTTTCGTCCTAGATTCAAGGCGATCTTTAAAAAAAAGTCATTACTTAAAAACAATGGTGGATATTCCAATTTAGGGGCCCGAGGCAAGAATTTTCAAAAATTGATGTAGTCTGAGAAAAAAAAGAGGTCTGATCTGGGCTTGTATATTTTTCTCCCAAAATCAAGGTGTTCTCTAAAAAAAAAAAAAAAAAAGGTCATCACTTCTAACCAGTCTCCAATTTTTT
Organism: Diplosoma virens; assembly: GCA_963680785.1. Taxonomy (NCBI): domain Eukaryota; kingdom Metazoa; phylum Chordata; class Ascidiacea; order Aplousobranchia; family Didemnidae; genus Diplosoma; species Diplosoma virens. Next base: position 45,460,926 of record OY796883.1, on the reverse strand, counting down.
ACTTTTTACCCTAAATTCTCTAAAATAACACAAAAAAAATAGGTCTCCGTCTCGGATCGGCCTCACATTTTATCCAAAACAAGTAATATTTCTCATCCAATTCAACAATATCCACCTCATCATGTATAAAAGTTTGTCATGCAATTCCTAAAAATTTGGTCATGCAACGCATGACTTGCATGCCCTGACCGCACGCCACTGCATTCTAGTCAAAAAAATTGGCAGATTTTTCAGCAGACACAAAATCTTTACAATTCTGAGTTAAATAAATGTAGAGAGAAATATTACACTGATAATCTTTCAAAATCTGAGACTGATACTAAGTCATTATATCATACTTTGAACAAACTCATAAGAAAAAAACATGAAAAAATTTTTCTTAATGATAGAAGTCATAAAAACACTGCTGATGCAATGGCTAAGTTTTGTCTTGAAAAAATAAAACATCAAAGATCTTTAATTGAATTATCTCACAATGGTGTCTCGAAATTCAACATACCTGTTTCTAATGTTAATTTTAATAAAGACAATGTATGCTGTATGAAAAAATTGACAAAAACTACAAGTGTAGAAATTTTAGAATGCATAAGAAAAATGAAAAATAAAAGATGCTTGTCAGATTATATTCCAACTTTCATTTTAAAACAATGTGCAGATCTTCTTTTTCCTGTTTTGGCATATATGGTAAACAAATCATTTGATGAATCAAATGTCCCCAGCAATTTAAAACATGCTATTGTTACACCTGTAATTAAGGATAAATATGGAAATCAAGATAAATATCAAAACTATTGTTCAGTAAGTGATCTTCCCTTTGTTTCCAAACTTTTGGAAAATATTGTACTTCATCAAATTCAAGAACATCTCTGGCATAATAATTTGTATAGAAAATATCAATCTGGGTATCGACAATTTTACTCATGTAAAAAGGCTTTGTTAAAAGTAATTAGTGACATCCAAAAGTCTATTTATGAGAAAGAACATGCTGTGTTAATACTTCTTGATCTTAGCTCAGCATTTGACACTATTGATCATAAAATACACTGGTCAACAAAAAAAATTTTTTCTTTGCGGCATGAACTTTGATAATCGATTTAGGCTAATTTTGGGCTGCTGAATCCAATTCTGAGCTCAGATTTGCTCTATCACGTCAGGTTGTTTCGCTACGTCTTTAGCCCATTTTTAAACTTAAAGGCCTAATTTTGACTTCTGATAGTGGCGGTATGTTGAGCGTATAACGGCAGCAGTTAAGCATTCTTACCAAACTCATCTTTGATGAAACATTGAAACCTACACAGGCCTGGAGATTAAAGGCGCTCTGCTTTTTGTGATAAGACCCTTCTTTTCAGCAAGCATAAACATCAGCAGTAAATAGCGTATTGTTCGTAACTTGAATATACATTCGTAAAATATACATATAATCTTTAATTTACAATGGCCAATGGTGAACAATTTAAAACAATTAAGGAAGAGCCACTGTTCATCGATTATGCAACTAATTAAACTAGGTGCTTTTTAAAAAACTTGTTAGCCTCATATAAAAAACAAGGTGAATTCTGACTAAAAAGAATCGGAATCGAGAAATGTTGTTGAAATCGGCATCGGAGTCAAAAAAAAAAAAAAAATTGGCATTATTCCATCACTAATTTAAACACTCAATGATTAAGAGTAAATAAATATCAAAATTTAATATGACTAAAACATAATGTAGCCGTGAGATTTGGATAACTTAAATTTTTTATTTGGTTCAATTTTCGCATGATTGTTACGTCGTAAATTTCTCTCTTAAAATTGTAGAGTGAAGATTTGACTGACTCAATGTTATTTATTGCCCTAATGTTTCGTCACAAATGTTCTCGCTTATTTCGTCGTGCGTTAAATCTCTTGGGAGTTTTTGTTTCACGCACATGTGCTTCTAAAGTTTTCCACTAAAGAGATAAAGTTTAGCTGTTTGTCATTGCGGAGATTGCAATCCGTAATAGTTACGATTTAACCTTTTCATTGTTTAGATAAGGCCACAATTGATTTTCATTTAGTTATATTTCTTGGCAGTGGCGTACGCAGAAATTTGTAAAGGGGGGGGTTTTGGAGCCGAAAACACAATTGCTCTAAGTTAGGGGTTCCCAAACTGGGGTACATTTAGGCTTCTCAAAAGGTACATTATCAGAGAGAATATCCTTATTTAAGTTAAATTCCGTGTTTGGAAGAAATAATGGACTCAAATGTCTAGAATTTTCGAATTCGGTCGATTATAATTACGTCAAACAGGACAATTAAGAGGGAAGACTTTTTTACAGATCACCGTGATTTTGGGTTTGAATGGGGAAAATTTGTGGCTGCTGAAAGGGAAGAGTTTTCATTTTTTAGAGATCACCTTGATTTTCGGCATGAATTGGAAAAATTTTCTGATTCAAAGTGAAGACCTTTTTTTTTTATTAGATGACACCATGATTTGGAACAATATCAACCCGGCTGAGGCCCACAAACTCGAACGATTTCGAAAAGTGGCCCGCAAGAGTGAAGAAGTTGGACCACCTTGTTTTAGAGAAACGTCACAACATTTTGGGGGTACATGCAAACCTGCTACAGTGTTCAAAGGGTACCGATCAACTAAAAGTTTGGGAAACCCTGCTCTAAGTGGTCCTGGTAATGGGAAAAAACTTCCAAAATTAGGCCTACATTCAAAAATAAAGTGTTTTGGTTTTAAGACCGTCTTGCAGTAGCATGAATTTTTTTACCAAACCGTAAAACTAACTATTGAAAAGGCATGTGCAGGTAATTCAATTATGATAAGAAACTTTCCAAAATAAAAGCAACTCGTGTAAATGATGAGAACAATAGGTGAAAAATCAAACGAACAAAAAAATAACCTCATTACTTAACAAATATTTAAAGTTTTTTTAAAGGCTTATATTCAAACGCTGTTTTTTCACTTAATTTGTTAATTAAGTCACCAGGGCAAGGCGTGTGGCTCCTATAAATGTTTAGTGATGCAAGTCCATTCATTCGAGTGGTACCATTTGTGTTTCGTAAGCACGTTTTTCGTCTGCGTAATGTGGAAAACAATTGTTCACTAGTGCATGTTGTCACTGGAAGAGTTAACAAAATGGTCATCAATGTAAATATATGTGCGGAAAAGCATCGGAACTGCATTCCTTGATGCTGCTCAACGCATTAGTTGGTCTTTCTGCTGCGTTCAACCGAAAAAGCTTCCTGTACCATAATATCAGTTCAGGCACTAGTTCTCCCAAGAATTTTGTTAAATCATTTTCATAAAATTTTTCCAAAACTTGAATACTTTTAATTTGTTGAGGAGTTGGTCCACTAGTTGGATCAGAAGAAATTAAACACTGAAATTCATCAATAATCGATTTGTGGGCTGTAAATCGTGCTTCGAGAGTGACAATAAAGTTATCAAGAAATGGAATAAAAATCCCTATTCTAAAATATTCTTTATCTGTTCAGCAGCAATATTGCATCGATTGGTCTGTCTTGAAGTAAGGCGTGGTGTTTCCAAAATAAAACCTTCGGCTTTGGCCGTTTTTTTGCGCAAAAATATAGAACTAGTGAAATTCATATTCGTTTTTTCTCTAAGACACTTCAATGCATTTGCAATATCATGTGCAATGTTGACAGCCGCAAAAGAGTTTATCTACTTTTTTTGCTTAACTTTGCACAAAACAACACTGTATCCAAAAACGTATTTTAAAACTAAGAGAGCAATGCAAAATTCACTTTGCGTAATTGTCGAAAGCAACTGCAAAGCTCGTAATGAAGTTCCTCTCTGTCTGGCCATGCTGAAATTTCTGCCAAAGCTTCTACAACGGTAAATTGTAAATTTGAAAAAGTACTAACACTCTCGTGTCGATCGACCCATCTGATGGCACAAATTTGAACAAGTTTTTGAACTTTTGTTGTTGACGAAATTGTGTTGATGGAGTTGCGTAAAAATGTTTTGACGTTGTGAAGCACTAAAAAATTTGTGAACTGAAGCTATTGTTTCCATGCAGTTTATTTCCATTCCCATACTTAACTTTCAATATTTTACAAGTTTGAAAGTTTTCTTCACAGTGGCAGCTGTACATTAGCTAACTTTAGGCGATAGAAAAAATTGCAAAAAGAAATTGCAAAAAGAAAAAATCGCAATTTAGGCGATAGAAAAAATTGATGCGCAAGCAATAATTAAGTTTCAAAGTGCGGCAAACAATAGAAACCAAAATTTTATTATTGAAGCCTATTTATTACCATGTATATATGGCTGAACACCATTCTTCAAGGGGGGGGTTTTGACCCCTGAAACCCCCCCCTTGCATACGCCTATGTTTCTTGGTACTCGCTTTCAGATTTGATTAATATAATTGTAAAGATCAAAAGTCGTGATTCTTGTTCGAATAGAATAGTTTATCGCAAAAAAGATTTAAACACTAAATGATCAACTACTTGTTTATTAAAGAGTTGGAGAGCCGGAGCCGGAGCTAGTGGATAAGTGCTTGATAGCTCCGGAGCTGGAGCCGGAGCTAGTGAATGAGTACTTGATAGCTCCGGAGCTGGAGCCGGAGCTAGTGCTCTTCTACAGTGGCTCCCCAGCCCTGCTTGTAACCACATGAAAATCAGAGTACCTTCTTAGCAGTTTGCTTTTATTCCATCAAAACAGTCTTAGAAGTTTCGTGTATGAAAGAATATTCTTGTAGTAGGCAGTAGTGTAAACTAGTGTATAATTCATTCATTCATTCATTCATTCATTCATTACGCAGCCTAGTCATGCACTGGTTATTTAATCGTTCAGTTTGTTTCATAATATTATTGTTACGTATTTATTTATTTATTTTGTTTTTTTTCTTTTTTCACTTCTTATGTCTTTATATGATTAAGGTGTTGCAGCCATGCTTTATACTATCTTGTACTTGTACTTTGTTTATCATATGCATGTTTTAACGTCTGACGTTGTGCTGCTTCTTCCTTTTCTTGATCTTTTTAATGTTTATAATTTTTGTGTTAAACTGTTTAATAATGATCGAGAATAAAAACACTGAATGAATGAATGAATAATAAAGGTGTGAATTTGGAGACAGTTTGTGTGCATTATAAGAGAACAAACTCAGTTTGAGTTTTACTGATATTTCTACAGCAAGGTTTCAAATTCAGTGTTAATTAGCTTTTTTCTCTGCCAGATTGTATCATTAAGGTGTGAGTTTTGAATATATTAAAACTATGTCAGCTGTCAAAAAGCGTGGATGCTCCAATGATCCCAATATTTTTTGCTACATTTGTAAGAGCTTTACTCTGTCATCCCAACAACGTGAAATTACCAACTTTGGAAAAATGGTGTATTTCGCTTACTTCAAGGTGAAGTTAGGAGACCAGATAAAAGTTGGGCTCCTCATAAAGTATGCAAAAGTTGCGTGGAGAGTTTGAGGTATTGGTCTCAGGGAAAGGACAGACATCTGAAGTTTAGTATACCAATGATCTGGCGAGAACAAAAAAATCATGTCGATGATTGTTACTTCTCTCTTGTCAACGTCAAAGGATATAACAAGAGAAACAAGCACAAGCTGCAATATCCTAATCTTGCCTCTGCTTTGCGACCTATACCTCACAGTGAGGAAATGCCGGTGCCTACTTTTACTGAATTGTCCGAAATTGATGATGAAGAGCTTGGGTTGTTTTTTGATTCTTCACAAACTGATGAAGATTTGGAGTTAGATTTTCAACCCTCGAGCTCTTTTTCTGAGCGGCCCTTATTGTTCAATCAGTCGGAACTGAATGATTTAGTCCGTGATTTGAATCTTTCTAAACATGCGTCAGAACTGCTTGCTTCACGACTCCAAGAAAAAAACCTTCTCTAACCGGGAAGTAGTGTCACATTTTATCGGAATCGAGAAAAGCTGTTTCTGAATTATTTCTCTTTAAAAAGTTCTTTGGTTTATTGCCATGTGTAGCGGGATAGTACCCCACTACACACTTAATTGGTTCATACAGTATTTAAATTATATATTTTGGCAACCCGCTTTTACAAAACCTTTTTTTCTTTGTCTCGTTTTGTGGAAAAAATGAAAATGTGCTTTGGTTCTTTATCTTTTGGGAATAATGTGATCAGATAGACATCATCAATGTTAATAAAATATTAAGTTGATTTAATTTATGGACAATGTTGATCTATTATTGATGAGCTTTGAAGATTTCACTAACAACGTCTACAATTGGTGACCCCGACGAATCAGTAACAAAGTGTACAACCTGACGAACTTGAAGTACTATTTTGCTTTATATGTTATTAAATGTTTATACTTATATGATTTTATGAGTACATCTGTTAATCGTTATTTTTTGCGTTCTGTCATGGAACAATCTATAAAAAATAATAGTGACGTTAATATTGCTAACAACATAAACCTAGAATTACCCAGTACTACTGCGTCTGAGGTTCATTTTCAAACCACTTCCTCTTCAGCTCTTCCACCTACCTCTTCACCCCTCAATTACTCTCAAATGTTAACCCTACCCAATCGATTATTGTTCATACTGTTCCACAACTAAAATTTGATCCAGATAATGTTGAAATATTTTTTTGTACATTTGATGCCTATTACTTTAACAAAAATTTAAATGATGAACAATTATATTTTGAACTAATAAAATGTTTGTCACCTGAACAATTTCATAAAATATCTTTACAACTAAATCATTCTGTAAGAAGTTTTGCTGTTTCGAAACAAGATTTAATTAATGCTTATAATGTACCATTGCACACCAAATTTAGTCTCCTAAGAAATTCACCTCCTTTTGGAGATTGAACTCCAACTCAGCTTTTGCAAGACTTAAGAAAATTATGGGCACTTACAATATTAATGATGTTACAATTGCTTGGTTTTTAAAAACAGAATTTCTAAATAGATTGCCCACTCATGTACAATCCATTCTTGCAGCATTTGAATCTCACATTTTGGAAGAGATTGCCAAAATAGCTACTTCTATCATCCACACAGAACATAATGTACGACCTTCTCAAACCAGTTTTGACAATGCTTTATCTATTTTTATTAAAGAGCTCAATGCAGTCAAATTGGAATTAGCTACATTACGACAGAATAACAGTCCAATATGTACTCAATCTAACTCTTTTTTAAACAATGCCTCACCTTCCTTTTTTCAAAATAATCGACCATCTCCACATACTCTTCCTCATTCTACTTATAATTACTCATCTCATTCCCCAGCTGGCCCTCATCATAATCTACCAAGAAGAACTGAGCTATATAATGGACAATGTTTCTATCACCATCATTTTACTCTACCAATGCTAAATATTGTGCACCTGGTTGCAGATATTACCAAACTTTCAAAAAGCCTTTAAACTACCAAGGTGGTGTATCAACTTGAATACCAAATCAGCCATGTCCATTAACACTATTAATACTGCTGATACATCGCCAATTAACAACAATTCTTTTATATGGTTGAATGACACTCATAATAATCTTCAATTTATTGTTGATACAGCTAGTCCGAAATCTCTGGTACCTTCCTTAAAATTTCCTTATTTTACTAGTTCTAATATTGATTGCCAGTTGTTTACAGCTGATGGTCAGCCACTTCATCAAAATGGTATTATTGATCTTATACTTCAATTTGATAACTTTCCAAATTCACACTTTTCACATCACTTTATCCTGGCCAATGTTAAAAATCCAATTCTTGGTTTAGACTTTCTTTGTAAATACCACTTTATTATAGATGCTTTCTCTAAATCTATTAATATTCAACATTCTTCTGATCATAATCAATTGCCACCATTACAGAACATTGATTACACTTCTTGTTCATATAAAAATGTATTCAATCTTTTCCCTGACCTCACTTCTTTAAATACTTTAATTATCAACAAAAAACACCCCTGTGAACATATTCTTGAAGCAGAAGGTCCTCCTGTTGCTTTTCGCCCTAGAAGATTGAGTTTAGAAAAAGCAAATGCTCTTGATGTCATTTTAGACGATTTATTAGAACGAAAAATAATTCGACCTTCCTGCAGCCCTTGGGCTTCACCTGTTCATTTAGTGAAAAAGAAAGATGGAGCTTTTCGCCTTGTGCATGACTACAGAGTATTAAATTCAAGAACTAAAAAGCAAAATTATCCACTTCCCAGAATTAGTGACCTTACACAACAAATTCGTGGTGCTACAATCTTCTTTTCTCTTGATCTCAAAAATGCATTCTGACAACTTGATGTAAGACCATCTGATAGAAAATATACTGCATTTAGCACCAATCGTGGAAATTTTGAATACAATAAATTACTTCAGGGCTTAACTTATGCCAGCAGTAGTTTTCAAAAATTTATAAATCATGTTATGCATGGTACAGATTCTTTTTGTTTTTGCTACGTTGATGATATTCTTGTCTTTAGTAAGAATGAAGAGCAACATAAAATTCATTTACACAAAATAGCCAATCGTCTGAATGCATATTCACTAAAGCTCAACATGAAAAAATGCTTAATTGGTTTAACAGAAATTACTGCATTAGGGTATACTTTGTCTGCTAAAGGTATTACAGCCTCACAAGAAAAAGTTAAAGCCATACAGCAACTTCCAGAACCTACAACTATAATAGAACTTCGACAAGCTCTTGGCCTAATTAACTACCAGCATAAATTCATACTCAATGCTGCTGGTATTTTGGCACCTTTAACAGCCTATCTTAAAGGCAATGATACTAATGCAATGAAAATTACATTAGATCATGAGGCTAAGCAAGCATTTATTAATATCAAACAAACTCTAGCTAATATTGCTTGCCTTGCTCATCCTTCTAATAATGCTGTTCTTTCACTTCGCACAGATGCCTCTAATGTTGCTATTGGAGCAATATTGGAGCAAAAAGTAGATGGTAATGCTGAAGTATTAGGATATTTTTCTAAAACTGTGTCAGATGTACAACGCCATTACTCTACATTTGATCTTGAGCTTCTCAGTGTCTATTCTGCCATTAAATATTTTGAATACATTCTTTTAGATAAATCTTTTACTGTATATACCGACAATAAAGCTCTAGTTAACAGTTTTAAAAAGCCATCTGAAAAACATACATCAAAACAAGTCAGACAATTATCTTACATTTCTCAATTTGATTGCACTCTTTGTCATCTACCAGGTAAAGAAAATGAGGCTGCTGATTGTTTATCTTGTTTGGCTGTAAATCATATTTTTGAACAGCACAACCTTCCGATTACATTTAGTGAATTTGCCCTTGCCCAGCAGCCACATATTAGTACAGACATTTTTAACTTTCCTTCCAACTCTCAAATTAAATTAAGTGAAATCACTATCCCTGATTCTTCATTTCCCCTTCTTGTTGACACCAGTTTGGGAATACCTTGTATACTTCTGGCACCTTCTTTAGAGGAACAAATAATTAAACATTATCATTCTCTTAACCATCCAAGCATCAATGCCACACATCACCTTATTAAATCACGGTTTGTATTTAAAAATATGAGAGCTTAAGTAAGTGATTTTGTTCGTTCTTGTGTGGGCTGCCAACGATCAAAAACCACACGCCATGTTGTTTCTGCAAAACTTCCCATAACCATGCCTAATAGTCATTTTGAAAGAATCAACTGTGATATTGCTGGCCCCTTTCCACCTTCTAATGGGTTTTCTTATGTTCTTCTATGCATTGACCCTTTTACACATTGGATAGAGGCATTTCCTATGCCTGATCAAACCACCAATTCTGTCATACAAAGCTTAAACTTTCACATGCAATATTTTGGTGTACCTGCCGAGATACATACAGATTCTGGATGTCAATTTACTTCATATTCTTTTGAGCAATATTGCCAATTTATGGGTACTGTACATAAAATCAGCAGTGTTTGATACCCTGCATCTAATGGCTTGGCTGAGAGAGCCATCAAAACTGTTAAGACTGCTCTTACAGCCAAATTAGATTCCTCTCAGTGGGCATACCATTTGTCTATCATTATTTTATCCTTAAATTCTCAAATTAAAGAAGATTTAAAGGCTAGTCCTGCTGAATTACTTTATGGTCAATGTCTCAGACTTCCAGGTGACCTATTTATTCCTTCTGCTCAAACTCATACTCCTTCTGCTTCTGAACTTATTGACAGTATGAGGCTTTTTGCTGTTTCTTTACAACCAATTTCCACAAGAGTCCAACAATCTGACCCTGTTCACTTGCCTAACACTTTAAATACTTGCTCTCATGTCTTTATTAAAGATGACCCCATTCATCCCAATCTTACTCCTGCATATTCCGGTCCTTTTGAAGTTGTAACTCAAAACAACCATACTTTCAAAGTTATAAAAAGAGGCAAAATTGTTTCTGTTGGCATAAATAATGTCAAACCTGGCTTTGTGCGAATTACTGACCCTACAAATGAAGATGTTATTACCTATTCTCGACCTCACAGATCTATCAATTTACCCTGTAGACTTAAAGATTATATAGTTTGACTAGATTAACTTGCTATTTTCTTTGCTCTATTTTCTGTGCATCATCATTGTAAACTGACATGACTACTAGTGATGTACCGATACTTAAGTATCGGTATCGATGGTATCAGCCTATTTCTGTGGTATCGGCTAGTAGTATCAGTATCGGTAAATATAGCCTTTACCTGCCAATACTTTTTAAGCACAAAATAAATATTAAAATTTTTTTGTCGTATAAATATAAAAAATTTTTGTTCCCCCCCTGGAACTGGATTGGATTTCTAACATAATTAATGATTTCTTTTACAGATTTGTAATAATATTGTAATGAATAACACAGGTCTACAAAATTTGATGAAGTATCAAAAACAAGAATAAAAACTATGCTTTCTAGCTAATTTGAGATTGCTGATTTCAAATCTGCCATTGATTTTGCCATAGCAGGTCAAATTTTTCTGAAAATACAATTTTAAATTTTAGTGCTGCACATTGAAAAGCATTAATTAATGTGAAGTTGTGAATACAAAAGCACATACTTAGCACAAAGGAGAAAATAAATGAATTGAATACAATTTTATTGCAAAAGTTTCCTTCTTTTAGATTGACGAGAGATGTCTTAGAAGTAATTCTCAACGTGAGAATCTGAACATTCACGTATCAAACCCCAACAATACTCTGCTCTCATACTGACATTCCATTTTTCCTGATATTTTTTTTCCATCACTTTTATATCTTGGTGAAATCTTTCACCCTATTCCTCACTGAATGCCCCTAAGTTTTTTGAAAAATACTTCAGATGGCTATGCAGGAAATGTACTTTAACACTCATGTTACAGTGTAAGTTATAAAAAGCCTATAATAAGCTTTCAACAAGTTTGCTGAAATTTGGCAATTTTATATTTCCTGGAAGTTTTTCACTACATTAGAGAATGCTTTCCATGCATTTAACTCTTCATGGTAGAAAGAAATGCCTGGAAACGCATCATGGAAATGCCAAACAGAGCAAAACACAGGATGATGCAGCACATAGGTAGGTAAAATGTTGCGTTCTAATAAAGAATGTTGTTGTGGACGATTTACAAAACTTATCAGCCAACAGATTTGTGCATGCAGCTTTTAAAAACTGCAAAGAGTTGGTGTATGCTATACAGCATTTTAAAGCTCTTTGGGGGAAAGTTAGTGTAAGATTACTTAAAAATTAAGGCTGATACAAAAAAACAAACATCAGATTTGAAATCAGCGTCCCAAAGTTAGCCAAGGGCACATCTTTTCTACTTTGTTTTCAAAATTGTGTAGACTAGTGTAATGATAGATATATACCTGGAAAAAATTCAAAATGCAATAACAAGCTAGATTTAGTAAATACATTCTTTGGTGTTACTTACAAAAACTTTTACTGATGGTGCTCGATAAATAAAAAAGTATCGGTGGTATCGGCAGTATCGGTATCAGCTCTAAATGGTGGTATCGGTAGTAGTATTGGTATCGGCTTAAAATGTGGTATTGGTACATCCCTAATGACTACATTATTAATAAACTGTCAATTATAGACTATGTGATTATATTTGTGCTATGCACCTTTGTCATTTGCTTTTATTGTTTATTTTGTTGTCTTTATTTTGTATTTCTTGCATTCCCATCAAGAAATAATTGACTATTTAGTGGTATAAACTGCAACTGCTTATATACTACACCTTTAAGACATAGTCAACTTTCTTTGCCTATTTTAAGTTTTTTGTACTTTATGTACCTCCTTCATTTTGGTTGAAGGACTATTATAATAATCTTCATAGTCATTTTGTACATTATCATGCATATGTTCTCATGCCTTTTTTCCAGTTTGCTGTGCATATTATAGAGTGAAAAATTTTGCTAAAGTGTTTTAATATCTCAAATAATTTTCAAAAACACCTTATTGTGTTAATGAAAATTGCTTTGTTATGTATGATAAATAGGCTTATGTCTACAGTCATGTAAATTGATATTTTTCTGTACATTGAATGTTGCATAAATTTGGTCGGTGGGGAAATCTGTAGCAGGATAGTATCCCACTACACACTTAATTGGTTCATACAGTATTTAAATTATATATTTTGGCAACCCGCTTTTACAAAACCTTTTTTCTTTGTCTCGTTTTGTGGAAAAAATGAAAATGTGCTTTGGTTCTTTATCTTTTGGGAATAATGTGATCAGATAGACATCATCAATGTTAATAAAATATAAAGTTGATTTTAATTTATGGACAATGTTGATCTATTATTGATGAGCTTTAAAGATTTCACTAACAACGTCTACACATGATATTGAAGGTCTTCTTTTGCAACTAGGAATAACCCAATATCAACCAAATGAGTGGAGACTGTTTATTGACAGCTCAAAACAAAGCCTGAAGTGCGTGTTACTACACAACGGAAATAGATATGCATTGATTCCAGTGGGGCACTCTGTGACACTCAAAGAGTCCTATGAAAATGTTAAGAATGTGCTGGAAACACTGAAATACAATGATCATGGCTGGATGATTTGCGTGGATTTAAAAATGATGAACTTTCTTTTGGGACAGCAAGGTGGATACACCAAATACCCTTGTTTTCTTTGCTACTGGGATAGCAGAGCCAAAGATTAGCATTGGATAAGAGATCAGTGGCCAGCAAGGAGCAGTTTGGCACCTGGAGATAAAAACATCATTTACAGACTGTTAGTTGATGCCAAGAAGATCATCTTGCCGCCACTTCATATAAAACTTGGGGTGATGAAGCAATATGTTAAGGCTCTTGATCACAGCGGAGATTGCTTTAGGTACATTTGCCAAACCTTTCCAGGTCTTAGTGAAGAAAAGAAAAAGGCTGGAGTTTTTAATGACCCACAAATAAGGCAGTTGCTCAGAGATTCAAACTTTAGAGCATCAATGACAGCTCATGAAGCAAGGGCTTGGAATGCATTTTCTTTAGTTGTAAATAACTTCTTTGGTAACAGAAAGGCAGAAAACTATGAAGACCTTGTGAAAGAATTGTTGACCAGCATGCAAGAGATGCAATGTTCTATGAGCATAAAGTTACATTTTCTGAAAAGTCATCTAGATTACTTTCCAGAAAACCTTGGGGACATCAGTGAAGAACAAGGTGAGCACTTTTACCAAGACATTAGAGTTATGGAAGAGCACTACCAGGGCCGATGCGACTGCCATATCATGGCAGATTACTGTTGGAACCTGAAGAGAGAGAGTTTCACTGCTGTGCACAAATGAAAATCGCTCAAAAGAAAATTTTCAAGTTCATGATGACTGTGACATATCTATTTTATCAAATGCAATGTGCTAGGGATTACGTCCAGTGATTGTTTTTGTGATTAAAAGTTACATCAGACCTGCTGCAAACCAGCCACTGCATTTCAAGATAGTTTTTTATATTTTTTGTATTATTTTGTAATGAAGATACCTATTATCTCAAAAAGGTGATGTGATGGAAACAAAATAATGCTAGATTTGGATTCAGCGCCCCCAAATTAGGTAAAAACCATCAAAAAACAATCTGCTGCAAAAACCATGTAGACCAGTGATATTAATTGACTGCCTAAAAAATCAATTTTTAATAACTGGTAGTGCCTTAAACTGGATTCAATCATATTTAAAAAATAGAACCTTTGTAAGTGTAAATGGCACCTGTGAACAGAATGAATGCCTTCTCTATGGAGTGCCCCAAGGGTCACTTCTTGGGCTGCTTTTCTATATCCTTTATACAAAAGATCTTTAAAAAATTGCTGCTAAACATGGTTTGTCAGTACAGATGTATGCTGATAATACACAAATATACACAAGTTTTACTTATGAAAATGTTTGTCAAACAAAAATAAAAATTGAGAATTGTCTGTCTGAAATCAATAATTGGATGTGTCAAAACTATTTTAAAATAAATCAAAATAAAACTGAAGTTGTTGTATTCCATCCCACAACTAAAGTATCCATTGCTTTAGTTGATTCCATAAACATAAAATTTGAAATTGAAATGCTTGGTGAATGTAATTTCATTAAAGTATTAGGAGTGATCCTTTCAAACAATATGTCTATGGTGTCTTTCATTTCCAAAAAATGTCAAATTTGTGCTTATCATCTTATAAATATAAGACATATTAAAAAATGTTTGCCCCATAAATACCGAATTATGTTAGTTTGTAATCTTATTTAAAGCCAGATGGATTACTGTAATGTGTTACTAGCAAATGCATCTAATAAAGATTTAAAACCTCTTCAAAAAACTCTGAATGATGCTGTACATTTTATTTTTGATTTAAAATGGAATGACCATGTTACACCTTATCTTATTCACTTACATTTTCTACCTGTTCAATATCGTATTGCTTTTAAACTGTGTCTTATTGCCTATAAATTACTTCATGGAAGAGCTCCTACATATTTAACTGAGATATTTCAATCATTTTCTCCAACAACTTCTTTGAATTTACTGGTTGGATGTGGTCGCAATAAACTTATGCTTGAAACTAAGTTCTTTTGCAGAAATCAACCACGCATATGTATTCTCTAAAAAATTTGCACTACTTGGAATAAGTTACCTTATACAGTTGGTATGGAAGAAAATTTTGAAACATTTAAACAACAACTTAAAACCCATTTGTTCAAACTTGCTTTTGACGTTTGAGCATATTTTGTATATAGTTTGATGATTTTCAATTCTAGCTTAACAAGCTGTTAAAAATGTGGCACATAGTGTTTTGTCCTTGATGATTTTATTTCGTTTTAGTAGTAATGTACTTGTACTATCTTTTGAGAGTTTAATGTCATTATATCTTTGCAACTGCTTAGAGCAACTGAGGTTCCTATCTGATCTCTGCATATGTCAAGCAGTATAATTTATGTTATTATTATTATTAATATAGGCCTGATACATGGTCATGTATTGGTATTTTTTTAAATTTTAATGGTTATATTATAATATATAGTTATGCAAAATTTTTTTGATCTCACTTGTTTTTCATCATGCTTACTTCATAAACTTTAAATTTTTGGGGAATCCCCAAACCCTGCAAGGTTAGTAACAGCAAAGGGTAAACGGGACCCAATTTTTTTGTGTTATGAAATAGTGTAAATAAAAATTTGAAATCATTTTTTAAAACTTATTTGCCAAGGTTTTTTGTTAACATTTTATAAAATATGGTAAGAAAAAAGATTGACAATCGAATCAGAATCTTGGTTGAAAATGGTGTTGCCACCAATCATCGAAGTATGTTCTTTATTGTTGGTGATGAATGTCGTAATCAAGTGGTGATTCTTCATCATATGCTCTCTAAAGCTCAAGTGAAAGCTCGTCCTACAGTTCTTTGGTGTTACAAGAAAGAACTTGGATTTAGTGTGTCAGTAAAATTTCTTTACAATACATATATTTAGCATTTGCCCTTTAAAATATTCATAGCTATATAGAATTGATATTTTATTTCTAAAAAAATTAATGTTTAATTGTTTTTTAAACTTTTTCAATTATTATCAAATATCAATTATCAAACTTGATTGCTATTGAGATCATTTTATAACTCAATATAACATACCTTTTATTTATTTTTTTTGAAGTTTTAAAAAGACAATGTAAGATCTTAAAAAAGTCTTTTAGCTTTATTAAAATGTAATTCTTTTGATTTTTGCATTTTATTTGCAATTAAAGGTTTTTCTAGTCAAATGCCAATCTATTTAATTTTTTAAATGGCTTAATTTTAATTGGTCAAAATAAAAAAGATAGTTGAATAGGTTAAACCAAGGTCATTTAACTTCTATTGTTTTTTTTGTTTTTTTTTTAAAGAAGTGCAACAATGTATTGCTAAGCACTCAGTTTAAAGTTTTGTAAGTGTGTAAAATCCAATGATGTTAATAAAGTTATTCATTAATTTAAAATGAAACCACAAGTACTTAAAACTTTTGGTAAAGTTGTAGTTTACATTCGTAAAATAAAATATTTTAGAAGATGAAAGGTAGGTTTAATAAAAGTAATTCATAACAAATAAATATGAAATACCGCCATGAATTCCATATATGAATTCCATACTAAACAACGACAAGCACACCACTGAATAGCTTCCCAAGTATTGGGCATTGACTGAGCAAGAAGAGTTATAGTCTAGTTTTCTTGGATAATCTGGGAAGCAATGAGGACTTCATTAATGTTGACAATAGAACGGGGTTCTGGAGGATATCCATGAGACATAATTAATTTTGGTACCTTAATTTTAAGTATTTAACAAAATTTAAAAAATTTAAATATTTTATTTTATGAACGTAAACTATGACTTTACCAAACTTTTTTGTCAGGTTTGATCATTTTGATAAAAACTGCAGTTTAATTAAATAAATGTTTTTGTATTTTTTTACAAATTTTTAATCCCTCCTGATGAGTTGAGACAACAGTTTAATTAGTTATACACAGAGGTGGGCATGTGCAATTGTGAAAGTTTTGACAATACAATAACTTACAAGTAGTTTTTTTGTTTCTGAGAGCACATGGCAAAGTGTGCAACGCTGTCAAAAAATAAATGTCAGTGCAATTTTTAAAGCCCACTGCAGTTTGCAAAAGTTGCACTGTGAATTTCACATGTCCACCTTTGGTTATATGCATGCACCAACACATTATGAATGGGGCAGTCCTGTATAGAAAGATAAGCTTTAAGCAGTAGCCATTAAAAAAACTTTTTCTTTCATGCTAAGTATTGATAATAATGTAAGCATTGCAAAACTTTAATTGACTTTTTTTCCATTACAATTAGAATTGTTGCATTGTACAAGGGTCGTTCAGAAAGTAATGCAACCAGGTTTCTTTTCATGACATTAAGTTCATGACATTAAGTTTAAATTATGCACCACAAGAAAGTATATAACATGAGCATTTCATAGTTTTATTTTATTTTATCTCTATATTTATCCTCCTGACTTGTAGAAAAGTGATGGAGGTGCTAATACATAGGGTAAGCAATTACCTTGACCTGCTTCTGGAGATGCCAAGATATTGCTGTCCACTTGTAATTTAATAGAAATATTACTGTAATTTAGAACTGCTTGCCAAGACCACCAAGCAGGGAAAAGTGCCGTAAAGCAGGGCTTCTCAAACTTTTTTGTTCTACAACCCCATTTTAAAAAATAAATTTTTGTGTGACCCCTATATGTGTAGGCTAATTTTACATTAATTTTTTCTGTGGAAAACCATGCGTGTGCAGGAAAAATCATGTACAGGATCAGTGGTGGATATTCCAATTTAGGGGCCCGAGGCAAGAATTTTCAAAAAATTTATGTTACCTGAGAAAAAAAGAGGTCTGATCTGGACTTGCATATTTTCTCTCAAAATCAGGGTGTTCTCTAAAAAAAAAGGTCTTCACTTCCAGTTACTCTCAGTTTTCCTTATTTTCGTCCCAAAATCAGGGTGTTCTCGAAAAAAAAAAGTCTTCACTTCTATCTGCTCTCAGTTTTCCCTATTTTCGTCCCAAAATCAGGGTGTTCTCTAAAAAAAAATCGATCTCCTTTTTCCGTATTTTTCTCACAAAATCGTGGTGATCTCTAAAAAGAAAGGTCTTCACTCAGAATCGAACTGCGATTTATCTATTTTCGTTGCCAACTTCAGGTGTCCTCTCAAAATGCCAATTTCTTTCGCGACTCCAAAATTATTTTAGGCGACCCCATTTGGGGTCACAACCATAGTTTGAGAAGCTCTGCTGTAAAGTTTCTTTTCCAAGGACACAACAGAATGGTGCAAGTGGGTTTTGAACCAAGATCATGTCAATCATGAGCATGGTGCTTTAACCACTTGACCACACTGCTGACATAATTACTTCTTGATGTACTTCTTGATGTAATCTCCCACTTTCCAAACCACCTTTTCCCATCTTTTTAGCAAGTGCACATATTTCTTCATTGTAAAATTCTCCAGACTGCAGTTTTAACCACTTCCTAACAGCAGTTTTGACCTCATCACTGGAGAAATGTTGCTTCCTCAAACTTTCTTTGAGGGGCCCAAACAAATGGAAGTCAGATGGTGCCAGATCTGGCAAATATGAGGGATTTGATATTGTTGTCTAGCCAAAGGAGCTGATGACCTCTTGGGTTTTGAGGCTGGTGTGAGACCTAGCATTGTCATGTTGCAATAAAACCTTAGACATTTCCAAAGCAGGTCAAACTCTTGGTATTCTTGCTTTTAACTTTTTTAATGTATTGATGTAAACATCTGAATTGATTGTTGCTCCTTTGGACTTGAAGTCTACCAGTATCACACTAACACTATTCCAGAACACAGTCACCATCACTTTTCTTGCAGGCTGCTGAGATTTGAACTTCTTTGAATGTGGTGAGGTGGGATGGTGCCACTCCATTGATGCTCTCTTTGACTCTGGTTCAAAGTGGTGAACCCAAGTCTCATCTCCAGTCATTATTCGCTGCAAAAAGGTTTTGTCACTATGACAATACTCCAGAAGTTCAGAACAAGCTTCTAGTCTGGATTGTTTGTGAGCCTCTGTGAGCTGCCTTGGGACCAACCTTGCACACACTTTTGAATACCCCAGAGTATCCATGATCTTTACAGCACTCTCTGCACTTACTCCTAATGACTCAGCAAGCTCATTAATAGTGATGTGTCTGTTTTCCTTAATCAATGCATCTGCCTGATCAATGTTAACAGAACTGTGAGCAGAAGATGGCCTACCACTTCTTGGCCTATCACAAAGATTGCTTTCAGCAGGTTCTTCCTGTCCATCATTAAGTCACTTCACCCACCTCATCACTGTGCTGTAGTCTATCGCATCATCACCATATACTTGCTTTAGCCTTTTGCTTATGTACTGAGCTGTTTCTTTTCTGACAGTAGAAATTCAGTAACAACTCTTTGCTTCTGCTGAGATTGCTTTGGGGCAATCATGCCAGCTTTACCTTCTAATGAAAAAGACATTAGAGGGATTGCTTAAAATTTGAATTGCAAATTGCAGTAATTCAAACCCTTATTTTTTGCAAATCTGTAAACTTTAGTTACCAATTTATTATCTGTAAAAGAATCAGATGTTAGTTAAATGAATGCTGCAAGAAATTAAATCAGTTGCATTACTTTCTGAACACCCCTCATATGTTTAAAAAAATCCAGTTACGTATAAATTTAAAAAATCCTATCCCCACTGCTAAAAATTGCTTTCTATCTGCTTAAATGCCGATAATTTGTTCTGCTTCTTTTTTGCTTCTTTTTTGCTTCCTAATTCAGACATTGCAACTGTTTCAAGTATATGATGTTTTATTGGTTTGACTTGGGGTTTAATCTTATACAACAGACTGGTTGGTTTGCAGTTGCATGCCAACGATCACTTCCTGGGTTTAACTGTTTTACCAAAAAGTGCTCTCACAGCACTCTTGTCTGAGAAATGTTCTTAATCTTTGACAATGTTCAAATGAATGTAAAGTCTATATTAGCTTTATACTTTGATGCTGCAGCTTGCAATTTACTATTATAAACATAAGCAATAATCACTTTTTTTGCTTTGTTTCAATCAACTTTCAATGTTTGCCAACCAGATTACTTATAATAACCAATTGTATTGACAGAACCACTAACTTTTCAATTTTTGGTAGTTTTTATAAAGACTGTTTTCTTTAGAATTCTTTCAGCCAACTCTTATCAGAAGAAATCATTGGCAATAACAAACTTGCAGTTCGTCTTACTATGATAAACAATAAACACTTTTTTTTACTTTGTTTCAATCAACTTCAATGTTTGCTAACCAACTTATTTGCAATAACCAATGGTATTGATGGAACCATTAACTCTTTCAATTTTTAGTAGACTTGCAGTTCATCATTGTCAACAATCTCTTCTCATGAGAATTGACTGGAAGAATTCTAAAAAAAACAGTCTTTTAAGACTACCAAAAATTAAAAGAGCTAATGGTTCAATTGGTTATTTTAAAGTTCTGTACAACCAGGAATTTATTCATATTATTTATTTTTGAATATTCAAATACCAAAAAGAGAATTTTAATATACCCCCATTCAAATTCAAAAATGTGTTCAAAATTATATTTGGAACATCCCTGCTGTCTGTTTTTTTTTCTGTAAAATTTTAAACATTTATCTGAAATAGCTCTTAAAGTTTTGTCATTTAATAGAACTTTTTGGGATACTTTAATGGATAAAGTTTTGAAGTATTTAAATCAATATGATAAAAACACCAAACAAAATTTTTAAAATAAAATTGTTATTCGATTTTATTAAAAATTTAGCTGCTAATTGCTTTTCAAATATTTTCTTTCTTTAAATTTTTCAGACATGTGCAAAAAGTTTGAACAATGTCCATAAAAAAAGTAGCCTATCATCCAACTGCATGATGTATATGCAAAACATTTGCATTCATTTTATAAAAGAAATATAATTTTATTTTCAAATTTTTCTGATGTAAGCATGGTACCCAATTGAGCTTTATACCAGATGTGATACAGTTTAGAACAGTGGTTTTCAACTGGTGGGCCATGGCCCAGTGGTAGGCTGAAGTGGGTTGTAAAGTTACCTTGGGTTGGAAAGTGGGCCACATATGAAAAAAGGTTGAAAACCACTGGTTTAAAACACTTGAGTTAACTCATCTCTGGTCTGAGAAAAAATTTTAAAATGTTTAGATCTTTATACACTACAAGGCCAAAATAAAAGTCGCGTGTCTCATAATTTATTAATAGTCAATGGGACCACTCTTGGCTTTGATGACAACTTTTATTCGACTAGGCATTGAATCTACAATATTTTTCAACCTGCAAAGATCAACTTCTGGCCATAATTGAAGCAATCTCTCCTCCAAATCAGGTAAAGTTCTAGAAAGTGGTTGGTGAGTTTCGTAGCTTCCGCTCAAGTTCATCCCACAGGTTCTCTATAGGATTTAAATCAGGGGATTAGGGTGCCCAATACATGTGCTGAAATGATCCACTGAATGTTTCAAACCAATTTTCCACTTTTCTAGCCCTATGAATGCGAGCATTGTCGTCCCATTTCCGTTAGGAAAATAAAAATCCATTGCAGGTTGGAAATGGTTTTCTAGTATCTCGAAATAGTCATTAGAGTTCATTTTATTGCTGCATTTAGTGACAGAACCTTGCCCATGCCAGCAAAAGCAAGCTCAAATCATCATACTGCCCCCAGATGCTTGAACATAAAATATCACTACAAAATTCAAATTATTGCATAATTGACACAGTTAATAAGAAATAGGTAAGTGACACAGGTTTAAGTAAAAAATAATTCTGTGACCTTTATTTTGGCCACGTAGTGTATATTTTGTGTCAGTAGACACTAGACATATATTTCATGCTTTGTTTATTTGTGCAATGCTTACATTTTGAATAACATTTGTGACATTTATGCCTTGTTGGGATGAAGCATGTATGTTTTTTTGCCAATGGCATTTTCTTCTGTGCTTGTTTTAAAATTATTTGTCCATGGTTCAATTTTGTAATTTTTACTTCACAGCACTTTATTGTGGTTGGTGGTCTTAATAAGCAACTCTAAATTTCTGTCATTGCAATTGACTCTGCTTTATTCAGACAATGAATAATCTAGGCCAGTGCTTCTCAACCCCTGGGTTGTGACCCAAAAGTGGGTTGCCATTTAATTTGATTGGGTTGCTGACAACTGTAATTGTGTAAAAGTAAAATCACTACTTTTTAGTGAAGAAAATCAAAATATTCAAGGCAGATTCAAAGCGAAGACATTTTTTCATTTTATCTCTATCAGAAATTATCTTCTCCTATATTTATCTTCCTGACTCGAAGAAAAGTGACGGAGGCACTAATGCTTTGGGCAAGCAATTACCCTGACCTGCTTGCGCAGATTACCTTGACCAATACTATGTTGATTACAAATACCCTGACCAAGACTATGTTGATTACAACTGCAGCACTTGAACCACTCAACCATACTTTTTTATAGAAATCACTACATTTTTTAGACAAAAATTGAGAAATCGGAGACAGATTCCAAGTGAAGACCTTTTTTTAGAAATCGCTATGTGTTTAGGATGTAAATTGAAATTTTTATGTTTGCAATAAAGTCTGTGAAAAAGATTGGATCACCAAAGTTTTGCTATCTATTTACGCTTAAGATTTGGGTCGCCACCAAAAAAAAGTTGAGAAGCACTGATCTAGGCAATCACTTTTTTCAACAAAATTCCCTAGAACAGAACATTGCATACAATAATTCACTTGTTTTATTTACACAAATGTCTGCTTAATTTGGACGATGAATGCCACTGAATGTCATATTAGCATAAATATAATCGCAGTTTTGTAATACATGGTGTCCATAAAGTTTGTGTGCTTTTTAAAAAATTTACAACTTGTATTTGCGATAGAAATCTGTAAAAAGGGATTAGAAAGAAGTAAATTTATATTTTTTAATGTTTTATTGAAATTTTATTTTAGTTTCCACATGTCCTCCATCATTAGCAATACAAATGGTATTATGATTTTACAGTTCATGGAAACGCTGATTTACAGTAATGCCTAAAATTACATTAGTTATTTTAGCTTTAAAATTTTCTAATAAACTAGGTTTGGTTGCATACACAATTGTTTTCACATGTCCCCATAAAAAAATCTAATGGAGTCAAATCTGGTGAACATGAAGGCCAATGAAATAGTCCATGATTCTGAAAAAATTGAAAATATTTTTTTGCTTATCTAAAATTGTTACAAATTTTGTGGTAAAAAATTATTCAATAACTATACTTAAAACTAGGTACATAAAACTTTTATAACATTTTTTACAGATTATTTCTATTGCAAATACAAATAAAGTTATAGATTTTTTAATGTGCATGTGGACTTTATGGATACCCTATATATTTACACATAAATGATTTTTTATTGGACCTAAGAGTTGCTTATCTAAAGGTTTACATCAATTCTTTCTAGATGGACATATTAGCTCCTTGCTGCAAATTTGTTAATTCACACAAGCCAATTTTTCTGCATAATTTGGACTAAAGTGTCTCAAATAAAGCAGAGTCAACTGTTTATTAAACATTAATTAAAAAATAACCAAAAAGCTTGCAAATAAAGAACAAGATTCAGCCATTTCTGAAAACAGTATGTGTTAATCACTTCATGGTATTTCTAAATACAGTAAACCCTCATTGCAGTTAATGCATTCCAGACCCCACCAGAATAAGTGAAAAACTGCAAAGCTGCAGTGCTATAGAATTCCCACTGCCTTTGGGCCAATATACAGTACATGAACGCTTACTTTTTGACACATATTCATGCACATCAGTATTCATGAATGCTTACTTTTCTGAAAACTGAAGGATAAAGAACACGGAAAATTAAAAATGTTTTCTGTTTTGTTTATTCTGAACACAATCTGATACTGTACATTATTTATAGTAATGGCATGCTGCTTAGGTGTCATTGTAAAGGTTAACAGTACAGTACTGCAATCACAAATACAACACTTACAACTGTAAGATACACGAGACACAGTTAACATGGTGAATGAGAATGACGTGATTATGCGCAGACAATCAGCAATGTGATACGCAGCCAATCAAGAAAATACCACAATGCACTGAAGCTGCAAAACTTGAACTGCAAAGTAGCAAGGAAACACTGCAAATGCCTTTGTCTTAAAAGTCGGAAGGATAAATAAAGATTATTGTGATGAAGATGAAACTAATGTCACAAATGCAAATTTACAAATATTTAATGAAAACAAGTGCAAATATCTCATTAAAAAAATGTATTTGAATACTTATAACTTTTTTATATATTTTGGTTGAAGTGTTGCTCAAAATTTTAAAAGTTATTATGGCCTTCAGTTAAAAATCTTAGAGTTTTGAATAAATTTAAAACTCTTAAGATTTTGAATAACTTCTTTTTTTTTGATTGAAGCCAACTGTTTTAATTTATTGTTAGACAGTCATCGAAAAAAAAGAATTAAGAAAATACAAAAACGAATTACAAGTGGAACATTAGATTTAAAAGAAAACGATCCTTTTGAATTGTTTGTTGCTGCCACCAATGTTCGATATTGTTATTATAATGAAACTCATAACATTTTAGGAAGCACCTATGGAATGCTTGTTTTACAAGTAAGATTATTTTTTGTTCTTAATCAATTTAAATTTTAATTCTTGTTGGTCATGCATTTTAATTAACAAGATGTACAGAGCTTAGATACATAATAATCTTAAAAATAATTTATATATAAACCCTGATTTTAATAAGTTTGGTTACATGATGATTATTATTGTTCAACTCCTCTTTTAAACAAACATTGAAAATTTTTTTGCTGTAGTAAATTTTATCTGACAAAACTTAATGATCTTTATAATAAAAGCCTATATAAAAATCTTTTAAGGTAACAAAAATCTAGTTCTGAAAAATTCTATGCTTTTATTTTACATACCAGTTCATGTACAGTCATTTGCAAAAGTATTGAACCACCTACAAAAAAATTCAAAATTTGCAACTTTTAATAGTTATTACATCATCTTTTTCTATTGGAAGTTTATGGTCTTAGAAGTGTTTTAGCTTAGTTTTAGGCAAAATTACTGAATATTCTGTTGCATTTTAATTATTTTCTTTAATTTTTAACTACTCAAAAATGGGCAAAAATCAGTGCCACACAGATGTAGAACATCCTCAGATTGTCGCGCTCCACAAAATTGGGTTGTTTCAATGCCAAATTTCAAAGCAAATTGGTGTCAACAGACCATTTGTTCAAAGAGCAATAAAAAAAATTATCTCAGAAGGAATTTATGGAAATTGGAAAAAGAGTGGTAGGCCAAGAAAAACAACTGCACGAG
Organism: Diplosoma virens; assembly: GCA_963680785.1. NCBI lineage: Eukaryota > Metazoa > Chordata > Ascidiacea > Aplousobranchia > Didemnidae > Diplosoma > Diplosoma virens. The sequence goes on along the minus strand of OY796883.1, from coordinate 45,435,662 downwards.
AAGACAATACCATCAAGAGCAGTGGTTCTTAAACTGGGGGGCGCGAAAGTGTCACAGAGGGGGCGTGAGAGATGACAAACTTTTTGTTCAGTGATGCAAATCTGCTGCTAATTGGCGAATTTCGTCGAATTTGCCTCTTTTTTACTAAATATTTTTTGAAACTTATGATGTAACAATTGCTTGTTTTTTTTCATGTTTTCGTTGTAGTCGTGGTTACAAGAACGCCTGTATTTCTTGCAGCTCAATTGTAGGCTAACTGGTACAATTCACTGTGTTATGTTGTTTAAACAATTACATAATTATGTTTATGGTAAAATTTTCATTCTTTCTCACGCCGGTATTACTTAGGACAGACACCTGCTGCTTCGGTTGTGCTATTGGACGTTAAAGTTCGCAGCATGTGGGCCTTTGCGGGAAATCAGCATGTGGTTAGAGTGCTTTTATGTCGAGTGCTAAAGAGAAACAGGGAAAATGGAAGCATCTAGCTATGTTTTCTGTTACTAACACAGTATATATCTATTCATATTTGTGGAAAGGCGTTAAGAGTTAGACAGGTGAAAACTGAAAACATAGATGTGAGTCGTAACAGAGAAAGATGGCTTTGATAATGAAAACATTAGGGCAAATACTGTTTGATTTATGTTAAAAGTAATATTGATCTTTTTAAAACCTGTTTGCATGACTGATTAACTTTGTAAATATGTTTTAGCATTGATTTAACTAGGTAAAATGAGTAAAAAAAAGAGAAAGTATGACAAAGATTATCTGAAATATGGTTTTATAGATACCACAGTGAATGGTCAAGTCGTGCCACAGTGCGTGATATGTTTTGAAAATCTCAGCAACGATGCTTTGAGACCAAGTCGTTTGCAGCGCCATCTTCAAAGAAAACACCCTTGCCATCAGGATAAACCTTTGGCTTTTTTTCAAAGCAAAAAGGACTCTTTTAAAAGAATGAAAATGGCAAGTAGTGAGTGCTTCCGCCAATCGTCATCAGCGGATGTAGTAGAAGCGTCATTTGAAATTGCTCACATGATAGCTCAAGCGAAGAAACCCCACAACATTGGTGAAACATTGATAAAACCCTGCATGCTAAAAGCAGCCAGTCTTGTGTTGGGGGAGTCAAACAGCAAGAAGCTTGCGACAATTTCACTTTCAGATTCTACTATTAAAACACGTATCGATGATCTCGCAAAGGATATTGAGCTTCAGGTTCTCGGAAAGATACACGCATCACCTTTCTTCGCAATTCAATGTGATGAGACAACAGATGTTGCCCAATTGTCTCAGTTGTTGGTCTATGTTCGTTTCGTTGGATCTTCTACAATTGAAGAGGAAATGCTGTTTTGCAGACCCCTAGAAACGACGACTAAAGCAGAAGATGTATTTAAATTGGTCGCCACGTTCTTTGACAACAATGGTATGAAATGGGAGAAACTTGTAGGCGTCTGTACTGACGGTGCCCCGGCAATGCTTGGATCTCGAAGTGGATTTATTGCCAGGATGAAGCAGAGAAGTCCCAGTGCAGTTGGGTCTTACTGCGTGATCCACCGAGAAGCTCTGGCTGCCAAGACTTTATCTGCCTGTATGAAAGATAAGCTGACAGTAATCATACGAGTCGTCAACTTTGTCAAAACAAGTGCTGCCAACACAAGGTTGTTTGCCAAGCTCTGCAAGGACATGGATTCCGATCATGAGACTCTGCTATTTCATACATCTGTTCGGTGGTTATCAAAGGGTAATATGCTAGCCCGTGTGTATGAAATGAGAGATGAGCTGAACCTTTTTCTTGAAGCCCATGGGAAACTGGATCTACTTACGTCTTTCACATCAGAAGGATTTCAATTGGCGTTGGCATACCTTGTGGATATTTTTGAAGTCCTCAATAACTTAAACAAGAAGTTGCAAGGCAAGAATACTAACCGCATCAATGACTACGATGCCATCCATGCTTTCGTAGCAAAGCTGGGGCTATGGCAACGCCGAGTTGCAAAAGGAAATGCAGCTTCATTTCCCAACCTGGATATTGCCCTCGCGGAAAGCCGAATTGAACTGGAGGGTGAACTTAAGACCAAAGTGGAAGCCCACCTTCGACTTTTGAAACAGGAATTTGAACGCTATTTTCCTGACTTGGTTGACACTGAACTGGCGGAATGGAAGATGACAAGGAATCCCTTTCGTCTTAACGAGGACATTCTTCCTGATGATTTGCAAGAGGAATTCGTGGAGATGAAGTGTAACTCTGTTGCTAAAGATGACTTCGAAGCAATGTCATTAACCGATTTCTGGATGAAATATGTACACATCTACAAGAGTGTGGGTAGTGTGGTTCTACAAACTCTTCTTCCTTTCTCATCCACTTATCTATGTGAAAGTTGCTTTTCTGCACTCGTAAATATAAAAACAAAACACAGGAACAAACTTAACTGTGAAGCGGACCTGAGATGTGTTCTTTCTGCTACAAAGCCACGAATTAAGCTTTTGGTATCACAAAAACAGCTACATCCTTCCCATTGATGACATGTAATTGCAATTAAATTGTTGTTCTTTGAATTTTTTTGATTTTGCTTTAAACTGGGGCGCGGATTTTGCTGGCATTGTCAAAGGGGGGTGCGTCTCAAAAAGTTTAAGAACCCCTGATCAAGAGGATTGCAGCGCATTCTCCCACAAGTTCCTGTGAAAAAGTGCATGCAAATCTCCTCAAAAAAGGTACTGATGTTAGTGTCAGCACCATTTCTCGAAGACTAAGCAAAGAATTTGCATTAAAATCTGGTAAGCCTGCAAAACCAAAGCTGACACCCCTAATGAAAAGGAAGAGGTTGGAGTTTGCCAGTAATCATCTTCACTGGACTTTTGATGACTTGGGCAAAGTCTTGTTTAGCAATGAATCCACTTTCCAGCAATTTGTTGTTTTCCATAAGCATGTTCACAGACCAGTAGGAAAGAGATTTAATTGAAAATGCATCACTGTGACCATGAAACACCCCCCTCAGTCAGATAATATGGGGTGCCATGAACAAAAATGGAACAGCTGGATTGTATTTTTTGGCACCTGCCACCACCATGAATGGACCCAAATCTGTGGAATTACTGAAAAATAAGCTTTTATTGCATATGACAGTTTACAGTACTACTATTTTCATGCACGATGGTGCTTGATCCAAAATTGTGAAGAAATTTTTAGGCTAGAATCATGTGACTGCACTGGATTGGCCTGGCAATAGTCCAGATTTGAACCCCATTGAAAATTTGTGGGCTAAAATGAAGGGATTTTATAGCAGAGAAACAGTCATCAAGCAGAAAAGCATTAATCCAAACCATTAAAGAAGTATGGGTGCAAGAAATCTCAGCAGACTATTGTAATTCACTCATAGCTATGCCTTGCTGGCAACAAGCCGTCATAAAAGTGAAAGGAGGAGACACAAAATACTGAAATCTGTTGACTATTTTGTATAGTTTATAATGTACTCTTTACGTTTATGTATGATTAGGCATGATTTGGTAACATTAAATTGATTTTTGGTTTTCACAAAATGGTGTTTACTTAAAAATTGCAGGTGGTTCAATGCTTTTGCAAATGACTGTAAAGTACAGAAGTAATTGTTTGTAAAAGTATTTAAGGCAAAGTGTTTTATTTTTTAAGGATTTTGAAGCTCTGACTCCGAACTTGCTTGCACGGACAGTTGAAACTGTTGAAGGAGGTGGAATAATTTGTTTTTTACTGAGATCTATGAAGTCTCTGAAACAATTATATACTATGACAATGGTAATTGCTGTATTTTTTAAATTGTAAATGTTTTAACTTTGCATGGTGCTCATTATGGGTACGTAACTATTCCGCGGGAGACAATTCCAAGGGACAAGTTTGTCGGCAAGCCAATTCGGCAGGAAATTAAATAATTTCGATTAAACTTCCAGCGTTGAAGCGACAGCAAAAAAGTTTTTTTTTATGTCGCTAAGGCAATATTATACTACAATTTATTTTTAATATGCAAAACTTATAATCGTCATTGTTGCATATCTAAAAGCAAACAGTAATTCAAAACTTGTTTTTACCATCCGTTGTTTAGCTGATAAGAAAAATTCGCATTTAAAAGTTACACTTAGGTATGTATGTTCATAGCCGAAATTAATCTGTTGGAATTTAAAATGGCTTACTTTCAAATATTTAAATTAAAAAAAGGTATTATTTAAATAATTAAAATTTTGAACTATTCAACATGGCATGTTTTTTGATTTTTGGGGAAAAGTACAATGTACAACAAAGACGACAGGTTTGAAGTTTTGCGAGCGTAAGAAACTTATGACGTCATAATAAGCATGGTACAGTATTTAAACATTTTTCTACAAATCTATTCTGGTCTGCGCGCATGGCGGATCAGAAAAATACTCAATGACAGTTAAGTCAAAGCGGTTATTGCGTGTATGTATAACTATCTATAACTATGTATAACTATAACTATCAAAGCGGTCATTGCATGCATATTAAACTATCAAACCATAAAAATTATTTTAACTGTGTTTTTATTAGCTGTAACAGTTTGTTTCGCTATTTGGCTCGTCAGAAGGCAATCGAAAATCTCAAAAACAAATGCTAAAAGGAAAGCTTAACAAAGCGATAAAAAATCTGCAAAAGAACTTAAAAGCAACGAGAAAAATACGGCAGTAATCAAATACTTAAACCGGTTACAAATCTGTTCAGATTATAGTTCAATGTGTAAAGTTTTTTTCCGTTGCTTGCTCTGATGTTACCAAGTAACAAATAAATTTATAAGAACAAACAGAGCACCTTAAAAATGCTATTAAAAAATTGAACTTTCAACCAAGTCTTCAAAAAGATTCACGATGCTACAAGGGTCAGTGATGTAGTCGAGACCACAAATGTTGAGACCGAGATCGAGACCAAAAAATTTTACGAAAATATAGTCCGTTTAATTATTTCAAAAACCATTAATTTCGATTTTCTAAAGAGCAATCTACGATTACTTTTTAATTAAACAAGCATCTCAATCATGTTGGAAAGAGCTTTGCTCAAGTGTGATTGCATCATAAAACAACCCGCTTTAAAAACCCTCTCAACTAGAGCAAAAGAAATCCGAAACATACAAGGCACGGAGGTAAACAATGTTGAAAAACTTTAAGAAAAAATCATTAAAATTTTTTTTCAAAACTCAAAATGCTCGTCGTCGTCGTTTGAAGGGTATCCACTCCAGGTCAGATACAAACAGGACTGGGGCCGGAGGTTTATCCTTTTACTATCCCAGACTGCTGCACTGCCTGAATCAGATGCTGGCTGTGGTGTTATTAAGCCAGCATCGAGTTTCTTCATCCAGAACCGTCAGACCTCATGCTCCATGTGGTGCCCGATGTATAAGGCACGCTGTTAAAACATGGTTTGCGGTTTGATTTGGTCTGCGGTGCCCGATGTATAAGGCACGCTGTTAAAACATGGTGCCACACTCGCAATTCGGTGAAGGAGCGAGACCCCATTTCTACATGGACGAATGGAATCGCCCAACATCAGTCCGCAGGCGGTTGAGCTTAACACAAGCTGCTCGGAATAAGCCCATCCCAACAGGCCTGGCACCGATCCCGGGCACAAAAGCACGGAGTCTGGAAGCACTTTAACAATACTCCGTTTTCCATTTGTGATTTGTCCATTCAGAAGCGCGGATGCCAAGTCTGGCAAGGTTGTTCAAAAAATTCCGCGCAGCTGGCACAAACGGGCATCTGAATTTTAGTCTCACTTGGTGAGTATCTGAGGACTCACTTGAAAGACCATACAAGATATGATCGGGGTCCAGAGATCCACGGTGAGCCAAGAAGAGTGTCGCTCCCATTTGGCGAAGCTCAGCTGGCTGGATGCCTGAGAGTACAGGTAGGTGGTCCGTTGGAGTGGGACGCAGGCATCCAGTGACTATGCGCAAGGCGTCGTTCAAGACACTGTCAATGAGACGAGTGTGAGCACTGTGACACCAGACTGGCGCACAGTACTCAGCTGTTGAGTAGACTAGAGATAAGCCAGCTATGCGTAGTGTTTTAGCACCAGCACCCCATCCCGAGTCCACGAGTCGCCTCAGCAGTGTGACGCGCGATGATAGTTTTTGCGCAATGCCACTAGATGGTGACGAAACGTGAGCGATCTGTCCAGTTTTACCCCAAGATAAGTAGGGGTTGGACAGAACGGTAAAAGTCTACCGTTGTTGTAGACCTTTAGCTCACGTTTGGCCTCGCGGATATTTAAGTGAAAGGCTGCCGTCACCGTCTTAATGTGACTGAGCTTCAATTTCCAAGTCTGGAGATACGCTGAAAGTGTAGACATGTCTTGGCTTAAAGTACCCTCCAAGTCCTTCCAGTTTCCAGAAGAGTGCAACAATGCTAAATCATCAGCATAAGCAAACTTTCTGGAAATCATGAAAGGAAGATCCTACGTCTAGAAGTTAAATAGGAGGGGAGCCAAGACGGATCGCTAAGGAACGCCGTTTTTAAGACGGCGTAGCCTGCTTTGCTTGCTGTCACCGGTGGTAAGGGTAAAACTTCGGTTTCGGACAAGCTCCATAATCATTCTGACCATGTGTTTATCCGGCAGAAGACTCAGCAGCTTGCAGGTAAGGCCACAGGTGCCAGACAGTGTCATAAGCAGCTGTCAGATCGACAAATACGGCACCGGCCTTCTTTTTAGCCTCAAAAGAATCCTCGATGTTCTGGGTTAGCAGAACAACTTGATCTACGGTTGACTTCCCGCGTCGGAATCCAGCCTACTCTTTAGGGAGCAGTGGATCGATTAATGGTTCAACGCGGGCGTAGATAAGCCTCACGAGGATCTTGTAGGGCAGGGTTTCTCAAACTTTTTTGTTCTACAACCCCATTTTAAAAAAAATCAATTTTTGTGCGACTCCTATATGTGTAGGCTAGTTTTACGTTAATTTTTCCTATGGAAAACCACGCGTGTGCAGGAAAAATCATGTACAGTATCAGTGGTGGATATTCCAATTTAGGGGCCCAAGGCAAGAATTTTCAAAAAATTCATGTTACCTGAGAAAAAAGAGGTCTGATCTGGGCTTGCATATTTTCTATCAAAATCAGGGTGTTATCTCAAAAAAAAAAAAAAAAAAAAAAGTCTTCACTTCCATTTGCTCTCAGTTTTCCCTATTTTCGTCCCAAAATCAGGGTGTTCTCTAAAATAAAAAAATAAAAAATTAATAAAAAAAAAGTCTTCACTTCGAATCGATCTCCTTTTTTCGTATTTTTCTCACAAAATCAGGGTGATCTCTAAAAAAAAGGTCTTCACTCAGAATCGAACTGCGATTTATCTATTTTCGTCGCCAACTTCAGGTGTCCTCTCAAAATGCCAATTTCTTTCGCGACTCCAAAATTATTTTAGGCGACCCCATTTGGGGTCGCGACCCATAGTTTGAGAAACCCGGTTGTAGGGGACATAGAGCAGAGATATCGGTCGATAACTCTTTGGGTCCCCCACGGGCTTTGCTGGTTTTGGGATCGCGACAACAAGCGCTCTTCTCCAGATCTTGGGAATTTTGAGTCGGCGCAAACAGGAAGAAAGGAAGTCACGTAACCAGGACTTCAAAGCAGCTCCATCAATGCTGAAGGCACACTAATCGCGAAAATGGTTGAAACTTGGGTGACCAGTAAATTCCACCCCGGTATACTCTATCATAGTTAAATTCTAATACAGTATATTCTACCACGGAAATTTGTTAGGTTTAGAGAGTTAGGGTTACAGTTAGAATTAGGGTTAGGGTTAGTAGAGTTAGGAAAATAAATGTGCTTGTCAACTACTCTACTCTGTCTTGGCAGCTTATAGCGTGATAAATCAACAACAATCTACAAATAAAATGAACAATCAACATGGTGTGATATCGTGGTGGAATATACAGTGATAAAATATAAACTACAGCGGTGGAATTTTCCGCGGTAAATTGTGTCGTAGTGGAACTTACCGCAATAAAATACACCTAGAACCAAAACTTCATTCAAATATTTGATTAGCTTGGTTATCTATGTTGGTGTGTTGTATTTGTTGGATTTGCTGGCTATGTTTGATTTACATAGTATAGAATTAGTTTAATTAATCTCCTAAAAAAGATTAGAAATAAGGACAAATTATTCAAACCAGTAAAAGCTGCCTAACAATTCGCTAGTTTTTTTGTATTACCCCTATTTATTTTGTCCATCTTTGGGTAGGTAGAAAAGAAGAAAAATAACTAAAAGTAATTTTTAGTTATTTTTCTTCTTTTCTACTTCGTCTTATTAGCAATTTGGTAATTTGTTTTAAGCAATTAGATTCATACAATGGCATTTGCAGAAATTTGTTATGGGGGAGGTTGAGAGCCGAATACACGATCACCACGATTCGTAATGTTTTTTACAAAAGGAAACCTTCAAGCAACAAAAAAAAAAAGAAGCCACTTTTAATAATCACTTAAAAAACAATTAAAATTATTTATTTATTCTTGATATTATTATGTATCTTTATTTTTATCCTCCTGACTCCCTGACTCACAGGAAATTGTCGGTGACTCACAAAAATAAGATGTTAAACGGGAAGGTATTTGGCCCAAAACGCCTCAAGATCCAGCACTTTAAATTTGTCCTTGGCTGCTGAGTTAAATTTTAACTCGAGAAAATTTTCTTGTACTTCATCAAAAATGTTGCCTATTTCGCACTGTAATATGTTTCTTGCTTCTCATCTATAGGAGAATTTTATTTGATTAAAAAATTTTTTTTAAATCAGATAATTGAGTTTTTATTTGCGCTTTAATTGGGACTCACAGTTACCGTTTGCGAGAGCAAAATCCAATTAAAAAAAGCTTGCTAGATTTCGTTGTTCAATTTGATTCTTGCTGAGATCAAGTTTCCTGTCATTTTGATTATCAAAATTAATAAAGAATGTGTTGTAAAACATGTTAACGATCGTGCCTCCTTGAAAATTTACGTACGCACTCCAGGGGAGGCGTGCCTCTATCTCTAGACCTTCATCACTGACAAGGGTTAAAAAGCACTAATTTAAGTTCATTAGGGAAGTAAATTGGTTATGATGTTTTAAAATTACAATCTTGTAGGATGTGCATTCGCGGTATCGCACTGAATCCCATGATGACGTTGTTGGTCGATTCAATGAAAGGTTAGTCCTTTTGCTTTTATAAATTACGTTTTGTTGTGGGGATTTATTTTTGCACTCACCTGTTGAACACTGAGGCCAGATTTAAAATATTATTAGAGGGAACATTGGTTGTGATTAATGTCAGTTGGTGATCAGTTCAAGGCATTTAAAAACACATTCTAGATGTTTTCTTTATTCTTGGATATATATAAGTGGAAAAATATGTACTCGCAACATAGGATAAGCAATTATCCCGATCTACTTTCGGAGATGCCAAGATATTGCTGTTTCCTTGAAATTTAATGTCTTTCCCATGGACACAACAGAATGGCGCGAGTAGGTTTGAACCGAGAACATATCGATCACAATCTCGGCGCTCTAACCATTCAACCACGCTGCCGACGATGTTACTAGCAACATACTAATAATTAGAATATTAGGAGCAACATACAAAAAATCTAGTTTAAACAAGGTTTGAGAGCAATTATGAACATTACAATTAAATATAAATGTTTTTTACGTCATTGTAAAGGAGACTAAAGAAAATAGGCCTGCCTACAGGGCAGTACAGTTTGACTTACGTGTATAAAATTGCCAAGTGGGACAGGGCAGGGCAGTTCCAGCACTCGGTATGGATGAGCAGAATCAATTTTGAAAATAGAAGCAAATGTACATACCGTAAAACCTCTAATTGAGCGCCACCCTGTTTTTTCAAAAATCGCCGTAAGCGATTTACTAACCCGGATTCCCCTGCGGTTACTATCGCTTCTTCAGAGATCCATTTTCTCTTGTTTCTTTTTTTTTTTATTCCATGCTAATGCTGATGCTGAAAGAGGGATTTCGGGTTAGTTTCACGGCAAAAAGAAATCGCTTACGGCGACTTCTTGAAGAGACAGGGTGGCGCTAAATTGGAGGTTTTACGGTATTTTAAAAGTTTTCAATCTTGAGCCAAGAATAAATAATTAATCTCTTAAAAATTAATTTTTTATGATTTGATATATTGGACAAAAATGAAAAGTTACAGGTTACGGGCGGTTTAGGCCGCATATTAGTTACTTCTTATAGGTCTCTAGGGAAACCTATTGCTACAGTTGACAAAACACAGTGAGCTCACTATTAAAGGCAAATGTAATAAGATAATATATTATTTTCTACTAAACCACTTTGTGGAGGATGGATTATTTAAAAATGTTTATTAAGTTAACCGTGCCAGTGTGCAGTTCGCGCAGATCGACAAATTGATGTGCACTGGTGATAGCTGAAATAGCGATTTCAATTGGAGATCCTTTAAATTGCAAATAAGGTATACAGCTTAATTGTCATATGACATATTGTTATGTTACATAGGCTGTTAAAGTGGGTCCTAGTATAAATAAGGTAGAAAATTACTAATATATATATATATATATATATAGCAAAGATTGGTATAGTCTGAACTTGGTTGAAATTTTAAACAGTTTTATGCAAAGTTTTATTAGTAGTCAAGCACTCTGACACTTTATTAAGATTTCTTCTTTCTGTCGTTTCCTGTAAAAATGCCCTGGTTATCGACGATGAATTGAAAGTTCTTCCTGTTTCGTCAAACTTTTTACATATTGAGCCTCTGCCCGCAAAATCTGCCGATGATGATGTCTCGCCTTCAATGAAACAACTTCTTGAATTGAAAGAATCTTTTCAAGTAGGTTTCTTTAAAAGTTGTGCTGATATTTTTTTTCATTTTGTTATTTCTAATCCTCTTTCTATGCTAAAGAGTATAAGAAAGAATTACCTCAAGAATTAGGAATTTTCAGGACACGCCATTAGTGGGCGCAATTTTCAAGTGCTGCAGGACAGCTGACCAAGGCAAGGGTCTGCTCACTTTCGTGGACGCGATATCAGAGAAGTCTCTCAGCACCACCGTAGTGATGACTGCCGGTATTCAAATTTACATTTTATAAATGTTTTTGTATGTTATTGCACTCAACCCCGAATTCGCGGACTCAACATTAACTTTGTAAATTTTTATTCAATTATTATCTGTACATGTAACGCACATCCCCGTTTGTTCGGTATTGTCCGTCATTGAACTTCATCTTAATATTTCAGATAAGTTTTGCCGCCTTTTTCAGGGTACCGAATTTTGTAATCTTGCGCATTATGATGTCATAAAAAAATTTAACAACCTCTCAAAAAAATGTGCTTTTGACCTGTCAGATATATGGTTCTGTGGTTAAAGGACGATTTTTAAGTCAGTTGGTTTGAAAGAGTTTTGCAAAATTAACTTATTTAACTTATGTTGATTTTATCCAAGGTAAAATATTAAACAAGTTAATTGAATATCTATTTATGGCAAAACGAAAGCAGATCTTTGCATATAATGATGATTACTTGAAGCTGGGATTTACTTCGTTTGAGGTAAATGGTGAAGTAAAGCCACAGTGTGTGTTGTGCTTAAAAGTCTTAGCTCACAGCTCTTTAAGAGAAGCAAAACTTCGTCGGCACCTAGAAGCAAACCATGAAAAATTCGTCAACAAAATTCTTGATGTGTTCAAAGAAAAAGAACATCAGGTAAAGCAAAGTCGCATTGATAGCCCAGCTGCTTGGGAAGGAGTAGCTAACTCTCACAATAAAGCAGTGCGTGCTTTTTTGTTTCTTGGAAAATTGTTCGAAAAAAGCGCCTCATACAGCGAGAGAGAACTTGATTAAACCACAGCTGTGGAAATGGCCAGGATATTGTTTGGTGATGTTGTTGCTAATAAGTAAGCTATGGTTCCTTTGTCAAACGACACCATCAAGCGGCGTATTCAAGAACTATCAGAAGATATTCTACAACAAACTATTGCTTCTGTAAAGCGCAGTTGAAAATTTAGTTTGCAATTGGATGAGACAACAGTTATCGGAAATGATGCACAGCTCATGGTGTTCGTGCGATACCTTGACACAAACAACTATATGGAGCAGTTTTTATTTTGCCGTCCACTTGCCAAAAATACCACAGGATAGCAAATATTTAAGAAAGTGGATTCATTCTTTAAAGAACATCAGCTAGAGCGGTCTGACTGTCAGTCGGATGGCGCTCCGTCCATGATGGGATGTAAAAAGGGCTTCATGAGTTGTGAAAAAGGAAAAAAAAAACATTTCAGTTTTTCATTGTTTTCTCCACAGAGAAAATCTGGCAGCGAAAGAGATACAAGAAGAACCTTGCCATAGTTTTCAGAGAAGTTGTATCTGTGGTCAATTTTATTAAATATCGCCCCTTGCACATTCGTTTATTTCGTGTATTGTGTGATGAAATGTGACCTGAACACAATGGGGTTATGTTCCATTGCAACATTCGTTGGTTATCGCGAGGAAAGGTGCTGGAGAGAGTTGCTAACCCACGAAATAAAATCAGCACCTTTTTAAAAGAACAGAAACATGAATTTTTGATCGCTTTAGTGATGACGAATAGATTGCCAAGTTGCTTTTTTTAGCTGATTTTTTTCAGCCATGTGAACCAACTTTTAATAGCTCTATGCAAAAAAAAAAGAAAATTTTTTTAGATGTTATCAGAAGGCATTTTGATGCATTTAAAACTAAAATAAAATTGTGGATGCATCGAATGGAAAGTTGGAAGTTGGCTGCTTTTCCAGCATTGAATTTATTTGTTTAGGAGAAAAATATTTATTTGCGCAGCATTTTACGAATCTTTCTTTGAGCACCTTGATGCATTTGTTTGTGAGCTGGATCGATATATTCCTTCTGACAATTATAGTAAAATATTTATCTGGGTGTGAAGTCCGTTTGAGGTGTCAGCGCTAGAGGTTTATTTAGAAATGGGCTGCATTGCTGAACAGTTGATGAACTGCAAAGTCGACAGATATGGAAGAGACAAGTTCAAAATTGTTTTTCTGACTCAATTTAGGGCGAATGTTTGGTCGAAGGAACCTAATCTTTCTGATATCTGCAAGCAAGCAACAATAGCTATTTTGCCTTTTCCGACTACATACTTGTGTGAGGCTGGCTTTTCAACATTGGCGATGGTTAAAACTAAGTACCGGAACCAACTTCAACCGGAAGACGACATCAGTTGTGCATTGATAATTTCTGATTCCGACAAACTTGTGTAACAAGTTTAGGGACAAGGTTCTCACTTAGATTTTCAGTGTATGTGTGCCCAATAAATAAACCGCTTTTGCTTTTTAACTTACTGTTATAGTGCTGAACTAAATTATTTTTTACTTCTATTACTTGAGTCCGCGAATACTTATGCTAATGGAGAAATAGTCCGTGGGCTAAAAAGGTTGAGAACCACCGTGTTATTGTTTTATTTTGTTCGATCTTGCTGCAAGACTGATGTGTGTACACGTTTTATCGTCTGCTGTGGCTTTCGTGACATTTGCGATAAAGAACTTTATAATGAAGATATTATTACATCCACGTTTCCTGTCATTTTTACATGTTATGATTTTGCAAAAGCAGTTCGTAAGTACTTGTCCATGGAATGTCGCGGTGTGCTATCACTGGCTTTTGGAGCAGAAGGACGCGAGTCCGATACTCGGTCTATTTCACTGGTTTTCGTTGTGCTCTAAAAGACATTTAAGGGCAGATTCTTAACTGAGGTCGCGCCGCTTACTTTCAATGATGACTCTGCGTAAATCGCAAAGCAGCAATTTGGTCAAATATTACAAGTTAATTGTGTCTGTCCAAAATAGGAAACTGGCCGTTTGAAACTTGCTCACTGATCGTATTTTGTTTCAGCTCGAGGACGCGGCAAATCCGCTGCTTTGGGACTAGCCATCGCCACCGCAGTCGCTTTCGATTATTCAAATATATTTGTTACTGCCCCCAGTCCGGAAAATCTTAAAACTGTTTTTGAGTTTGTTTTCAAGGGCTTTGATGCCTTGGAGTATCAGGTATGACGTCATTTAAATAGATGAAGAATGCACAAATCGTATTTTTTGTAAACAAACTGATTTGTATTTGTAGTCTGCCTTATAAGGAGTTCTCAAGTCTGGCTTTTGAATAAACTGAAACAATGCGTAAGATTTCAATTGTGTACCAGAACAAATTATAACCTGCGTTTATGTCTTAGTCGTGGTACTTCACTTTGTAATTTTGATTCTGTTTCATTGTTTTGCTTAGTTTATAATTCTTTCGTGTCATTATTATCTATCAGGTCTTCCCATAAGTTCTGTCCAAATTTGAATAAAGAAAACAAGTAACCAAATGTTGTATTTAATCATCAATGTACATTTCCTGACTTCCTTCCATCTATTTACAAGCTTATTAATCCCATCGTTGTGAAACTCTTTTGATTTTGAAGCGAAGAACTCTGCAGTGTCAGTTTCGACCCTTTCATAGCTTGAGAGTTATTTCTGTAATTAATTCTGTAAACTACGAAACAAGCCATAGTTTGAAGGAGCGAGGTCGGGAGAATAAAGTGGATGAGGAATTTTCTCCCACCAAGCTCTTCGATTATACGTGGTGTGATTTTTCCAATGTGAGGTCGTGCTTTGTCATGATGAAACATCACTCCGTTTCGATTTGCTACAGCGGGTCGTTTTTTTCTTCAAAGCTTGGTTCAAACCTTCAAATTGCTGGCAGCAGACCTGAGCATTAATTGTGGCATTAGGTGGTAACAATCTTGTAATCAAAATACATAAAAATTGTTTTTATTTTTATTAGACATTTTAAAATACTATCAAATTTTATTCAATTTTAATAAAGTTAAATTTGGGCAGAACGTATGGATGACCTGATATACAAGACGTTTCTTAAACTGTACTTTTTTACGATTTCCAATTTGCGAGTGAGACGGCTGTTGTAACAAGCAATAATAACTGGTTGTGCCCTTGAAAATTGGTAGTTATTTATCATGAATTGATTATTATTAGTTCAGAACGAGGCAGGATTTGACTTGGTTTTGTTAAAAAATTCTTACAATTAATAAAAATTTTATAGAATGTAAGACAGCGAATGCACCCGCGCGCAGAAGTTTGTTTTTATTTCAACGAATTTTAGGAACATCTCGATTACGAACTGATCCAATCCACTAACCCTCTGTTCAACAAAGCAGTTGTACGAGTCAACATCTTTCATCAGCACCGACAAACTATACAAGTAATGTTTTGTTTAAGCACGAATTGTAATGTTTTATGAACCCTTGCACTGAACACCTTCACGCATAAAAATTATCGTTTCAAGCCGCTGCATGAGAGCAAGTTTAATCAAATAGCAATTGAACCCTTGATCTGAGAACTGTGGCTGGCCACTTAACGAGTCCAAACGTTCTAATTTGTTCCTTGTTCTAGTACATCCATCCCACTGATCACGCCAAATTAAGTCAAGCAGAGTTGTTAGTGGTGGATGAGGCCGCAGCTATACCCTTGCCTATCGTCCAAAAAATGATGGGTCCTTACTTGGTTTTTCTCTCGTCTACTGTGAATGGGTATGTTTCTGTACTTCTACATTGACACGGAATATTACTCATTAAAATAAGTTATTACAGTATATTGTATACAATAGGCCAAGCGGTTGTTTAGATTATGTTTCTTGTTTTTTTTTTTTGAATATAAAAAAGCTGCAAAATTTATGCAGTAAAATTTAATTATAGTGGCAATGGTGACAGTGTATTTAAACGTTTGTTAATTTTAACAAAGGTGACAGCAAAACATTTTATAGAAGATGGTATAAAGTAAATTTAAGAATTCTGAGAGTTCTAACTCATGTGAAGTGAAAAAACAGTTTCTACACTGTAAAAAAATCTGCAGCAAAATCGAAGAAACTCCTCAAAATTCCGCAAGCATCAAAAGCGCCGAGTAAAATAATCAAAGAACCTCATTGCATTTTATAGATGATAGTAACAGGATGGTGCAGTGTTGATGATACATAAGAGTGACATGATGTGGACACATTAAGAAGAAGCGATCGAGGAAAAGAGACAGAGGAAAAACTGAAAACACTCGGGAACAATGTATTGCGAAGATTATCACATTGGCAGGCATTGAAAAAAGAAATGTTCAATGTGAAGAAATCGGAGAGAATTCGCAAGCGTTGAACCCGTAGCATCCGAATCCTTCCCACTTTGATAATGTCTTAAAAATTTTTCTAATTTAATAGCAAAGCTGCTACTGTAAGCATGGTTTTGTTTTAGCTATGTCACTATATTGCTTTCTAAGTGCTGTGACTTACAAACGCACAAAGCTTATTGAAATATATTGAGTACTTAATTGCATTGTTAATGGGACCTCGGAACTTGATGTTGACTGCACAGTTGGCGGCTCTAGGTCCCATTTCAGTTAGTTTCAATACCGAAGCGCAACGTTTGGTAATTTCGGGCTGATCTCTTTTAAAAATGATTTGGCAGATCAAAAATTGGTTCATTGTGTTCTTGAACCTTACGCTTACGTTGGAAAGTTGTGTCAACCCTAACATAAATAGAAAAAACGACAAATTAATAATGATGATCGACGCTTCCAAACTACGGAAGACTCGTGTATTTTCAATGAGACTTGATAAAAACGTGATGTTGAATTTTTTCCGGGGCACCCTCACGGATTAGTTGTGTTTGTGCAGATATGAAGGTACCGGCAGGTCGTTGTCGTTGAAGCTGGTGAAGAAACTACGTCAAGAAACCAATGAGGTGTGTTGTTAATATTCACTTCTTCTGTCGTAGCACTTCATCTTAATGATCGCCCAGGGCTCGCCACTTGGCAAGAAGCTATTTGAAGTGACTTTGGATGAGTCTGTCCGCTACTCCCCCGATGATCCGATTGAGCAGTGGCTTAATCGCCTCCTCTGTCTGGACTGCGGGTCGCCTGCTCTGCAGATTTCTGTTGGCTACCCTCTACCGGATTCTTGTGACTTATATCCTTCATGATACCTTTCGTTTGAACTGGTTTATAGTTGTTCATAGAGGTTTAGTTGCCGAGTATAGTACAACTTGTGTCTCGAAACAGTTCGATCTTGTTCTAACCTTGTGCTCCTTAACCTTTTGTTGGCTCAGAACGTACTACGTAAACAGGGATACTTTGTTCTGCTATCACAAGGCTTCAGAGGCTTTTTTGCAACGTTTGATGTCGCTGTACGTCTCCTCCCACTATAAGGTGAGATGATGGCCCCAAGCATTGCTTGAAGCGAATTTGAAATATTTTTAGATGACATTTTTTAAAAGATCACTTATGTTTTTTGATCAATTTCCTACTTAACTACAGTGTAAAAGTAAAAAACTTGTTTTAGAATTTTTTGGCTTCACTTATTTTTTGCACAGGCCAAGTAATTTAATTATACCATTAACTTCAGAATACCCCGAATGATCTTCAGCTTCTTTCGGATGCTCCAGCTCATCACATCTTCTGTCTTCTTCCTCCTGTTTCTAACAATCAAAGTTCTTTACCCAACGTTCTCTGCGTCCTGCAGGTGAGTGCTATTTTAAAACACGATCAATGAAATTAATGTACCCAAGAGCGTGATTTCAATGTTCAGTTCAATAGTGATGAAAATAATGTTCAGGTGTGTTTGGAGGGTGAAATCAGCAAGTCCTCCATCATGACCAACCTGTCCCAGGGAAAGCGACCTTCCGGGGATCTGATCCCATGGACGGTCTCGGAACAGTTCCAGGACAGCAACTTCGCCAGTTTGTCGGGAGCGCGAGTGGTATGTGTCCATGTGTCGCACCTTCATGGCTATGTCGTCTACGTTTCAAAAATAAACGTTTAGTTTTGTGCAATGAAGTTGATTGAGTCAAATGTTAAAAACCAAGGTCCGAATCGCCACCCACCCCAACTACCAGGGCATGGGCTACGGGAGCAAAGCACTCGAGCTGTTGGAAAAATATTACGAAGGAAGTATGGCGAGCCTCGATGAAAGTCATGAGAAAAGTGGAAGCGAACAGGCGAACATTGTCGCTGACGAGGTAAGCTGCAGCGTTGCTTGTACACAGCCACCATCAAAACTGTCTTGTTATTTTCTGCGTTTGTGTTTGACGCTCCTGTACCAGGTCTGCTTGTCATGGGTTTTCAATTTAGGATGTGGAAAACTTGGATGAAGTTATCACTCCGAGGAAGAATCTTCCTCCTTTATTGTGGAAATTGAGTGAAAGAAAGCCGGAAAAGCTGGATTACATTGGAGTGTCTTACGGCCTCACTGCTTCTTTGTTAAAGTGAGCTTGTCTTCTTTTGCGTATTAACACATGAGGGCGCACTTCTCTCCCGAACAGTGTTTGGCAGCACCACTAATATAGTGTTCTTTTCTAGTGCTTGCTGTTGTTGAATAACAAGTGCACGTTGTTGTTATAAACATGGTTAGACCATTACTTTCAGCATAAAGTGCGTATGCCTAAATGATCCATGCCATGCCAAGTAAAATACTTTATCTGGTTGCCATTATTTTGCCCGCTTATGTTCAGATTTTGGTACAAGTGTGGCTTTTCTCCCGTCTATCTCCGCCAGACCAGCAACCCCTTGACCGGGGAGCATTCCTGCATAATGCTGAAGGCTCTCAAACAGCAAAGCGGAGGACCCTGGCAGCAGAAATATTTTCAAGGTAGGTCCTCAACACGTTTCTTCAATTTGTTGAAAGTTTAGATTTCTTCTTTTGCTGCTGCTTTATTTTGATTGGTGGGTCTAACGTAATTGTCGATGACGTGATAGTTGCGTAAGCAAACACAGATATTTTTGACTTTCCCTCAGTTTGATTTCGTTGTTCTGGTTTGCGGAATGTTGATTATGTTTTATCATTGTGATCATCGGTATGTGTCAAGTCCAACTTGTCAGCTCGATCTTATTCTGGATGGTCCCACTGGTTAGCACCGAATTTTGGTTACCGGGAACCTTCCAGAACCAAAATCAATGCACTTTCGGAAGAATGTTCAGAGTAAACAATAAGGTTTATGCTTTAAAAATGTTATTACTGAATTTTTTATTGATAGACTTCCGCAAGCGCTTCGTCTCCCTTCTTTCATTCCAATTCTCGTCTTTCCAATCTTCCACCGCCCTTCAGGTCCTGCAAGGAAAAAAAGTAACCTATAACAAACTCCTCTCCGCTCTTCCAAGCCAGAAATTAAGCAAAGCTGAGATGGACATGTATTTTACGCCGTATGACTTGCAGCGATTGGATGTTTATTCAAAGAATATGGCTGATTACCACATTATAATGGATTTGGTTCCATCACTCGCCAAATTGTTTTTTCTCGGCAAAACTGATTGTTCGTTGTCTATCGCTCAGAAGGTAAGAAGTCGATTTGATAATTGACATACGAAGTGACCATTACGGAATTGTTATATCAGTTTTTATCGTGCTTGAAGTAGAATTTCATAGCGTATATTGCCCTCTCCATGAGTCGACCATCTAGTAATCAACACGCCATTAATCACAACTCTCGTCTTTTTTCAGGCGATCTTACTTGGAATCGGCCTCCAGCATAAAACAGTTGACGCCATATCAAAGGAAATCGACCTCCCCAATTCACAGGTAACGTATTCATCTTGAGGGGAAAATAACTGTCATTGCAAACTTTTAGTTTTATGTTGGTTGGAAATGGGCGAAGTCCATAGTCCGCCGACCTCCGCGCTCGACTCAACATCTCACTTTCAGGTTCTCGGCTTGTTCAATCGAACTGTGCGGAAAATGTCAACTTTTCTCCATAAAATTGAGTTCGATTTCGTGGAAGAAGAGTTAAAACTTACGTTGGGTGATGAACACGCTGCGGATAGTGTGGTTGTACAGCCGCTGGGAGGGCTTGAGGATGAATTGGTGTGTCTGGAGGTTTTGTTAAATGGCTTGCACAATGTTAACTTTAATTTGTCGAAATAGAACGAAGCGGCTGAGGAAGTGGTGAAGAAGCAGAATGCTGACCTGCTCAGTGTGCTCACTGATAAAGACTTGAAGAAGTAAGCAGTTGATTAGTTCGGTCAACACTTGTGCTTGTGTGGTTATGATCGCCAACTTGGGAGCTTGTCTGTCGTGAGAACTTCAAACCTGCTACTTATGTCTTAAAGCGGCTCTTAATTGGTTCAAGAAACACCACTTTGTGTTATAGATACGCCATCACTGGGGACGATGAGGCGTGGCAAAATGCGTTATCTAGTGGCAAAATCCAACATAGCATCAGTGTGAAGAGGTTAGTGACGTGTCGCGTATTGTGAAGACCGCTCGTTCATAGAAATCTGACCATTCATTCACGCAGCGGGAAGAAACGATCCGCCAGTAACGCTGATGACTTGTTGTCGCGCTTGAAAAAGCGAGAAGGTTTTAAAAAGAAGAAGAAGAGATTAAAAAGTAGAAAGTAAAGAAACCCCCGAATCTTTAAGAATACATCGTCGCTCGTCCAAGTCTGCGTTGAACTTTCCAAATGTGCTTTGAGGCTCGTTTCCACTACGAGCGTGGAATGGAGCAATTTTTTTGGTTTCTTTTATTGATCTTTTCGCGCTTAAAATCTAAGCGAAGCAAAAAATTACAAAAACAAACAAAGAATGCTCCATTTCACGCTTGTAATGGAAATGAGCCCTTATTAAGTTATTTTTACGATAAAAATTTCATAAATCCTTCGTACCAACCAGTGTGTTGTACTGTGCTTGAAAATATCAAGGAAAGAATTTTATCGGCTTGTCCTCGTGTGAACCCATAACTATCAGTCTTCACAGTGATGCCAAGAAGATAGAATTAAACGATGTGACAAAAAGCACATTATTTACGTGGTTTGCTAGCAGTTTAGCGTACGGGTTTAACTGAAGCCGCATTCATCTATTTAAAAGATTAATCAATCAGAAGATGTAAAAGATTAATTTAATCGCAATCCGTTAATATAATTAATTATGCGCAAACAATCCACAACAGGTTGATACACGGAAGCAGAGGTGATTTTGTATTTAAAGTTTATTTAAATGCTAAAATATTTTTGCGACCATGATAAAAATTGACAAAGGAAAGACGGAAAAGAGTGCGACAGTTTTATACCGTACGATTTGTTTCTAAGCGAGCGGCAGAACACGTCCAAGCTAACGGGTCCAATAAAAAATAACTTGTATCACCAATGAAGCAAGCTGATCGATAAAACTTTCAACAAACATTAAATCACCACTAGTCATGGTCATTCACACTTCAAAAGAGTTCCTGAAAAACAGGCCATGCATTCTTCCCATTTTCATCAAAGTTTGGGCTTGTGGGGATTGAACAGTCGGAGCATAGTGGCCTGGGCCTGGAACTTTCTGAAATTAAAAGAAGCAGACGTTTATAACACCAATTAAAATCCGCATAAAAATAAACGTAAAGTAGGTTGGACAAAAAAAGCTTGGCCTTCTCATAAAATTTCTTCAAAAATTTTCACAGCATCCTGCAAAGTCACCTTCAAGATTTCAAAAACTAAGCGGCATGAAATTGAGTAGATTTCTTCTAATCTTTATTTGAATTTTAGAGAGAAAACTTATAATTCCGTCTATGCTCAGATGACGAATAATATTTGTTTTGTTTTGGAATGAGTAGTTGATTTGAACAATAAATTACAGGGAAAGCAAAGCAAACGGTCTTACATTCCAAAACATCATCGCTATTTTTAAAATGAATAGTGTAACTGTGTTTCAGTTTTTGTTGCAAAATCTCAAACCAGCAGAAGCAGCACAGGCATAAGAAGCACCGTGAAGAAATCTTGATTATTTACATTGATTAGACCAGGGTTGGCGAGCCCATGGCACGCGCATGCGCAGTGATGGCTTTAATGCGGAGCGGCCGCACCGGGCTCCCCTAAATAACGTCAAAAAGTGGCCCCCTGTCTGCGCTTTAACTTTAGGACGAAAGTAGAGATAAGGTACTCGATTGAAAGTAAAGATCTTATTTTTTTCGTTTCGAGATCACTACAATTTTGGGACAGAAATTAAAATTTTGGACATCAATTGAAAGTGAAAACCTTGAGATCACTTTATTTTAGAACAAAAAAAACTTGGCGCACTAAAAAATAGCCCCCCCTATTTTTCTTGCATCAGGCCCTCATTTTTGTAAAGCCATCACTGGGGACGTGATCTAGATTTGCCGAGCCGCAGATTTCTTTGCTGGCCTGGCAAATTATTTGGGCAAAATCAATTTTTTTCTAAGTACCGACAAAGAGCTAAATACACAGGATAAAGTTCTGAAATATATAAAGCGATCCAGATGATTAAGCAAATAGCCTATAAATAAAATTTGATGTGAAGACTTTTTTAAGTCATCACTAGTTAGTGTTTTGAAACGAAAATAGAGAATTAGACACAATTTGAAAGTGAAGACATTTTTTTATTTTTTTAGTTATCACTAGTTTTTGGGACAAAAATACAAAAATATTAGATATAATTTGAAAGTTTCAAGAAAGAATAAAAAACAAATTGGTAGTCAATTTGATATTCCAGAACAAAATAGCAAATAGCAGCGATAACTAGATACGTAAGCTAGCATAATTTGATAAAGAAAAAGTATGAAAATATGAAAACTACAGTCGAAGGATAGTATGGCACCATTCCTCTGAATAATTAATAACTGATTTACTTGATTTATTTTTATACTTCAAGACAAAAAGTTTTTTGCTTTTTGTTCAAAGAGTAATAATCTGATAAATTATGTTTTTAATATCTTGGCACGTTTTTAAAAAAGGTTTGCCAACCTTGGATAAAGGTAATTTATTTTAGCATTTTGTGTTTGGAAAAACAACTTTTAGCGATTTAAAAGTCTTACTTTGAGCTTTTATGACGTCATATAATAAAAATTTACCGTTTGCGAAGTGACAAATCGAGGAGTTAAAGACTTGAAGCTGGAGGAGATAGTAGGTGAGACATGCATGTTTCTTGGGTCGTAGCATCCGGGAGGAGGACCTTCTTTCTGCGAGAATATGCGTCATCTCATTAATTCAGCTATTTCTAAAAATCTCCCTTTTTAAAAAAAGATAATAATAATAAGAAGAACAATGTTTTTGTAGACAGTTCCATACCGTGAAATTTTTAAAATCATATGGTCTTGGAGCCAAAAAAGCATCAGTTAAAAATAAAATACAGTACGGTAAGCAAAAAATGCAAGTAGCATACCAAAAAAAAAACGACAAAAAACGAAAAAGACGAGTTGTACACTCTATTTAGAAGAAAAAAGAATAAAATACATATGCCGACAATGTTCTACAATACTTTTCAAATATTCCATCAACAACAACAAAAAGGTAAAAAACTTTGTAAATATCTGATTAAAATATGACAAAAAAGAGGGAAAAAGCGTTATAAATATCACAAATATCAAAAGAGGTAAAGATTAATCTGTTTACACTTAAAAATAGTTCTAAAATAATAAGTCTTTAAATTTTTTTAAAATGAATTTAAAGATTACAAGAACGTAGATCTATCGGCAATGAATTTCAAATTACACACACGTCATAAGAAATAGTTTTTTCAATGTGATGTCTAGTATTAGTCTAATAATTGTATCGTCATTTTCAGATCTAAGATTTTTACGATAAGGTTTATAAACATAAAACAGGTCGGAAAGACATTCTGGGGCCAAATTATTCAATATTCTGTAGACCATAAGACATAGTTTATAGTTAATGCGATAATTTCGGTAATAGATAATATGTGGCTGCAAGCATAATATCCAAACAAGTCATGATTTTTTAAATGGTAGCCTGTATTATAGATAAATCGAATACATACATTTTACGTAATAGATATTGTGGAATACATGCATACAAGCTAGTACAATAATCAAGACAAGAAATAATAAAACTTTTTACTAAAAATATTTATGCTTTTGTGATAGAAATAAACGTAAATTGCGTAGTTTAAAAAGTTTAAAAAATCCATTCCTACAGGTCTCAGTAATAATATGATTCAGAGTCAAAAATTGATCAAGAATTACCAGTAATAGTTTGGCACTTGGCAGCAAGTTAGAATCAATTTGCAAACAATTTTTTAAATTGCGTATGTTTATTTGGTGTATGCTTATTGCTTAATAACCTTTTTTTTCATAAACAATATGCTGAGTTTTGTTTAAATTAAGTTTTAAAAAATTTTTAGTCATCCATGTATTAATTTTATTTGGACAAGATTTCAAATTTTCAGACGAAGTATGAAACTCAGTTGTGGGATAAAACAACGTTATATCATCAGCATACGAGTGCGTTTTTAAACCAAATTCATACCCAAACTCAGTCAATTCATTTATATATAAAATAAACAGTAAAGATCCTAGGTAGATCCTTGGGGAACACCAGAATTGTAGGACCTTTTTAGACTGTGGACATTGTCTATTAGAACTTCTGAAAATCTATTAGTTAAATATGCCCATGTAAAATATTAATTATTCAACTTCTTGTCAACGGCTATAACAAGTTTAGTTTTAAATTAAATTATTACCAGCGCAATCCTTAACCCTTTAAGGGACAATGGTTGTGTACCATGATTGTGATTGTTACGTAACAAAAGCACTTTTGTGAAGGCATTATAATTCTAATTTTTAGGTATTTGTGACATCATTATTGAACCATTGCCATTTTATTTTACAATCAAATTCTTGTATCCCTTAAAGGGTTAAAATTATATTTAAAAGCGGATCTCACCGGTTTGAAATATTTCGCTGGAAACCTGTGAGACTTGGACTTGAATGATCCATGGCTGAAACAAAAGTTTGAGTTCTAATATCGTCATGGTCACTCATATGCTAACACTAAACCAACTGTCTTCATGACCTGCAAGACACAGTCACGTGTAAAACTTGAAACAGGTCGTAATCAATGAGCCTGGTTGTATTGCAGATATTGCTTTCAAGTTGAATTTCTTAATTTTTTAAGCAGCATATTATTTAGCATATTATTAAGCAGCAGCATTTCTTTTATTACTCTTTAAGTTTTTAATTCAAAATTATTGGGGAAAAATAGATCTGGACAGATATGAGACAAGATCTTATATTATCTTCAATAAAAGTCATTTAAGAAGTTTCCGAGTAAGACTTTATGGTGAAAGTATAAATACAATCTTTTATATCAGCTCAATATTTTTTATTGAAACGACAATCAAAGCCTGGTGTTTTGGTTCAAGTAAAAGCTTTAAATTAAACAATTATCTTATCCAAAATATAGTTGTAGGAAGAGAAAATCACTACTATACGCAGTGATGGAGTTAGGCCCTGGTGAAATGAACAAAACGGGGACCTGGTGAAAGAATAAAAGGAGAGGCCACTTTTTAAAATTTATTTCGCAATGATAATAAAAAAATAGCCAAATTCAAAACAAAGCGAATTTTTTTCAACCCAAAAGCATAATGATTTTTAATAAAAAGGTCATCACTCTCGATCACTATCCAAAATCTTTCTTTTCGTATCAAAAAATAGTGATCTCCAAAGAAACGTCATCGCTTTCAATCGAGTGCATAAACCCTGCTTTCGTCGTAAAGTTAAGATGCAGACAGAGAGCAAGGGGCCAATTTCGGAAAGGGAAAGACAGTGGGTCACCGTCAAAATGCTACTATAAAGAGATAGGGTAATATTTTGCTTAAAGGGCGCGTTTTAGGGGGTTTTAGGGGGCTAAGGTTTAGTTTGTATTTTAGGGAGGCCCGGTGTGGTTTCTTAATAAAAATATTAAAAATCATCTCTTGATTTATGACAGTTTTTGAATAATATTTAGGAAATACTCACAAAATAGGCAGTTTTTCGACAGGAGGCAGAGTCGTGCGATATTCACAGGGGGCAACATTGCAATCCTTATCCTGAATTCCTGGCAGAGAATGTTTTCTCCCGCTGCTGGTGAACTGGTAGGTGACGTGACGTTTATCGAGAGATTCAAGAAAGTCAATGTGGTTGTATGCTCCCGGGAGCAGGACTTCACCATCCGGAAGCATCCCCGATTTTTTCTTACGACCCTCACCCCTAAAATTGTAGGTGGATTGGATCCGGTTCAATTCCTTCTCTTCGAGAAAATCACGGATTTGGTAGGTTCCCGGAATCGGTGTCTCCTGCATCAGATGCGGTTGAGGAATTTTGTCAGGGATCCGGAAGATTGCAAACAGGTAGTTTTGCAATTTAATCGGGTATCACTGGCAGTTCTAGTTGGCAGCACTAACTTTCGCCGATATTCTTTAAGACTTGTTTTAACGGTTGTTTGGCGCTTCCCCGTGAATTTCTTTTGTTTATTGGTTACTTTTCGCGCCATAAAATTTTTAGCACGGGTCAAAACAAAACGAGATGAGTTAATAAACAACAAAAAAATTATTTTGACCACGTCAAATAGCATAAGTAGCATAAGTATGTTTGTGAAAACAAACTTTAAGTTTTGTTTTTATTGTTTTGACGAGGCAGCCAATCAGCGCCAGCTGTTGCATTTGCAAATCCGGTCATATTTCTTATACAAAGCAAACTAGCATACAATATAATTCACTTTTGTTATTGCTATTTATTTTTCCTTTAAATTCAGTTTTTCACTGCGGAAAGAATGCAGCAGGCATTTCCCGCTTTTTCGTCGCTTTAAACAGAAAAAAAAATCTAATTTGACACCATGAAAGACAAACTCGTCAACAATGCCGCAATTACACGCAGAAGTTTATGTACATAAATAGTAAGCCTACTGAAGATAGAGATTATTTATTTACAAACAATGTTTACCTTTAACGTCACCCTCCACCATTCTCTGTCACTTAAGGGAGGAGTAAAGTTGTCTTTTGAAGTGTTACGTCCCTAAACACAAACATTTATTTTGCAAAATTCAAACTCAATAACCATTAACACTTTTTCTTTCAAAAAACTTAAATCTATTTGTTGCACCAGGCCATGTTGACAACATTAAAAATCCATGGCAAAATATTGTGCGGACGCCCTTATAAAACCGTTTAAGCCTAAATAATCAAAAAATTCACTTATACTTCAATAACAGTTTTATTGATAGTTGGCAAATCAAAACAATTAAACAAATATATTTGAACGATTTAGTAAAGTAGAAGAATCGGCTAATAGACTGGACGAAGCTGCTCTGGTCTAAACTGTTCGCTGGAAATTATTTTTTGGGTGTTTGATGCGGTTGTAAAATTGCGATAGATTTCCGTATAGCCCATTTTGATTGCTTATTGTGGTATTTTCTTGGACCAGGCTAATTTCCTTCAAACATGATTGTAACTGTCACGGATGATAACACTTGTATGATCATTATTCAAACAAACATGGAAAATAACGCTGTAATTATAACTTTAATCACTTTAGTTTGCTTCTTAATCCGAGCCGCCAACAATCGAACACAATTTCACTTTTGTTATTGTAAAAGTTGAAAATATCTACAACTCCTTTATTTGTATTTCTTTTAACAATGAAAGCAAAATTATTGCTACCGCATTTTCTCCATTCAGTTGCGATCATACATTCAAAAAGGCCGCGCTGTTTTGTTTGAGCAATAATGTATCAAAAAATTAGAACATTTGTTTATTTTATCCACTTTATAAATCGGCAATTTCGAATAACTTCAGAGAAAAGTTTCTGGACAAAATCAGCAGAAATTACATGAAATTTTTTAAAAATTAACTTCAAGCCGGGAGTCATCTAACGATTTTCTAAAAGGGCCAGATAAGGCATCAAGTTCAATCAACCAATAATTTGATAAAGAATTTTATTTTTTGAATCCATTAAACGGCAGATATGGTTGAAAAAAATTGACGATTCAGAGCCAGATTTTGTTGCTGAATAGCCGTACTATCTTAAACGATTCTACTGAACTAGATATAAAAGGCATTTTCGGGGCCCCCCTGCTTGTGAGTCTCGAAAGTGCCGATGTAGCGATGGATTTAGACCGATTAATCACCCTTAGGGCAACAATGAAAATTTTAACTTAATCAAAACCAACGCTGAAAAGTTCTTGCGAAGATATGAGATCAAGGTTCTCCGTGACACGACCGGTCGACAACAGATCGATGAATCACAAACCTCCCTTGTTATGAGCAATGCAGAGTTAAAATATAGCAATGAGAATCGACCTTTGCATAAAAAATACGAAGCAAATTTAAATTATTCTAACAAAAGCTCATAACAAACAATCTGTTAGTAACCCGTCATAAAAGACTCAACCGCTCGATTCTCACTTCCAACTCTCACCAACCTTTGCTCTGGTATATGAGGAGTAAGTTTTACTCCCACTTGTCAACTTCAAGCTCTTAATCATCGGCAATTTATGGTTGCGCCGTGACGACATGACGTCAAATTCAAGTAAAATTTCAAAATTTAGCGAACCGAATCTTTCAGACGCAGCAATCACTACGTGGATGTTACAGTCGAATGAAATCAACTCAAAAGTTTGTATAAGTTGTGCGCGACATGACCGCAAAACTTTAACCTTAAATAAAGAGTCATCACTCTTGGTTCAAAGGTCAAATTTTTGCGAATTTGGGTTTGTTTACACAAAACAACTTAACAATGTCTTTTGTTGATTCGGCCTCGCTTCAAATATTTACTGCGATCTCCTCGTTAGAAAACGAAGCAATAAATTCAAAAGAAAATTAATAAAAAGTTTCTAGTTTTAGACAAAACAGCGACAATAGACGACGCTGACGTCAATCTCAAAGAATTGCAATAAAGAGAATTTTGAACGTGGCTAATTGCAAACTAAAGCCAGACGACGTTTCCAATCGTGTATTTGCGTGGACAGATTTTTGTTAGAGTTTTTAAATTTAATCTAGATGTTGAAGTTCTGAGTTCGATTTCTGGCTCAATCGAATCCGATCTATGTTGTCGACATTTCGTCATCGTGGAGACCTTGTGTTGCTCGGGAGCATTGTTGCGAAAGGGGCTCCTTAAACAATGACACTAACATGTTTCAGAGTATGAAGGGATTATAAATGAAAGATGGGTTATTGCACTGTCTAACAATAGGCAACAAAATGAGTTAAACATGTTTCTATAATTTATTTTAAAACTTATATCAACTCTACCCAAGCACCGAACCCGAATATCGATCAAATCTCGAGTTTTATTGAGGGAACTCGTTTCATATTTCCTGACCTCATGCACCGTCGAGTCACACGGGTTCATGCAACCCATAACACCAGCATTGCATCAAACAACAGCCATTTATATGGTCGCTGCGGTGGTCAGTCGTTGGTGGGGCTGTGTCAGATTTGGCGGCACTGGAAACAAAATGACGGCGCATATCAAGATAGAAGTGTTAATCACAAAGCTGAAATAGCTCAGGTATTTTTATTTTTATTATTTATTATCCAAAATACCTCATGTTATTTATAAAATCATATTTTTATTTTCTAAATTGGTTCCTTTTTCGTCAAAAAGAAGGTCGGAAGCTAAAAATCACTTTAATTTTAGTTTGACATCTGCAGAGATGCATGCTAAGTTACTAGCAGTGATATGCTTATTTTAATTAGATCCTGAATTCAACAATAACTCGTTTATTAGTGCTAAACATACATGTTTAAATTTTATTTTTTTTATTTTTATCTCTATATTTATCCTCTTGACTCGCAGGAAAGCGACGGAGGCGCTATACATAGGGTAAGCAATTACCCCGACCTGCTTCCGGAGATGCCAAGATATTGCTGTCCGCTAGTGTAATTTAGTAGAGATATTACTGTAATTTAGAACTGCTTGCCAAGATCACCAAACAGGGGAAAGTGCCGTGAAGTGTCTTTCCCATGAACACAACAGAATGGCACAAGTGGGTTTTGAACCGAGACCATGTTGATCATCAGTCCGGTGCTTTAACCACTCGACCACGCTGCCGACAAATGATTACAATTATTTCTATAAGTGCGCAAAGTGACCTCTTTCTTTAATTGCCCCTCGCCAAACATCAAAAAAGTTTAGATTGTGAAAAAGTAAATAAAACAAATTAAATTGTAAATCACATACGTGACAAGCACGGTATGACGCGGTCTCTTACAATCACACTCAAAGAATGATCATCGTTTTCTCTCGAAATAATTACGAAATTATATCTATCCTTGCAGTCAACACAGGTTCAAAGAAGACTCACTTTTCTGGGAGTTGTTCGATTTTCTCTCATTGATATACCTGTAGAAGTCCGTGATGTTTTCAAGTGTCTGGAGACAGGCATTCGAATAAAAGGGCGCGAATGTTTGGAGAAAGGAGTGGCAGAAGAAGCTACAGACATTTCTGGAATAGCTTTCAACTCAGTCATTGCGCGATGTATTTATTATAGTAACTAGGTTTTGTCAAAATTTTGTATTATTTGGAAACTAAAAGTAAGAAAAGATTTTTCACATAAGTATTTTGGTGTAATAAGATTCGTTGTAAATATTTGTTCTGTTAAACTACTTTGTGATTAATGCAAAATTTCAAAACTTTGAAATGATTTATCCAAGACCAAAAATCTTTTTATTTCTACCGGACAGCAGTATCCGCTTGTATCCGAAAGAAATCCGGATCCCAATCGAATTAATCGCGTGAAAAATAATAATTTTCCTAAAGAAAGATAAAAAATAATATACGTTATGTCCGACCGATAAAATTAAATCTACATTTTGGCGAGGTAAGATTAAAGCAGAGAGAAAAGAGCATAAAAAAAGCATTAAAAGTCTTTGAACCTTTAAAATTTAAACGCAGTCCCAAATTTTTAAAAGTTTTTTGTTGCATTTAATATACGACATATAAAACTTCAATATGACGTAAGAAACTTCAACACTTTGTATTAAAATGACTATCACCAGTGAAAGATACACACCGGTAAATTCAATCTTTTGATTAACTTTTCAATATTCAATTTTTAAAGAACTTATCGATTTAAGGTACAATTAATTCGGAATGTACAAGCCTCAAAAAACATTAAAGATAACTTTTTTCTTTTCTGAGTTGTATCTTAATTTTTAAATTTTCTTATGAAGAAGTGAGAACTAAAAGAAATATTTCTTTAGCGGAATGTATTTGAGCATTTTGTTGAATGTGAAAAAAAAGCCAACTACGTTCAATTGTACAAAAAAAGCACAATATCGCGCGGTTTCTTTTTATTCTTATTTTAAATATCGTTCAAACACGTATCCAAATCAGATGACGCACTATACGTAGTTTATACATTGACCAAAATTAACTAAATATTCCTCAAAGTGCTGAAAAAAAGCTTAAGATATATTGAGCCTGTCTTGTTTATATTATAACTCGACTAGCTGTTGACAGTAAACAAAAAGACTTTGTCACCTTCGGTGTAGCCTTTGCTCTACGCAGACTAATCTTTTGTCATAAAGCCAAATTGTTTCTTCAATGGAAGCAACAATAGTGAAGCTCAATTATAAAGTAATTTGATAGGAATGTTGTTACGATTATTCACCTTTCAATTGTTGCTGTGGCATAATGCGTCTTGAAGTTGAAATATTCCAAATTCACCATATACTGGGCCTCACTTTCCGTAAGTAAAGTTCAGATTTACAACTTTTAACGTTAAAATTATAAAAAAATTCTGTACAAAGATTAATTTTAAAACTAAAGCTATTTGTATGTAAAAGAAAGAAAGAAATATTAACCAATTCGTGTTGTTTTAATTTTTGCCGATCAAACCAATTTCTTTTTTTTTAAATCATTAAAATTTCATGGGCAAATGCATTGGCCTGTAAATAGTAACATCTATTGTAATAGATATGCTATTTACAACAGATGATATTATTTACAGATCAATGACTAATGTTAAATAAAATGATAAATAAAACTCGGTTTTTCAGAACGATACATAACTTACTACGAGCACAGGTCAATGTCAGACCACCTGACCAATGAGTGGACCTTCACCTGACCAATGAGTGCATCTTATTTGATTCAAACCCTTTGAATTATTTTGTGGAAATGTGAAGGGGCTAAGGGTCACCGGACATAAAAAAACTACAGCCACAGTGAATTGTTAAGACAAGAGCGTCGGATTCGGATTCGTGGGATTAGTTTAGCCTCAGAACTTTGATTTGCGAATGGTGCAAGTTCGATCCTCAGTGTGCTTAAATATTTTCGTTGTGTTCTTGGTGGAGACATTTCCCGACCGATTCCTGTGAGACCTCACATCGCTAACCCGCACCGGTGGCTTTGCTTAAAACAGAACAGGATAACGCGTCGACGCAAAGATTATAAAGGAAAGATTTGGGGGGTTTTCGCACTACATATCTTCGTATAAATTATTGGATCGTAAATTCACATCAGTGTTTGTTTCTCGGTTAGATGAACTGAAGCAAATTATGAAGTTCCAACAAAAAACTGTTGATTTAGATCACAAGCAAAAATTTTTTTCTTATCCACTTCTTCACTCCAGCGCTCAGGAAGCTTGTTTCGATTCAGTAGCAGGTTCACCATTGCTACTTGACAAAGTTTAAAAAGCTTTGGGCGATCGAGTATGTTGGAACCAGAAACGCTCAACTCTTTGTCTTTCAATTGTCAGCTAACAAAGCATGGTATTTAAAAATTAAAATCTTTGACCTTTAACAATTTACTAGCCGTGAAAGTGTTAAAAAAGTAAAGATTAGAGATAGATAAACAAAGTTTTACATGTTAAAAGTACCTATTAACACTATGACTTTTATCCATCAGACACAAACGACAGCAATATCAAAGGTATTTTTATAACTTTTTTCGTAAATTCTTATTAAGGGTCCCAACACATGCGTTTATTTTAATTAGCGAACATTCAAATGCATCGGATATTTGATTTTGTCTGCGTCATAAACCAAATACAAACGCTTTGACTGAAAATTGTAATGATTTTTTCAATATTCTCGCACAAGAGCTCAGTTCAGTATCTACAGTTTAGCTGACCTTGTTGAAAAATTTTTTTAAATCGTTTTGTCAATCAAAATAAGAATTTTTTAAACTTAATTTAATATTAAATCAGGAAGCTTCAACATTGTCCTCAAAGTATAATTTTACAATTCCTCTTATTTATTCAGCAACAGTTTGACAATTCCCCTATGGCAATGGTTCTTTACCTTTCTTTGTGTTAGTACCCCTTGAGCTTTTTTAAAGTTTCTCGTATCCCTTGTTTACAATGACGCATAAAATATAAAAAATCGTAATAAGCGACATGAGACTCAACATTTTAAAGCATGCATAAAAGCAAAGTATTTTAAATTAAACTATATTTATTGCACACCAGTGGCGTACTGTAACCTTTGAAAGTGACCATGCAATTCGTATGCCAATCCTGGTCATGCAATTGACATGCAATACTTTACGGGTAGGACAAAAAATTGCCCGATATTCTAGGACGAAGGCGAATTTCGGTCCCAAATTCATGACTTGCATGCCCTGACTGCACGCCACTGATTTTGACACAGCATTTTCTAGAAATTATAATGCAATAAGTAAATTAGCAATAACAATAATAATAATGATAATAATAGTAATAATAATAATAATAATAATAGTAATAATAATAATAATAATAATAATAATAATAGTAATAATAATAATATTAATAATAATAATAATAATAATAATAATAATAATAATAATAATAATAATAATAATAATAATAATAATAATAATAATAATAATAATAATAATAATAATATTAATAATAATAATAATAATAATAATAATAATAATAATAACAATAATAATAATAATAATAAAAATTTTAAACAGTCGCGTGACACTGTAACATAAGCCAAGAGCAGTCTTTAATTTAACAACGTATCTTTTACCCCCTGGTTTGGTGCTTCGTACCCTCAGGGGGTACACGCACCCCAGGTTAAGAACCCCTGCTCTATGGTAAAAAAACAAATTAAAAGTGGAAATAAACCTTCAAATTAAACGTGAATGGGATTCCTGGCAAAGATAGGAGTTCCATCTGATAAAAAAGTAAGTGGAAAAGTAAAAAAAACTTTATAAAGCAGCAATGCGACCTCCATAATGCATACAAGTGAAACTTGGGCACTGAAGAAAGTGTACAAAAAGAAAGTAGACGTAGCCGTAAGAGCATTTATGGGAGGTTTGTCGTCAACCCTCATGAAGAATTTACACAAATTATTAAAAACCGAATTAGGGCATGAAAAAAGTCCTCGTCATCCTTTGGAAGGACATCCACTCCGGATCAGACACAAACAGGCCTGAAACTAAGATTTTATCTCTTTACTACCCCAGGCTACTGTACAGCCCAAATCAGATAATGGTAGCGATAATGTTGAGCCAGCATCTGGTTTTGTCTTCCAAAACTGTCAGAACTCATGCTCTATGTGGTGTCAATGTATGGGGCATGGCGGTGGGGCGTGGTCTGCGGTTTGTTCAGATGCGCCGCACTTGCAATTTGGTGAAGAAGCAAGACCATATTTGGGCATGAACGAATAAATTGCTCAACACCAGCAGGTGGGCAAGTAAGCTTAACCCAAGCTATTTGGGGCAAGCTCATTCAAACAGGCCAGGTAGGTTTACTGGTTATGGGAATAAATGCACCACATCTGGATGTACCCTCACAGTACTTCGTGTTCCATCTTTATTTGTCCGCTTTGAGGTGCAGAAGCCCAGTTCGGCCAGGTTGTTTCAGCGTATTTCAAACAAACAAATGTCTAGATTATAATTTTTCTTGCCGGGCATTTAGGACCCACTAAAAGACCATCTAGTACGAGGGTCAGTCAATAAGTAATGAGACTTTTTTAATAACTCAAGTTTGCAATGACTGGTAATCAAAAAATGCTTTTTTATTTTTCAACATAGTCTCCCTCCTTTGCAACACACTTGTTCCATCTTGATATTAGATTGTCTATTCCTTTGGCATAGAATTCCGTGGACTGGGTCCTTAGCCAGTTGCTCACAGCAGCCTTCACTTCTTCATCAGTCTGGAAGTGAATTCCCCTCATACTCTCTTTGAGTGGGCCGAAGAGGTGAAAATCAGATGGTGCAAGGTCTGGGCTGTAGGGTGGGTGTGTTAGAAGTTTCCAGCCTAAATCTTCAATTTTGGCTAGGGTTCTTGCTGCTGTGTGGGGCCTTGCATTATCCTGAAGGAGAATCACACCTCTTGATTGAAGTCCTCTCCGTTTGTTCTTAATGTCTTTTTTCACTTGAGTTAGCAGCTCACAGTAGTTCTCTGAGTTCACAGTATTGCCCCTTTCCAAGAAACTGATAGTGATCGGCCCATTTCTGTCCCAGAACACAGTGAGCATGACTTTCCTTAAACTTTTCTGAGATTTGAATTTTTTCTTCACTGGGGAAGAAACATGCTTCCACTCCATTGATCGTCGTTTCGATTCAGGTTCATAATGAAAGACCCAGGTCTCATCAGTTGTCACTATTCTCGATAGAAATACAACTCCCTCCTTTCTGTATCTGCGTAGTGATGCTCTGGAAGCCATCAGGCGCTGCATTTTGTGATCATCCGTTAACATCTTTGGAACCCAGCGACAGCTGACTTTTGAAAAACGCAGCTTCTCACGCACAATTGCGTACACTGTGCCATGGGAGATGTCCAAGTTTGTAGCAATTTCATCTAAAGTGACCCTTCTATCAGATTTGATCAGGTCTTCAACTGCCTGTACTGCTTCTGGGGTAGAGACATCCACAGGTCTTCCACTTCTCAGATCATCAGTAATGCTTTCGCGTCCATCTTTGAATGCTTGCACCCATTTGTAGAAGTTTGCTCTAGACATACAGGAAGGACCATATTGTCTTTGCATTCTAGACAGAATCTCACATGATTTTACACTCTCTGCCAACAGAAATCTGATGACTCCTCTTTGTTCCAAGCATGAGCTGTTTCCTAGCCTAGTAGTCATTTCAATTTATCGTCACACCTACAGTAATCTGAAAATAAACAAGTTTTGTTGTAAATAAGATGACAACTCCATTCATAATCATCACATAAAATTTCAGTTGCATAACTCCAAGAACACCAAAGTAATTGAGAAAGTCTCATTACTTATTGACTGACCCTCGTATATGGTCAGATCCACAGTGCCATGGTCAGCCAAGGGTAGTGTTGCTTCTATCCGGCGAAGCTCAGCTGGTGGATCTGAAAGTATGGCTGGGTAATTTGTTGGAGTGAGTCGCAGGCATCTAGTAAAAATCTCTAAGGTTTATTCAAGGCAACGAGGCGAGTGTGAGTGTTGCGACACCAGATTAATTGACAAGTAGTGCTGAGTTGTTAAGTAAATCAGAGATAGGGACACATCTACTCCGCTTTACAAATTGACTTCTTGATACGCAAGTAGAGTCACCACAATTGGCTAAATTTGCTAAAGATGACTTATTGTTAATGTGTTAATTATTTAAAGTGTTAATTTGTTAATTATGACTAAATTGCTAAATTAGACGAAAAATTTGCTAAGACTGTGTTGCCGCCGCATTCAATTGATTTGGATGCAGCTTCTTAGGACATTTGCAACGTGATTGGAAGAGCAGCCCCAACTGCACTATGTCTGAAAAAGCGACTGCGACCCCGACTCCAAATTAAAACGTACGACTGCTGCTTTCCGATCCCTCAATCTTGGAGGTCTGATTTTGCGTGAAGCTGAGTCTCCATAAAAAAGAACGAATCCGACTCCGGCGCATTTAACTCCGATAACTCAGAAAACGACTCCGACTCTGTTCTACAACATGCGACTCCGGCTTGACAACCCTGAGCGCAGTGCTGATGTTGCTTACATATGTAAGTTTGTATTCGTACAGTGCATCAAGTAGGGTTTAGTCATCATGACGTAGGTGTACAACGGGTAAATCCAGAATTTATTTGGAATGCTGCGTGCCAATATGAAAAAAAAGCTTAAAAAAAACACTGCTCTACAGCACACAAAGCTTTATTTTAGCGTTGCCGCGTGTTTAACCCTTTGGAGACCAAGTGGTATAAAGAATTATGTTCTGCATAGGACCCAAAAATCTATCAAAAAAATAAACTTTTTATTTAGAACTTGAAAGTTTTTTTGATTGTCCACCTAGATGGGTGCTATAAATAATGCACCAAAAAATCACAAAAATACGTTTCTAAATGATGGTCGATATATTGGCTTTAGGACCAGACGACCTATTTTTTCAAGAGCCGATATATCGGCTATTGGACCTCAAAGGATTAAAAATTGATGAAGAACGATTAATTTGACTCTTATCGATCTAAAAAGTTTTACTTCAGCAACTCCTACTTTCCTCATTCTGTTGTGTTTTTGAAGAGAGACACTTGACGGCTGTTTCTTTTATTGGCCGTTATGGAAGGCCTGAAGATAATTATGAACCTATTAGTTTATAAAACTAAAAGGCCGGACAGTAATATTTTGGTATCTCCTAAAACAAATCGGTTATAGTCACTACACGGTTGCTCTAGTTCAGGCAATATCTCTGATATTGTCCCGCGAGTTGGTAGGAAATATGAAGATGATGATAAGATAAATCGTTCATTAAGACGTGAGAGTTTTAATTATGAAGTACTTCCAGACGACGTAAGAAAAAATACATAGATAATTGCGTTAAGTTTGATTGATATAATATTTTCCAACAAAAATTTCCAACTATATTAACTGCACCAAATTAGAAATATTTTATTATAAGAGTGGTGACTAAAAAGATTTTTTAAATAGAAAACTATAATTGTATCCACGTAGTGTCGTTGGTGAGCTAATAGAACGAACTAAAACAGTTTCAAAATGGCGATTTACTTATCGCCGCTTTTCAATATTTCAGCACAACTCTCAAATACGCGGTCAAGAAAAACTAATGGGAGCGACCAGTGCTAGTTTAAGGTTTCGGTAGACCTGGAGTTCTGCCGCAGTCAGCGGCTTATGTTTTTTCCCGTTTATTGCATCAGCCACAATTAAAATAGCGAAGGCGTCGTCGTCGTCGTTTGAAGGGTATCCACTCCAGGTCAGACACAAACAGGACTGGGGCCGAGGGTTTATTCTTTTATTAACCCAGACTGCTGCACTGCCTGGATCAGATGCTGGCAGTGATGTCATTAAGCCAGCATCGAGTTTCGTCATCCAAAACCGTCAGACCTCGTGCTCCATGTGGTGCCCGATGTATAGGGCACGCTGTTAGTACATGGTCTGAGGTTTGCTCAGAGACGCCACACTCGCAATTCGGTGAAGGAGCGAGACCCCATTTGTGCATGGACGAATGGAATCGCCCAACACCAGTCCACAGGCGGTAGCAGTAAGGGTAGTAAAAGGATAAAACCTCGCCCCAGTCCTGTTTGTGTCTGACCTGAAGTGGATACCCTTCAAACGACGATAACGATCTCTCTTTTCCTCGCTAAATTACTGTAATATATTAGGTAGTATGATAGTTTGTGCTAAATTACTATTATATACTAGGCAGTATGATATACTCGCTAAGTTACTGTTATATGCTATGCAGTATGATAGTTTGTGTTTATAGCGAAGGCTATAAACACAAACTATCATACTTAACAAACACTTTCAAATGACAAGTTTTTTAGACTTGAGAAAGCAAAACTCTGAATGAAATTAAACCGGCTACACCCTAGGCTCACCGTCTCAATCAGCTGACGGTGAGAGCAACAGGGAAAAAAGTAATGATTACGACGATGACATGATGTGTCGGGGGGGAATTCCGAGCAATCTGAAATGTAAAGTTGTTTAAGACAGTTTATGTACGTCTATTCTGAACAACAATTTGCTAAAACATTTTTACTAATCGGCTTTCAGATTTATATATTGTATAGATGCAAAAAAAAATAGCTGATAATTAACCCAATCATAAAAATGATCGGGTTTATTACCAACTGGTTATAATTAATGATCGGGTCATAATTAGATATAATCTTTACTCATTTGAATCTAAGTTAAATTCGTTGAAGCCGTTGTAACAATAGTAATTTTTGATTCTTTTATGTTTAAATCTTCAAGTTCTTTTTTTAAATTATCAAATACGTTCTTTTTATTATGCTGCAATCATGCTGAGGAGAGAATTTTTAAAAGCTCTTTTGATGTAAAAAATATGTTATTTTGTACTTGGTGTGTATCCTGGTAGCAATTTTCAATTTTGTACCCAAGGAATCGTGATCTACATATTTTCAATCTATCAAAATTCCAAATTTTTTTCTCAACTCAAAAAATTCTCATTCAGCTCTTTACAGTACAATCATATTTATCTTTTGGTACATTTGCAAATCAATCATATTTATTTTTCGGTACATTTGCAAACGCTATATATGAAACAGATTGGTTTGTTTATCATCTTAAAAAGTCGCTAAAAAAAAAGCTTTGCCATGACAACTAACATGGAGTGCTCCTTGATTGCTCCAAGACCTGAGTGATAGAATTTTTATGAGCAGAGAAAAAAATTTTGGATTTTTGATCGGTTGAAAATATGTAGATTACGATTCTTTGGGTACAAAATTGAAAATTGCATCCTGGTATACAGTGACGTTTCACCCATAGGATCTGCAGAACTGCAGCACCCTCAAATATTTATGCAGCAGTTTTAAATATTATCAGCAAGGCTTTAAAAATTAATTACTATAATTAGTTTTCATTTTTCTCAACTTTTATTAAACTTAAGTTTTATTGTATTT
Source organism: Diplosoma virens (assembly GCA_963680785.1). NCBI lineage: Eukaryota > Metazoa > Chordata > Ascidiacea > Aplousobranchia > Didemnidae > Diplosoma > Diplosoma virens. Next base: position 45,396,147 of record OY796883.1, on the reverse strand, counting down.
TTTTTTAAACTTATTTTTAAACTTTGAATCGGCAACTTTTTGAGCAGTTTTAAATTTAGCTGAAAAATTTTATGCAAAGTGACGCCAAATGACGCATTCCATTGACGCTTCTTCAAGTATAGATTGAATGTACGTTTGAGTTACAACAAACACTTCCCATTCGGCCGGATCATAGGTAGTACCGATACAACGCTTTACTTTTTTGACATAAAACTTTTTAGTTGAAATGCTTACTTAGTGATAAGCTTTATATCACTTAAATTAACAAATTTTTTTTTTACAGATGGCTGATTCAGAGTCCCCTAAGGGAGGGGCCACCAAAGAAGAGGTGGCAGAGGCAATTGCTTTGAAAATTTGCAAGACAGAAACAGTATGTTAAATTATCGAGGTTTAGATAAGGAGCCAACAAATTTTTTTGAAAAGAACTACCTAGGATATAACAGTAATTTAGCGAGGGAAAGAGAGATCGTCATCGTCGTTTGAAGGGTATCCACTTCAGGTCAAACACAAACAGGACTGGGGCGAGGTTTTATCCTTTTACTACCCCAGGCTGCTGCACTGCCTAAATCAGAAAGAGAGATTTAGAAAAATGATACTTTTTTGTTAAAAGGGCTTTCTCAACAAGCGTAGTAGACTTTAACAAATTGGAAAATCATTTTTTCTAGAAAACTCGGTGATGACCAGAAAAAAGTTTTCACTTGAGTTTAAAGATGCAGATTTTTTTTATTGCAAAGTGAATATCAATAAAATAGAAAAAGTTTTTATTTGAAATCGGGACGTCCCATCAAGTAAATCAAAAATATTTCAGGGCCAAGTAAATAAAACAAGACGACCAAAATAAAAAGACCTTTATGTAGTTATTATTCGGCTTTCACTAAGTTTTTTAATTACAAACTTTCTCCAATAGGCTTACGCTTAAGATTAAGATTAGCGTTTGTTGAGAGCCCGCTTCCGACCAAAAAAAACTCGTACATGCACCAGACAAAACACAGAAGCTGTATCTTCAAGTATTTAGCTTTTAAATCTGTTGACCAGACTTGATTTTTCAGCATTAAAAACCAAAAGATCAATTGAATAAATCATGATGATAAACTTTCTGGACCATCAATTTGCGATATGAGTGGGATATAGATTTTCTCTCAGGGAAAAAGTTTCAATTTAAATGAAGATTAGCATAGCAGTGGCAGGTCAAGCTCTTCAATATTAACAATCTTTAAAATACAATATAACATTTCATTGACCACAAAATATCAAAGCAACTGATGAAATAAATTTAAGTTGTTTAAAGGTTTTTTTTTAAAATAACTCATAAAATCTTATCTTATTTATTCTTTACGCGAAACAAATATTTACTAACAAATTTTGAAAACGGTATCAAATAGGAAAAACAACAAGCTTTGGGTTGTATTAAGTTCAATTTGTGTAAGATTATGTAAGAGAGAACTGGTTCTTATCAACAAATTTCTTCGATCTTAATCAGATTAAATGTTTGTGTGATGTAGAAACCCGAGGAACTGCGCGCGAAACAATCATGCCAAAAAAAGATTAGTGCGATGATAGAACACATTACCTAATTTAGTAAAGTTGTAAGATCATTTTTATAAACGAGATGTTTGGATGATTTCATTCACAAATATCAAAAAATGGTAAAGTTGTACCAGAAGCGCTTGTTTATATTCTCTAATTCCTTTGTGATTTGTACTTATACCGCTTATCTATACATCGGGCACCACATGGAGTACGAGGTCTGACGGTTTTGGATGACGAAACTCGATGCTGGCTTAATAACATCACTGCCAGCATCTGATTCAGGCAGTGCAGCAGTCTGGGTTAGTAAAAGGATAAAGCCTCGGCCCCAGTTCTGTCTGTGTCTGACCTGGATTGGATGCCCTTCAAACGATGACGACGACGACGATACCGCTTATCTGTAATTACACTCAGCAATGGTTTAAAAAAAGGGGGACTGGTGCAAGACATAAAATTGAGGCCCAATTAAATGACATGAAGGCAATTTACTCTGCTGACACGAAAACAAATTTTCTTATTAGGGGTTACGTTTGTGGGATTTTTAGTATAATTTGAGTAAAAAATGAAGTCTTTTTCGGTCTTCAACAACACGAAACAACTTTTTTTCAGTACCAAGTGCAGGCCAAACCACGTATCCAAGTTAGTATTTTGTCTAGCAGTCGCAAAACTTTAATTTCCAAAGAAACAATTTTTTAAAAAAGTATGTATAGATGACCCTCATTCAACAGCGCACCAAACATCATTTTGTGGAACACAGGTTGCCCACCACTTCACAATGGTATCGCTATTTACAAACGGCATTCTACAAATGGGAAATAGTTTAATTTATAGATTAAAATTATTAGCATTTTTAAATCAACAAAACTTTCTAATAAGATGAGAGAAAAAGTGGAAACGTTTTGATTCTCAAAATGCTTAAACAGGGCAAAAAATATTGTTTTTATATTTTTCTTAATGCACGGAAACGCAGGGGAGAGAAAGAGAGAGAGACTAGTACGACATATTAACAACAAGCAAACTTTCTAATAGAACAAAAATCTAATTGATTGTAATTGTGCATATAGGACAGGGTTTAACAAACTTTTAGTTCATCGGTACCCTTTGGACACTTTAACAGGTTTGCATGTACCCCCAAAATTTTGTTACGTTTCTTTAAAAAAAAAGGCCTTCAATTATAATCAGTCTCGGATTTTGTGAGTTCCGGCCTAAAATCAAGGTGATCTTCAAAAAAAATATCTTCACTTTCAGTCACAAATTGAATCAGTCACAAATTTTTCCAATTCAAGCCCAAAATCAAGGTGATCTCTGAAAAGCTCTTCACTCTTAATTCTTCTGTTTGACTTAATAACAATTTACTGGATCATAAAATTCCAAAAATTTGAGTCTATTTTAAAATTTCTTCTAGAACGAAATTTAATTTAAATAAGGATATTATAATATACCCCTTGAGAAGCCAAAATGTACCCTTAGGGGAACACGTACCCCAGTTTAGGAAACCTTGATATAGGATATGTATGTGCATGCTAGGAGTTTTTCGGACATATAGGATATGATTGCAATTGTGCATATAGCATATGTATGTAGGGTTTTTTCGACGTCACATTCGGCATAATACTGTTGAAGCACAGATCAGTCCTTTCGCTTTCCCGACGAATAATATGTTTTTTACAACGAAGAATTTTATTGAAATTCAAATCTCCTCGTCCACGTGGCAAGGTTCAAAGTTGAAGGTTCAGATTTGAACGATTGATAAGGTTGTATCGAGGTTGGCTGGTGGTAGAAATCGATTTGACCGCAAACTTTCTGGTTTTTCTTAATCAACTTGATGTAGGATCGCAATCGTAAATGCCCGGAATAAAGTTGTTTACAAAGAATTGAAGTTGTTATATTGATGGACAAAGTTCGTAATTTGGCAATTTTTAATTTGCTGAAAATCGTGCCGCTACTTTTTGAAACTGAAAGATCTCAGCTTAGATGATCGGGCCATCTGTGGAGGTAGAATACTTCAGGAAAAACTTTTAACAAATTCGTCAAAACATGTGGGAAGAAGTTGAAGTTTGATTTATTTTAGCAGCGACATTGTTGCATTCGCGCATGAACACTCGTTTACCTTTATTCTCGCGTCGCCTCTCAGCAGGTAGCTAAGCTTCGCTATGTGCCCCTCTCAGCTGGTAGTATTTTGAGTTTGATAGAGCTCTTTTGTTCAGATTGTTTTTGTTCAGGGTAGTACCTTCAAACTTGAACGAGAACAGTGTATGACGTCACACATTTTCTCCGGGAAAAGATTTCCATCACTAAGCTGACGCGCATTATTTATGGGCCACCATGATGGCAAGCTTTAAACAAAAGACGTAGCTTTTCACTTAGTTCGACTAAATTTTTTTGCAACAGCAGCGCAAAACTTTATAGACTTTGTATCTTTTGTCATTTAATCCTGTTGTTCAAAGAAACACTTCACACAAACAAGATTCCATGTTTAAGATTTCCATGATGTTAAACGTAACGAGTTTGATTTTACACCGTGTTTTAATAATTTAGTAAATTGTTTAAGAAACTCTTTTCGGGATTACTTACCAAGGTACTTGTAGGTGCGAAAAACAAACCAAAATCTGCAACACTAAATAGAAATCACAGATTTTTTCCCTTTGGGTCAAGCAAGTTTTTTTTATTAAATCATTTGTGGCATAACTTTAATGTGAGAAAAGATGGTCGTCAGTTGAATGTTGCTCGATATAGTATAATAAGTTTGAATGGGAGAATTTATAAATGAAAAAAAAATCAATGCTTGAATAAACTTTCATCTGCGCAGATTTGCAAACCAAGAAACATGGTGACGGAAGAAAGAAACAAAAAATTGTAAGATCTTCTTAGTTCAAGATATAATTTTGAAGTGGGAAGATGCCGTCTAGTCAAATCTTGGTTATTTCAGCCCAAAACCCAATGAAAATACTGCGTGTGGATTGACCCAGGTCATGAAAATCAATCTTGCAGACAGGAACTGTGGTATCATCGAAAATCATCACTCAATGAAAAGAGAATTTTAAAGATGACTAATACAAGTTTAGAAAAACCTTATTCAGATACGGCACGAACATTATTTTGCGAAATACTAAAGTTCCGAATCGTCTGAACATATCTTTAAAATTTTTTGGATTTTTATGAATCGGTTTCTTAATGAAAAAATTTTAAATGATATCACCTTTTATGAACTTGCTTCATGTGATACTGTAAACCACAACGATGATTTCAGAAAAATACTGTCGAATTTTTAGCTTTTTTTAAGTATTGTTTGAAAAAAGTCAATTTCAAAGTTTTAGTCACCACTTCCAGCAGGGTCTTGGCTCTCTAATGTTACATTTCTTCCCGCCAATAGCATAATAAACAACTTGATTGATTGCCTTCGCATTCAAACTGAGCTCTTTGTTTGATTAAAAATACTTTTTAAGAAGGATTAATTGCTTGAAATTTTGCCGCTTTTAATTTTTTATATTTCAGGGTTTTCGTAAAGCTTTCGCTTATATTGATTTGCTTGCAAACAAAAAAATATCTTCGTTGTTGCGTAGTAAACAAATTGTTCTTGCTCTTCATTATTGCTTGAGTATCTTTGAGGAGACGATTTGTTGTGTAAAATATGAAATTAGCCAGTAAATTTGGAGTTATTCTCAAAGCTTTTTGTCTGACACTTTTTAGAAAAACGGTCAGAATCAAAAAGAAATTCAGACGATTTTTCCCCAAGAGTCTAAGACAGGGATGGGGAATCTGATTGGACTCGCGGGCCGCATCACCAATTTAAAAAAGAGTGTGGGCCGCAAAAAAATTTTTTTTAATTTAAAAAAAAATTTTATTTTTCCTTCTGAAATCAAGGCGTTCTCTACAAAAAAAAGTCATCTCTTCAAATCGTTGCGAGTTTTTCAACTTTTTGTCCTAAAATTGTTAAGATCTAAAAAAAAGCTCATCGTCTCGCATCTGTAAATTTTACAACTTTTTGTGGGCCACAGGTTCCCCACCTTTGGTCTAAAACAAAAAGCTTTGGGAATGACTCCATTTTTACCGGCTATTTAATTTAATCTGGGTCTTATGTAACAAAGGAGGATCGACACGAGAGCTTTAAGAAAGCGAACAAAACTTTATTAGTCTAAATCCGTATGTAGATAATCTGCAGTTGCGACATGGCCTGCGTCAAAACGACGTAATAAAAAATGTGACATAAGGACGAATGGCGCGCGAAGGAGAAAGTATCCACAGTAAGTTTTTTAAAGGGCTGATCATCGAGTTCAGCTCATTGATCAAGTGCGTGTTGGGTCAAGTGCTTACAGACACAAGCGACAGGATAGGGTAGAAACACAAATGTGATACTTTGATTGGGGTTTTTGTCTGATTTAATGACATAAGAATCTTGGAAAATTTTTCTTTAAAACATTATTATTTATATTGAATGAAATTATATCAAACTATAAAACAATATCTTGATAAATTAAAAAAGATTAACGGAGAAATACAAGCAGAACTTTTTTTAAGAATGTAATCCCAGTTGACCGTCAAAAACGTCTAACTTTTAAATAAAAAAGTATTTTTCATCAAGTTTTTGCAGCACTTTTTTTCACAGTTTATCGCCGGCAGCGTGGCTGATTAGTGAAGAGCGGCCTGATTGATAACAAACGTGATCGACACGATCACGGTTCAAAACCAACTCGCGCCCTTTTGCTCTACCCTTGGCTAAGACACTGAAAGGGTCTTTCTTCTGCTTGGCGGTCATATCGAGCAGCTAAATTTTTGTCTCAAATCTCTAATGACTAAAAAAGAATTTTAACTGGACAGCAATTTCTTGGCATCTTCGGAGCCAGATCGAAGCAATTGCTTGCCTTATGCAAATTGCTTCCGACGCTTTCCTGCGAGTCTGGAAAATAAATAAAAGTTGAAAAAAAGGAAAACAACCAAGGTCTTTTTGTTTGACGGCAATATGGTCATTTCGGTCTTGTTGCTGTTTTTGCTTTAAGTGAAGCCATCAATTTACCGATTGTAAGCTATCGTTGTATCGGCAGAAGAGTTTGATTCGCCAACACTTTGATTTGCAAAGAGAAAGACCCGTGTTCAAATGCTTAATCAAGCTGACTGATTTCTGACCGTTGTACTCTTGAAAAACGAGAAATTTCTTGTTCAAATGTGTTACTTATCTGCAATAGTGGCTCTGCTAAAGTTTTAAGTGGAAACCAGGCTGATGATTTTACAACTACAAATTCTATCATTCATATTTCTTTGCTTGATAGCGACACAAAATTATGTATAATTTTTTCATCGGGTTTTCTCTAAAAACTATGGGATAAAATTCTTGTTGATTAACCTAAAGGCATTCGGAAAACATAATGAAATATTTAAGATTTATGCATAGCAAACTGATCAGCTTAGATTGTTTGCAAAGTTGGCAGTGAGACCAGTAGATATTTTGAAACATTCCAAAAACAAAGCGCTACGGTCGACCTTTTATGTACTTTATGAAAACCTTCTGTAAACATGACAGTGAAGTGCTTAAACGACTATTTTCAACTTGATTACTTTGAAACCAAGGTGGCATTTCCGATTCCTGATGTAGATATTTTTACTTACAAGTTCGAGGTCCAAGGATGAGTCGATTTCGAGAGAACATGACGTAATCGGAAAAGAATTTGACTAGCTTCTAAATGATTACGAGATGTTTTTTAATTATGCAAAACAATTAGTGGCATTTAAGGAACTTCGTGTGTTGAGGTCACTAGGTCACAGTGCCGGGAGGGGGGATTGAATCGTTAATTGTTGCGCAATCGGACGCTTAAAGAATTCTTAGCATCGCGGTGTGAACCTGACCAAAGTTTTTGGCCATCTCATGACGTGAAGATAAAATTAAAATTTTAAGAAACAACACTCACCGAACCTGAAGATAGTCGTTATTGGACGAGTCTGTATGATTTATAAGCAGGCTAGTATTTTAAAAAATCACACAACTAAATTTTCTCAATAACTTATAATGCTTTATCCTTGTTAAGAGTCAAATGCAGCCTTCATAGTAGTTTATAAACCTAAGGAACTTACTAAAAAATTATTGCTAGGCAGTATCTAATCAGAGAAATGCATAAAAGATATAATGGAAAAACTTGATTCGTTTTTTAACTGCAAAGAGACCAGGTTGTAACGTCACATGTTGTTGTGCTGTCTGTACGCGTTATTTCGTTAAAATGTCAGTGTTTGTTCTTGAGTGAATTATTCAGTTATTTTGATTATAATAAGATATGCATCACTGACGAGCTTTAATAAGAGCGAAACTCGAGTCTGGTGCTTCTCATTTTTAAGCTATTTGGTTTCTAGTATTATTTTGATTAAATTATTTTTATGTTAATTTATAATTAGAAACAGAAAAACAGGTGCTAGAAATTTCAGCATTCAATGAATCAAATTCTTATTAATAATTTTTAGAAAAGATTGATTTACAAAGACGATTCCTTTGTAAACTTTTTCAAGCTTCTTGAAAGTTTTCTTAATTTTTTTAAACAAGTCAGTTCATGTTAATCTAGTCTTTCTGAAAACTACAGAAGTTTTTTTGATTTCATACAACAAAATTAAAAAATAGAACGTCAATCCAAACCAAAAAAATTTATCACTTTCTCTGCAATGTATCAATATTTGTTAACATTGCAATTAAGTGTTTTTTGTTAAATTTTTTACTGAAATCCGACACTGAATCTTTTAAAATTATTTTCTCTACAAGTTTTCATCAAAAAACAATAAATTCAAGTATTTATAAGAAAATATTTTAAACCTCGCTTTCGTAAAATTCCACTTTTTTTGGGTAAAAATAGTTCAATATTTTCGACGCTATCTTTATGAGTACTTTGTTTACATTGGATTTGTGTAAATAGTCGGGACAAAATCAAGCAAAAAATATTGGTTTAATCAAAATGTTAGAAAAGTCAATAGAAAATGATTTCTGCTTTCCACATAAAAATGAAAGAATAAATTAAAAAAATTCTAAAAGTTTCGCAAACGAACGACGCTTCAAGCCTTTGATTTTTTAGATAGCAGATCGACTGAACAAAAAAACTTACGATAGGGTAGTTAACGTTGAAACTACAATCTCAGAAGAAAATGTTGTTTTATATTCTTCTAACCAACTTATTTCTTCACGTTCATGCAGGTGAGTTAATGTAAAGTAACCTGATAAAAAGTTAAATGCAAAGTAATTTAATAGTTTTAAAGTTTGAACCAGTGGTGGGCAAGCTACGAATCGGCAAAATGCTTTCATGCTGTCCGATAAAAAGTTTTTATGAAGTTTTATGTTCATTCACATCTGTTCATTTTTTAAAACGTAATAATGATAGTGCAGTTCCACACAATGCGGGTGCCAGGCTAGCCAAGTTAAGCGCATTGTAATCACATGTTCTATTCTTATTCTAGACCAGGAGGGGGCAAACTACGGCCCGTTACGACTTTCTATGCGGAGCAAATAACCTTACTCACGCTTTGCTTTCAATCGTGGTCATCTCCAAATATAAAGTCATCACTTTTAATCAATGTCCAGAATTTGGGATCACTTCGTTTTTGGGACGAAAAAGAAGATTTTGGAGATTGATTGAAAGTGATGACTTTTTTTTTGAAGATCGCTATAGTGCCGCTCGCAAACAAAATCAACTTGTGAATGCGGCCCTAGAGCTAAAACGTTGGCCCGTCCTTGCTCTAGATGTAATTAATTATTCTGTTACTAAACTGTTAACTGAGTTAGTTTGTTTTTTTTAAGTTGTATTTCAGGTGAAGTTTCTCAATTCCAATATTATTTAATACAAATTAATTGCTTTGTGACTTAATTTTTTTTTGGTTATTTTACATCTGTTTTAACATAATGCAGTTCTTGCACGGGAAATTTGCCCACCCCTGGCTTGAACAATATTCAGTAAAATTAATGGAAGTTAAGTTCCGCTGTATAGATTGTTACCGAACGTTAACAGATTGTTAAAAGTTTTCGTACCTATTCAAAAAATTTGCAAAAATAAACAATAAATCATTTTTAGCAAGTAACATTTGATAAGATAACGTTTTAACAAATTTTGACAAATAAAATTGATTAAAAAGGCACCTTAGCAATTGCAGCAAATACAGCGTAAGTTTTATGACGTCACAAACCTCTGAAAAAATTTTATTTTGTTTGAGTTTAGCAGACTCTTCTTACAATGTCAAAAAATATAAAATAAGATATAACAAAGATCATTCGCTAGGTGACGCCCCACCGTTCGACCTTTTCGTGATGACAGGACTGCCCGACCTAGTGGAGAACCAGCGGGTGGGAAATGTGATTAGAAAAGACGGAACAGGTCCTGACCCGGAAGTTAACGCTTACAAGTTTCGGAAACCTTTGGATGACTTGGAACTCGTGGCCTCTGCCCCTCAATTCCGACTGTTCACCCAGTCACTGTCTCGAAGTATGGAATTTGTGTTCGCGGCGTCGATAAAGCAAGACAAAAAAAATCGCGGAACAATTATGAGCATTACGTCGAAATCTCCATGGAAAACAAATTTCCCAAATACCATGGCCCTCGTTAGCGATTCAAGAAGAAACATTTTTGTGCTTTATTATAGATCAGCTGGGAATGAAAGAAAAGCTTTATTCAAGTCAGTCGGCATCGTTTCGAAACCGTATCGCAAGTCATGGAGGAGCGTGGTCCTGGGGATCCGGGGAAGTACCGCCACTCTATTTGTTGATTGTCACGAAATAGGAAGCGTTGAATTGGAGTCGATATTCTACGTTTCGCTCAATGCAAATCAAACTAAATTAACTTTGGCATCGGCTTATAAACCACAGCTAGGCAGATGGCTGGAAGATTTTAAGGTAAAGTATTAGCTTCATCATAAAAATTGGTTATCTTCTTTTTCAAATAAACTACATACCATAAAGTCATTGTTAAAAAATTCTAAAGTACAAGAGTCAATAACTATTCTATCGCGCATGATTATCAAGTCGGTTTACGAACTAAGTAAATTAATTGAAAAGCGAATTATTAGCAAGCCTATCATTGGCTGTTTGTTCGTTCATAATCTTTGTTTGTTCATTCATTATCTTTGTTTAGTTAATCATTACAATTGGGGTTTTGTACTTCTGTATTTGGAAACAAATAACTTCTTGTCCTTTTATTGATATACAGAAAAATTGAAATTCTTGAGATAGCTGTTCAAACAACACAGAGTAGCATTGTGAGATAGCAAATGTTTTTACGCGGTTTTGCTCACGTTCAGTGCAAAAACAAGTTCTTAAGCAGTGTGTTGACTTGTGTAGGGCTCACTGGAGAATGTGAAGTTTTTTGTTGGAAAAAGTGCGACAGAAATTCTTCAATTCTACGGTTGTGGTGAGTGTATCTGCCGCCGGTTTTCACTCGCTAGTTTTTTATAGCGCTTAGCGACGCTCTCATTTTTGCCTCGACTTCGTGGCGTTACTGTGGCGCGAAAGATTATGTCGAAATCGCGTGCTACATTCGTTCACTTTAAAATAAAGCCGCGAGAAAAAGATTTGATTGGTTGAAACGCGTAGGGTTTGATTGATCGCACGCGTGTTTTATAGCAAATTTAAATTCTTAGTAAAATAGAGTTTTAAAATAACAAGTAAAGCCAATAGGCTGCGAAACAGTTTTTTCAGGACGTTTCGGAATTGTAACTTATTAAATCATCAACTGCGTTAAACTAATTAATTAATTTATGACGTAACAGAATGAAATATTGCCAAAACAAAGTTTTCTGCTCGTATAAAAAATAATGTGAATTAAAAAATTTGTACAAAATTTGTATGCGTTGAAATTGTTGTTGTATCAATTTATTTTTAAAAAACATTATTTTTTATACACCCAAATAACTCGGATTTATTTAATACGCATATTTTGGCAACATTTTATTCTGTTACGTCATATATTACCTGAATTTAAATATTCAAATTTACAATTAATTATTTAGCTTAACGCAATTGATAATAGAATGAGTTACAATTTCGAAATGTCCTAAATAAACTATGTTTCGAAATGTATTGGCTTTACTTTTTTTTTTTAAATTATTTAAGCTTTCCAAATTTTTTGCTCCGAACTTGAGTTTGTTTTGGCAAATCGATGCACCCATTAAATCATCCAAGTAGTTTTACTGCACAATCTTGCTTCAAATTGCCTTTAAAAAGAACCACTAAACTAGAATGTAATGTATAACGAAATGTCAAAAAGTGTCAAAGCAACTTACAAAACATATTGTCCTACGTATTGAAAAAATATAATAGAGTAAATGTGCAAAATTTGATGATGGAAAGGTGATCGATACTGATCAACTATAAAGATTTACTTTATATTTGAGATAAAATATATTACAACTCAAGAAATTCGTTTGCCAGATTTTATTGAGTTCAACAATGCCGGTAAAAACCGCTACGCTGTGCTGTCCTTGGGCGACCTTGCCGGGCTTCAAGTCGAGAGTGTGACAAAAAGTTTTTGCTTCAACAGAAAGTAAAAAAGTCCTTTCTGAAGAAGTATCTGAAGAAGCGAGGAGAACATCTCATGCTCCGGCAACTTCGTCTTCTTCTTCTCTTCCTTTGCATCCATTTGAGGGCAGTGTTGAAGACGCCCGCTCCTTCATTCTTGACGTAGTTCAAGACCAGTGTCGTCTGCCATGCGGCCAATTAGCCGCCAAAAGGCCCCCGGAAGAAATAATGAGCTGGGATTGGTGCTATGAAAGGGGGGTGAGATACAACAACGGCGAGTGGTGGCAGAGCGACCCATGCACGAACTGCACATGTGAGGTGAGACCCCTCGTTCAATGAAGCAGTTGTTTATGTCTGAGCAGTCAAACTTGCAGCGGTTTCTCAAGTTTACCTGTTAAAAAAATTCTTTGTTTTCTATTTAAAGATAAATTGATTTTACAATTCACGTTTATATTGAAAAAAGTTGGGTGAAATCAACGGCATTAAACTAAATGAGAACGTTCACAGTTTTATTAATTGTTTTCCGAATTCCATCAAACGCTTGAAAATTTGCAATTAACCCTATTTGAAAAAAAATCAAGTTGTCAAAAAACCTGACTTTTTTGGGATTGATACCAATGTGCTCTTAAATTTATTTTAAAGTTGATTTATCCATATTTCTTAAACTTTTCTATCGACTTAAAATTCAAAAAAAGCATCGCGTTGCGCGATGTATTTCTAAAGTAATCACGGCCCTTGCTGTGTTAAAATATTACGTTTATTTAGAACACTCGAGTGCGCTGTATCACCCTTCAATGTCCCCCGATTCATTGTCTTGATCCCGTGACGTTGGAACAGGAATGCTGTCCGGTTTGCCCAGGTGATGATTTGCTAAGCTTGCTTGAACGTTATTAAACTCTCACATCTGTTTTGCAAGTTCACTTAGCGGAAATTCAAAAAATCCGTTCATAATAATACCTTGGTGGTTATGCAAGCGACGTTTATCGAAGCGTTAATCAATAATTTGTTTACAAACTAAAGTTTTTCTGAACGACTCCTTGATAAGAACTAAAAAATAATTATATTTTTCAGTCAACTTATTACTGTGCAGATAAATGCATCATATTAATAAAAATGTAAATCTAAACAAATAATCGAAAAGTTTACAAAAACAGCCGAAAATTTATTTTACACGAGTATGAACTCACCTTAAATTGTATAAACAATCATCAGAAATTGCTGACCAGAAACGATAGAAAGACGCGAGAATTCTTTAACTAAACTTTTTATAAATCGGAATTTTAGTCGAAGCTGTCGAACATTAAGTAGAAGCGTTGTCATGAAAATACCCTGATCAGGAATGAAATATAAAACTAATTCAAAAACATTGTTTTCTCAATTATCTTGATGCAGGTTTAAACTTTAAAAATAAGCCAATCAAGAACGACAGGAAAAATTAATTTCGGACTAAGCGAAGCAGTCTATTGGTTTGTGTTAGAATTTTAAAAGTAAAAAATTAAAATCAAATAATTAAAAAAATACATTAAGATTTAAAACGAATAAAATTATTGGCGCAAGAAATATTTTTTTGAATTTTTTCTTATTGTAGTATTGCTACTAGCTAATATGTTTTATGTTTATTTCTACAGCGCAAACCTAAAACTTATTGTGCAGATTTTACAATTATATATACAGTTTTATTGCAATAACACTGTAGCATTGCCAAGTGCGTTCAATCAAGTTCTTACGTAACAATAAACACGGAATGCGGTTTAAATCACAACAATTTTCCACTCCATCAGTTATCTTCGATATTAACACCAAAAAAATGGTTTTGGGCCTTTGCTTGTAGGCAAAAAAATGGCAACTATTTCAAACCAAAGCATGGTCAGAAAAACTTTTTTGAGCACATTTCATATTGAAGCAATTTCAGGTCGTATTTGCCTTGCCAGTTTCCGTGAATTTGGTCAATTTAAAGCGTAACTGAAAAAAAGTGAAGAGCAAACAAATATCTTATAACAATTGCAGCTATTTTACTTGTTACTGGCTTAAAAGAAATAGATCAAGCGTTTACAAGTCATCAGAGAAGCTCAGTCCAGAATTTGTTTCGAAGTGTAAAAAAGCTAGTCAAGTTCAACCATTTATTAACTAATATTTTTATGAAGCAACTATAAAAATTTTTAGAATTCACTCAGGTTTGTCAGATTATTACTTATTATTGTTTGTATCTCGATATTTATTCTTCTGACTCGCAGGAAAACGACGGAGGCGCTAATTTATAGGGCAAACAATTACACTGACTTGCCTCAGTAGACGCCACGATATTGCTGTCCGTTTAAAATTTTTTTGCTTTTTAGTTTCATAGAGGTATGACTGAAATTTAAAACTGCCCGCCAAGACCACCAAGCAAGGGAAAGTGCCGTAAAGTGTTTTTTCCAAACACACAACAGAATGCGCGGGTAGGTTTTGAACCGAGACCATGTTGATCACAATCACGGTGCTTTAACTATTTTTCTGCATTCGAGTAAATTCTCCCAGCACAATAAACAAGATTGCATTTCATTCCAATCCTCATTCTGATGAAGATAGCTGCAGCTGAATAGAAGCTGCAAAGTAGAATCTGTCTTTAAATTAAACAACAATGGTGGAAATTGTCAAAAAAAATAACATTTTTTTTTTGACAATTTCCACCAAACTTTGAACTCAAACTTTTTGAGCTGTATATAAAAGTCAGTTGCTGACCACAAGACGACAAAATAAAATTTGGAAGTCACTGGACTGTAAGTAATTTTTAACGTTGCAAAAAAATAATTTTGCAGCAAGTGCTATTTTTTTTAAAAAAATTTGTATCAAATAACCTTGGATGGCTTAAATGCCACACGACATTGAAAAGAATGTCAAGCGTAGATCCAACACAATCGATAAATCGGAGAAACCACTTCAAATGAAATAACGTATAAGTGCATAAAAAACCAAAATACCTGAAGCATATAAAATTTCGTTTTCCAAAAATTCTTGTTAGAAACATAAAAATACCAATTTAAAACTGATAATAACCTTATTGCAAAAAAATTTTGACTGTTGCTAGTTCAATTTTTTTCTGCAATTTACGTGGAAATGGTTTATGACATCTAAGCAGTGATAAAAAAATTAAGCATTTTTCTTCACAAAAAAATTACTTTTTTTTCCAAAATTTTTTAAAATTTACAAACTATCTATTTATCAACCTCTGTCCACCCCATTTTCAGAGATGTTGCCCATTAGAAAGCATTGCTGAAATATTTCAGCTGCAACAAGAAAAAGATAGAAAATTTGTGACGTTTGAAAACTTTTTTAACTAATATTCGAGAAATTTGAAGTAATACAACTCTGGCGAAGCGATCGGACATTTAAATTCAAAGCCTGAAACGAAAAAGAAAAGACAAAATCTTTTAATGACTAATGTTTCGAAATACCACTTTCAACCTAGAAATAACTAGAATTATCTCAAATAAAATCGAAACCAGTTTTGAGCAGAAATCATGAGAAAGTGCTTATTCTTCCCTTCAATCTTAGGAATGAGAAATGAGAAAGGAACAGAAGTCTTAGTCATTGTCTTACAACTAAAACAATTTTCACCCAATCACAATCACTTTGTTAAAATAAACATTGTAGTTTTCTGTAGGCTGTAGTTGTTTTTGAACAAATAATGAAATTTAATAAATTTCCTGACCTTTGACCTCCATCAAGCCACGGCTTCCGCTCCGTTTCACAAGCAACTATCGATTTTCACACAAAGTAAATTTCGACGAAGAAAATAAGTGGAATTCCATATCAACTGCCGCTGTACTTCCATATAAAGTCTCGTTATGTGGGTTCGAGCTCGCGTCGTGACCTTGACGCGCGACTCGTGTTGTCGACAAGATTTTCGACTCGCTTGAGTGCACTTCGCGTGGGTTGCTTCCGTAAACAAAAACCGCTCCCTGCAACGAGACAGCTCAAAAGTTATTTTTTCAATTTAAGTAAAAATTAACTTTCGTAAATGTTTTTGCACCAATGTGATTCAAGCCTCCTTCGTTCTTTTACTTATTTGTTGATTTGTTTAAAACTCATCCGAAGTCAAATTAGCGTTTATTAAAACAGGTTTTGGTAGATAGTATTTATGCTTAATAAGCTTTTCATAGTTATTCGCTGCAAGGTCTTGGCTGTCTCACTATGCTTTATGACGTATCAAATTGTTTGTTTTGCTGCATTGATTCTGCAAGGTCAGATATGAATTTCTTTCACGGAATATTTTCTGTTAGTCTACTAATTACTGCTACGACTTGACTTAAAATAAATCAATTTTATGAATTTTTTTTTGAATTTTTAATACAAACATTTGTAAGACTGAAAGCGAAAGTCCAATCTAAAGTTTGTGATTGACAATGAGAAGTTAATGATGCAATCACTTTCATTAGCTCTGCAATTAGAAGAAAATTTTTCTTGCATTTGCAGATTCTTTCGAAGGATTTTCTCCTTGGTCGACTTGGTCGCCATGCACGGTCACCTGTGGAGTGGGGAGTGAAACCAGAGGACGTGCCTGCGATCGATCACATTTTCCATGTAACGGCCCCAACATTGAGTCGAGAAATTGTCGCCGAGACCCATGCAAAGTTGAAGGTGAAAAATAATATCGGGAAGTACTTAAGACAACTTTAAATATTTTAATGTTATGAAAGATGACGCTTTCTTACTTTTAATTAAAACCTGTTTATGTGAGAGTGAAGCACATTTTTATATGACCTTGCTGTTAGCAGAGTTCGCGCCCAATTTAGTTTAAATTTTTTATGTCAATTGTATATTAAATTGCCTCCGCACAATCCTTATATGAATCCTTGCTTCAGTTCGTCGGGACGGGTTGTGGTCCCCCTGGTCTCCTTGGGCCCCTTGCAGTGTGAGTTGTGGAAAAGGAAAACAAAGCAGGCAGAGGTTGTGCAATTCCCCCCCACCTCAGCATGGTGGGAGTGATTGCAAGGGAAACCCTCAGGAAGTCAAAAAGTGCAAGAGCAAACCGTGTCCAGGTGGAGTTTATGGTTTTTCACTTAATTATTTATTACTTTTTACAATAAATTGAACAATAACTGTTTTATTTTTCTGTTAATATCAACATGACCTAAAGAGCAAACAAAACTTTTGATAAACTTTTAAGTTATAAATAATTGTAATTAATTTTAGTTAAAATAATCCAAACTGTAAGTAACTAAACCAGGTCCAAACTTGTAATGAATGGTAGTTCCATTGTAAGATACATAGACTGGGAAAACTACTTTAAACAAAAAATCTCGGCTAAATACCGCTTAACTCTATGAGCTTTCGTTTATTAAAACTTCTTCAGATTCTATAAATAAAAAAAAAACCAATGATGATCAAACGAAAAAAATATTTTTGGTTATTAAAAAATAATGAGATTAAAAGCTGTCACTCATCAGCTGTTTAATCAGCTGATAAAATTGTGTAGTAACCTTCAAAATACTAATTTTGTCGCGTTGTATGAATCATAGTAATGAAATTAGTATTTTTGAAGGTTACTACACAATTTTATCAGCTGATTAAACAGCTGATGAATGACAGCTTTTAATCTCATTATTTTTTAATAACCAAAAATATTTTTTCGTTTGATCATCATTGGTTTTTTTTTATTTATAAAATCTGAAGAAGTTTTAATAAACGAAAGTTTATAAAATCTGTTGGTATTTGGTTGACATTTCTTGTTAATGATTATTTATATGCAATGAAAACAATGCACTACCAGCGAAACTGCGATACACCGCTAAGCTTGTTGATTGACTTGACCATTCTTGCTTGATGATTTATATATTAATTGTTATGTATTTTGATAATCTAGGCCAGCAAGAAAATATTATAGTATTTTCCATTTGTTTTATTGCCTAGTGTAATTGAAAAAAATCAATCAACTTTTAGTTGATGGCGAATGGGGTCCGTGGGCCCCCTGGAGTAAATGCAGTGAAACATGCGGATCAGGGTTTCAAAAAAGGAAACGAAAATGTAATAACCCCAAACCTCGGCATGGGGGATCATCGTGTTCAGGAGGCGCGAGAGAGATTGGGAAGTGCAATGACGAACCGTGTCCAGTGGGTGAGTGGTCAGGATATGGTGAGGATCTTGTTCTTAGATTCCCATTTCTTATTTTTTCCACTTCTACTTTCACAAAGTAAATTAAATAATATTTGTGGGCCCGATTTATACTATTAGGAGAAAAAAGCAATTTATTCGATTTCAAACCTCCTTGTTTCATCGGAATTGTAATTTGATAGTGAAAATTGTGACCTGCGTTTGCTTCGTGATATTAAAAGGTTATTTCATGTTTCTTATTATTTTTTACATTTTTTAGATGGATGCCTTTCTGATCCTTGTTACAGCGGAGTAGAGTGCAGTTCACGAAAAAACGGATCGTTTATCTGTGGGTCTTGTCCTCTGGGAACACAAGGAGACGGAATGACGTGCACGGACGTGAACGAGGTATGGTCACGTGGTCGCCCCGGGGGGTTTTGTATTAAGATAAAAGCAAACTCTTCAAAAAAATAATTTTTGCTTTCGACAATTACAATGTAAACGGTTAAATTTTTTGCTCACTAAAGTTATGCCAAATCTTAGGAAAATTCTGGCATTTTTTGTTTTGTAAACTCTCTTAATACTAATAACAGTTTAATTAATTAAAATTGCACCTGCTGATAAAAGCCATCTTAGTATATTTCTGCTTCGCAATTTTTTCTTTTTTTAGCTATTCATAGCTTCTTTCTGTTTCAAGTACAGTCAGGTTGTGAGTAAGCATTCTATTTAGGCGGCTCCCTCCCATTCATGTTGCGAAGTGTCTTTCCTCGACGTGCAAGGGAAATTACTTGCATAGACTAAGCTTTGAACACACGTGATCCTACTCTCAGGTCAAATTGTTCGTACACTGAGCTATCCTACCGGTCCTGCTATTTAAAGCTTATCATAAACAAAAGTTTATTTGCTTGAGTAACTCTAAACATGTGACTGATCGGTTAGACTCAGAGGTTGCATTACTAAAAACTACAGATTGTCTAATTTATGCTAATTTTTGAATACCAATTTTCAACAAGGATTATTTAGGACAAATTCTTTCACCGTCAGTTTTTAAATAAAAGTCAAAACCTATGTTTCTGTCATGTTTTGTTGCCGAATAAAGTCTTCGAAACTTTTTAATTTTATACTATTTTTTAAATCATGCTGTTTATTTGAACTTTCACGCTGGTTTAAATTTGCGTGGCAACAGATGATTATATTTTGAATGGAAAAGTTATTTTCAAACTTTATTTTTGATTTTTCGCAGATAAACTTAATCTCATTTTTATTTGAGTTTTAAGAAAGATTTAAAAAGTCAAATATTCGAAACTCTTTAAAACGTATGATTTTTAACACTGTGGGGTTTTAATATTTTTGACATTTGTTTATCTCATCTTTCAATCTTTTATGCTTATTTGCTTCAAGGCAATTAATGAAGTGTTGCCGAAACTTTTTTTCACTTCGACTCATAATAATTTAAGAAAAAGCTATTTTTGAAGATTATTTTATTGTGAAACACTCCGCTTATCAATTCGTTCATGGTCGGTCAACAAACTCATTAATTATGTTCAGCTTAATATCAAAAAAATAAATAAGATTTAAATACTTCTTGATTAAACTTCGTGCAATTTCGGATGTTGTTTATAGATTTATAAAGATTTAATTTCTTATCCTGTTGCTCCTGTTGGCTTTAGGAAAACTACTGAATCAAAAAATGCTTTTTCATAATTCCAACAAGAAAATCAAACTTACAATAAGAACCAATATATATAGTACAATCCCCAAAACTAATATAAAACAAGATAATTGAAAAAATGTCGTTTGTTGGTTTGCAGTTTAATATAAGCATCGCTTTTCAGTGTATACTCGTCCCTGATGCTTGCTTCACTCACAATGGGATACACCGATGTGAAAATTACAATTCAGGTTATTCCTGTCTTATATGTCCAACTGGCTTTGCAGGTATGGACGTTTTTATGAACCATCGATGCTTTGTTGTAGGTTGTTTCAAAGTCGGGTTTCCTCTTTCAACGCCTGTGACTAGGCATTGCTATTTAAATAAATTATTAAGTTAAAGCCGATCTTTGAAATCACCAGACCAAAAATATACAGTTCGAAAACAAAAAATGTCTTAAAAAGTTGCCGCTAAAATACTCTAAAATCTATAATGTCCAGTGTCGTGGCCAGAATGAAGAAAAATATGTAAGTAGCAGGAACGCAAATGTGGGGGGACTAAAAAATTTATTTTAGTCTGTAATAATCGTTTTTAAAGTTCAAAAGTATTTTGACTTTTAAGACTTGATGTTCTATAATATTATTTTATAAAAATTAAAGTTTGAAAGTGCATAATCTTCATTTAAGCAGCCAGTCTTGTAGAAAAGTATGATTGAAGATTTTTAATATTTGCAAAATAGTTGCCTTTATGTCAGTGACAAGATACAACAAACACAGTGCGACAAATAACTGTGCGAAAATTAACAATAGTTTTAATTGGAATGGAAATAAGGAATATAGAATAGAAAATTTACCATTTTTAACAACATCAGTTATCAAGTGTTTGACGAGCTAGATATACGCCTTTTATGGTTAATATCTGCCAATACGTTTTTTGTTATTGATACAAAATGTTACTGCTCTGACTATTTTATTTGTGAATTATATTGATTTTTCAGGAGACAGACCCACTGGCATAGGCCCCGAATTTGCAAGAGCGAACAAGCAGCGTTGTGAGGCGGCGAACCCATGTTTGGAGCAACTGGATATTTGTCCCCAACATTCGCAGTGTACTTACCTTGGACAGAATATGGATCCCTCTTTTACTTGCAAGGTAAATCCAACAGACTCATGCGATCAACAAGAGAGGATGCTACGGATGCGTTGTTGCCGATCATGTAATTTCTACGTCACAATCCTCGTGTCGAGTAGGAAGCACTTTTATGTCAAATGTGCTTCAAAAATTTAATCGACGTTTTCAAGCGCTTTCAAACTGACTAAGCTACAAGAGTTTAACTTATAACAATATACATTCGCAGATATGCTTTTCCATTACAATGGTACTTTACTTTTCAAGATTATCTTAAAGATTCTTAAAGGACTTTTACAAAATTTTCACAAAGCTAGTTTGAAGTTCTTTCTGAAATTTAACAAAAATATTTTCATAAAATTTCTTTGACTTTTATTAAAAAACCGCATAAAATTTAGTCGCTGCTTGATGTTTTTTATTCAAGTTTAATTTTAAAATAATTATTGTTTTCAAATTAAACATAGTAAAGTGGCCTACTTTTAGAATCAACAGTAATTTTTAGAGAGGTAGAGGCAGCGTTTTACTTTCTCAATTTTAATTTAACTTTTCAATTTTTTGTAAATCTTTGATATTTTAGAGACACCTTTTATATACAATAAATTGCGATACGTTTGTCGTGTATATATTGGACGGCTCAAAATATTTACTCACTTTTTTCTCATGATACATTCGCAAAAGGATGAAAGTGTATTAACAAGTTTTATACAGAAGACAATACTTTGCTTGGACATTCTGTTTGATGTATAAACATTGAGTGGATAAGTTTGTAAAAGCAACGACATTTTAGTGTAACACCGGATACACATCGTGTTCGTCTTGCGACGGATTGGTCTGTATGGACGACACGGATTTGGACGGATGGGCTGATGAGCCGATTAGTTGTTCGAAGAACGGGAAAAATGTAAGAAATTTTTGAATAAATTATCCAACCAAAAACTATGTCCGCAGCATTGCTGCAACCCTCTTGGTAATGAGTTACTCTGCAATGGTCAAATTATTTTGAAAAACAGGAAAATCAAAAGCCAATAATTTCTTTTTCGAATAGAATGACCCAAGGGTCGCGTTCAAAGCTACTTCTATTTTAGGTCATGCTTGGTTTCATTCAAAACTTAACTGTGAAACATTTTTTAATTAGATAATATACAGCTGATTATATTTTTACGTCCTCATTTTATTGTTCAAAAAGAGAAGTTTATTAGATTAGAAATATTAGAAGTTTATTAGAAATATTAGACTTTTTACCTTTGCACACCTTCCAAATACAAAACATCAAAACAGTATTACTTGGATGACAATGGTACAACCCTATAGCAAATGAAAGCACGAGAAATTTCAAATGTATTAAATAAATATTATCTTTCTTGTATGTATATTTAAACTGTAATCAAACGCAAATGCAAATAATACAATAACAAACAAAAGAGTAGCAAATTAAATGAGAAAGAGTAATAAACAGATGAAATACAGTATAACGAAAAATGCAACTTTTTTAATAAACCAGAGTGATACAAAAGAAAGCTTAATTAAACATATAAAAAAGATTAAAAAATTGGATTATACGAGGTGTGTTTGAAAAGTATCGGGACTGTATGCTTTGCACAAACAACACTTGCAACAGTGATAAAAGCTTTGTTTTTTAAGATGGCGCAATGTCTTGTGGTTGTAAAAATGTAGTTTCAGCATTCTGTGACAACCATATGCTTTTTTACAGGCTTTTCTTGAAAGGCGCTTTACTGTAGTTCGTTTTGGGATAATTTTTTAGTAAATATTTTTTTCTTTTTTTTTCTTTTTTTGTTAACAAATAATGAGCATTGAACAAAGAATCAACTTGAAGTTTCTCGTTCGACTTGGAAAAACTCCAACTGAAACATTCAATTTGCTCCAAGAAGTTTACAGAAATGCTACGATGTCAAGAACTCGGATTTTTGAGTGGCACAAGAGGTTCAGAGAGGGAAGAGAGGATGTGGAAGATGATCCTAAGAGTGGAAGGCCAACAACAAGCAGAACAAACGAAAATGTTGAGCGTGTGAGAGAAAAAGTGCGCAGTGACCGCCGCCTTACTGTTAGAATGATAGCAGATGAGTTGAGCATGAATAGTGAGAGGGTGTGGAGGATCATTACAGAAGATCTGGG
The DNA here is from genome assembly GCA_963680785.1 of Diplosoma virens. Classification (NCBI taxonomy): domain Eukaryota; kingdom Metazoa; phylum Chordata; class Ascidiacea; order Aplousobranchia; family Didemnidae; genus Diplosoma; species Diplosoma virens. The sequence goes on along the minus strand of OY796883.1, from coordinate 45,373,165 downwards.
GATGAGGAAGGTTTGTGCGAAAATGGTACCAAGGTTGCTGAATGATGGGCAAAAGGAAAATCGTGTGCAAGTGTGTCAAGACATCCTGAAACAACTTGAAATTACACCAGATCTGCTGAGTAGAGTTGTTACCGGTGATGAGTCGTGGATCTTCGAGTACGATCCACTCACCAAACGGCAGAGCCTTGAATGGAAGAGTGCATCCTCACCCAGACCCAAGAAAGCAAGGCTGTTCAAGTCCAAAATTAAGGTGATACTGATTGTTTTCTTTGATGTTCATGGAATTTTTCATCTAGAATTCTTGCCACAGGACCAAATCATTAACCAGAATGTTTACAAAGACATCTTGCGACGTTTGATGCGTTCGGTAAGGGAGAAAAGAAGAGAATTGTGGGAGACAAAGTCATGGCTGCTTCATCATGACAATGCTCCTGCTCAAAATGCCTTAAGCATACGACAATTTCTTGCAGAAAATAACATTGCCGTGCTGGAGCAACCACCCTACTTGCCAGATCTGGCTCCCTGTGATTTTTTCTTGTTTCCTAAGCTCAAGGGAGTCATTAAAGGAACCCGTTTTCAAGACTCAAAAGCCATAACAACAGCCTTAACGAAGGAACTACGAGCGATCCCAATGGAATCTTTCCAGAAGTGCATAGAAGCATGGCAGCAGAGATTAGAAAAGTGCATTCGAGCTCAAGGAGATTACTTTGAAGGGGACAAGTTGTAATTTTTACGTGGCATTTCAAATAAAATAATTATTTACACAGTCCCGTTACTTTTCAAACAGCCCTCGTATGTATTAATGAAAGCATCTATAATACAACGGTAGGCCTAATTTATTAGCAGTCCTTTCCTGCTAAATTCGAGAAACTGTATATTGATGTTGTAGGGCCGTACACGATCGATTCTATCATCATTCTGTGGTGTCATTGGGTACACTTTACAGCTCCTTCCTCTGCTTGGTGGTCTTAGCAAGCATTTTCTAAATTTTAATCATATTCTTAATAAAAACTTAAAGAAACAAAATAAAGCTGTTAAATGGACAACAATACCTCGGTATCTCCGAAAACAGGTCAGGTTAATTGTTTGACGGCTCCCCTTATTACAATTCCTCAGACGTTTTCCTGTGACTTAGGAGAAAAAGATAGAGATAATAATGATAATTCTTTACTACACTACTAAGCCACCTTTCACATTTACTGCATTTTTTAAAATTTGGCATCAATTGATGAAATTCATATTGGCTAGCGGAACAAAAGTCAATGCTATCAGTTCAAAAAAGATTAGCACAATAAGAACATCTTTTTTTATAATGTTTTTGAAACTATCTTGTGCAATTAAAGTTATTCAAACAAATTTTTGTAAAGTTACGATACACGCATTTCTGCCTACAAATGCAGGGCTGGATTCGCCTCATAGGCCGCCATTCGATGGTGATGACGTAATAAAAAGAAACCTTATTAAGACATTAATTGACTTAATTTACAAATGCATTGCTTTCTTAACAACTTCTTACTCGCAATATTCCAGTTCACGTGTGCCAGAGATAACTGTCCGCGTCTTCCTAATAGCGGACAAGAGGATGCGGATAATGACGGAGCAGGAGACGCTTGTGATAGAGATGACGATAATGACGGGATCCTAGACGAACAGGTGAGATATGTTGACTCCTATGAGACTAGTCTTAGTTTCTTCATCCTTCGTATTTTAACGAATTGATTCGTGCATATTTTGACTTTTCATAGTTTTATGTGCAGCCAATTTTTTTCTAAATTTAATTATTACTAAATCCAGTGTAATTTTTACAAGATGTTTGTTAATAAAATACTATTTGTGCACTCGTAGACAATCACTAAATGGAAATAAGGTTTAACTTTTGTTTGCGCATAAACAAAATATGCACACTGCTGGTCCACATCAATTTACTTTTTTGTCTTATCACCCGGGTGTGCTTTACACTTGAATTTTTGCTGTGACGTTATATTTACCTCCGAGCGTTTACGCATTTGTTAAAGAACGTTTTTCTCACTATTCATAAAATAGGGATTTTCGAAGAATTGACATTTAGGTTACGCTCAAATAGAGTTTAAAGGAGACATTTACGTTAACTGCGTTCTTAGTTTTCTTGTGTAGCCCGAACCATTGTTTTCATTACTTTGTTGATCAATGCAAACTCGTCATGTGGACCTTTGTTTCAGGACAATTGTCCATTCACGTTCAATCCCTATCAGATGGACCTCGACAGAGATGGGGTGGGCAATGAATGTGACAACTGTGTTCACCAAAAAAATTCGGCCCAGAGTGATACTGATGGAAATGGGGAAGGAGATGCTTGCGCGGCAGACATCGATGGGGATGGTAAGTGCAGAATACCGCCGATCAGTGGAAGTAATCATGAGAGCGAATTTAAAACAGGCATCACCGTGTTTTGAACTTGATATAAAAATAAAAATTCAAAGGTTGTTAAGCCATCGTGATGATGTCACTGTCTCGGCTACTCACGCTCTAGAGGCGTCACAACAATCACTGCTACTCAGAGACTTCCATTGAAACCAATCATGGGCTTATGCAGTACTTTCACACAGTTATTGAAAAGGTTGTTTACAGTAGATTCTGATAGGAAGGTTTTTTATTCGTTTCCGCCTCAGTTTGCCTGGAAACCAGGGATAACTTGATGTGAAATCAACCGAAACTTGCTTAGACTTAACAGTTCATTGTATACTTTTTATTGATCTGATTTAATACCTGACAGGAATTTTAAACATCGAAGACAACTGTGATTATGCTTATAACCCAAACCAGGTGGATAGCGACGCAGACGGGGTTGGAGACGCTTGTGACAACTGTCCCCTTGTCCACAACGCTGACCAGGTATTCACGCAGTTACGCCTCAACGAATTGATCGAATGTAAACGAAGCGCAATGTATGAACCGCAGTCAGATAGTCCATTTGTATACATGGTCAATTAGTCATTTTAAAAATACTTGCCTCGTTTAATGCGGTCAACGAGGTTTTTCAAGGCTGCAAATTGACCTGAAAATTTGTTATTTCTTGTTTGTAATTTTAATGCTCTTCAAGAACGATTGTCATAAATGACTTGCTCCAGGCGGATTCAGATTCGGATTGGGTCGGAGATGTCTGCGACTCAAATCTGGACATTGATGAAGATGGAGTACAGAACAACTTGGACAACTGTCCTTACATTGCCAATTCCAATCAAGCTGACCACGACAAAGATGGAAAAGGTAGAAACAAATGTCACAAAAAATACGGTTAAAGTATTACAAGATCAAATATGCGGCTCGAACGATATCGAAGTCCGATTTTGAAAATCCAGTGTCACATGACACGACTCAAGATATTTCTGAAAAAATGTAAGAAAAATAATATTTGACCAAAAATGAGATTTCTGTAGAAAGTTTCAATGATATTATTTTAAACTACGTCACAATGACGCGATGTGGCAGGTGACGCTTGCGACTGGGATGACGACAACGATGGAATAAAAGAGGATAGAGACAATTGTCGGCTAGTTCCAAACCCGGATCAAGTGGATTCAAATGGTATGCATTGAGTTTATCATCAGCGAGTGGTTAAACTGAGGCCACTATTATTTAATTTTTTATTTCTCAAATGTTTTGCAAGTACGATAAAAATTAAACTTTTGCGGCGACGGGTAGGGGTGCGTGACAAGTTCCTTGCAGAGATTTCAACAAAACCCTCTTAGATTTGATTGTTTTGCCAAAAATTTTAAAACTGATTTCAAATATAAAACCAAAAAAAACATTCAACGTAACATCGATGATTTTTATCAAGGATTACACGTAGTGTGATCGTTACAAAGAGCACAACGCTTTCTTTGTGATTTTATTTTGTTTTTAATTTATTTTATCTCTATATTTATCCTGGACATTAAGTGACAACAGAAAAGTGACAGAAAAATGACAATTATCCCAAGAATGTAATACATAGGGTAAGCAATTACCCGGACCTGCTTCCAGAGATGCCACGATATTGCTGTCCGCTTGTAATTTAATAGAGATATGACTAAATTTTAAAACTGCTTGCCAAGACCACCAAGCAGGAAAAATGCCGTAAAGTGTCTTTCCTAAGAACAAAATAGAATGGCGCGAGTGGGTTTTGAACCGAGACCATGTCGATCACAATCCCGGCGCTCTAACTACTCGACCACGCTGCCGAGAAATCTTAGAAATCGAGATGACCACAAGCGAATTTTATCGAACAAATGTACAACTCTTTGCAGCTGATGGTCGCGGTGACGCGTGTGATGGCGACTTCGATGGCGATGACGTAAGCGATCAAATTGACGCGTGCCCTTTCAATTCAAACATTTCTTCCACGGATTTCCGGAAGTTCGACATGATTCCCCTTGACCCAACGGGCACTTCTCAAGTGGACCCAGTTTGGCTTGTGAGACACCGAGGAAAAGAAATTGTTCAAACCAAGAACTGCGACCCGGGTCTAGCCATAGGTGAATGACCTCAAAGTTTTACTCAATTACTTGTTTTAACCCAACGCTTTTACTGCTCAATTTAAGTTCGTAAACTTCCAATCAGATAGTTTTTATTTAATATTATATTTCACAGTTTTGAAAAAAAGTTCATACAATTATTTTAGTATAAATTAATACTCCTTCCCGATTTTTCAGTAAATTTCTATAAAACCGCACCAAGTTGTTTCTATTCCTTTTATAATAACAACGCTGACGTCTGCGATTAGGGAGAGATCGATTCCAGGCAGTGGATTTCAGCGGGACTTTCTTCGTCAACACAGTGCGTGATGACGATTACGCCGGCTTCGTGTTCGGGTACCAGTCATCTAGCAGATTCTACGTGGTCATGTGGAAGCAGATGTCCCAGGCGTATTGGAAGAATTCCCCGTTTCCTGCTTATGCCAATGGTGCCCTGCAAATAAAGGTCCCAGCCGAGTTGAATTAATTGGTTTATTTCACATAAAGTAGTTGAAGATGATTTTAACTTAACAAGAGTTCTGTAAATTAACTGTAATGTTAAAGTAATGAAAACTTGTCATGTTTTAAAAACGCCCTAGCAAGTCTATTTAATGAAAACTTTCTCTTAACTTTTCGTTGTTGTAACACAGGTGGTCAACTCGTCCACTGGGCCAGGAAAAGCACTACGTAACGCTCTTTGGAACACTGGAGATACACCGAACCAAGTAGGCCGTTGTTTATTTTAAGTGATTAATTTATTGCCAAAACGTGTTTGATTTTGGTAAATTGTTAGGAGGCCTAGTTGTACTTTAACTATAAAGAAATTTTTTCTTATTTATTTTATTTCTATAATTATCCTTCTGACTCGCAGGAAAACGACTGAGGCGCTATACATAGAGCAAGCAATTACCCCCATTAGCTTCCGGACATGCCAAGATATTGCTGTACGGTTAAAATTTTTTATTTTTTATTTTTTTTAGTTTTATAGAGATATGACTGAAATTTAGAACTGCTTGCTAAGACCACCAAGCAGGCAAAAGTGCCGTAAAGTGTCTTTCTTAAGGACACCGCAAAATGGCGCAAGTAGGTTCTGAACCCAGACCATGTTGAGTACAATCATGGTGGTCTTAACCACTCGACTACGCTGCCGACAAAAACGAACTAGTTAAGGTTTAAAAGATTCGCTACCACAAAAACGAAAACACTCGAATAGAAATTATGCATTTTTTTCTACTGTTTCTGCTGACTGGTCAAACAAATAGCAAAAAGCTAAAATATGTGCAGAAATATTTTTTAAGTAATTGATTCTTGCTTTCTTGTCTATTTTATCAAATAGAGATGTCTATGAAGATTGCTATGGTTATCAATGGTGATCTATGGTATACATGTTGATCTATGTTAGAAACGGGAATGTTGATAACCGTGGCAAATACGACAGTATCAATTGATTCCTAATAAAGGCTGTATGATGAACTTTACATCAGACAGGGCAGTGTAGCTCTTTAATTTGTCGTTTAAACGTTGCTATATTAGGAGATTGCAATGTCAGTTTTAGAAAATAACTTAAAAGCAGTTAAAAAATTTTTGATCAGATAACAACGAGATTAATAGTTGTAGAAAAGCTTTGTTTATCTTATTCTATTTTTATAAATAAGATGCAAGAAAGAATTTGAATCAAATTGGTGCTGCAAAATAAAACAAGTGTGATTACATCATAAGCTGAGTGTTATTCTCGTATATTTAGCCTTGGTAGAAGTTAAAGCAAATTGAGTCGCTTTATTTTCCAATATTATGTAATTTTGTTCTTTCTTCGACTAAACAATCTTAAATTCTTTAAATAATAAAGTTGTCACGTGATACTGGGTTTATGCTTAAATATTATAAGACTGAGCGAGATCAAAACTATAGAATTCCTGTAACATAAATCCCCTTGGTTCGCCTAAATATTGAAAAAGATTTAAGGTATAAACAAAATTGTCGTATCATAAAAAAAAATCCTATTCTAAGATTGCGACGAACTTTTTGAGTATTATTTGTCTTTGTAAAAAAATTATTGAGGATAAAAAGAATACTAAAGATTAGAAATATGAAACTTTCTCACGAGCAAATCACTTATACGCTCATACAGGTAAAGACGATTTGGCTCGATGAGAAGAACACGGGCTGGCGAGATTTCCGGGCTTACAGATGGACATTGCAACATCGGCCTATCACTGGGTTCATCAGGTAAAGCCGCTTACGTATACTAAGATCAAATAATGTTTTGACTGCTATAGTTCCCTCAAGTTTGTAGCTTACTATAAAGACTGTGATGCTTTTATTGATTTTTTCAGTGCTTGATTTTTGTCATTCAACGTCCACAAAAAAACATTAGCGGAATTTAAATTTCATTAAATTTACACATATTTTTTTCTTCTGGTTCGATGACAAACATTGGAGACATTAAAATTAGAGCAACCATCAAGCGGTTCTCTCAAACTTCTTTAATAAACTTTTATTTCTTTTTTAGTTTTATTTATTGATGTGCGACACTGCCACCTTACGATCGCATGTTACCCTGATGATAAACTTTTTAAATTTTAACAATTTTGTCTTTGCTAGTGAAGTTGCGCATTTAAAAAATAAATTAACAAACTCACGTAGTTTGTCAAAGCTTACGTAAAGAGGCATTGCGGCCCAGTTTTACAAACATTGTTTCGATGAAAATCGCGATCGGTATCGCCTAGGTTTAATTCCTGCTCTTGTTTTGCTTTTGGGTCCTTGAAAAAACACGTCACTGGACTTTTTTTGCTTCTCGCTCTTTACAATATTTTTTAAAATGAAAGTCTCATAACTTAATAAATAACACAAAAAAATTCAACTGAGGAGCATTTGGCATTCCCAAAGTAAGTCAACATAATCGCTTAAAAATTATTTTGTTTCTCTAAAAGTAACGAGAACAAATAATTGATAAGAAGTAACAACATTATCATGCACTGTTAAAATTAAAGCCAGAAAATTTTTTGTTGGTGTTAATAATTTTAAATAAAAGTTACGGAACATGCAGAAAGATATACAAAAAAAAGTTTTTTAGTCCGATTATTTTAAATGATTAACTAATAACAAGCATTAAAACAATTCATTGAAACAACTTTATTCAATGTAACTTCTTTTAAAACTTGAATCTTTTGTTGCTTCAGGGTTACCATGTATGACGGAAAAGAACTTTTAGTGGACTCTGGTCCTATTTACGACAAAACATATTCTGGCGGAAGATTAGGATTTTTTGTTTTCTCCCAAGAAATGGTCTTTTTTTCGGACATGGATTACGCATGTAAAGGTGCGACATTGCGTGGTTGTAATCAAACAATATGGCGCTGGGTCATTTTCTTGCATGAATATGGTGCCAGCTTGTGATTCAATTTATACTTTAAAACTCTTCTTTAATTTATCAATATTAATTTCGCGGTCGTTGAATTGGGAGAGTTCAGCGGATGAACTGCTTCTTTAAATTGAAGCTGGTTTTATTTCTAATTTTTAAAAACATATCCAATAAATCTTAAGTATAAATACTGAAAACACTAATGTTCATACCCAGTGATGGCTTTAATTGGGGGCGAACGGAGCGGCCACACCGGGCTCCTCCTAAAATACGTCAGAAAGTGGCCCCGTCTACACAAGATATTGCTCTATTTCTTCATATTAGCACCAGGACGTTGGTGGCATGTCTAAATAAAGACTTTTTTTAGAGATAATTTTGTTTTGAAACACTAAAAAGGGCCCCGTCCTAAATCGATAACTTTTTTTAGAGACCACCCAGTTTTGGAGCACTTAACAGTGGCCCCCCTAAAGCGAATACCTTTTTTTTAGAGAACATTCTATTTTGATACACTGTAAAGTGGCTTCCTTATGATATATAGGTACCTTTTTTTAGAGATTGCTTTGCCTTGGAACACTGAATAATGGCCTCCCTCCTTACTTTTCTTGCACCTAGCCCTCTTTTTGAAAAGCCATCACTATTCATACCGAAAAATGGAAAAATGTATAGTAGTGCAACGTTAGTTGACTCCAAAAGTCTAAAACCTACGTCACAGCATCGCACATTTGGAGAGAATTGTCGAATTTGTCCTACTCAAAACGCACAGAGCGTAAATAGTACAGAAACGCGGGCAACTAGTGAACTTTTGTGAATGGAAAATGCTGTCGAATGTGCCATTTTGCTAATGTGTGAAATAACATGAAAACACCGTCAGCTGTTGAACTTTGCAATGTGATAGCAGTAGCGGAACGACACTTCCCAGTTAAAACTAGGGTTTATATTTGGAAAGAAGGAATCGAAGGTAAACTGTCGTAAAAGAGGCTGCCCTTAAAGCCAAGCTATTGGATGTCTAAATTTTAGAATAATAAATTAAGATGGTACTGGTAAAAAACCCATATCCGCTAAAGAGAAAGAGACATCATATTTTATATATTCTTTGTTAGAAAAAATATCAAATATAATCAGCTTAGCATTTTCGGACGTCCAAAAAGCTTAACGTTTTAATGACGTCACAAAAGCTACAATTGTTTTCATTGGATATTTTCTAAAAGCATGTGCGAAATTATAAAGCTGATTTTAGAGCAAGGGAAAACATGAACAATAGTAAAACTTGCACTATTTCACTTTGGAATTGAACCTTGACACCTTCAATAATTTTGATAAAAATTCTTCCGAGTTTGTTTTGATTATATTGTTTTTACGAAAGTTATTCGTCCACAGATACATAATGGAAAAAATTGGTGGAAATGAAATTATGTAGACGGTTGACGTCGAAACCGCGCCAAAAGAGAGCGAATGGGAGTTCTATTAAGTGGCGACTTTTTACTTTCGTTCAACATTCATAGTTGTTTCATTTGTTGGAGAAATGTACTTTTGTAATGTTGTCCATGTTTTGCCATTTTCTTTTTTGATGTTACTTGCGAAGACATTGTTTATGTAAATACTCCCCACTGTATCAGTCGGGTCCTACGGCGATTGATCAATTCTTTGATCCTTACGGAAAAAGTTTCGCAACTGATTCTGTGCTTTCCGCTTCATTGCCTCAGCTCCCTGGGATTCCCCAAAGAATTCTTTTGTACTAAATGCAAAGCCTTTATTCGCCTCATTTTTGCATGTGCTTCGAGGAAATCGTCACTTTCTGACCTTTTGCTGAATAGAGTGACGTTTTCATCGATTAATCAATCCAATGCCGAGATCTGAGTTCGATTCCCCAGCTCGTTACATATAACACAGTGTTGCCATGGTATCGCAAGCGTTGTTAAAAAACACGTGAATGGATTTGTTGCCCGGGCCCAATGTTGCCGACATAAGCACACCGATCACGTGAAACGCATCGACGTAACAATAAGTTACCTTCAATTGTTTATCTCGTTTTTATTTTGTATTCCATTGTTGTGTTGATGATAATGTTTCAGCGTTAAAAGTTGAAAAGCTTTTACTTTGACGAATGTTTCGCTGCTTGGCAAGATTTGGTCGAATTTCACTTTCGTGGAGTTGTAAATAATGTTTGACCGCGAATGACTTTAACTCGAGTGAAGTTATAAACTTAATAAAAATAGATGAACCCGTGTGAAAGACGATCTGTTAAAGGTGAAATGTTTTGTTTTTAACATCCACATGCTTCAATCTTCTGTTTTTTTTTAAATAAACTTTTTGGTTAGTGATGACGCTTTCGTTCGTTTGTAGCTCAGTAATTGTAATTTCATCTAAACACGCAAAAGAATCGAACGATAAAATCGAATAATTAAAAACATTATTAAATTAGAGTTACACGAAACCAAAGAAACACGAAATTCGATTACCAGAGAAAGCTGATGATTTTATCCTGAAGCAAAATCATGTTCAATCTATTCATTAATAATCAGATGTTTAACAAAAAAACGTTTCTCTAATTACTTTCGAATATTACAGTTATTTCATCGTTCGTGCGACTTCGAGCAGCTCCTTAGAGACAATTTCTGATGTACGATCAGCAATTCATAATCGCGAAATAGTTAAAAAACTACAAAACAAGAGTTTATGTAGTTATGTAGACCACTAAAGTAAACCATACATCAATTTTTCTACTAGAACTACCAATCAATTGTGCAAGTCCACCATAAAATTTTGATTCTGCGAATAAATTTTTCTATAAAAAAAGCAAAAAGAACTTAAGTGTGAACGCAAAGTAAGAAAGAAAATTAGGATTTTTTTCTCGATTTCGTAGTTTCCAATATAAAATTAATAACTACGTTTGCAAAGAATTAAGTCTTTTTTGGAGTGTTTCTTGTTCCGCCTTGTTGTACCTCCCCATTAATCGATGAAAATCAGGGTCAAATGGACTGGTCAAATGCACTTCCGCATTGTAGAGAACCCCCATTCTTTCAATTTGATATTTTCCTTTCAAGATAACGTCATTATTTAGGTCGAAATCCTCCTCACAGGAATGTATATATCTGCAAGAGGTAAGGGGTTAGACGATGGAGGAAACCCTAGCGCTTCCGGTCTCGTATGGCCAAATTTAATAAAAATTTTAAGTCCTTTTGGGGTGTTAGTCATAAGTATCGAATCCATGACCTTGCCATGACTAGAAACACACAAAAGAGTATTCAAACAAACTTACCCGAAAGCGACTTCGTTGTCCATTGCAAAGGAGTGAACAGCGTTTCTCGTGTAACCCACAATAACCCCATCACGCCATATCGCTTCTTGCCCGAATAACTGTACAGGTCTGAACAAGTGACTTTACTTGATTATTTTAAATACAAATGACAATATTTTAAATGTTCTTTCAAATTTTACAAAGTTATATCTTAATAATTAACTTTTCAAACATAGGGGCACAGGTAAAATCTTTATAACAAAATGTAAAGAACCTTGTTCTTTTCTGGTAGCTTTTCCTTGTTTCGAAAAATTAGCGGGTTACGACATTAATGACAAAAACCAAAAAACACAATCAGATTGGGTTTTGCATTTTTTTTAGTTTGGTGTATCTTTCTAAAGATACAGACTATCGGAACGGTTTTTAAAACAATTTGACATAACGATTACAAAAGCAAACAAGTTTTAGTTGTTTTCATAAGCCTTTGCCTGCAATTTAAAGCGAAGAAAAATAGAAGGTAAGATTTTTTGACTACGGTAAAGAGGTTTTTTAGGTTGAGAATTAATGACTATACAAAGGCGATTGCAATGACAGGAAGAACTTGTTTATTAACTCATTAAGTAAAATGAAAGGTTCCAAATGTTAGTTTTTTTTAGTCTGTTGACTGATTGTCGATCAACACATAACAAAAGTTAATTAATTAACTTCAAAACTCACTCTTGGATCGTAAAACAAGCAAGTAATTTCTTGGGCTTTTGATTTCGTATCATTTCTCGGACTGCTTCATGCCCGACGTATGCGCCCTTTTCGTCGCACAAATGTGTCAAATGCGCCTCCAGCGGGGAATCATCAGTACGTATGCTGTGTCCCCAGTGATGGAAGCCTGAAACATTACAAATACAATACACACTTTGCAATTAGTGTTGTCTCAACTTAGTTTTTTTATCTAACCCACATGTAGTACAATAACCGATTAACAACATGTTCGATGCGATTCTTAACATTCGTAAATTCACAAACTCGCTCCTATTTAATCGTGGTAATATTTCGACAGATGCGGAAAAGCTTCGAGAATTTGGATTTTGAAGTACTGGATGAGGTTTGTAAGGATCAACATCGTAATTTATTACTCATCTTGGATCAAAGCAGACTCACCGACTTCAGTGCTCAGACATTCGAGACTCCTGTACCCAGCGTCAAGAGCGCCGTGTTTTTCGGCTTCTTCCATTATTACGTCATAGATAAATTCGGCGTCGTCACTGGAGGCATGGAGTTCGAAGCCGATCTCGCCAACGAAAGAAAGTCTTAAAAATCAGCAACGTCAACGTCATCACATTATGTATCATGATTAAAAAAACAAAATGAGGCAACATCTCAACTACAACCGAATTCTTCAAGTAGGTTCAAAACTATTTCTTTAACTGGTTAGTGATCAATTTGAATAACATTGTCTGATTGGATACGTCGAAACGACAATTAAATCCGTCACCTCCAACAGGAAATGATGGAAATGAAATTAAGCTTTGAACAATCAAAGTTGAATAATGTGATTGAAACAAGTTTACTTTTGATGTTAAAATAATCCAAAAAATTTTCGTAACTTCTTGATCTTCAACATAATATTTAAAATGTTTTAAGAATAGCATTGTGGGAAACTGCTTTGCATTACTTTTGTAACAAGTCGGCAGCGTGGTCAAGTGGTAAGAGCGCCGTAATTATGATCGACACGGTCTCGGTTCAGAACCCACTCGCGCTATTCTGTTGTGTCCTTAAGAAAGACAGTCTACGGCACTTTGCCTTGCTTGGTGGTCTTAGCAAGAAGTTTTAAATTTCATTCATATCTCTATAAAACTGAAAACCGGACAACAATATTTTGGCATCTCCGAAAGCAGGTCTGGGTAATTGCTTGCCCCATGTATTAGCGCCTCCGTCACTTTCCTGCGGGTCAGGTGGATAAATATAGAGATGAAAAAAAAACGTTTAAGAGACTTTGATAATATATGGTGCAATATATCGAATACAAATTCTCAATGATGACTATGCATCCCACTTAAAATACAACGTATATAGGTTGTTGTAGTTTCATCATACAAAGCTGGAAAGAAATTCAACAGATTACAAGGAAACTTTAACTTTGTTTGACAGACAAGGGCCAAAATTACATTCATTGAGGCTAGATGAACTGGTTTAAACTGAATTAAAGAAAACGTAAATCACAGACAGTTTACCTCATTATCAAAATTGAACGCCCGTTTATCTTTGCTGACATCCAGCGACTGAACTTCAGTTTAAGAATATCGTCACTTTTCAGAATATTATAAAGGATTTTTCGACTAAGCAACAAAAATTCAAATAAAAATGCATCTACTTAAGATGATTATATTATTCTTCTAAATTCATGTAAAAAATTTACAGAAAATATGAGCATAGAAACGCAAAATATCAAAAACAAACCAGAACGAGCCTACCTTTGTAACATGTCTATCACAAAAATTTGTTTGATTAATGTCAATTGGATTTATCACAGGAAGCAAACAAATAAATTTTTGAAAAACGAATTATCTTTACAATTTTGTTTCGAAGATTGACTTTGATATTAATTATAATGAATGTGGAAACATGAGAAACTGCAACCATAAACGCAAACTTGTCGCGACTAAGGTGAAGCAATGAGATACAACCTGATGAAACTTAACTTGGTGCAAAGCAATTAAAAAACCTTGAGCAATTTTTGACCTTGAGTAATTCAATTTTAATAAGAATAACCTAAAAACCTTTTTCAAAATTTTTAATTCTCCACATTCGCCATATTTTTAAAAAAATTTTCTAAAAAATCCTGAACCCGACTATTTTTTTTGTTTATTTTATAAACTCTTCATATGGCACTTCATTTCGTCTTTAAATTAAGTGTGAAGAAAATGTTTATAAATATAGAAAAATAATAAAGTAAGCTTTATAATGAGAGAATTTGTTTTAGTTTTAAATTGCAGGTAGCACTCGACTTTTCTTTTTACCACGAACGCGCTTTAAATAGAAAGTTTGCAACGAACATCAACAACAATTAATAATACACTTATTAAAAAGATATTATAAGAAATAAAAATACTCCAAAGAACAAAAAAAAAATAAAAATTAACTCAACGCTCTGAGCTTCACCCCACATGTCACAAACTTTACGAAACAAAACTTACCTGCTCGGACCTTGCAGACTTAATATCACCATATCCTCGCTTCTATCCTCCACATCACACTTTAATCCCAGACTCCCGAGTTGATCTTTCAGATGAGCTTTGCAGTATTCAGTGGTTGCACCTCCAACAGTCAAGTAATATTCTGCAGCTGCAAATAAAACAAGGTTGGAACCAGTTTCGAAGATTTTGTATTGACACGTGACATTTTGATTTGTCAATGCTACTTTGTTTGTTGTGTTATGTTGAAAAAGGTTACTAGTATAGGTATTTAGATTGCAACACCCCTGGAATTGTGAGTACTTAAAAATGGTAAACATTAATATAAGTAAATAATAGCTAGCTGCAACCAGAATCTTGTTATTTATAATTCAAGAATACATTAAAAGCTGGACGTTTTCGACTTACATAAGTTTTTCTCAAAGCATCTAAATTTTTAATTAGTTATATCAACACAAGTTAACATAATAAAACCCATTTAAGCTACATTATAACAGTGTTCTAAAATTTATGCTCACTGGTATTCTTTAATGTAATTACAAAAAAACAAATAAATTTTTGAATAAAACTACAGTTACATGGTAATGAAAATAAAATTCATAAAACTGTTATTTATACTGTAATTTAATTGTCTTCTTACGATCTATTTCAGAGTGGACAAAGTTGCTCCTTGTAAAAGTCATTTATATTACACCAACAACAGTGAAGAGCCTTGAATAAACAAACGGCATGAAATACGATCCATTTACACACAAATGTATTTATCGAGTTAGGGACAGATGGCACTAGAGAGTACCACCTGTGGCATTGTGCATCACGCACGCCGAACCCGAGCTCACTGCCCGACCATGGTTTCGAGTGCCATCTGTCCCTAACTCGATATATTACAGCATCTGGTCATACGGCGTGCGTGATGCACAATGCCGTTCCTACCAGTGCAGTCTTGCACTTGGTAGGAACCATAAATCTTATATTTACAAATGTATTTGTATTTTGTGATTAATAACGTTTCATCGAACTCATAAATCAATTTATTGCATGTTCAAATCACCTCGCCTGACTTATCAATTTTCATCAATTTGTAAGTCTTTTTTTGCAAGTCTCTGAAAATATGGAAAATATGTTGAGGATAACATCCAAACTGATTTTGTGAAATATTTATTTCTTAGGTGAGTTGAATAACCGCTGACGGATTTAAAAAAATACAACAGTATTGGTTCCCATTGCAATTTACTGTTTGGTCAGAAGAGCAGCAAAAAAAGATAGTCCGTTTATACGCCGTGTTCTATCATTTTAAATTGTTTGATAGAACTGATTAAAAATTTAGATGCTTTGATAAGAAATAATGAAATCGAAAAAATTCAGATTTTAAAAATTCTGCAAATATAAATGCCAAGATTCTTGTTGGAGCTTGCTGCTATTTACCAGGAGATTCTAAAAATTACCTCTTTGAAAATCATATCACTTAAAGTATTGTTAAAAATAAAAGAGAGCTACAATTAATACAAGCATATATCAAACATTATATTAAGCAAAGCATTTGTTTTGATGCTGTTTATTCCCAGCCGGGATCCCCACGGAAAAAATATTTAATTGGGGGTTCATGGCACTAGTTTGGTGGTCCACAAAACAATACTGTCAACGAAATATTTTTGTCGACCCCCATCCCGGGGACTACAGTTTGTACAACTAATTTACTTAAAAAAAGAAGAGAGAAAAATCATCACTTTGATTTGTGAACACACATGCGACCGTTATGCCTGTGGATTAAAGTGGAGACTTTTTTGGGTCCTAACTTAGATTCTATCTTCTGAAAACAATGAAATTCGTACTTCAATTTGCTTAAAGTCGAAGAAAAAGTTTTTAATTTAATTCAACTGTCAATTTTGGCCAAAAATGTATCTTAAATCAAGGTTATGATCCTTTTTTTCAGAATTCGATTAAATTTAGAGACAAATTGTAATCCTAAGGAAGGTGGAATCTATGCAAAGACAAAAAAAAGATGATTGGCTTAGTTTCTCTGGGGGTCCACCGAATAATATTTTAGACCAAAGAGGTGCATCGGTTAGAAAGGGTGGAGAACCCCTGATGTAAAAAAGCAAATAAATGAAATAATAATAGTGCATAGCCTGGCTTCGAAATAGAGACACAAGAAAGCATTAAAGCTTAGTTTAAATGTATAAAAGTATTTTCTGAATGTAACATAAAATTGACACAGAAAATGCTCAGTGGAATCTGTTATCAATGTGTGCAAATCAAGCAAAATGTTATAAATGTGGGAAATTTACCTTCTTTTTTACTTTGTAACTTGGTGACGATAAGATCAGCCTCGATTCCACCTTTCTTGTTTAACATGAGTGTGTATGTGCATGGGTTCTTTCTTGCTTTGCCAGTGACGTCACGTGAGAAAAGATGACGTGTTGCTGCGGTTGCTTCCGGTCCAGTTAGGAAGAGCTTTCCCATGTAACTTTGATTGAATAAGCAAGCCGAGATACGGCATGTCAGGGATTCCCTCCCCATCTTTAAATAGATAGAAGAGTTTAATTGAAGTTGAAATGTCGTGTTCAAGAAACTGCTTAATACTTCATTCTTATATTGCTTTTGCGTCACATTCAACCTACTTCATCTACTATTGAGAATAAAACAAAGTTGGATATCAACGTGGTTGGAAAAACGTTGAAGATGACTGTATTAAAGTTGAAGCAATAATCGAATAATACGAAGACTTGTTCAGATGGCAGCCCTGTTCATATGTCCTCGGTTCAATTTTTACCCTTGCCTTGCAGTTTCGTTCTTGAGAAAAGCACTTCTCGTTGTTTACTTTCTTTGGTCGTTTAATAAACAGTTCTTAATTCTATATTTTTCTCAAAATTATTGAATACAGTTTCTTGAATTTAAACCAGACAGCAGTATCTGGGAATCCCCGGAAGTAGTCAGGACGATTGCTTGACAGTTGCCTTCTGTGTAATGCCCTCCGCCACCGCCATTGTTCTGCGGGTCCGAGAGGTCATGACGACGGTGAAGCTAAATCTTTTGCTTCGTTGACGAACAATTCAAACTTTGTTTAACTCGCTAATTGACTACTTACCACGGTATGCACAGTGTTGGGGTAACCGAAAGTATAATCCTCTTCGAGCTGCTCTCGATAGGGGTATGGGTCATGCTTCGGGTGTCCATTATGACCATAGTAATCGTAGGAAAGAAGTGGCAAGGTCTTTTTTTCAGAAAGAAAATAGCCAGGCCTTTCCCATCCGTGCTTTTCTTCAAAGTAACAACCACGTAGAGATAGTTTCTATAAAAGGAAGCCATCACAAAATAATAAAAAATTATACGATTCACACGTCACTCAATAATACAAAGACAAGCCGGGATTGAAAAATAATTTACCGCTAAATACATAAACCTTAATCTAATTCAACTGTACCAAAAAGTATTGGAGAGTAAACCAGTGAATGGTTAAGAGCGCCGTATTGAGAAACGTGATCGACCAGGTCACGGTTCGAAACCTACCCTCGTCATTCTGTTGTGTCGTTGGGAAAGACACTTTGCGGCACTCTACTCGGAGTTCTTAGCAAGCAGTTTTAAATTTTAGTAATATCTCTATTAAAAAACAAGTAAAAGTCTGACCTGATAGAGGGCGTCCTTTCTGCTCTCCCGTCCCGCGAGGGGTTGATCATGGTGGAAGGCAATGCTGTAATGTTTGGCGTATCCTTCGTGAGACTTCTCACGAAGCCACGATTTCTTGTTCACCAATGATGACGGAAAACGCCTAAAAAGCGAAGAGAAATATTTTAAAAATCAAACATTTTCTTGTTTTTAATTAGATTTAGCAGGAAAAACTATACGTTGGTAGCAAATGCTTTATTGAGGTGAAAAATAGCTTGATTTAATTTGAAGGGTTAATTTTTGAAGTTAAATAGAAGAGTCAAAGTAGATATATCAAGTTTTATTTTGAATTATTTGCTGGAAAGAACTATTATTGAAGCTATTCGTTGTGTAAAAAAAAGTGCCGCGAAAAAAGCAGTAAGTTATGCGGTTTTAGAAAAAGACAAAGCGCAAATAAATAGCAGCAAAAAAGTGTTGCAAACATAATCTAAATCTGTGCTATACTACCAAGTGCATGGCACGCAACAAACTGTAACAGAATATTCTAAGAGTACAGCTTTGATGGGTGTAAAGACGGTACAGGAATGTACCACATGTTGTTTATATTTGCTTTCTTCACTTTCTACGAAAAGAATCGTTTTTTTGTCTTCACTTTCTTGCTACAGATTTGGACAAAGACATTAGAATTTATTGCAAAATGTTTTTCCAAGATTAGCGATATGTTTATGCAGCTACGCTGGAGTATTTATATTATAGTAAAATAAGTATTTTTGAAACACTCTTATTTTATTGCTTTATATGTTGGCGTCATATACAATAATCAACTCTCGCTTGAAGTCGCTACTCACCTGATATCCCACGGAAACATATCACGATCAGGTTTTCCATTCACCACCCATTTCGCAATTTCCCTCCCGGCTCCACCCCCTAACATCATGCCCCCACTATTGAAAGCGCTCCCGTAGAAAAAGCCGCGCAATTCAGGGGATTCACCAAGCAGAGGACTCCCATCCGGTGTAAACGATTCTAGCACATAGGTTGCAGGGGTGAGTGACTAGCAGACAACATTTCTTCAGTTTTTCACGATAAATTTTCAAATCAAAGCAAATTATTTAGTTTTGAAAATTATTTTCAAAATACGAAGACTCATCAATAAAAATTTACAGTACACTGGTAGTCAAAAGCGAGCACTTTACTTAACTAACTATAAGACTGACATAACCGTCAAATAATTAACATAAAGTTTCTGCTGGCTAGTAACTTTAAATATACTATAATTACCAGGTCCACAGACAGTGGATCGAATCCCAGACTGGGCGATTGCTGGGGTGATGTCACAGGCCACTTCAATGTGGCGGCCAAAAACGTCCCAATCCAGGTCGTAAAGACCAAAGGAAAAATCCCGGTCCACCTGAAAACGGAGAAATAACAAAAGGATAAACAATGCATCAATTTTATTTCACCAACTTTAAAATTCAAAACAAAAGCTGTTTTGCGAAAGACTTTGTTTTCAATTTTATCAAGTAATGTTTAAAAAGTATTAGAAGTTTAAAAACTCTTACATAATTTGCTTACATTATTCACTTATACAACAAACTTTAAAAGTTTTCTTCGCCGAATTACTTTTAGCAAAATAAGGCTAAAAAAGGTTTCACTTAACGTTTACATTACTTGATCGATGAGCATGGGATTTGCTTCGTATCCCCCCACTTGCAAGGTATCACCCTGCCGCTTCAAATACACAGACCCATCGTGGTCGCGAACGTTGGGGGTTTTGTTAACCCCTGTAATAGGTTCCGTTACGACGTAAGCATGTCGAAACGCCACTTGGGGAACCGAAACACCAACCATCTGAACAACAAATACATTTAAATTTTTGTAAATTGAATAAATATAAAGTGCTAAATAAAATAAAAGCTGGCAACACTAGTTAGTGTACCAGACACAAATAAAATGTTTATCAAAATTGTCGGTTTATTATATCTTTCATATCTTTAAGTTGGAAAATAACTTCATAGACATGAAAAATATAAAAAAATTAACAATTTTGACAGAAATTATTTACTCACTTCACCAATGTACGGAGCCCAAACACCAGTGCAGTTCACAACGTTGTTGGTTCGAACACTACCGCGGTTGGTTTCCACGGAAGCAATCCGGCGGATTCCGAAGGAATCCTGTTTGGTGGAAATCCCCTTCACATGACAATCTTCCAGAATCTGACCGAACAATCGGACTACAACAAATTCCTAATCACTTGACCAAAACATAACCTGTTGAGACTTGACAACCTCAGAAAGTTTCGATTTGATAATATTATATATCGATTGATAATAACATCGGATTGATAATAACGTTAAATAATGTTTAATAAGTTTAATTTAAATAATAACGTTAAATAAGTTTCGATTGATAATAACATCGGATCAACTGTTTATCGTCATGACTGTCGCGAGCGCTTCGGAGGGTTCAAACGTAAAGAAACAATTGTTAAAGAGCAACGCGATTGTCGGTTAAAGTTTACTTCTTTAAACGGTTTTCATCCGGCGTAAACGATTCTAACACAACCAGCATAATAGTGACGTAAAACGTCTTTCCCAAGCGTAGGAACTGAACCGAAGCATTGCAATGCCTCTCGAAGTATCGGGCCACTTACAATCCCCAATTACTGCCCTATGAAGGGTTGCGCCTAAAATTTAGTCATTCTAGGGTAAAACTTACTAAAAAAACATAAAAATGAAAAACCATAAAACAGATTATGTAATCGCATCGATGCTGGTTTCATCAGCAGTAAAATTTCTTAATATTTTTAAAAAATTAGTAGGAAACTTGAATGATTTGGGTAAGTCAATATTTGGTTTTGGGTGACGGGTTTGTATCGGGTACAAAGTCTACGCGGAAAACTGACCTTTGCCCCATATTTCGCAGCGGCTCTTGTATATGTGATGCAAGTTCCAGCTGGATCCATCGTGCCATCTAGCGGACTGTAGCAAGCTCCAACTAATTTCGAAACATCCAGCAAAGGGTGAATATCCGAAATTTCGGAAGAAGAGAGAATGTGAGATTCAATTCCAAAGCATTTTCCCAACTGAAAAGTAAAGTGCGAACGTCTTTTCAACAATTTAATATTAACAATGTTTGAGATACAAGTTGTGAAGAATTGCTCTATTTGATTCTTCTACAATTTTAAATTATTTAGGGTATTAGATTAATTACTAACCTCAGTTATAAAAAAGAATGTAAGACTGAAAGCAAAACGAACGACAAAAAAATTTGCTTGATGACTTACTTTATGCAAAGATGTTTGTTTCTTTGAAGACCGATTCATCGGCATGTCCAGCATGGAATTATCCAGTGTCTTCTTCATCACTTCGGGCTTTCAAACTGCTCGTCTCTTCAACATGACAATTTCCTTCATTAATTACTGCCTGACACAATTGTGACTCGTTATCTTGCAAAGAAAACTTTATCTGCTATTTGCCTCGAGCTAATCTACAAGCCTCAATTCGTTCGGGTGGTTGACGTTAGCTTGCTATTCGCTTACTTCTTGCTGGTTTTCACTTCATTCCGTTAAACCTTGTATTTCCTGAATCCAAAAGCAAGTGAAGTCTTAAAGACGAACAAGCCCGAATCGCACCACGCGACAAGATTTCTTTTAAAATAATATTTCTTCTGTAACAGTTTTTGAATATTTTTGTTGTATCCACCGTGAAAAGGTTTTTCGAAGGGCGATTGGGCCTATTTTTAAAAAATAATGAAGGCACGAAGCCTGTTTTTAAATAATTCTCGTGATATTTGTGGTCAATCGTTTGCTGGGCTTGCTGCAACCAATTACATCTGTGCATCGTAAACATTCAAAAATTAATGCGTGGCAGCTCTACGTAAAAAACTAATCTGTATTCCAATGAATCTGGGGGTGCTATTTGACTTTTACTAAAATATCTCTGTCTTGCTTTTTTACAAAAATATTCAAAATTGTTGAAAACTAAACCAGGTCCAAACTTGCAATGAGAGGTAGATTTATTGTAGAATGCATAGACAGGAAAAATTAATTTAAAAAATTAAAAAAAATAATCCCAGCTAAATACCACCCAATTAATAAACTTTCGCTTATTACAACTTTTTCAGATACTTATTAAAACAGATTTATTTAAATAAGCATCTGAAGAAGCGTAAGAAACGAAATCTTATAAATTGGGTGGCATTTAGCTAGAATTTTTGTATGGAAATTGCTTTTTCAAGTAGAATTACTTTTCTACATGTCTAACGGACTAGTAAACCTTTAAATCATCAATTTTTACTAATTTCAGCAAAAACACAAAAACTTTGTTTGTGATAGTCATTTTCTGCAAGATTTCTTTTTTAAAATAAATTGAAAAGCTTCAAACTCTCTGCTGCAAAAATACTCTAGGCTTTGTCATCACCAGGTCGTCTTCCAATAAATTCATAACTGCAATGTGTAAGTGAAATATTCGATGTCGACAAGGAAACGTAAAGGTGAAAGTGATTGTTTAGGGGTTGGGGGTCATGGGAAGCAAGAGCTGTCAAACTCCTTCTTTTCAACAAATTACGGACTCTCAGGTAAAATTTTGAGAACCATGAATGCAAGCGATTATTGAACATGTAAACCTATGAAACATGTGGTCAAAAACAAGCAATTTCTACGATGACCCAAAAAGCTTTTTTTCTAAAGCAAATCTTGGAAGGGCGCCTGCTTGTGTCGCTGAGGATGAACCCACAATGCACTGCTTCGCATGTATTGTCTGTGTTTGGGGCAAAGTTTAATCCCGCCTTACACCAAACACCACGCGTCAAATCACGTGATCCAGTTTGTTGAAGTTTCAGCGCTGAAAGCGCAGTTTTATTCTGCAAAATAAGTTTATTTCAAACGAAAGAAGGAACCTAATAAAAATCATTTATGGCTCAGATTTTTTTGGAGTTGCTTGGGGAAAACAACCTTCTCTGATGAGGATAGGCAGATGTATTTTATACAAATCGTTTTGGTTGGCAAATAAATAATTAATGCTTTTTACTTTAGAATATATTTCTGACCAGCAAATCTTTATCGTTAAAGTAGATGTGCATGAACTTAAATTTACTAAATCTAAGCTTACAAATTCGATGAAATCCACTTTAACGTTCGTTTGGGATAAACACGAAGTTTTTTTTTTCAGAAAAATTTATGTGTCCAGTTAAAAGTTGTCCTATTGAGCAAAAAATGAAAAAATACAAAAACTTCAATGTCGCAACAAAAATTTCAATTGTCCCCAATAGAATCAAAATATTTTTTGCCATATAAGATATTAAAAAATCTATGCATTAAAACTATATTAAAAAAAATAGAAAATATCTACTTGAAAAATTCACAAGCTTGAGATTTGGCAATTTGTTTTAAAGGTAATGATTACAGTTAAAACTACTTTCTGTTTATTTGTACAAACCGTGGACATTTCTTTATACGCATCTAGTCGTTGATTGGTGTAGGCCGTGAAAAGTCCACCAGTCTGAACCCATCCCGTCTCCAAGTCGCTCTCTTCTTTCAAAACCTCAGTCATTAATCTCCTTGTATGCTCGATGATATCAACCACAAAATCATGGGAAGCTAATCTCCATAAAAGACCTGAAAGAATGACTCAACATTTTTTTTATGACTCAACAGTTCATAAGCTGAGTTTAAAAGAATTTGCTGGATTAGATTAATTTTACTTAAACACAGTTGCAATTTTGAATTGTAAAAAAAAAAACTTTAGAAATTTACACTGATATTATTGAAGATTTTAACGAGGGGTTACTGGGGTTTTTGATTTCTAATAAGCCCGCATCTTATTGCAAGTAAAATCATCCCTCAATTTTTTGCGGAAAAAAATTACGTTTTGCAGACATTTGTTATTTTATCAGCGGCAAATGATTGTTGGTTTAAAGTTTAAACAACAAAGTTAACAAAGTTAACCAAGTTCAGAGAAGTTATTGCTTACTGACCAAATTATACATTTGTCACTTAGTTTTATCTGGAGAAATAATCTAAAATATGTCATAAACCGTCATACTGATCTTGCTGATATGTAATTTATGCAAAGAGAAATACTTTGACTAACGTAGCAGGACAGGACAGCGCGGTTGAGTGGTCTAAAGCAAGGATTTCCAAACTTTTTATGCTGCGGGCCAATTTTTTCTAAATTTCGTCAGACGGGCCAGAATGGTACAAACAACGCGTTTCATTTTAATAAATTCTTTAACTTTTAGTTAAAAGCAATGCTATCAAATGACGTAATAATTAAGATTATGCTTTCGCGAATCGGATTAATGAGTGAAAAGAGCCGTAAATGGCCCGTGGTTTGGGAAACTTTGGTCTTGAGCAACGATGCACAATCTGCGGTCGCATGGCCGCATCCGGCCTTAGATATTCGTTTATATGGGCCAGGCACTTAATGTATGGCGAATTTTACCTAAATACATTCCTCCTTTTTTGCAGCAAATAACATAATATTCTAGCCATGCTTTTTTAATTCACTTTTTGTTGCCCAGAAACTGTCGATGTTTTCGTCACTATGAAATTTTGTTACTAGCTTATCGTGATAGTACAGCTAAGATGATTAATTTTGCAAGTTTTTCCGCGAGCAAGCAAAGACCAAAAGAATCATTAAACAGCAGAATCTTTTGCAAATTGATGGTGAATGTGATCAACACCGCGCCCGGTTCAAAACCTACCGGCGCCATTTTGGTGTGTTCTTGGAAAAAAGACATTTTTTGGTTGGATGGTTTTAGCAAGCAACTCTAAGTTGCAGTCATATCTTTAAATAAAAATTAAAAAACAAAACAAAAATTTCAACTGGACATTAATATTTTGGCATCTCCATCATATTTTGTTAAATCGGGGTAATTGCTTGCCCCATGTATAGAAGTTCCATCGCTTTCTGCAAGTCAGGTGGATAAAAATAGAGGTATTAGAAATCACATAGAAGGCAAAAGTTGCTGATTTTGAATACGACAGCAAAAAAAATATGTTTGGAATTATTATTTCTGTATAAAGTTTTAGATGTAGCTAGAAATTTAATCAAGTTTGGAAACTATTACATTTTTATACAATGTACTATAAAAGTAAGAACCTTGTTTCAGATAACATCCACCAATGTTTAAATGGCCGAATTTTTTGAATATGGCAATTTAAGATCGACATAAAAGAAATTTATTAGTCAAACTGAGATTTTCTAAAGAAGAAAATAGGTTTAGACCAATTTAAACAAATAGATTTACAACTCATCTCCTAAGCGAAATTCTCACGCCAATATCTGAAGCGAGTTTTCCCTGGTGATCGTAGCCGTACCAGCCGAAAATATGTTGGGGAGGCAATACAGTTTTGCTCCAATTTTATTGGCATTTGTCCGAATCATGACCTTGTAGCACTTTACGAATACGAGAAATTTTATCCCTCCCTAAAGCAGGAGTAGTTTGTTTTCGTTGCACAAAAACATTTGTCCTGCTCAAACAATTCCTTGTGGCTGCTCGAAAATTTCTCTAAATTTTGCCCAAACATTTCCTATGGCTGCCCGAAAAATTAAAATTTTGTACAAATGTTTGAGACTTGGGGGTGCAATTTCCCCAATTTCCCCCGGCTTGTACAACTATGCTGGTGCCCTTAACAAGCAACAGTACAATTCTAACAACATTTTTGATTATAACTGTTTGAGATCACAATAAACAAAGACAAATAGTTGATTTGAAAAACACGGCAGTCACGTGAGTTTATAAGCTAACCGAAACAACAGTTCGCAAGTTCAAACCCACTCACCGGCAGTGTGCCACGTTGTTCCACTGGTCAGCTTATGTTTTTCCAACAACACAACTTTGCCCACCCCCATCTTTGCTAGGTGGTAAGCGGTGCTGCATCCGACACTTCCCCCTCCAATCACCACCACATCCGCCTCATCCGGGAGGGTAGTAGTGGGCTCAGTTTCATTTGTTTTATGCAAGGAAGACTGATATGGAACTTCTTTTACAGTCACGCTTTTGTCACTTGAGTTACAAACGGAAGAAGAAATAGTTCTGCACACAAAGTAATTTTAAAAATCAGCAAAAAACCCCCTTATTATGTCAAAAAAATTTACCAAGGAGAAACTTTTCGGGACATAGCCTACATACGTTATAACTTTAACAAAACTTGTTTTGCCCTTTCTCGGAAATATAAAAAATCAGTAGCTGAAAGTAAAAATTAAAGTAGCAACAAACCACGTGGAACATTTCATTGGAAGCAAAATGCTTTTTTGGTCTTTCCTAACAAAACATTGGTGAAATAATTTATGTCGTGCTTTCCTTAATTTGAATTTTAAAAGTTAAATCACTCCCAAAAATAAAATTACATTATATATATATATTTTCATTAACGTTGAATAGAACGAACTTATTGTTTTAAAAAATTTTAGGGATATATGTTCTCATTAAAAAGTAGATTCATCTTATATTATAAACTATTATTTTATTCCATAGAGCAAGGTGCAAAAACAAGGCATAAATTTTTACTTCACAATAGTTCGTTTGCTGGAAACTCTATTTTAAATATTAAATTGAATTTTTTTATTTTTTAAAACGTTGTAGGTAAATATAACACTAAACCAGTTTAATTATCAAATTTGCTACTTGCCCACCTTGGTACAGAACGAGAGCGACATTTTAGTTTAGTTTTTCTGGATTGTCTCAGACATTGCTTTAAAATGTGGTACATGTTGATTTAAGTGAATCATACAAATCATTAAAAAAATAATACAATAATTCTGTAAAAATAATATTAGCAATGAGTAAATTGCTTAGAATGTCTGAGTAAAAAATTCTCCTGAGTAATGTTGGTGAAATCAAACACCAAGTTGAAGTTATTCAGTGATGTGGTTTGTTTTGAATCGTAATAGGAAATGGTTCGGAACAGTTTTCATTATTTTTCGGAATTTTTTTGGATTCAAGCCAATTCGAGTTCTTCCAATGACAACTGCATTACAATCATATTAGGCCTTCAGTAATTTTTTGTTTTTAGAGCTTTCTCCGTCAAAATTTGAATATAGCCAGCAAAAAAATACATCTCTAAGCTTTTCGTCCGAGTCCGGGGGACATAGGGTTATCTAAAAAGTGTTGACCAATCGCAGATTCACTAAACATAACTGGGGTCAAAGATTTGCCAAAGCGAGTGGAGGTGTTGCGAGAGTTCGGAATTTTGCCAGTTCTTATGCATTTTGGCACGAGTTGACGAATTGCGGCCTACGTAATGGCTATCACAGTGGCACAAAAATTATATACTAGATTGCTTCGCTTTTAAGCAATGGTAAAAATTTGCTATTCTTTTATTTAGCCGTTTGTGTTTTCATTTGTCTGGTTTAAAAATTGCATACATCAAATTGTTCAAGCCAAATTTGTGCCGCCAAAGAGCGTTTTTTTAAATTTGAAAATCTTGCCCTGATTGCGTGTTTGACGTCTTCTCTTACAACCAATCATCTTCATTTAGCGTTATAAGACCATCAATTTTATTTTTGCTTTAATCCGACGTTTATATTTTAAGATTGCCGGACGTAACAGCTTTGAGATGAGTTTTTGCTGGCTATATACTATTTCAGTACCACAAACCACTTGTTTCAAATACTTCGTTAAAGTTGGAATGATATGGTAAAAAACTTAACCAGCTTAAACAATAGATGC
Source organism: Diplosoma virens (assembly GCA_963680785.1). Taxonomy (NCBI): domain Eukaryota; kingdom Metazoa; phylum Chordata; class Ascidiacea; order Aplousobranchia; family Didemnidae; genus Diplosoma; species Diplosoma virens. The sequence continues at coordinate 45,345,622 of OY796883.1, read as the reverse complement.
TAAATGATTCAAAAAAGGATTAAGCGAAAAAAGAGCATCAAACATAGATCCTATAAATGGCGGATACCTTACAATATAATATCTAGCGAAAAAAGTTAAAGTAAACTAAGTAAGCCAAAAAATTAGACAACAGAAATAGTGATAACGAAAAAAATTGTACAATCTTACTCTATAATAACAAAACGTTAAGATGCCTTTTGAATATATTTTTTGTGACCTATAGAAAAGAAAAAAAGCAAGTGAAAGCCAACCTTTCGATCTACTTGCTGCATGCATCGAAGCATGTCAGGAGTCTGCATTGCTCCGTTTTGCAGCATTGGATCCGAGTAACTCCGCTTTCGATTCATTTAGCGCGAGAATAGAACCTACACTTATCCAGCGTGGAGATCAGAAATTAGCTAACAGCCTGTATCTGATCTATTCAGTATTTAAAATCCTATGTTCTACTTGTGTTCGTCCTATCATTTGTATCAACTGCGTTTCATTTGTTCGATGATAACTTAACTGCAGCAACAGCGCCAAACGTGGAAGAACGGGCGAAGATTCAAATTTAATCAAAAAATTTTAAAGGAAAATAAACATTTACCTAATATTCCTGTTATTGAATTGAAAAAGGAATTAATAGGGTAAGGATAGAGATTAATATTTTAGATTTATATTTTAGGTTTACTTGATATTTTTCAAAGTTAAACGTTGAATTTGACTAGTATAATCAATGGGGATTAAAATCTAAAATTTTTTCAACTTTATTATTGTGCTTATTGTGCGTTGAAAGTTTTTAACCTTTTCTTCTCCTTGGGTGATTCGTGGGGTACACGGCGACCCAAAAAAAAGAGGCAGCGCCAGCTTTTACAGCATCCACAAAAAATATTGTTTTATTTTCAAAAGCAAAGCGAGAACAAAAAAGATATTTTCTTTAGATACATTTTGACACTAAATGAAAAGCACATTTTTTTGGAAAATGAAGTGAAAGTCAAGATAAATCTTTATTCTAAATCACCTCCTGCTCAGCTTGAAAGATGAAACATTAATTCTTGAGCACCAATAATTTGAGACAAATCAAAATCTTGAAGTTGGCAAAGAAGATGCGTAGTTACAAATATATAATTTAAAATTGACGCCCCCCTTAAAAATTTTTTGACACTAATTCCCAGGGGAGGAGGGTCTTCTTGGTTACGAACCGCTGTTATAGTTGGTTGTTATTTTTTGTTTAGTTTCGTTTTTTAAATCAATTCAACATTACGGAATGAAATGACGGAGTGCCATGAGTGGACAGAGACCATTTCCACACAGTGCCGAATCTCCAATTGAACAAGTTAAATTATCCATATAGTTAAAGAAGCTGAAATCGTAGACTCCAAAACAAATCGGCTCATGACAAAAAAAGTTAACATCAAGTGAAGATAAAAAAGGGGGCTACTCGACTTTACTATGGACCCCCCACTTTGAAGCGTTAAATAATGATGTTCGATTTTTGTTTTCAGTTGATGTTAAAGTTAAAAAAATTTTGAAGGAAAAGGATCTTTTTTTAGTTCTACCATCACTTTTCTGTCTTTGGAGCCGTTACAAAAGGCGGACGCTGCTAGTTAGCGATAAGGTTTATAATGATTAATGCTTTTCTTCCGGCAGCGTCAAGCTTTTAGGATTTCATTAAAAACAAATACTTCATAGTTTTTTTTTAATGACTCTGCTTTGACAGCGGTAAAAACGATTCTTATTTTCGAAAACTGTTTAATTAGATTTAAACCTTGCTGAATAAACTACATATTGAAATAAAAATTAAATCGTTCGTAGTAGCGAAACTTAAATATTCTTCTTCTTTTATTTCATTTAACTAAATACTTTTTCTACACATTACCATGGATAAGTCAACTTTGATTATCACTATCCCGAAACCTTGATATTTTTTAAGTAGTTTAATATCTATTTAGCGCGAGAATAGAACCTACACTTATCCAGCGTGGAGATCAGAAATTAGCTAACAGCCTGTATCTGATCTATTCAGTATTTGAAATCCAATGTTCTACTTGTGTTCATCTTATCATTTGTGCCGCCAAATAATCTGAACAAATCCTAAGTTTAATATCTATTATAAGAATTTTTCTAGCAGAAACATAGTCAATCAATTAGCTCTTGACGCGAGACACACCTCTGATAAACAAACAAAGATTGTTTACACAAGACTTCCGCGGCAATTGTTTGAGCGATCGCTACCAGTTCTGCTGCATTGTTGTAAGTGCAGCGGGCATAAGTTCGAGTAAATTAACCAAGAACCAGCTAAAGCATGATTATTCGACGGGCAAATGCTGATTTAAGAAAACCTAATTTTTTTTTTGAACAATCCAAAAACAGTTTACTTTCTGTGCATTGACTGATTAAAAGCCTTTCTAGGACTCGCTAGTTGAACAAAACCTTCAGTTAAAGTTAGCACTGATTTATAGCTTTTCCAAACAACCTTTCATTCAACTCTATAAACATCTACCCAAGGACCGGAAGCTTTTTTTTAAGATGGTCCAAATTATTTCTTCAGAAATAGCTAAAAGCCCAGCATTATGTCCAATTCATGCAACACTGTTACAATCAACTAATAAATGAAAAAGTAAAACATACATTATGCGGTGAAAAAACGAAATATAAGTTGTACAACGCAAGCAGCGTCAATAAACGCAGGATGGAGTTAAAAAATTAGAGGTTTTGGATGCTGATGGAAAGTGAAGACCATTTTTTTTAGTCTTCATTTTAGCCAATGTCCCTCTTAATGATAATTTTGATAAAATTATCATTTTCTGACCTGTCCTATGCAAAGATTCGCTATCCCTGCGTCTGTAAAATAAATTCAGCGGATTTTCTTTATTCTAACAAATACCTCTGCTATGAGTGAAGCAAATAGCAAAAATAGAAGCTTAACTCAGTTGCCTTTTAACCTTAAAGGTTTTGATAACAACTGTGAAACGTTTAGGGATTTGAGCGCTCTTACTTTAATCTTTTCTTTGGCTAAACACTAACTGGTGCCTTTATGTACAGTAGACTAGCTTTTGCTTACGATCACTGTTTCACACCGTACGAGTCGTGATTCAGCAATATGCTGCGACGATTTCCTGCGAGTATACGTCAATGTCGCTTAAATTGTTTGCCTTGCAGTGACAAATTGTTAGATCAAATATTAGTCCAAACCTGAACATGAATTTAATGCTACGAATCACTGCTTTATGTTCTCCGTTTTATCTGTATCTACGTCTTAATTTCTTTTTATTTCCGTGAAACCATACTTAAAGCTGCAGCCTCCGTTACAATCCCAATGCAAACAAAACAACTAAATTCTTGCTGTAACTATTTATAATAACATCAGGTTTGTGGCGAGGTATGCAAGAAAATTGTATTTTAACAATGATTAGTTCAATAAGAAAACGAAAATTATCGTATTGAGAACACCTGAAAGTTTCTTCTTTTTTTAAATATCATGTCAACTGTACGGCAAGTCATTTATTGTGTATCATCAAAAGGTTCGTTATTGCTGATCTCTGATTGCTCGACTTGCTTAATTAGTCTAGTTTTCAAGATTTTCCATCAATTTATTAATCTGAGCTTGAGTTTTTAAGCACCTTATCAACCAACTCAATTATTTTTGTCTTAATGCCACAAATATTGGTTTCCTCCCAAGCAAAAAACTTCGTGCCGTACTTTGCAGTCTACTAGTCAACAACGTGCAAAGTGTCTCGCCCGCAAACAATCCACTTTCTGCGAGTACACTTGTACGTAAGTACGCTTGTAGGCACAGTTGCTTTCGAATAACGTGAAATTGATTGTTAATGGTTGATTTATCAAGACATATATCAACCACAGTGTAAAAACTCGTTTTAAAAACCCAAAAAATCTTGACCTAACTCTACTTATTTTTTCCATTGCATACGATCAGTGATGACTCCACAGAGGGGGCCTGTTGGAAGAAATAACGGAAATAAAATAAAAAAGAGGATACCTTTCACAATTTATTTCCAAAAAAAAACAAACTTTTTTTAACCTTTACTGGAAAGGAACACTGTTTCTGTGGGCCAACCTTTCTTTTTATTCATGTTCATTTTTTTACTCTCCACATAACTTTAAAGGAAAAAAAATGGAAGATAAAAAAAGTGTTCACTTGAATTAAACCACTTTTTTAAAGCTGTCAGAATTAGGCTAACTATATTTCCGAAGGAGCATGCCGGGACGCTTGTTAATAGAAAAAAAACTCCCTAAAAAGTAGTGTTTTCTGAAAAAAAGGTCTTCATTTCGAATCTGTCTTCACCAGTGGTGTAGTTGAGACCACAAACGTCGAGACCGAGACCGAGACCCGATCATTTTTCCGAGACCGAGATCGAGACCGACAAATTTCCAGACCTAAGGTTCGAAACCGAGACCAGAAAAAATCAAAACCGAGATCGAGACCAAAAAATTTTACCAAAATATATTCCGTTTTTAATTATTCCAAAAACAATAAATTTTTATTTTTTAAATTGTAACTTAAGATTACATTTTAATTAAACAAGCATCTCTATCATGTTGAAAAGAGGTTTACTTAAGTGTGATTGCATCATAAAACAACCCGCTTTAAAAACCCACTTTAAAAGTCCGCTTAACTAGAGCAGAAGAAAGCCATAGAAACGTACAAAGCACGCTGGTTAAAACTGTTGAAAAAAAAATGAAAAAACATTTTAATGAATATTTATTAAAAATTTTTTTGAAAACTCAAAAGTGCTGAAGGCGAAAATGCTTGAAACGTGGGTGAGCGATAAATTCCACCCCGGTATATTCTATCATAGGTAAGTTTTAACACGGTATATTCTACCACGGGGGTTTGTTAGGTTTAGGGAGTTGGGGTTCGAGTTAGGGTTAAGGGTTAGGTTAGAGTTAGGGTTAGAATTAGGATAGTAAATGTACTTGGGAACTACTCTACTCTGTACTTGGCAACTTATAGCATTTTAAATCACAACAATCAACAAATAAAATGAACAATCAACATGGTGTCATAACATGGTAAAACAGGGGCGTCCAACCTTTTTTGACCCGAGGGCCATTTTGGCTCATCAGAAATATTGGCGAGCCAAACAATAAAACACCCCAAATTTTGTCCCAAAATCGTAGTGGTCTCTAAAAAAAAGGCCTTTACTTCAAATCATTCTTCAATTTTCTGAATTTCTTTCCCTAAAAGCAGTGTTCTCTAAAAAAAAGAAAAAAGTTCTTTACTTCAAATCAGTCTCGGATTTCATGATTTTCGTCTCTGAAAACTAGCGATCTCGGAAAAAACAAGAAAAAATATGTCTACACATGGAATCTGTGTTGGATTTCTGAAGAGATTTCTGCCAAAATCGGCCGGACAAACCCCTAAAAATCGGAACGTACGGTAAGCCTACGTTATTTTGAAAATATTGCGCGGGCCACACAAAACCTTTACGCGGGCCACGGGTTGGACGCCCCTGTGGTAGAATATAGCATGATGAAATATAGGTGTCACACTTCATTCATAATTTTAATCATAACTATGTAGTGTATCTCCGTTAAAAGCAGTTCGTAGTTTTATAAGAGAATAAATGCGGCTCTTTGAGCGCTGTCTGCGATATACGTCCAATTTGTTATATGGCTCGATACATGTATCTTTTTCTCTTTTTTCTCTTTGTATTGACGTAATATGTTTTTTTGACTAACGTCATTGTACTGGAAAATTCGCGTATATTCCATTTGATTCGCGTAACGAACTCTCCAGGGGTTTCTGGCTGAATCTTGAATTTACGAGAAAGTTTACGTCACGTGATTTTGCTTTCTATATAAAGCCGATGCGTAGCGAGAAATTATTATTATGATGATTATTATCGTTGTGAGATAATTTGAAGCGACTCGAGTGGCGGCTCGAGCGAAGGTGATTTGTTTGGCCACAGGAGGTGGACCGTTAGATGTTGTGTCGGTGGACAATTGTTGAATTTATTTGGTGCCAGTGGTTGGCAGTTTTGTTCTACAGAGGTAGAATTATTTGTGTTGATTGAGTCGAGTTATAGTGTTAGTTTCGCTTTGCAGTTTGGCAAAGCGTGGAATAGAAGTTTCGTCGGACGTGATATTTTTGTAATACATCTGTTTTTATTAGAGAAAAGGGTCTCTGTTTGTTGTGAAAAAGAATCTTCAACGAAATCAATCCGAGCTTTCGTTAACCAACTGTATAAACCGTCGGGCTCATAGCAAAACTACTTCTTGAGCCGGAATAAAATAAAATTTAGACACAGCTTTGTTTCAGCACAGGTATTCGGGTTACCTAGCTCAACTGGTCCTTTGGGATTCCCGAACAAAGTTTGTGACAATAGGCTATTGTGGTAAAATTTAGCGTAGTGGAATATACCTTAAACCAAAACTTCATTCAAATACTTGATTAGTTCGGTTATCTGTGTTGGTTTGTTGTATTTGTTAGCTATGTTTGGTTTACATTAATTAGAATTAATCCAATTAATCACCTAAAAAAGATTAGAAATAATGACAAATTATACAAATGAGTAAAAGCTGCTTGACAACGCGCTGGTTTTTCTTGCTGTATTAACCCTATTTATTTTCTGTCTATCTTTGAGCAAATTAATCGAAATATTTTTTAGTTATATTTCTCCCTTTCTACTTCGCCTTATTAGCAATTTGATATTTTGTTTTCGTGATGTTTTTTACAAAACGAAGGCCTGGAGCAAAAGAATAAGCCACTTTCAAATATTCACTTAAAAAATAATCAAAATTATTTATTTATCTTTGATATTATTATTTTATCTTTATTTTTATTCTCTTGACTTCCTGACGCACAGGAAATTATCTGTGTCGCTATACATAAAGAAACAGTTAAGCTATTACATTGCCCTGCATTTGAAGATACCAAGATATTGTGTCCGGTAGAAATTTTTTTAGATATTTTTTTCTTTATGATGGAAATTTAGGACTGCTTACTAAAGCCACCAAGCAGGAAAAAGTGTCGTAAAGTGCTTTCTCAAAGCACAACAGACTGTCTAAGCTTGTCTTTTAACTAAAAAGAACTGGCTTACATAATCAAGTTGCTTGATTATTTAAAAATCGGATTAATTTGGTGTAAATATTTTAACGGCAAGAGTGTGTGGGTAGAAACATTCAAAGCACTACCAGACTTGTTTGTTGCCGAAAGAAAAAAACTTAATAAAGTTTTATGGTGTTAATAATTGGATTAGCTTGTAATAGATGCGCCTGATCACAATAAAAATCTTCATTGGAATAAACGAAGAAAGTCGCAAAACTATAGCTTAAAGAAGTTTGACTCAAAGCTTTTTGTAATGTCTTAAGACGCGCCCAGTGATACGCGAGACATACACTAGGATAAGAAAACGCGCAGTAAAATTCAAACAAATTCTTTATTATCAAACGGTCCAACGCTGCGGTTTTCTGTTAAACAGAAAAGACAAAGTTGGACAAGAAAAAATAAATAAAATAAAATAACAATAACAAACACTTATCAAATTAATAATATTAATATATGAAACAGCCACAACTTACTTAAACGGTAAACCAACTGATACTCAGCATCAAACACATTTACGGAAATAGAACAACAACAACAACAACTACAACAACAACAACATAGTGGAAGCTACAGTTTAAATCTACAAACTCGACAATGTATACCGAATTAATTACTTGCATTTTAAAACCAGCTAGAATTATTAAAACAAAGATTTAACAACATTACGATAAATCTTTTACCTGAATTTTCTTCACTGCAATTCGAATAAAAATTTATACTTTAAAATACAAAAACGCTGCTATAGAATCTTCGACAAAAAATTACCACTAGCGCGAATTGCCAATCACTTTTACTTTAATGACAGTTAATGCTCTTGTCGTCGAAATCAACAAACCGTTAACTTCGCGATGGTTTCAGAAAGTCGCTAAAACCACGACATACCATAATACACACAAACCATAATAGACAAACTTTCACTTACAATGACATCAAACATTGGTTGGTGTATTCTATCTTTAAACTTTGTCAAATGAACGTTATTGGCATTCACAACTGCTTGCCATGAAGGCTTTAAATAATATTTTAATTGTGTTTTACATCTAGCAAAGACTTGGGAAAAGTTTTTGGTATAAACACTCTTTCTTTGGGAGGCAGACGATTAATTCCAGAATTTGAAGATATAGATTTTGTGGTAAGTTCAATACAGGCAAAGCTCCAACTCTTAACTCTTTTTGACATCCTTCTGTAAAAAAATATATAAGCAAATAAGTTATATAATTGAAATTAATCAGTAATGCAATGGCTGAATCGCAAATTCATTGAAACATATAACAATACTCTCTCTCTATTTATATATACTGCATATATATACTGTAATATATAACCGAATTGTCTCAAAATGCTGGTATAGTGCTCGATAACCAGGTTAGAGCAATTTATTTAAATTAAAAACACTACAACAAAAAGATTGAAACCACGACAGCCTGTTTCATCTTGTAGAATCGTCAAATGGTTACTAGAAAATCAAAAATGCAGTTAGTTTTAGTAAAAATAAAACGTAGTTAAATTAGTCTAGCAAACAATACAACTCCTGTGACGTCATAGAAGAAAAAATATAAGAAATGCAAGTATGGAGGCTTGCATTCACTTAGAAATAAGGGAAGGCGAGTTTGGTGTGTTGAAATAGGTGTAAAAAGAGAAAATTTTATAAAGCAATAAAAAGGGGAACACTGCAGATTTATAAAGTAGAAAGGTAAAGTGAGTGAAAGACAGTGCAAACGATAGTGAAAGGTACAAGCGGATTAAGACAAAAGAGAAGGGTGATTGTCACACTTCATTCATAATTTTAATCATAACGATGTAGTGTATCCCCGTTAAAAGCAGTTCGTAGTTTTATCATAAGAGAATAAATGCGGCTCTTTGAGCGCTATCTGCGATATACGTCCAATTTGTTATATGGCTCGATACATGTATTTTTTTCTCTTTTTTTCTCTTTGTATTGACGTAATATGTTTTTGACTAACATCATTGTACTGGAAAATTCGCGTATATTCCACTTGATTCGCGTAACGAACTCTCCAGGGGTTTCTGGCTGAATCTTGAATTTACGAGAAAGTTTACGTCACGTGATTTTGTTTTCTATATAAAGCCGATGCGTAGCGAGAAAATGATTATGATGATCATTATCGTTGTGAGGTAATTTGAAGCGACTCGAGTGGCGGCTCGAGCGAAGGTGATTTGTTTGGCCACAGGAGGTGGACCGTTAGATGTTGTGTCGGTGGACAATTGTTGAATTTATTTGGTGCCAGTGGTTGGCAGTTTTGTTCTACAGAGGTAGAATTATTTGTGTTGATTGAGTCGAGTTATAGTGTTGATTTCGCTTTGCAGTTTGGCAAAGCGTGGAATAGAAGTTTCGTCGGACGTGATATTTTTGTAATACATCTGTTTTATTAGAGAAAAGGGTCTCTGTTTGTTGTGAGAAAGAATCTTCAACAAAATCAATCCGAGCTTTCGTTAACCAACTGTATAAACCGTCGGGCTCATAGCAAAACTACTTCTTGAGCCGGAATAAAATAAAATTTAGACACAGCTTTGTTTCAGCGCAGGTATTCGGGTTACCTAGCTCAACTGGTCCTTTGGGATTCCCGAACAAAGTTTGTGACAGTGATTCAAGTGTACAAAATTGGGTAGGTCATTTATTTAATTTAAAGTGAATTTGTTTTAGTGGCGGTATACATCGTTTCTTACTTTATAATTAAAAATCTTATTCAAATAAAAATAATGAATAATGTGGTGCTCGGCAAGCAGGTCAGAGCGGTTTGGATTGAAACATTACAAAAAATTACAAAAATTACGAAAAATCAGTCAAAACCTCAACAGTTTGTTTCACCGCAAGGGTCGTCAGGTGATGCAAAGAAAATACAGTAAAATAAAACACAATCACAAGGAGATAAGGTGAATTAATAAAGCACGTTATCCACTATCTCCAAGGTATGCCAAAATTTGACAACAGTTTATAAGGCGTGAAATGCGAGAAAATGCTAAAATTGTCCCGTAACGAAGCAATGAGTAGTCAAAAGGCGAAATGATAATCATAATGAAATGTTTTGACGGTTGGATTTTTGCACCCAACCGTCATTTGCAACCAATTTTTTGCACCCAACCGTCAAAATATTTGATATATACATGTATATATATATACTGTAGACGCCAAACAATGTAATTGCGCAAACAATGTATGACACCAAACAATGTAATAGTAGACGCCAAACAATGCAATTGCAGATCAAATAAAAACTGCCCACTTAACGGAAAATGTTGCAGAAACTCAGTAGTTTATAAAGCCTCCCTAAAAACTGATGAAACTGACAAGTTTTATTACGGCAGCTGCGAAACATCATTTAAACTCTGATACAATAACCATAACCAATTATCTTTTAAAGACAGTAGAAAAATTAACTCCACCGAACTATCTAAAGCCGTTTGGAAATTAAAACAATTAGGACTATCGCCAGAAATAAGATAAAAAATTGTACAACACGCAACTCCATACCAATGTGGTTCAAAAACATGCAACTTATGCTTATCAGAAAAATTACAAATATTCCAGGCTGACCCAAATAAATTACTGAATAAACGCTCGGAGTTGGTCTCAAAATGTCGACATGGAAGTAAATTTAAATTACGAAGTTTTAATTACGCTGGCAGTTAATAAATATATTTACAAACTCGGTTTACCTTATTTTTACATCGCACCTTTGTCCACTTACTTGATCAGCAAATAAATCAACCCATCTCTATGCTACATACTTATCGAACTAAAAATATTCTTAAATTATACCCTGTAAAAAAATTTTACTGTTTTAATTTTTAATTCATATCCTAATAAGTTTCTTTAGCATCTTTTTATCGTATTTGCAATGTGCAGACTATTTAATTAATTTTAACGCATTTTTAATGCAAACTTTTTATATTTACCCATTATTTTCAAACAATAGAGCAAGCTACGTAAAAAACACTTTTTCTTTGGCAATAAAATTCATTTATCGATTAACCTTACAACCGTAGTTTTTCTCTTGTTTTTTCTTGTTGTTGTTATACGCTTTTTCGCCGGAATTCAAGCGCTTCGTTTAAACTGCATTTTTATTTATTTATTTATTTTGTTTTTCAGATTTTTAACCTCCCCCTGACGAGCCCAGGCAGGCGAAACAGTCTGTTGGGGCAAATAAAATTAATGTTAAATTAAAAAATTTGTGGTCTGTAAGTTAATTATCTAACCGCTCTGACTCGACGTCATTGAGCACTTTCCTGATGAGCACCGACCAAAAAATTTTTGATAAATTTCTATATATATACTGTATATATAATTACAGTAGCGGTCACCGACAAACTCGTGATTGCACATATAAAAAAATTCCACAAAATATTTTTTGTTACCTTGTTTAAATTTACTACGAAAAAAGTTATTAAAATTCATAATAAAACATTTTTGATCACAATACTTTTACAAATTTTGCTAAAAAACAGAATCATGAATAAAATAGGTTATTTTTTACAATTCTGCTGCAAAACAGCAATTTACTCATAAAGTTTTTACTAATATTATTTTTTAAAAATACATCAAACCATATTTAATTTTTAATTTTTAGATACTTCAAGCAAAAAATATCTACACCAACAATGCAACATTAATTACAAGATAATATAACAAAAAAAAAAATAAAAAAAATAAAAAAAAACTTTTACTAGTTTACAGGTCAATCAAGTAAATTATGGTTTTTTGCGCTATTGGCGATTACCTCTATGGAAATCATCTTTTTTGCAACACGAAAAGAATAAGGTTTTAAAAATCCTAAATAAACAAAGCTGTAACAGATTGCTGTTGACCGTCCTAAAACTATTGAATTAAAAATAATGCCTGAACGATTAACTTGGAAGAAACAAAATGAAAAATTATGTAATTTATATACAATTATGATAAACACAAGTAAACTTTCTTGAAATCAACAACAGTAAAATAGACACCAGATTGTCTTTTCCATTAGAAGAAACAAAAATATTGAAAAACAAAATTCGGTTTAATAGTTAATATCGAAAAAAATTTGAAAAAAAGTTAATGAAATATTAAAGCTGTCCTTACAGTTGATTGCAACTGCTTTTCAAAGAAGACAACGTCGAGCATGAAAATTTTTACACAAATAAACACAACTACCTTGATCAGCATAGGGAGGCATTTTTTGTATGACGTCATAGATGGCACCCATTTCTGTAACTGATCTATGGGCAGTTTTCTAAGTTAAGTATAAAGACAACTTGTTTTTCCCAAAACATCATGGATTGTATCATTGTTTTTTTATATTGGAAACTCATCTAAACGGTTAAAAGCTCTGACCAGATAACTGATCTTTGCAATAGAAAAACATTGTTAAAATCCTTCACCAAATAACCAATCTTTGCAATAAAAAAGCATTGTTAAAATCTCTGACCAGATTACTGATTTTTGCAATAGAAAATCTATGTTAAAATCTCTGTTCAGATTTTAAACACAGTTTTGCTGCTCAGCTTAAAACAAATCTTTAGTCAAACACGACTTAGTTGCTCTGGGTGAAAATCAAAACGTAGTTGATCGCAACTTTTTTGCTTAGCATTAGGCTATATTTAGCCGCGACTGCGTCGCTCTAGGTGAGAATCAAACCTGTAACTTCAATACTCAGTTTAAAATGAATCTTGTAGTTAAACGCGACTTCGTCGCTGGGGATAGGAATCAAACTCGTGTTTAGTTGCAACTTTTTTGCTCTGGGTAAAAATCAAACTCACGGTTGGTGGCAACTTTGTTGCTCAGCACAGGTTATGTTTAGACGCGACTGCGTTGCTCTAAGTGAGAATCAAACCCGTGGTTTGTCGCAACTTGGTTGCTCAGCATAAGAATGTGACTAAATGTGACTTCGTCGCTCTAGGTGAGAATCAAACCCACAACTTCGTTGCTCAGCTTAAAAACGAACCTGTAGTTAGAGGCGAATGCGTCGCTCTGTGTAAAAATCGAACTCACACGTAAACGCAACTTCGTTGCTCAGCATAGGGATTTGGTTAAACGCGACTGCGTCGCTCTGCCTGCGAATCAAACTTGTGGTTCCTGTTAGAGCTAGGGTTAGGGTTAGAGCTAGGTTTAGGGTTAGAGTTAGAGTAGGATTAGGGTTAAGGTTAGAGCTAGGTTTAAAGTTAGGGTTGAAGCTAGGATTAGGATTAGGGTTAAGGTTAGGGTAAGGGTTAAAGTTAGGTTAGGGTTAGGGTTAGGGTTAGAGCTAGGGTTGGGGTTAGAGTTATAAAATATTAAACTAACCCTAACCCTAACCCTACACTTGATTGCAACTGCTTTTCAAAAAAGACAACGTCTAGCATGAAAATTCTAAGAACCCATGCTAAGCAACAAAGTTACGACCAACTATGGGTTCGATTCTTACCCAGAGCAACAAAGACGCGTCTAAACACGAATTCAATTCTTACCCCGAGCGGCGAAGTCGCGTTTAACTACAAGGTTCATTTCACGCCGAGCAATAAAGTTGGGTATATTTCGAGTTCGATTCTTACCCAGAGCGACGAAGTTGCGTCTAAACACGAGTGCTATTTTTATTCAGAACTATGTGCAATCCCGCAACTTCGTTGCTCGCATAGGTTATTATTAAACGCAACTGCTTCGCTCTGAGCAAGAATAAAACTCGTTTAGACACGATTTGTTTAAACGTGACTTCGTGACTCTGGGTAAGAATCGAACTCGCAATCAAACGCAACTTTATTGCTCAGCGTAAAACGAACCTTGTAGTCGAACGCGACTTCGCCGCTCGGGGTAAGAATTGAATTTGTGTTTAGACGCGTCTTTGTTGCTCTGGGTAAGAATCGAACCCATGGTTGGTCGTAACTTTGTTGCTTAGCATGGGTTGTGTTTAAACGCAACTGCGTTGCTCTGGGTGAGAATCAAATTCGTGGTTTGTCGCAACTTCGTTGCTCAGCATAGAAGTGCGACTAGACGCGACTTCGTCATTCTAGGTAAGAATCAAACCTCCAACTTCGTTGTTCAACTTAAAAACGAATCTCTAGTTAGACCCAATTTTGTCGCTCTGGGTAAGAATTGAACTCGCAAATAAACGTAACTTCGTTGCTCAGTTTAAAAAGAATTTGCAATTAAACGCAATTGTGTCGTTTTGTATAAGAATCGAACTCACAGATAAACACAACTTTGCTACTCAGCTTAAAAACGAATTTGTATTTACACGCGACTCCGTTACTCTGTGTAAGAATCGAACTTACACATAAACGCAACTTCGTTGTTCAGCGTAAGGATGTGGTTGGACGCGACTGCGTCGCTTTTCATGGGAATCAAACTGGTGGTTTTTGTTAGAGCTAGAATTAGGGTTAGGGTTAGGGTTAAAGCTAGGGCTAGGGTTAGGGTTATGAATTTAATGAAATGTTAAAATTGTCCTTACGCTTGATTGCAACTGCTTTCCAAAAAAGACAATGTTCAGCATGAAAATCCTTGCACATAGGATTAGGGTTAAGGTTAAGGTTAAGGAATGCACATAAATTAGGATGCCCCGCCAGATCCGTCGCTTGATCCGACGCAGATCCGTCGTTTGATAAGACGCAGACTCGGCGCAATGCTGAGGAAATCCTAAAATACTATGATGTTCTCTAAAAAAAAAAGTCTTTATTTGGAATCAGTTTTATATTTCTCAACTTTCGTCCCAAAATCAAGGTATTCTCTAAAAAAAAGTCTTTACCTAAGTTTGGTAATTATTTTTTTCCCATTGACCATTGTCGCTGCGCTAAAAGTTTTGATTTTGCCGAAATTTTTTATATCGCTGGCCGAAAATTTATAGTTTTGTCCAAATTTTCGAAACTTGGGGGAAAATTGCCCCTCTGCCCCCGTCAGGTATGGCTATGCAAATACGGTTTGGCAGTTGGGAATATCTTTTCAATAAACACATCTTTTATTTTAATTTATCTTAATCATTTTTTTTCTTTCTTTTTTTTAAATTAATCTAACTGCTTCATCTTAAACGTACAGCGACCGCATACAATTGGCGTTGTGCGGTAATGAAGTAGGCAATATTGTTTAACCGCTGATTGCTATTTAGCAATCACTTTGTCAATAACAACTCAGAAAACATACTAGCATGATTGCCAATAAAATTAAATAACTTAAATTGAAAAGAGCAATACTTGGAAATTCACTCTACAAAATCATTGATCTTTAATAAAAAAATTTGTAATAGTTTTCTTATTATTTGTGTTAATATTAGGTCACTCTCTAATCCTTTAAATTTTAGTAAATTAGAAAGCTTTGTTTATAATCTAAACCCCAAACCAGACATAATTGCTGTAACTGAAACATGGATTCAGAATAATTCACCTGGCCCATACTGTTATCTTGAAAATTATAATTTTATCTCTAACAGCAGAAAAATTACCAAGGGTGGTGGAGTTGGTTTATATATTAAAAATTGCTATAAATTTAACCTAATTGATGAATTAACAATAATGAATGAAAAAATTTTTGAATCAATTTTTATAAAAATTCAATTACATAATGAAAATTTATTCTGTGGTAACATTTATAGATCTCCTTCTAATGATAGTCGTTTAAATGAAAACTTTTTGAATAATCTTTACAACTGTATCCATAATAGTAATGAATCACTAAACAAATGTTTTATCACTGGAGACTTTAATTATGATTTATCAAATCAAGATAATGAACATGTATGCAATTTTATTGAAATGATGCTTGAAGGTCATTACTTCCCAGTTATTAACAAACCGACTCGCATCACAGATACAAGTGCAACAGTATTAGACCACATCTGGACAAATTTACACCATCAGCACATAAAATCAGGAGTCATTTTAAATCCACTTTCTGACCATCTACCAGTATATATGTGTTTTAATCTTAATAAACAGAATTTGCATAGACCTCAACAAAAAAGATCTTTTACCCCCCAAAATATAACCAAGTTTAATGAAATGTTAGAAAATATTGATATTAATGCAATACTAAATGAAACTAATACTAATTTAGCATTTAAATTATTAATGGACAGTTATAAATCTACTTTTAACTACTGCTTCCCTTTTATCAAGCAAAATATTGAAAACAAAAATAAGCAGCCATGGTTTGATAATGATCTTTATTTACTAATGCTTAAAAAAAACAAGTGTTTTAAAAAGTTTTTGAAAAATAGGAGTGTTTTAAATAAAGCAAACTTCAATAAAGAAAGAAATACATACAATCGCGCCTTACAAGAAAAAAAACAGAGTTATTTTAGACAAACATTTAAGAAATTAAGTAATAATTTAAAAGAGACCTGGAAAAATATAAACAAGCAATTAGGTAAAGTTAAATCATCTGTATGTTCTTCCATATCCATAAACAATAATTTGGTGAATGACTCTCTCCAGATTACTAATTATTTTAATGACTACTTTGTCAATGTTGCAAATAATTTAGTATCAGATTTACCCCAAACATCTCATAGTTTTCAAACATTCATGCAATCTCCCACATTGAGCACACTTTATCTCTGTCCAACTAGTTTAACTGAAATAAAAAAACTAATCAGTAACCTTCAGCCTAAAAAAAGTACTGGCATTGATGAAATTCCCCCAACTATCTTAAAAAGCACACCAGACAATATATTAATAGCTCTAACACATGTGTTTAATCTTTCGTTAGCTGGTGGTGAATTTATCACTGACTTTAAAACTGCAAAAGTAGCACCAATTCATAAAAAGGGTAGTGTAACTAATGTATGCAATTATCGCCCAATCAGCTTACTTTGCTCCATGTCAAAAATATTGGAAAAGTTAATATACAATCGTGTAGTATTATTCTTAAAAAAACAAAACTTTTTTTATAAATATCAATTTGGCTTTAGAAAAAATCACTCAACTAGTCATGCAACTTCATTATTAATTGAAAATATTGCTGAAGCTTTTGAAAATAAAGAACATGTACTAGGCATATTTCTTGATCTATCTAAAGCATTCGATACCATTGATCATAAAATTTTATTATCCAAATTATGGCATTGTGGAATTCGTGGTGTAGCGCATGATTGGTTTTGTAGCTATCTTAGTAACAGAAAACAATTAGTTGAAATAAATAATATCTGCTCCAATATTAAGTCAATAAAATATGGTGTCCCTCAGGGTTCAATTTTAGGTCCTTTACTATTCTCAATTTATGTAAATGATTTAAATAATTGCTTGACCTTAGGAAAATGCATCATGTACGCAGACGACACTAACATATTTTTAAAAAGTAATTGCTATGAAACCTTATATGAAGCTGCAAACAAGGAGTTAGTGAACATAGATAAGTGGCTTCTAGCAAATCGGCTATTTCTAAGCACTGACAAAACACATTATGTGATCTTTCGCACACCCAAAACAAAGCCTCCATCAAAAAAACTGACAATTTCAATCAGAAATAAATTTATTTCTCAGCAACCAAAAACGAAATTTTTGGGAATAATATTTCATGAACATTTAAGTTGGAAATTGCATATGGACTTTGTTCTACGAAAAATCTGCGTAAGTTATGGTACTATCAAAAAAATTTCAAAACACTTTGACAAAAAAACGTTGCTTGTATTGTACAACTCCCTAATAATCAGTCATATAAGATATTGCATTACAACTTGGCATATTGGTAATAAAACCACAGCCTCAAAAATTCAACGAATCGCTAATAAATTTATACGAATGACATTTGGATTACATCACAGAGCTAACGTTACTGACATCTTGCGAAACAACAACATAATGACAATTGATCAAATAACCGAATTAGAAATAACTTGTTTTATGTATAAATATATAAAAGGCATGTTACCACCATGTTTTGATCATTTTTTTCAAAATAACCTGGTAAGCGACAATTTCACTAAATGTACAAGAAGCCAGTCCAAATTTTATCCTTCATTTTGTAGATTAAATATAACTAAACAATCTTTAAGATACAGAGGTCCTCTTGCTTGGAATAAAGTCCCATCAAGCATTAAACAGATAAAATCATATAGTAAATTTCGAACAGAATTTCAAAAGCACCTTATAGCAACGTAATTTTTAATGGTAATAGACTTTACAAATTTTAAAACATCTGCTGCTGTTTTTTATTATTACAGGTAACTCCACCTAATTGGACAAAGAAATTGAAGGTGATAAAAGCCCGATGCGACTTCAAAGGCAACATCCAGATCATTACGGCCCGTCCAGTTTGAAGAAAATTCACATAATTTAATTCTTTTGCACCTATTCTTGTTTGCGTATATAAATTTTTTGTCCAGCCATATGCTTTTGAAATGGTCCTTTTGACCCGTGGCAGGATTTCTTTTGGTGGGTTTCTTTGCCTGCCTGACCCTTTTTGGTCCAGACCCTTTTGGTCTTTGAGTTTGTTGTTTCTCCCACCCATGATTATACAACATTCTCTGAATATGGCTCGGATGTGTGTATTAATTTTCTTCTTTTCGCTTTCCTTTTCTTATTAACATCACATCGCTTTGTTCAAAGGTACGGCGACCATGCACAACTGACATTGTGCATGTAATAACGTACTTCGTTTAGTCGCTGCTTCCTTATTCACAATCTTTATTTCTACATGCACTTTGATTAATTTCAAGTTGATTGTGAGTAAAAATGAAAATAAATAAATAAAAATCAAATCGGGATTAATATACCAAACCTGAAAAACCTATGTTGGAGTTCTTACTTATGGTGGATTTTTTGCAGCTGATTTATGTAGGAAAAATTTTAATAGCCACAATAACAGAATCTTTCACAGAACGTCTGAGTATGGGCGGGTTTTATTTTCGTGAATTTTATAAAAAAATAAAATTCATAAAAAATCTATTGACTCAAATCGAGTCCCAGTTTTTTTGCAAGTCGATTTTAGTTTGAATCGAGTCTTCTAAAAATAAAATTCTATTCATTTCCGAGTCCTGACTCGCAAAGAACATAGTAGCAGCCCTAACGGCAGCTGTCAAACGATTTCAGAGATGCCAAGATATTGCTGTCCAGTTGCTATTTTGTTTTTTAAAATATTATGATTAAAATTTTTATCTTTTTTATCGCCAATTAGCAAAGACGGACGGTGAGCCTAATATCGTGGTAATTAAAAAATAACAAAAAAATAACCTTGGTTTGTTACAATTGTGTTAGATAAAGAAATAAAATGCAATAAATCTGTGTCAATTACTTCGTTTTCCTCCCAAAATCTAGTGATTTCTATAAAAAAAAGCCTTCATCTCAAATCTTAATCGTTATTTTGAATCTGGAACTTTGTCCTGCGTAAGTATTTCGATTCCGGTGCCCCAATAATTCTAATTTTTTCCAAATAGTTTCTTGACACTGTTTGAAAAATTCTATTTTTGCTTAACATTTTGAGACTTAAGGGCAATCGCTCCCCCTCCTTTAAATCGTACGACCATGAAAGCAAGAGCTAAATCTGAATTGCATTGATTGTGGTCGTCATTATTTTGCGCTCCTATCTACTCTTCAACCAACTAGTTATTTTTATCTTTTTATTTACTTATTTATTTAACAAAAAGAATATGTAAGATTGGGCGGCATAAACCAAGTTTGTTTTAAAATATTTGTTAAGTGACCCACCATTTCTATTTAAAAATTTTAATTTACATGGATCCTTGTATTTACATATTCAATAATAAAGTTAAAGAGTAAAAAATTTTTTAGGTTTAGTCTTAATCTGCGGGTTTTTGACTTATTAATTTGTTAAGTTGACCTAAGGGTCAACAAAAAACAACGAACTGGTATAGTGGTATAGGCCAAATCATTTTTTTCTTAATTACAAAAAACGTTTTATTTGGTCTACCGAGCAACCTTATTGGTAATAATCTTCCCATTAGCTTCGGAGCAACAACGATTTTCCCGATCACTGTCCGCAGGACTTTGAGCTTGGAAAAAAAGAAAAATTCAAGAACTTTTTCAATACCTAATCCTAAACACAAAAATTTTCTATAGTTTACATGAAATGCAGCTTTTGAACACTTTAGTATTGATTTGACGTAAACACCCTTTCTCAATATTAAAAAAAAACTTAAATGAAAATTAAAACGAGCGTTTTCGATTGGTCAAAAGTTTTAAGATGTCATTGGATGATGGACTAATCGAATGACTGTCGCCTACTATATTAATCTGAACTGCAAAGTTATTTGCAAGTTGCTAGAATTTAACTGTTTGTTTTAAATCAAGCCGGAGTTAATTTTTGGTTTGGCTGTTGATAGCTGCAATTGAGACAAACTACTTTTCACCGATTATCATAAAAGGCTAATAAGGTGGTTGATAACGTGGTTGAGTGGTTAAAGAACCAGGATCGACAAACTGATCGACATAGTTTCGATTCAAAACCCACTCGCGCCATTCTGTTTGTCCTTGGGAAAGACAATTTATGACACTTTCCCCTGCTTGGTTTTGACAAGCAGTTTTCCGTCGCTTCCGTGCAAGTCAAGAGGCAAAATATTGCGATAAAATAAATAAATAAATAAAATAAATAAAATATAAATAACTATAAAATAAATAAATTGCCGACTATGTAGCACGTAACTGTTGATTTATGTTGCAGACAATTTCATTTTAAAGATGGTTATGTAGATTGTAGAAGACCTAAAGTCAAAATGCATGAAAGCTACAAACATTATAAATCGATGAATGATGCAAGATGTTCAGGCATGAACCAGGAGTTTGCTGTTGAAATGCAGACGAAAACCACGGAGAGATAGCATTCAAAGCTGAGATGGTTGATACGACGAAAATCTTATAAACTTTTTCTAGTAGCTATACAGTTGCAGTGGTGGATATTAAAATTCAGGGGCCCGAGGCAAGGATTTTCGAAAATTGATGTTCTCTCAACAAGAAAAAGAGCTTTGATCTCGTCTTTCATTTTTTTTCCCAAAATTATGGTGATCTCTAAAAAAAAAGGTCTTCACCTCGAATCTTTTTCTTTTCGTCCCGACTTTATAACAATCTCTAAAAACATCTGCAGCGAAATAAAACTATATGTGCTATTTTCGAGGGGGGCACGAGGCAACTGGTTAATTCGCCTCACCCAATATCCACCACTGTACAGTTGCGACATCCAAGCGTAGGCTATAGATCAGAGCTTATCAAACTTTTCGCTGCATTTCTCCAAAGTTGAATTTTTGAGAAAAATTTCTTTTGTTGAACAACCTTATGTCAAAACTTTTTTGGTCCTTGTTCGAATTCCGATTACTCAGGAAATTGATTAATAAAGTTTGCGTTTACATTAAAGACCAAAACAAAGGTTTTACTTTAATGAAAAAATTTTTATTGGCTGTCATGATTTAACTGTGAAAGACGTGGCAATTGTTTTCGGAATTAACTTTTATTGTACTCGGACCCTCCCTCAGCAGTTTTTCCTCCTTCAAGATTTCGAATGGCTCCTAGAGAGCCAAACAGTTTGCTTTGAGAAATATTGGCTATCGTGGAATCTTAGCAATTCTCCAGGGGGGCGATGCCGCCCACTTTGGGAAACACTGCCATATACCAACGTTCCCTCTAAGCTGTGCGCGCGTACATATGTGCTAAAATTAGCGCACATAAAGATGTGCGCACACAAGATTTCAGAATAAAACTTATTCAAATTATTGTTTCAATTGCGTCGAAAATGCAAACTATCAAGCCCTTTTTAAAAAATAAATAAATAAATAAAAATACAAGTAAAATCAAAGGCTTAAAACACAAAAAGTTTGAAAACCACTGTTCGAAAGAGCTTTCAACAATTTTCTCATGCCAAATATTGGTAAAGATTTTCAAAGTTCAAAGGATTAAATATTAAAATTTTAGTTATTATGGTTTGGTTTGCTTTTTCATGTACAGTATATAAATCTATTGTGTCGAAATCCTAATGCGATTTATAGTACTTTTGCGCATAGCGTGCGCATACTTTACAAAAAGAGTAAAGTTTGCACACGAACAAATTTCTACGCACAGACACAAATAACGATTAAAGGGATCATTGCCATAGACTGAATATCGGTGTTTAGAATGAAGCTTTAACTTTTTCTTAGTTATTTAGTGACAAGCCTATTTTCATTACCGATAATAAAAAATATTCTCTCTCCTTAATTTTTTTTATACTAGAAACCAAACTGCTTTAAAAATGAGAAGCACCAGACTCGAGTTTCGTTCTTATTAGAGCTCGTCAGTGATGCATATCTCACTGCGAATCGAACTCGCTACATGTGGTAGCTCTAATAAGAGCAAAACTCGAGTCTGTTGCTTCTCATTTTTAAAGCAGTTTGGTTTCTAGTACCATCCAAAATACCTCATGTTATTTATAATTTTTTTATAAACTAATATGACTATAATTAAGAATTTTTGTTTAGACCGCCAAGCAGAGGAAAGTACGATAAATTTTTTCTCGAGAGCTTATTCAAAAAGTTGCTAATTATTTTTAATAACTAATTCAATTTAATAATTTCGTGATTGTTTTATTAAAATTATTTCAAACCAGGAATAGTAAACTCCTTTAAGCAGAGGTTCCCGACTGATGCGTCATTTTCTTACAAAAGCTTCGCAACAACTTGTATAAAACAAAGGTTAACGCAGAGTTCTAAAATTACACCGTGTTTCAATCACAAACAAAAGAATTTTGTCATTACACCACTGAACAAAGGAAAGTACGAAAATCGTGCCTTTAATTAAGTTGCAGACAAAAACAAGGTCACTTTATTCGTGAAGCAAATTTACCTTGCAAATATTATCAAACGGAGTCGTTCTTGTACTGCATATTTTAGTCTCTAGTGCGTCGTGGATTTGTATATGTTGGAAGCCTCTGCCTTAAAGAATAGATGGTTAAAATCGACATCATTCTTTAGTGACATTACCACAATACAAAAAATTAAAACTAGCTAAACCACTTTGGATTTAGGATATAAAAATCATACCGACCTATGTTTGCTAGTTTACCGGACCATACACATAATAAATCTGAATTAAACAAATTCTAATGTATCTGAGGTCAATTTTTGACAATATTGCAAAAACTAGTTTAACCACAAAATTACGGTTTATTAAAAATCCATTATTTTTAATGCTATATAGTATTGCGGGTATTTTAATATAAATGCTAACAAAATGTGTTCAAATCTTGAATTAAAAAGCAAAATAAGTGATATTACCACAAAAATCAAGTAAAATTTAAGGCCTTTTTATAGATTTGCATGCAACTAAAAATAACAAAAATAATCAAGTATTTATGCTTTTGCTTTCCAATATAACTGGTTTTAATGGCACAGCACTTTAAACGTATAAAGGCCCGTTTCCACTACGAGCGTGGAAAAAAGCATTCTTTGTTTGTTTTATTGCTTTTTTTTTGCGCTCGCTTCAATCGAAGATCAATAAAAGAGAGAAAGAATGCTCTTTTCCACGCTCGTAGTGGAAACGGGCCTTCAGTACTCGACAATCAATTTCTTGTATTAGTAGGATTGAAGTAGCAACAAATGAGCACAATCATTGATGAACTTTACACCATAAAAGAACAGATAAAATTGCATGATAATACAGACTAAAACACAACTTAAAACACAAAATAAAAAAGGCAATGCTTAATTTAAATATCAAACAGTACTTTTAATTAATTAATGAAATGAATTAAGTATAAAATATGTTAAATTGAATAAAAAATAAGTAAGTACCAAATAATAACAAAATTAAGACCCAAACGTTTAAAAGATCGAAATAAACTTTTTTCATATACGGTAAGTCTATACTCAATTATCTAGTCAAATGCAGGAAGACCAAATTGTTCGGGGGCAAAATCTTCTAAACTTTTTAATACTAAAGTAGCATTTTCAGTCATTTCTTTAGGGATATTTTCATCAGGGACCATAACAACTTGCATGTTTGCAGCTAATGCTGATTTGACACCATTAGGTGCATCTTCAAAAACTAAAATCTTCTGAGGTTCAGGGAAATCAGGAAACCTTTTTCTGGTTACATTATAAGGATCTGGATCGGGTTTACTATGCTTCACTTCTGGATCATCGCCACACAAAACAATTGGACTAAATTTGCTAAACGTGTCTTGAAGATGACTTGTTTTAACTTTGTAGGCCAATAAACTTGATCCAGAACAAATTGCAATAGGTATTTTATGTTTATACAAATGATCTACCAGGTTTTTAGCACCAGGCATGAATTGAGATTGAGAAAACAACATGTTGATTTGTTCATTAAGTAAATCAATCCATTGGTCCACAGACAATGGAATACTAAGAGTATCAATAACATATTGAGCACCATCTCTAGGTTTTCTTCCCATACAAGGAATCTTTACTGACCAATCATAAACTTTACCATACTTTGCACACATATTTTGATAGGCTATAGTATATAAATCTTCAGTATTAATTAATAATCCATCCATATCAAATATTACATGAGTTACAGGATTAAACATTTTTTTGTTTTTCTTGTCACTTACAAGCCTGGAAAACAGTTTTGGTGCTGGATTAATAAGTAATAGTATTGTTTTATTAAAAGAAAAAAGTAAAATAAAAGAGAAAATTGAAGCATTTATAGTACAAATACTTACAAAAAGATATTAAAAAAGTAACATGTTCACATATTTTTTAATATTTAAAGAAAAAAGTTTTTAATTTTTTTCAAATTCCAAATTGAATAAAAATGATATGAAATTGTCCCAAAGTTTTAAAACTTTATGACAATTGGATGCATTTAATCTTAAAATTAATCATAGTTTTGTTACAGAAGCATTTACATATGATCAATTGATTATATTTACTATCAAACCTTCAGTTTCCTGACAAAAATATTTTGTACACATGAAACAATATCAGTAAAACAACAAAATTAAATTTTTAAATTGCTACTTTAAAATTATTTTCTTTTTTTAGTGTGTCTAGTGGTGTTGGTGTTCCACAAGGTAGTGTTCTAGGTCCTGCCTTATTCATTATATATATAAATGATCTTAATGATTGATTGCCTTGCGAATACTGGTTATAATATGTATCTTTATGCTGATGATGCAAAAATTTTTGGAGATGATTGAAATAAGGTTCAAAACTGCATTGACAGTATGGTGTCATGGATGGGTAATTACCAGCTAACTCTAACTGCAGTTAAATTTCAATATTTGCCAATTTCTTGTAAACTTTATAATATTAATTGCGTATATCATATTAAGAATTATATTATTCCCTCTACTTTCAAAGTTTGTGATCTTGGTGTTGTGATTTCTTCTGATCTCAAGTGGAATAATTATATTTCCAAAATTGTGGCAAAAGCTTCCATCATTTCATACCATATTTCTCATTCTTTCAACAGCAATAACATTTGGACATTACTTAGAGCACTACTCCTTTGTGAGACCAAAATTAAAATATAACACTTCTATTTGGTCACCTTATGTTATAAAAGATATTGTGAAGATATTGCTAAGTTATAAAAGATATAATACATTTGTATACATTGCAATGTGCCATTTTCTTCTTACTATAACCGCTTACATAAGCTATGTATTAAATCATTAGAATATCGATGAGTTGAATTTGACATGATCCTGACTTACAAAATTTGTTATAATTTGATTGACCTAAAATTTAAATTTTTTTATTAAGTGCAGTAATGACAGATCTTATAATCTATGTGGTCATAGCTTCAATATTAGACCTCTTCATTGTGCAAGTACTAATTCCTAACTTTTTTACTTATCAGGTTCTCGAAATTTGGAATAAGTTACCAGAGAATATTATTTGTGCTCCCAATTTGATGCTGTTTAAATGTCACTTAAAAGAATTCAACCTCGGTTCTATAGTAGCTTTGGAATTTAATTAAACCAGCTTTATATGTCTATAATATTTTTTTTGTTTGTTTTTCTGCAAGTTTAATTTTAACTTCACTTGTATGTGCACCACTGAATGTTGGTTCTGGTGCCATTGTGTGCTGCATATAATAATAATAATAATAATAATAATAAACCTATACGTAAACCCTGCTGGAAGAGCCAACAATGAGTTTGCTCTTTTAATTGCAAGTTTTAGACCCAACTTTATCAACAACATAAAAAATTTAACTAGTGCCTTGATTTGATTCAACAAAAAAAAATAAGCACCTGAACTGCAAGTCACTAGTGAATTAATAACTTTAAAATAATCATAATTAAGCAACCACTTGAACTACTAGTTACAACATAATAAACTTAATTTCTTATAAAAGTGTTTACTTTTTTGCTCATGCTACACTTTGTTAGATTCTTTGAAATATTTTTACTATTTCTTTAAAAGCATATAAGGTTAATTGACTATAAGTAGAATTTTTTTAAAAAAAAGAACCTTTTAATGAGATTAAATTTGCAATTTTTATATCAAATGCATTCCTAATTTAACACTAAAATCCCAATAAAAATGGAAGCATATTAATGAAATTTAACTCAATCATAAATTAGTAACATAAATATAGAGATAAAAAAATAAAAAAAATATTTTCAAAAAATAATATTACTTATCAATAAAAAATATAATGGTAACTTTTAAAAATATGGGGTCTATTCAAGAAGTCACCGTAAACAGTTTTTTTGGTGAAATTAACCAGGAATTCCCCTTACATCACAAGGATAGAATAAAAAATAAATCAAGAGGAAAAAGATCTTTTGAAAAAGTGATAGTAACCACAAACAAATCTGGGTTTGTGAAACTAACCAAACAAAAGTTGCGTGCAATGACTTCTTGAAGCGACCCAAACTTCTAATGCTTAATGACTTGAAAAAATGTTTTTTAAGTCATATTTTATGGTGGAATGGTCAAAAACATTAGCAGCAACTATCAGGTTGGAATGAAAGTTCTGTCCCTTTTTAAATATAATATTTTCATAAACGATTATACCAATATAACTTATGAATTGCATATGTGTGATAATCTCAATTACTAAATATTCTTTTTTTTCAGATTTTATGATAATTACTAAAATAAACAGTCATTATTAACCCATATGTATACCCCAAGCAAAGAGCATTTAAGACATGTTTTGCTGTATGAATTCCAAAAGGGCAGTACAGTAAGTTCAGCAGAAAAATCACTTCAAAACACTTATGGAAATAATGTGATAAATGTAAAGACCTGTAGAAGGTGGTTTTCATGCTTCAAAAAAAAACAAACTTTACTTTAAAAGACGAGCAGAGATGTGGGCGATCCAAAGGACTTAATTCTGAGGAGTTGCTGGCTGTTATTAATGAAGATCCTTCCAAAACAAGTAGCGAACTAGGCATAGAGTTTAATGTTAGCCATACAAGTATACTTCGTGAAATGGCAAGACTTGGTAAAGTCTCTAAGACTGGAAAATGGGTTCCACACGAACTCACTGAAAACAATCGCCAACAACGTGCTTATCTTTATTTTCATTTAAAAACAACAAGGACAGAACTTTCGTTCCAACCTGATATTATTTTATACCGGTAGTTGATTTTTGACAATATAATCGTTCTGCTATTGCGTTTGATCTCAGCAGAACTAACAGAGTCATTCCACGTCAAATCATTCAGGACAGTTATTTAGGGCCTTTAAATTTTCTGAAAACTTCTGGAAAAGATGTCATATTCTATATCAGCTGTACCAATATTAATCACGCATTTTTAGTTTCTTAGTTTGAAAAATTACGTTTTTGAACACTGGATGACGCTAATTTTTATATCACTTTAGATAGATAGAAAACAGTTTATTCGCCTGAACAATTAGAACGCATGCAAAACAACATATTTAAATCAAATTACAGTACACTTGTTCAAGCCAGGGAGCATCGATGAACCCGAAGGTTTTTTAATCCAAGATGCTTCCTGACAGAGAAGAAAAGAATAAAAACAAAAAAACGGAAAAAAAACAAAAAAACAAAAACAAAAACAAAACAAAACAAAACATAGAATTTAGCCAAAGTAGAAGAAATGATATGGTAAATAACTTAACATTGTTGTATGCTCACACTGATAATTTCAACTAATGCGACGGCAAGAATGAATCAGACAAAATTCAGTTTAACAAGTATACGACACGAATATTGATACACAATGAAACAACAGCATAAAATTTATATCTCCAGAAACTAGATCAAAAGAGTTAATGTAATATGTAGTATTGAATTGCTTTTTGTTTAATCTTTTTTTTGAATGATATCCACGATGATTCCTTTATTTTAGGTTTAATTTTTCCCCATAATTCAGTTCCTCTGTACGCCAGGGATTTTTTACCTGCTGACGTTTGAACGCGAGGTTTGAAGTATACTAGGTTGTGTTTTGTTCTAGTATTATGACTGTGAATTTTTGTGATATCAACGAAGCAGTCTTTGAGTGCAGTCTTAAATTTTTTATTATGAAGCTGATACATGAATTTGGCTAGTTCAAGTCGATAAATGTCATCTAATTTCAAAAAATTCAATGTTTTATATAGAGAGGTTACTGGACAATATTTGCTACTATAAGTTATGATACGAACTATATTATTTAGTTTCACGTTAAGTTCATGCATTAGTTTTTGGTTAGCTGTACCCCATGTGACTATTCCATATTGAATACGACTGTAAATAAGCGAGTAGTAAAGCATACACAAAGTCTTCCGATCTAAAAATGTTCGAATTCTGTACATCAATCCAGAATATCGAGCTAGTTGTAACGATAGATGTTGAATGTGACGAGACCAATTCAGGTTTTCGTCAAAATAAATTCCTAAATATTTTACCGTTCTAATTCGTTTTATTTTAATTGAATTTAAGGATACATTAAAGTTTGTAGAACATGAGCGATTGAGTTGCTTGTCAAACAATAAATAATGAGTTTTTGAATAGTTCAGCTGAAGCTTGTTTTGTTTCATCCAGAGATCAATTTTACTCAGTTTAATGTTCACTCTGTGTTGTAGTTTATATAGGTTGTGGTCTGACAGGGCTAAGAATGTGTCATCGGCAAACAAAATGGTGTCAAACAGACTAGCTAAAGGAAGGTCATTGATGTACAGAAGAAAAAGTAGCGGCCCAAGGGAAGAGCCTTGTGGTACACCGTATTCAATTTTTGACCGGTCGGACATAAAGCTATTCATTTTTGTATATTGTTTTCTGTTGCTCAAATAACTTTGCATCAGTTTAAAAGCCAATCCCCGAAATCCATAAAAATTTTTCATTTTGTGCAGCAAAATATCGTGATTCACAGTATCGAAGGCTTTGGTGAGATCAAGGAAGATACAGCAAGTGTACATTCTTTTATCAGAATTTTTTATTAGTTTTTCATAAATATTGCTGATAGCATGAGACGTAGAAGAGTTTTGTCTAAAACCAAATTGTTTGTCAGAAATTAAATGATATTTTTCTAGATAGTTGTTGATTCTATTGTATATAAGTTTTTCAAAAATTTTATTGATTTGGGAAAGGATCGAAATCGGACGATAATTTGTCAGCAAATTAGAATCTCCTTTTTTGAAAACAGGAACCACCTCTGCAATCTTCAAGGAATTAGGAAATTCTCCTTGTTGGATACAGGAGTTGAAAATGCTGCTTAAGAATGGAGAGATTACTGTATTACTTAATTTTAACAGTTTATTGTCTATGTCGTTTTCTCTAACTGCCTTTTTTATTTTTATATTGCCAATAAGTGAGTAAATCTCTTCAGGAGTAGCAGGAGAGAAAAAGAACGAGTTAGGTGAATTGGGTAATAGAGGAGAGGTTGATTCAAGCAATTTAATGTTTTTCCCTATTTTTTCTCCAATTGTCGCAAAATGAACATTGAAAGCTTCACAAATTTTTTGAGGATCATCTATCATATCATTGTCGGTGACTATCTCACTGGGGAATGTATTTTTGGTTTTCTTCTAATTGGCCAGCTCACCAACAATTTTCCACAGCGTACTGAAGTTACTGGTGTTGTCGTCAATCAAACCCTTGTAATACGCTTCTTTAGCACTCATAATTTTTCGATTTAAAGCATTTCTTTGTTTTTTGTAATTTTCGAAAATGTCTTTATCAAATTTCTTGTGTAATTGTTTGTAAAGTTTGTTTTTTTGTTTGATCAAATTTAGTAGTTCACGTGAGAGCCATGGTTTTTTACTAAGCTTTTTTTTCTCTTCTTGAAGCTTTTTTCAGAGGGGCAAATTTATTTACCGTGTTTTTAAACACTTCTTCAAATTTATCAAAAGCATCATGAACCGAATCAATGCTGTCTAGGTTGGCAGCATTTAAATTATTACCAAGTGTCATTAAATAATCTTCTAACTTAAATTTTTTCATGTCTCGAATTAGAAATTGTTTTGTGCTTTTAACACGAGACTTTTTGGTAGAAATAGGCTACAAACAAATGTAGACATATGGTCGCTCAAATCGCACAAGAGTACACCACTAGTGTATAAGTGTTTTGGATCGTTCACGTAAACGTGGTCGAGCAATGTTCTTGAGTGATCTGTTACGCGAGTCGGGAGATCAATGGCACATTTGGTTGAGGTGCTCAAGATATCATTTACATACTTTCGAAAGTTTTAATTGACATTGATTTGCATTAAGTCAATGTTATAGTCACCGACAGTGTAAAAAACCGTATTACTGGCACGTAGTTCAGCAAAAATATCACATAAATTTGTGGTAAAGCATTCATAGTCATTAACAAGTGTAGTGGGATGTCGATAAATTACCCCTATCACTATCGGCCCTGTGGTAGTTTTAACTTCAATCCACATGTTTTCCACAAAATTTAATTCAATATTTATTTCAGTTTTTTGTTTGTAAGGTAAAGTTTGTTTTACATAAAAGCCAACCCCACCAGCTTTTGTAATACTATCACAATGAATGAAATCATATCCAGTAATGTCAACATTAACTATTGGTTGACCATAAGTAATTTTTGTTTCTGATATTGCAATGATATCTGGCGTTTCAGAAAGATTGGCCAAAAGAGTGATAAGCTTGTCAATATTTTTTTAAAAAAATGCATGATGAATAAGTCATGTTAAAATGCATGATGAATAAGTCATCTTTTTTATGTTTTACCACATTATTTAACGACGAAATATCATAATACTCGCAATTGTTAAAAAAGTCGCAATAATTTGAATTTTCGTTACAAATTCCTAAAGTAAAGTTATCATGTCTTGTTGAATCAAAATGCTTGTCAAAACTTGCATCTACCGCTCGTCAGTCGCAAAGCAAACAGCTGCTGACAAGTTTTTTGTTTGTAAATGGAGTATCACTGACTTTAGAAGTCAAGCAACTTTTGTGCAAACTACGCGAGCAGTCAGTGCAAGTTATGTGGTCATTTACAGTTAAGCAAGCTTTCGCACACACAATACAAATTGGTTGGTTCTCCATTTTATCAAGATTTTGCAATACAATTATACATACTGAGACTGCGTTTTTTAAGCTGCAGACAACTAGGCCTATTCAAGGCTTTCATCTAGTCATTGATCTCGTTTAATTTTTAAGAGATTTTTTTATTTGGGCACAGTGGCGTACGCAGAAGTTTGTAAGGGGGGGGGGGGTTGGAGCCGAAAACACAATTGCTCTAAGTGGTCCTGGTAATCAGCAAAAACTTCCAAAATTAGGGCTACATTCAAAAATAAAGTGTTTTGGTTTTAAGAACATTCTATTATTCTATTTGAATAAAGTACATGACGGCGTAAGTATTGTTTATAAGTGGTTAAAGGTTTTTGTTATTATTGGTAAATTATTTTGATAAATATTTAAAACAATGGCGAACCAGAAACTTGATGAAGTAATGGAACTGTTGAACAAGGTCAAGGAAAGACAGGATAAGTATGGAAAAGATTATTTTAAAAAAGACCAAGATACTGCTTCTTGTAATTGTTTTGCAGGTGAAAAGGAAAAAATAAAACAGCATCAAGAACTTATGAAATTATCAACTATTATTGATTCTATTAAAGTTAAAGTTGGACAGTTGGCAGAAATGGTGGAGAAACAGGAACAATATCTAGATGACTTAGAGCAATATGGAAGATCTAATTGTCTCATATTGCATGGGAACAATATAGATCACAGGATAAGTAGCATGGATGTTGAGAAGTATGTGCTAAATATATTAAATACCAAATTAGATTTGCCTACTAGTATTAGTGACTCTGATATTGATATTTGTCACCCTCTTCCTTCTAAAACCAACAAAAAACCAATTATTATTAAATTTGTTCGCAGGTCAATAAGGAATATGGTATACTCGCATAAGAAGAACTTGAAAACATCGAATGGACCCAAACTATCAATTACTGAGTCATTAACCAAAAAAAGACTAAAGATTGTGGAGGAAGCCAGAAAGGTATTTGGTTTTGGCAATGTCTGGAGCATGAAAGGTATTGTATACTGTTCATTCAAAGGTAAGAAACAAGCTATCAATAAACTATCCGATATTAGTAAGATAAGATTTTCTTCTTAATTAACTAGTAATTTTAATAATCAAATTAATACAGTACTTGATTTAACCTTACCACGACACATCATAATTTTCTTTATATTAACCTTAGCTTATCTTTATATAACTATTCATTTTATACATCTAAAATCAATTTAAAATTTGTGTTTTATTTATTTGTATTTTTTTTTACTTTTTGTTTATTTTATTACTTATTATTAATTATTTAGTTTAATTTTTTTTGTTTTATATATATATAATTACTCATTTGTGCAACATAAATCTTAAGTATTATGACTTTGAAAAAACTTGTATGTCAATTTTGCCAAAAAACAATTAGAAAAGACTTTGTGCCTATTCAATGCCAAACATGTTTAGCTCACTTTCATAAAAATGTGCTAAAATACTTAACAACCAAGCAATAGCCTCAAATAATTTTTACTGTAAATGTAATTGTTATGAACATAAAAATTCCCTTATATGTCATATAATTCTGGTAAAGAAAAAATTGTAAGTAGTCAACCTGAAAAATATGTTAATGCTGAAAAATTAAATTCTATCTTTGTTGATGACAGTAATTCTGAAAATAAAGAACATGATAACTTAATTGGCCCAAATAGTCATCACTTTCAAGAGCAATACTTGGAAATTCAATCTACAAAATCATTGATCTTTAATAAAAAAATTTGTAATAGTTTTCTTATTATTTGTGTTAATATTAGGTCACTATCCAATCCTTTAAATTTTAGTAAATTAGAAAGCTTTGTTCATAATCTAAACCCCAAACCAGACATAATTGCTGTGACTGAAACATGGATTCAGAATAATTCATCTGGCCCATACTGTAATCTTGAAAATTATAATTTTATCTCTAACAGCAGAAAAGTTGCCAAGGGTGGTGGAGTTGGTTTGTATATTAAAAATTGCCATAAATTTAACCTAATTGATGAATTGACAATAATGAATGAAAAAATTTTTGAATCAATTTTTATAAAAATTCAATTACATAATGAAAATTTATTCTGTGGTAACATTTATAGATCTCCTTCTAATGACAATCATTTAAACGAAAACTTTTTGAATAATCTTTACAATTGTATCCATAATAGTAATGAATCACTAAACAAATGTTTTATCACTGGAGACTTTAATTATGATTTGTCAAATCAAGATAATGAACATGTATGCAATTTTATTGAAATGATGCTTGAAGGTCATTACTTCCCAGTTATTAACAAACCAACTCGCATCACAGATTCAAGTGCAACAGTATTAGACCACATCTGGACAAATTTACACCAACAGCAAATAAAATCCGGAGTCATTTTAAATCCACTTTCTGACCATCTACCAGTATATATGTGTTTTAATCTTAATAAACAGAATTTGTATAGACCTCAACAAAAAAGATCTTTTACCTCCCAAAGTATAACCAAGTTTAATGAAATGTTAGAAAATATTAATATTAATGCAATACTAAATGAAACTAATCCTAATTTAGCATTTAAATTATTAATGGACAATTACAAATCTACTTTTAACTACTGCTTCCCTTTCATCAAGCAAAATATTGAAAACAAAAATAAACAGCCATGGTTTGATAATGATCTTTATTTATTAATGCTTAAAAAAAACAAGTGTTTTAAAAAGTTTCTGAAAAACAGGAGTGTTTTAAACAAAGCTAACTTCAATAAAGAAAGAAATACAAACAATCGCGCCTTACAAGAAAAAAAACAGAGTTATTTTAGAAAAACATTTAAGAAATTAAGTAATAATTTAAAAGAGACCTGGAAAAATATAAACAAACAATTAGGTAAAGTTAAATCATCAGTATGTTCTTCCATATCCATAAACAATAATTTGGTAAATGACTCTCTCCAGATTACTAATTATTTTAATGATTACTTTGTCAATGTTGCAAATAATTTAATATCAGATTTACCCCAAACATCTCATAGTTTTCAAACATTTATGCAATCTCCCACATTGAGCACACTTTATCTCTATCCAACTAATTTAACTGAAATAAAAAAATTAATCAGTGACCTTCAGCCTAAAAAAAGTACTGGCATTGATGAAATTCCCCCAACTATTTTAAAAAGCACACCAGACAATATATTAATAGCTCTGACACATGTGTTTAATCTTTCGTTAGCTTGTGGTGAATTTATCTCTGACTTTAAAACTGCAAAAGTAGTACCAATTCATAAAAAGGGTAGTGTAACTAATGTATGCAATTATCGCCCAATCAGCTTACTTTGCTCCATGTCAAAAATATTGGAAAAGTTAATGTACAATCGTGTAGTATTATTCTTAAAAAAACAAAACTTTTTTTATAAATATCAATTTGGCTTTAGAAAAAATCACTCAACTAGTCACGCAACTTCATTATTAATTGAAAATATTGCTGAAGCTTTTGAAAACAAAGAACATGTATTTGGCATATTTCTTGATCTATCTAAAGCATTCGATACCATTGATCATAAAATTTTATTATCCAAATTATGGCATTGTGGAATTCGTGGTGTAGCGCATGATTGGTTTTGTAGCTATCTTAGCAACAGAAAACAATTAGTTGAAATAAATAATATCTGCTCCAATACTAAGTCAATAAAATATGGTGTCCCACAGGGTTCAATTTCAGGCCCTTTACTATTCTCAATTTATGTAAATGATTTAAATAATTGCTTAACCTTAGGAAAATGCATTATGTACGCAGACGACACTAACATATTTTTAAAAAGTAATTGCTATGAAACCTTATATGAAGCTGCAAATAAGGAGTTAGGGAATATAGATAAGTGGCTTCTGGCAAATCGGCTATTTCTAAACACTGACAAAACACATTATGTGATCTTTCGCACACCCAAAACAAAGCCTCCCTCAAAAAAACTGACAATTTCAATTAGAAATAAATTTATCTCTCAGCAACCAAAAACGAAATTTTTGGGAATAATATTTCATGAACATTTAAGTTGGAAATTGCATATGGACTTTGTTCTACGAAAAATCTGCGTAAGTTATGGTACTATCAAAAAAATTTCAAAACACTTTGACAAAAAAACTTTGCTTGTATTGTATAACTCCCTGATAATCAGTCATATAAGATATTGTATTACAACTTGGCATATTGGTAATAAAACCACAGCCTCAAAAATTCAACGAATCGCTAATAAATTCATACGATTAACATTTGGATTACATCATAGAGCTAACGTAACTGACATCTTGCGAAACAACAACGTAATGACAATTGATCAAATAACCGAATTAGAAATAACTTGTTTTATGTACAAATATATAAAGGGCATGATACCACCATGTTTTGATCATTTTTTTCAAAATAACCTGGTAAGCGACAATTTCACTAAATGTACAAGAAGCCAGTCCGAATTCTATCCTTCATTTTGTAGATTAAATGTAACTAAACAATCTTTAAGATACAGAGGTCCTCTTGCTTGGAATAAAGTCCCAACAAGCATTAAACAGATAAAATCATATAGTAAATTTCGTAGCCTACAGAATTTCAAAAGCATCTTATTGCAACGTAATTTTTAATGGTAATAGACTTCATAAATTTTAAAACTTCTGCTGTTGGTTTTTTTTTTTTTTTATGTTTCAGGTAACTCCACCAAATTGTACAAAGAAATTGAAGGTGATAAAAGCCCGATGCGACTTCAAAGGCAACATCCAGATCATTTCGGCCCATCCAGTTCGTTGAAAATTCACATAATTTAATTATTTTGCACCTATTCTTGTTCACTATTTGTATGTTCTATCTTATGCATATAAATTTTTTTTTTTTTTTTTTGTCCAGCCATATGCTTTTGAAATGGTCCTTTTGACCCGTGGCAGGATTTCTTTTGGTGGGTTTCTTTGCCTGCCTGACCCTTTTGGTCCAGACTCTTTTGGTCTTTGAGTTTGTTGTTTCTCCCACCCATGATTACACAACATTCTCTGACTATGGCTCGGATGTGTGCATTCATTATCTTCTTTTCGCTTTCCTTTTCTTATTAACATCACATCGCTTTGTTCAAAGGTACAGCGACCATGCACAACTTACGTTGTGCATGTAATAACGTACTTCGTTTAGTCGCTGCTTCCTTATTCACAATCTTTATTTCTACATGCACTATGATTAATTTCAAATTGATTGTGAGTAAAAATGAAATAAATAAATAAAAAAAAAAAACATCTTGCAGTAGCATTGAATTTCTTTTTACCAAATCGTAAAACTAACGATTGAAAAGGCAAGTGCATGTAATTCAACCATGACAAGAAACTTTCCAAATTAAAAGCAACTCGTGTAAATAATGAGAACAATAGGTGAAAAATCAAACAAACCAAAAATAACCTTACTTAACAAATATTTAGTTTTTTTACAGATTTATATTCAAATGCCTGTTTTTTCACTTAATCTGTTTATTACGTCATCAGAGCAAGGTGTGTGGCTCCTATAAATGTTTATTAATGTTAATTTTAAAAGTTTACAGTAGACCGCACAGCGAATTCCTCTCTTCTTGGCTTCAAATTCTTCAACTATAGGGAAGCTATCCGAGCCTTCCCCAATCACACCGCTGGCTTTCACACACGTCTTATGGTTTATAATATACATTAACGATATGAAAGTATAACAGGCTTCCACAAGCCAACGACCACAATTATTTACTAAACACTACAGCCCAAACGGTGTAGCTAACGATACAACCAACGATGCATCCAACGATGCAATTAACGATACAACCAACGTGCAGTCGCAAAACGAAATTTTCCCAAGTTTCGCTTGCGATCTAAAAACTCACTCTTCAAACTATAACACTAAACGAAATCACGCACTGAATCACCAACGACTGAAAAGGAATAAATTTACCAACATCTCAATTTATAGTGTGCTCGCCACGTGTAAGTGAACCAATCAGATTTCATTAGGATCACTGCACGTGATTCGCGCAAAAGGCAGTGACCGTAAACAATATAATTAATTAAGAGGTTTCAAAAAAGACTTCTATACAGTTAATTAACTTTTTCAATTACAGTACGAGTTCTATTTTTTTTATGATTTTAACAAATAATGCAAGTCCATTTACCAGTTGTGTTTCGTAAACACGTTTTTAATCTGCGTAATGTGGAAAACAATTGTTTACTAGTGCATGTTATCACTGGAAGAGTTAACAAAATGGTCATCAATGTAAATATGTTTGGAAAAGTATCGGAACTCCTTTGCTTGATGCTGCTCAACGCATCAGTTGGTCTTTCTGCTGCATTCAACCAAAAAAGTTTCCTGTACCATAATATCAGTTCAGGCACTAATTCTTCCGAAGATTTCGTTAAATCATTTTTGTAAAATTTTCCCAAAACTAGAATACTTTCAATTTGTTAAGGAGTTGGTCCACTAGTTGGATCAGCAGAAATTACAAAATGAAATTCACCAATAATCAATTTATGGGCTCTAAATCTTGTTTCGAGAGTGACAAGAAAGTTATCAAGAAATGGAATAAAAATCCCTACTCCAAAATGCTCTTCATCTGTTGCACCAGCAATGTTGCATCGATTGGTCTGTCTTGAAGTAAGACGTGGTGTTTTTAAAATAAAATCTTCGGCTTTGGCCGTTTCTTGCGCAAAAATATAGAGCTGGTGAAATTCATATTCGGCTTTATCTCTAAGACATTTCAATTCATTTGCAATATCATGTACAATGTTGACGGCCTCAAGAAGGTTTATCAACTTTTTTTGCTTAACTTTGCACAAAACAACACTGTATCCAAAAACTTTTGTTAAAACTAAGTGAGCAATGCAAAATTTACTTTGCCTAATTGTCGATAGCCACTGCAGAGCTCGTGATAAAGTTTCTCTGTCTGGCCATGCTGAAATTTCTGCCAAGACTTTTACAATGTTAAATTGTAAATTTGAAAAAGTACTAACACTCTCGTGTCGATCGACCCATCTGGTGGCACAAATTTGAACAAGTTTTTAAGCTTTTATTGTTGACGAAATTGTGTTGATGGACTTGTGTAAAATATTTTGACGTTTTGGAGCATTAAAAAAATTGTGAACTGAAGCTATTGTTCCCATGCTTAACTTTCAATATTTTACAAGTTTGAAAGTTTTTTTTACAGTGGCAGCCGTACATTAGCTAACTTTGACGCAATTTAAGCGATAGCAAAAATTGATGCACAAGCAGTAATTAAATTTAAAAAGCGCGGTAAACAATA
Organism: Diplosoma virens; assembly: GCA_963680785.1. Taxonomy (NCBI): domain Eukaryota; kingdom Metazoa; phylum Chordata; class Ascidiacea; order Aplousobranchia; family Didemnidae; genus Diplosoma; species Diplosoma virens. The sequence continues at coordinate 45,306,978 of OY796883.1, read as the reverse complement.
GAAACGAAAATTATATTATTGAAGCCTACTTATTAGGCTACTATGTATATATGGCTGAACACCATTCCTCAAGGGGGGTTTGGATCCCTGAACCCCCCTTGCGTACATCTATGTTTGGGCATCACTAGAAAGACCTCGGTAATTAGCGGTATCTGCATAAAAAATATCTAGTTTGTAATTAGTAACAGTTGTAGGCCTAAGTAAAAATAGGATGTTCTTGTTTAACTTAAATCCAAACTTTCCGGTTTAGTTTCAAATTTGGCAAATTTTATTTTCAAAGGTCCAGTTCCGGTTCAGCTCCGTTTCGGGTTCAAGGAAAGTCATTAGCGGTTAATACAAATTTTCTATTTTTGTTTGGTTCAATTCTTTATTTTATAAAATATTTTTGCAAGTAGACCTGGCCTACAGAAACCAATAAAATGGCTCGTGAACTGTGACCACAGACTAAATGATTTGGGAAAAAGGGGCAAAACGAAATGTTTAGATCCGTGAGATAAAGTAAGAGTCATAATCTTGCTTGAAACAAGAAGTAGCAGATTAATAACATTATTATGTTCAAACAGTGGCGTATGCAGAAATTTATGAAAGGGGGGGGGGGGTTCGGAGCCCAAATCACGATTATTTTTTAATTGGTCCTGGTAATGAACAAAAACTTCCAAAATTAGGCCTATATTTAAAAATAAAGTGTTATGCTTTTTAGAACATCTTGCAGTAGTATGAATTTTTTTTACCAAACCGTAAAACTAACCATTGAAAAGGCAAGTGCGAGTGCGCAAATTTAATTCAATTATGACGAGAAACTTTTCAAATTAAAAGCAACATAAGCAACGAGTAAATGATGAGACCAAAAGGTGAAAAATCAAGCAAACTAGAAAATAATCTTACTAAACAAATATTTAAAGTTTTTTATGGGCTTATATTCAAACGCCTGTTTCTTTCACTTAATCTGTTTATTACGTCATCAGGGCAAGGCGTGCGATTCCTGTAAATGTTTAGCAATGCAAGTCCATTCATTCTAGCACGTTTTTAGTAAATTACAGCCAAATTAAGACTATGGGGTGCACAGCAAACGTAAACAGGTGTAGGAATAATTTCCCTGATATAGGTAGGCTTGGGCACCATTCAATGTTCCACTCGTAGCTGTGACCCTATTATACCCTTGACCGCGCATTTTTGAAACATCAATACCAATGTCCGATAAGTTGTTCAAAATTGTTGAAGCCAAATTCTTGCCTGATAGATTTGTTACGTGTACAAACTAGAGAAAACTTTTTCAATAGAAAATTTTTCAATAGCAAAGTCACCACTTACGTATAGAGCACAAAGAGTCAATTATTTCTAACATTATATATATCGGTTGTTTCGTCAGCCAATACTGAAAAAATCTGAACATGTTAATAGAGTCGAACAATCGCTTATTTTTTTATTTTTTATTTTATCTCTATATTTATTTCCTAACTCGCTGGAAAGCGAAGGAGGCGCTAATACATAGGGTAGGCAATCACCCCGACCTGCTTCCGGAGATGCCAAGATATTGCTATCCGCTTGTAATGTAATAGAGATATGATTTTAATTTAGAACTGCTTGCCAAGACTACCAAGCAGGGGAAAAGTGCCGTAAAGTGTCTTTCCCAAGGACCCAACAGAATGGCGCGAGTGAGTTTTGAACCGAGACCATGAGTACGGCACTTTAACCACTCAACCACGCTGCTTAAGTATTAAGTCATTGCAAATATTTATAATTTCGTTTTGCATTCTTGGGCTGATATACTGAGAGTTGCGTCCGGCAGAAAGAGAACCATACTTGAAGACTTCATCATGTTTTATTCTTTATCGAAGTAAAACACGCAAATTTCCGTTTTTCAATATTATCTTCTAGATTTTTTTCTGATTCGAAGTGAGTGGACCACTATTCCGATGTCCTCTTAAAGGAATACCCTGTAGACCACAGAGTATAATTGTTTCTATAATTGGTGTGATTTTTCTTCGGTTTTCTAAGATTGTTTGCTTCTGTTGCTGATTAAGTTGAATTTCGATGCTATCTTGTTTTCCTGATAAGATTGACATAAGGGTCTTTGCTGCCACCACACTGTTGCGGTGATATTTTGTGCTCCGGTGGTCTGCAAAGCGTTCAAACGCATTTTTTCATTTTTGAAAATTTACCGCAAACAAAGTTCCTAGAGGTTGGCTTCCAACTCCACTACCTGCTTTACTTTAAAATAAAAAACAATATTTGCCAAAGGCTCCATTTTCTAAATATGAGTACGCTAACCACTTGAAGCGAATAAACTAGCGTACTGAAACCGTAAATTTTGGTGACTGATTGCGGTAATTGGAAAATTCAAAGACTGATCCAGAATCCATATGTTTTTTAGCATTCGAAGTCTTTCTGCTTGAGTACAAGTATTTTTTATACAAAGTGAAATGCCATTTGACGATTATAAAACTAGATTTTTTGTCGCTCTGTCTGCGTCTGGAGTCTCACCTGGTTCTTCTATCAAAATCTGCAGGCTGTTTTTGCTACAAGCCAAGTCATTGACGGGAATACTTTCTTTGAAATTTTTGCAGTTGTTACTACGAGCTTTTTTAAAAGTAAAGTCCAACAAACTTTTTCTCTTTTTTTTCGGGGAAAATGACCAAATGACTGAATAAGGTCGAGTCTAATTCGAAGAAAAACCGATTGGAGTGAGAGTTTGTTTTACGGAGAAACAGAGTTAGTTTTAGAGAGAAACTAATTGGTTGGAAAGAAACTAAGTTCTTCTCGAGCATCTTATTACATCGAAAAATATTAAAAAAATTTTGGGCCGTTTTTGGGACCGCGAGAACAATTTGCGCGGCGTCTTTTTTTCATTTTATCTTTTAGAGCAACTAAAAGCGCCTTTACAGCCGTACGTCAGTAAAATGAGCGTCAATAAAACAAACAAAGATCACGCTGAAAAAAAGTATTGTAAACACCTGTAAACGCACCTTAATTTTGTTTCTTTTTGACTCTCACTCTAATTAGTTTTTCTTCGAATTAGACTTAACCACTAAATGAATTAATTTTACATTAAAAAACTATGCAATCTGAAATCTCTTTTAAATTAATTCTTGGTAGAGTAATCGTATATTATCAATACGAATGGACAGGATAAAAAATTTTGTACTAGTGTAATAGTATTAACAGATGATTTCGAAAGCAATAGCGTTAAACTGTTAACTATCAAAGAATTTGAGCCATAACAATAAAGTCATGCCTCATCCCTTGCAAAACGCAGTAAGTGTAAATTTTTTAATTGTTTTAATTTTTTTAATGTATTATTTTTATTAATTTTATCTCTATATTTATCCTCCTGACTTGCAGGAAAGCGTCGGAGGTGCTAATACATAGGGTAATCAATTACTGGATCTGCTTCCAAAGATGCCAAGATAATGCTGTCCGCTTAAAATTTATTAGAAATACGACAGAAATTTAGAATTGCTTGCCAAGACCACCAAGCAAGAAAAAGTACCATAAAGTGTCTTTCCCAAGAACACAACAGATGCCAGGATTTTTCGAGTTATAGGACAGATGACACTAAAGAGTACCATACCATCTGTGGCAATGTGCATCAGGCATGCCGAACCAATGCTACAGATGGTACTCTTCGGTAGTGGCGGCTGGCAACTAAAAAACAAAGAGCCTCTGCAATCAGAGGTGCCGGAAAATTTTTTGCCGGGCAGAACAAAATTTTAAAAAGGGCACTTTTTTGGTAGAAAAGACACTCTTAACACAAATTTTAAGTGTAGGTATAACGTAAAAAACTTTTAGGAAATACTTTTAGGAAGACCAAAAAAATAATAAGGTCAAAAAATATTATCTTCCTGACTCGCAGGAAAGCGATGGGGGCGCTAATGCATAGGGTAAGCAATTACCCAGACCTGCTTCCGGAGATGCCAAAATATTGCTGTCCGCTTGTAATTTAATAGAGATATGACTGTAATTTAGAAGTGCTTGCCAGGACCACCAAGCCGGGGAAAATGCCGTGAAGCGTCTTTCCCAAGGACACAACAGAATGGCGCGAGTGGGTTTTGAACCGAGACCGTGTTGGTCACGAGTCCGGCGCTTTAACCACTCGACCACGCTGCCGACACTGATATACCGGTTTGTGTGTTTCCCGTTTCCTCTTGAGTCAGCACCGACGTGAACTGCTCGATAAGGCAACTGTGTTTTCTCATTCTGTTTGATTTTTAGTTCGTTTTATTTATTATTTATTTTTTTCACTCTTCTCTTCATTACGCTTTGCATCATCGGTTATTAGTTTTTATTTAAATTAAACACTCTTAGTTATTTTGACTTTTTCTTTATCGAAGCCAGAAGCACCTTATTCGACTATTAAACAATTTTAAAATAAAACAAAAAAATCTAGATTTGTTGCATTCGTTTTATTTTTCTTTTTTCGAAAAATACTTAACTTAGTATCAAGAAATTGTCTAATGTTCGCTGCCTTAGATTTTTGAAGCGTTTAAAATAAAATAATTAATTTTGAATCTGTTTTTTTATTTTTAAATCATTTATAACTGTTCAATTTTTTGAAAAAATTCGTAAAACGCTTACGAGACGAAAACTATGTAAAAAGAGACAAAACAAAGTTTTAGAGATGACTTAGTTCCGTTTTTCACCAAACTAAATTCTTACTTTTGGCCGTTTATACTGGCGTATCAAAATAAGTTGATGGGCCTTCATGCTATGAGTAATCTCAAGCTAGTTTTTCTACTGACGGAAATACACAATATCAGGAAGTAAAGCAATCTCTTTGTGTAATGGTTCAAATAAAAACTGTATAAATTAGCCTATTATTGATAGTACAAGATAAAACAAATTCTTAAGCAAAAATAATTTAATTGGAAATGAGTTATTACGTTTAGTTTTAAATTTTTATATAGCCGTTTGGTTTTAATTCTTCAACATTGTATGTAATTTGCATCATCTATTCAACGTATGTAGGCTAAGAAAGGAGAGATTCTAGAAATTGTTCTAAAAAACTTGATGATTGTTTAGACGGCGAAACGTAAATTAGTATATTTTGTTGTACGTTCACCAATCGCATACAACTTAATGTTAATACTTTAACGTGCTTTAGCGCTATAAATGTTTGTCCAAAGATTGATAAGCAACTTTTGTAGTTTGTAAAAAAAATATTTGACTATTTCAACCTTTAAAGTGCGTTAAATTGGAAATAATTTATAAAATTTAAGATTAGCAAAAAAATACAAGATGTACCAAAAGTATCAACAAGAAAATGTAATTGGATTCTTCTACTATTTAAACTTTTATTTAATAAAAGCTTTTTAATTAAAAAACAAGACATATAGGGGAGCCAGGTCTGGTTGTCCTTTGTCCTGGTTGTCACATTCAATTTTTTGAGTATTTTGAAACCTTGTGCAATAATCACTTTAATGTTCAATCACGTGTCTTTACCTCTTTGTTTGTCAGATGTGGTTTGGCTTTGATTGAGTAAGTACAATTTGAATAAAGTTTAAAATACTAATTTTTGCTGAAAATTTAAAATTTTTTGTTTTTATTCAAGAAAGGATAGAAGCAACTAGGATAGACGTATTATCAACATCGATATGTCGTTGGAGGCGTAAAAGCATTGGCACTTTTGTAAAACAAGTCTTTATTTAGCTGGTAGTACAGTTTTTGTATTAGATTTAATCGAATTCAAGATGGCAGGTCTGTACAGGTTGTCACAAAAAAATTAGTGAAGGTTGTCACACTGTGATACAATAAGTGTAAGCCTACTTTGAAATCCTTACTTTTTAACGTTGACAGCAAAAAAATTGTTAAATTCTTGCTATTAAAATAGTGTTTGCTTCATTGTCTTGGCTATTAAAATAGTGTTTGCTTCATTGAGAAACGTTGAAGCATATTTACAGCTTGGGAGATTTGAGACATCAAATGAAGTCTTGTCCAAAACTAAATAATTCTTCTTACTGGTTTGCTTTTGAGATATAGGGTAACCAAAAGTAAGTCAAAATTTAACACGCACAAAACCGATAATTGTAAAAATATTTTAAATTTCCAGTGAGAATATTATGTTTTTATTTTACTGTTTAGGAAAGTTATATATATATATATATATATATCGGTGGCGTGCGGTGACATATGAGACTGGTCATGCAGTTGGTATGCCAAATCTGGTCATGCAATTGGGTATTTTATTGATAGTTAATGGGTAGGACATGCCATATTTTATGAGTAGGACAAAAAATTGTGTTGGATTCTAAGACATAAACCAATTTTTATCCCAAAATTGTGGTGTTCTCTAAAAAAAAGGTCTTCACTTGAAATCAGACTCAGGTTTTCTACTTTTCGTCCCAAAATCATGGTGTTTTCTAAAAAAAAAGACCTTCACTTGAAATCAGTCCACGATTTTACACTTTTCGTCTTAAAATTGTAGTGCTCTCTAAAAGAAGATCTTTATCTCGGATCAGCCTCACATTTCTCCATTAAAAAATAAAGGTCATCGCGCAACAGTTCGTTGGTCATGCAGCGCATGACTTGCATGCCCTGACCGCACGCCATGATATATATTAATATATATATATATATATGTAGAGTAATTATAATAATGCCGCGTAATTATACAAGGAAAAGTGAACGAGGCATAGCTAAACCTGATGAAATGTTGAGAGCAGTTCGACACATTAAAAGTACCGGAGAGAGTATTCGAAAAACTGATGAGAGTAGTTTTGGTATCAATTACAAAACACTTTCACGTTATACAAAAAATTTTCTGGCAAAGAAATTGAAAGAAAAGATTCATTTGCAACAACAACTGTGGGGTACACAAGAAACAGGAACGTGTTTACAAATGCACAAGAAATAATGATTGTTGAGTATGTTTTAAAAATATCGGATATTTATTTTGGATTATCACCAAAGGAATGCCGAAAACTTGCTTACAGGTTTGCTGAAGCTAACTGTATAGAAATACCAAAAAGTTGGTATGACAAACAACAAGCTAGTCCTGATTGGCTTATATATTTTTTTAAAAAAGACACCGGCAATTGTCACTCCGCACTCCAGAAAGTACAAGTTTAGCTAGGGAAAGTAGCTTTAACAAAAACAATGTTAATTCTTTTTTCCAAAATTTGAAATTACTTTTGATTAGGCATAACTTTCAGCCTTTGGACATTTGGAATATGGAAGAAACAGGCATAACTACCGTACGTAAGCCTGATAGAATTATTGGAAGACATGGAACGAAACAAATAGGCGCTATAACATTGGCTGAGCGAGGTACATTTATTACTGTAGTAGGCACCATATCAGCAAGTGGAAATTCTATTCCTCCTTACTTTATTTTCCCCCGAGTAAAATTTCAAAGGCATTTCCTTAATGGAGCGCCACCTGAAAGCAAAGGAGGTGCGAATCTATCTAGATGGATGACAGAAGAGCACTTTTTGGACTTTTAAAACTTTATTGAGCATGTTCGCTGCACCCACGAAAAACCTTGCCTTCTTTTACTAGATAATCACGAATCGCATATATGCATTAAAGGATTAGACTTCGCTAAAGAAAATGGCATTGTAATGCTTTCATTTCCGCCTCACTGTACTCATTGTTTGCAACCGCTGGATCGATCTATATACGGACCATTTAAAAAATGTTTTGATACAGTGGCTAATTAATGGCATCTTAATAACCCCGGTAAAGAAATGACTATCTATGATTTGCCAGCTTTGGTTGCAATTGCATATACAAATGCTGTAACGCCGTTAAATATTCAAGCAGGCTTTAAATCGACTGGGATATATCCTTACAGCCAAACATTTTCTGACTCGGACTTTTTGCCAGGATATGAAACTGATCATGACCTTTTATTGCCAGCAGCTGGGGAAGCAGGAACGACTTCCAACAAGACTCCGGAAAACTTATGAGAAGATCAGCTATTTGGCAATAACCAGATTGCAAATAGCACTGCTGCTGATATAGAACAGCAACCTTCAACATCATCAGATGCAGCTGTAAATCCTTCCAAGCAAGGATCGGTAGCGCTGAGCAGTCCGTTGTTTAGTAGATCAGAAAGTATATCTCCAGTTCAAGTTCGTCTGTTTCCAAAAGCTTAACCGCGCAACAATAACAAAAGAAAAAGGTCGTCTAAACGAAAGTCAGAAATCCTGACTGACACCCCAGTTAAAACAGCCATCGCACAAGCAAAGTCCAGCAAAAAGGTGCGCTTACCTAAGATTATACAGTACAATACAATTTGTTTTATAAAAATAGTTCGTTCACAAGACAAATAGGGAAGAGAAAACCAACTGCCCTTGCTAAACAACAACGGTATCGCCTGGTATGTATGGACTCCTACTGCAATAGCAAGTCAAAAGAGATTTGGGTGCAATGTTACACATGCAAAAATTGGGCACATGACAAATGCATTTCTTTTTCTCAAAGTTATGTGTGTCATAACTGTGATACCGATGAAGAACCAAAGAGAAATTAATACCTCAGTGTAACTTGTTCAAGATGAGCGTAAAAACATTTGATTTTTTCATTGTAAAAATAATCAAGTTGTTTTGTGCTATTACATGTGCAAATTGCTTGCCTATTTTGGTTACTTATCCTTCCTTAAACACAGCTAGTGTAACTCTGATCTTATTTGATTGTATCCGGCGCTCAACCGTGAATCAAAAATAAAACATCTTCGTAAACAGCTAACTGGACAAAAAATACGGTGCTATTTTTACTTGACATGCATATAATATTTTTGTATTGTTTTTTTTATCAATAAATTGTTCGTTTGATTTTGGCGTATAGCAAAATTTAGAAGCAACTGAGTGAGTGTCAACTCATAAATAGCTGTGAGATTTTACCCCAATGCTTGTGACAACCAGGACAGATTTGTTCAAGTTGTCACACTTTTTTTGGCTGTTTTAAAACTGTCCAAAAACATGTTTATTGTTGCTGAAAAACCAAAAAAATACTCTAAGGTTATAGCTGAAGACTTTAACTAAAAAAAAACCAAATTGAAAATTGACCAACTATTCGCTGGATCATAAAGTTTGAAATTTGTGACAACCAGACCCGGTCTCCCCTACTGTAGTTCCGCAATTCTTAACCTTTTTTAGTGGTGACCTAATTGTTGAGCAAAAGTAGAAAGTAAAGCTTTGGTAATCCAATCTTTTTTACAAACTTTATTGCAAGCATAAATATCTATATTTTTGTCCCAAAAACGTAGTGATCTCTCTTAAAAATAGGTCATTACTTTGAATCTTTCTTAAATTTCTCAATTTTTATCCTTATAAAGTAGTGATCTTTAAAAACATAAAGGTCTTCATATTGAATGGGAGTCGGTGGATTTCTTGATTTTCGTCCCTAAAAACTTGAGATTTAATATTTACCCAACTATAGTAGTCCGCGACTCAATCAAATTTAACGGTAACTCACTTTTCGGTCGCGACCCAGGAGTTGAGAAGCACTGCTGTAGTTAACACACAATGTGATTAAGTGCATTATTTACACATGCTTTAATCATTACTTATATTTTATTTTTTGTGACCTATTTATTTGATTTTAATGATTTTTGTGGCCATTCTTTTATTTAGTTTTATTTGATATTTACAGTAGACCTCGGTTAATCTGGATTCGGTTAATGCGGAATTTCGCTTAACTCGGATAAAACTGAAAGTACAAATGATTTTCTATATATAGTGTAATTCTTAATAAAAAGCTTCTGATTATCCAGATCTTTGCTTAATTCGGATGATTTTGTCTGTTAAATCGAATCCGGATTGACTGAGGTCTACTTTAGTTTTAAAATTAGAAAACGATTTACTTGCTTAAAAAATTTTTTTAAAAAAAGTTATTTTTTTATTGAGCAATAAATTTAGAATTTAGTTTAAAAAATCAACTAAGCAATTTTGATTCGGAATGAAGCCCCTTTTATTGCTTGATAAGTTTATTTGAAACTATTGTACATTAAAATTTATTTTTTAGAATTAAATTATTAATCAAAACAATGTCATTAAACCTTTCTACTTCAAAGACCGTCACGCACCACTTGGTATCGACTTCTTCTCTTTTGCAATATGCAAGAAAAAACAGGTTCTATTTTTGTGACGTCATTTTACAAGCATCCAATCTAAGCTTGTCCGCCAATAAAATGGTTTTATCCGGTTGCAGCAAATACTTTGAAAGGCTATTTCAACATGATTTAAGAAACAAAAACAAAAACTTTGTGGACCTCCCGGACATTGAAGGAGAAGTACTGACCCTTCTGGTTGATTCTGCTTACTCTGGACAAATATCCTTAAACAGTGAAAACGTCTCAGAAGTAGTGGACGCTGCGGACCAACTTGAGTTAAATGAAATAAAGAAATTCTGCTTTGAATTTTTAACAGAGTGCTTAACACCAACTAATTGCTTCGCTGTTTTAACAATTGCGAATCGCTACCGAAATCTCAGTTTGAAAGATCAAGTTTACAGATACATTAGCAGCAATTATCAAACTGTCGCCAATACAAAATCATTTCAAACAGTTTCATATAATGAACTGTTTCCCTTGATCTATCAATTAAAGCAAAGATTTTATGTAAACGAAGAAAATTTATGCTCATCAATAATAACTTGGGTGAAGTACGACGAAGAAGCAAGAAAAGGTCGCACAACCACGCTCATGAAGTTTGTTGATGCAAAGCAATTATCTTATTGGTTCCTCAAAGATTTGCTTGTTGAAGAATTAGTTCAAAGTAATCCGTACTGTTTGAATTTTTTTAATGAAAGATATCAAGCGTTGTGCAAGAAAGGCACCAAAATACTTAGTTTTGGTGGCGAATTCACACCCACCAAAGTAGCAGTTATTCTCAGCTTGGACAACCAAGTAAATCCAACGTATCCAAACTTACCAATTCCTATTCTTTTACATCGTTCATTGAAATGGCAGAATTCTGTTTATGTCATCGGAGGCCAGGCAAATGGGTGTCCATCACAAAAAGTTTTTCAATTAGATTTAAATCAAACCGAATCTATGTGGAAAGAAGTTGCTCCACTGAACGGAATGAAGCTCGACATCGGAGGCGCTGTATTTAACGACTGCTTGGTGGTGAGTGGGGGCTTCAAGCTTACCGCATCAGAAGCGTATGACGTTACTCGAAATAAATGGAATTATATTTCTCCATTACAACAGAAAAAGTATGGAAACGAATTCGTGGTCTGTAGTCGATATTTGTACTCATTGGGAGGATATGATGGATGTAATTACTTACCCTCGGTAGAAAGGCTGGACGTATCGAATGCATTCACTTGTTCTTGGGAATTCGTTGCATCAATGCAAACAGAGAGAAGTTGGTTTGCAGCAGCATGTTGTAACAACGTCATCTACGCAATTGGTGGAAAAGATAAATACAGTAAAAGATTAAAAAGTGTTGAAAAATACTGTTCCGTTGCAGATAGATGGGTTTATGTAAGTGAGATGAATGTCGAACGATACGGACATTGTGCTTGCGTTTTGCAAGGTAAAATTTTTGTCATTGGAGGTAGGAATTCCGCCAATGAGCCTGTAAAAGAAATAGAATGTTATGACGTAAGTCTTGATGAATGGAAAGTATTCGGATGCACTGAAGATAAACTTGTTGATAACGCAATAGTTGTAGTATAGATAACTATATGTGACACGATTCTGGTCGTATCTTTTAAAATTGAACTTATTGATGACGAGTATTACCATGCCGACCAAGTATATTTGTAACAATATAAACTAAACTTTATATTTTTATATAATTGTAATTAAAATTTTTGTTTTTGTGAAATGGCAATTGTAACGTATCGAATTCCAATGAGATGTGCTAGTCGATTATTGTACTGTAGATTCGATTAACCTTTTTACCTTTACGTTTTCTTATTTTTTGAAATAAAAAAACTTAGCTATTTAAATACTTATCTACGAATTAAACTTGAAATATTTTATTGAAAATTAGATCAACGATTTAAAAAAAATAAACACGTTATCATCATTTATTGAACTCCGGGAAAAGGAGCAAAATTTTAAACCAGCCAAAAGTCACAGCAGACGTTGAATCTGCACAACCTAAAAAAAGCAAAAAAATCGAAAATAAATTGAAAAAATTAAGCAGAAAAATAAAAATAAATAAATAACAACGCTAGGAAAAAACGAATAAACGCATGCAACCTACTTATACCAATCAAAGATAAAAAAAAATAGCACTGCACTGAAAAATGTTTAGAAAATCGTAATAAAAATTCTAAAAATTGTCAACCGACGATAAAGCATTGCATCCAGAAAAAGCAAGCGATCAGGATAATTACATAAACATTTTACAAAAAAATAGAACAATTTTGTAGAGATTGTTTTAACCAGAAAAATGAAATTCAAAAAAGAGTCTATTCTCGTGTCTTTGATTTTGTAAGTAGGTTGTGTAAGAGTATTTTGGTTTAAATTTACCAAAAAAAAATGTTTTTTTGACAAAATTATTTTTGCCTTTACTTCTATACTATCAAAGTTGTTTTCTAGGGATGTATCATTGTTTGTTGATATTAAACATAATTCTCACCGTGTTCAGTTTTATTGGCAAGGCGGCGAAAGGCAAACAAATTAACCTTGTAAACTCATAGGCAACAGGACGCAATGAGCATAAACGAGCCTTCTTAGAAGAATAAAAATAGACCATTTTTTTGTTTAGCAACCCACTATATATTCATTTCTTTTTTTATATCTATATTTATCTTATTGACGGCAAGAAAAGGCGACGGAAGCAATTACCCCAACTTGCTTCCAGAGATGCGAAGATATTGCTATCCGTTTGAAACTTTTTTATTTGGATCTTTGGTTTTTAGTTTAGAGATATTACTGAAGTTTTGAGGTGCTTCATTGCCAAGACGCCAAGCATAAAAAAATGCCGTAAAGTGTCTTACCCAAAAATACAACAGAATGGTCCGAGTAGGTTTTGAACCTGAACCAGGTCAATCTCGTTTGCCATTAATCAGGGAGCTCTTGACCACTCAACCACGCTGCAAAAAAATTAAAAAGATAGCAAAATATCTACTTCATTTGAGAGAAGATTTTATAATTATCATTATTATCTCTATATTAATCCTTCTAACTCGCATAAATAGTCGGAGGCCTTATAATTAGAGCAAATGTTTCCTCAGAAAAGTGTTCATATATAGATAAAATTTGATATACAGTAAGTCAAGCCCGTCGTCCTGAAAGCTCGAGAGATATGGAACTTGCACTGATAATCGAAATCACTGTCATGAACTTTACTCGGGAATCAAAAGGACCAGTTAAAATAGGTAACCCGAATACCAGCGCTAAACTAAAGCTATATTTATTTTTTATTTGTTTCGACTCAAAAAATACTTGACGCTAGATTGAAGTTCTTAACCTGTTTTTTACCAATTTTTCCATATGGAAACATGGAACATGGTATAAACTACCAACTAGCTGGGTCTTCTTTAAGCCTTGCCACGTTTGTCCACGAGCGACTGAGATACACGCTTTTGGACCAATCTCCACCGACATCGGAGATCGAGTGGCTGTGTGTGGACGTTGATGGTTATAAAATAGTCAACGTCTACAAAACACCGCCAACGCGATTGCGAACCCTGAATCTCCCAGTGTTTCCTTACCCCTGTCTTTACGCTGGCGATTTTAACTGTCGTCATGCTGACTGGGGTTACGACGACAACAGTCCGGACGGTGAGTGCTTGGCTGGCTGGACAAGTATTAATTGTCTTGCCCTCCTATATAATGCCAAGGACGCTGCCAGTTTTTATTCTGGCCGCTGGAACACTGGTACCAATCCGGATCTAGCTTTTGCTAGCGTAGGTCCAAACAGTCGCTTACCGGATAGACGTGTCCTTGACAAGTTCCCCAGGTCACAACATCGACCTTCGCTTATTACACCACCAAGGTTTGCTATGGCAGTGCCAAGCATGCCTGTTAAGCGATGGAACTTCCGCAAGGCCAAATGGAGTCACTACATTGCTTTGACGAATAAATTCGCAAAAACTTTGTTGCCGCCTGATACACTTGATGTGGATGCGGCTTACCAGGACTTCTGTAACACCATTAAGAAAGCATCCAAGAAGACTATCCCACGCGGGTATCGAAATACCTACATTCCGTGTTGGGATGCAGAGTGTGAATCCCTTTATAAAACCTTTTTGCAGTCTCCTCAGGGAGACGACTCGAGCTTGGCTGCTACAGCTCTGCTTGCCAAGCTTGACAGAAAGCGGAGAGATCGATGGTCCGAAGCAGTTCGGAGCATTGACTTCTCACACTCTAGTCGAAAAGCGTGGAGTATTTTGAACAACCTTACTGGTAGGTCACGACACTCTCCTCGTCACTGTCCCGTTTCAGCCGATGCTATTGCATCTCAGCTGGTTAGAAATGGGAAATACGAGGCTGTTGACCGCAAGTCATCTCGACTTGTCTTTCAAGAAGTGTCTGACCTTTGGAGGGACACAACACCAGACGCAGTAAATATCTCTGACAATTTCTCACAGAGAGAATTTGCTGCTGCCCTTCAACATTTAAAACCAGGTAAAGCTTCGGGACCTGATTCCATCTGCCCCGAGCTTATACTCCATGCCGGAGCTGCTTTCAAGTCCTGGTTACGTGACTTCATTTCTTCCTGTTTGCGCTGACTCAAAATTTCCAAGATCTGGAGAAGAGCGCTTGTGGTCGCGATCCCAAAACCAGGAAAGCCCTTGGGTGACCCAAATAGTTATCGACCGATATTTCTGCTCTGTGTCCCCTACAAGATCCTCGAGAGGCTTATCTACGCCCGCGTTGAACCATTAATCGATCCACTGCTCCCTAAAGAGCAGGCTGGGTTCCGACGCGGGAAGTCAACCGTAGATCAAGTTGCTCTGCTAACCCAGAACATTGAGGATTCTTTTGAGGCTAAAAAGAAGGCCGGTGCCGTATTTATCGATCTGACAGCTGCTTATGACACTGTCTGGCACCGTGGCCTTACCTGCAAGCTGCTGAGACTACTTCCGGATAAGCACATGGTCAAAATGATCATGGAGCTTGTCCGAAATCGAAGTTTTACCCTTACCACCGGTGACAGCAAGCAAAGCAGGCTACGCCGTCTTAAAAACGGCGTTCCTCAGGGATCGATCTTGGCTCCCCTCCTATTTAACATCTATAAGCACGACCTTCCTTCCATGATTTCCAGAAAATTTGCTTATGCTGATGATCTAGCATTGTTGCACTCTTCTGGAAACTGGAAGGACTTGGAGGGGACTTTAAACTAAGACATGTCCACACTCTCAGCGTATCTCCAGACTTGGAGGTTGAAGCTCAGTCACACTAAGACGGTGACGACAGCCTTTCATTTAAACAACCGAGAGGCCAAACGTGAGCTAAAGGTCTACAACAACGGTGGACTTTTACCGTTCTGTCCAACCCCTACTTATCTTGGGGTAAAACTGGACAGATCGCTTACGTTTCGTCACCATTTAGTGGCATTGCGCAAAAAACTATCCTCGCGCGTCACACTGCTGAGGCAACTCGTGGGCTCGGGATGGGGTGCTGGTGCTAAAACACTACGCATAGCCACCTTGTCTCTAGTCTACTCAACAGCTGAGTACTGTGCGCCAGTCTGGTGTCGCAGTGCTCACACTCGCCTCATTGACAGTGTCTTGAATGACGCCTTGCGCATGGTTACTGGATGCCTGCGTCCCATTCCAACGGACCACCTACCTGTACTTTCAGGCATCCAGCCAGCTGAGCTTCGCCGAATGGGAGCGACACTCTCCTTGGCTTACCGTGGATGTCTGGACCCCGATCATATTTTGCATGGTCTGTTAAGTGGGTCCTCAGATACTCGCCAAGTGAGACTAAGATCCAGAAGCCCATTTGTGCCAGCTGCGCGGAATCTCTTGGACAACCTTGCCAGACTTGGCATCCGCGCTTCTGAATGGACAAATCTTAAATGGAAAACGGAGTACTGTGAAAATGCTTCCAGGCTCCGTGCTTTTGTGCCCGAGACCGGTTCCAGGCCTGTCGGGATGGGCTTACCCCGAGCAGCTTGGGTTAAGCTCAACCGCCTGCGGACTGGTGTTGGGCGATTCCATTCGTCCATGCACAAATGGGGTATCGCTCCTTTACCGAATTGCGAGTGTGACGCCTCTGAGCAAACCGCAGACCATGTACTAACAGCGTGCCCTATACATCGGGCACCACATGGAGCACGAGGTCTGACGTTTTTGGATGACGAAACTCGATACTGGCTTAATGACATGACTGCCAGCATCTGATCCAGGCAGTGCAGCAGTCTGGGGTAGTAAAAGGATAAACCGTCGGCCCCAGTCCTGTTTGTGTCTGACCTGGAGTGGATACCTCTTCAAACGACGACGACGACGACGACGACGACGACGACCGTCTTGACAAATTTGTTTTGTAGTTGACTCCAAATTTTATAGAAGTACGCAGGAACTCACTAAAACTTATGTCAATGAAAAAGCAAAAATCAACTTCAGTGCATTTTTGCTTCATTTTTAAACGTCAATTATAATTTAAACGAATTTTTTCCAGAATAAATGAAAGTCACAAGATATGTAGCATATATACGATAAATTTACTGATAAACTCGGCGACAGTTTATTGCTGGGCAAAAGCAGGAGTGAAACAAAAAACAAGATTGTACATCCATAGTAAAAAAAAGTTATATAGCTTTTATTTTTTACTTCAAATTTTATGGCAAAGTATGTAAACCACAAAATATAATCCGCCAATTCACCTTCTCATTTCAATATTGTTTCTTTCATGAATAAATGGTTTAGCAATACCAAATCAATAGAAGTTTCCCGTTTTGCTGATAACGCTATTTTGTACAGTATTAATACAGCAGTTTGTTCTTATTTGCATCCAATAGATTTTTTAAAAATTGATCATCGAAAACAAGATAGAGCAAAGGTCAAAAATAACGTAAAGCCAACTAAAACTCGCTGGAAAGCGATGGGGGCTCTACACCAGGGTTTTCAACCGGTGAACTACAGAGCATAAATCAAAATGAAAGCAATATATATAATGAAGTCATTATGATCGAAAAATCGGAAACAAATTCCAAGCGAGGACCTTTCTTTATGTTTTCGGGACAAAAATTGAGAAATCGCAGACAAATTCCAATTGAAGACCTTTTTTTTAGAGATTACCAGATTTTTGCGATGGAATTAATTATACTTGGACCAGATTTCTTGATTTTCATCTATAAAAAGTAGTGTTTTTAAAAAAAGGCCTTCACTATGTTTCTGTCTTGAATTTTCTGATTTTCATCCACAAAAAGTAGTGTTCCCTAAAAAATTTTAAAAAATATAAAAAAGGTTTTCACTTTGAATCTGTCTAAAATTTCTTGATTTTTATCCCTGAGGAGTAGTTTTTTCTTTCTTTGTTTAACGGAGATTAACGGGAACTGGACGGTGCACTAAATTGCCGGACATGTTTCCTTCAGCCAGGTCACCAGGTTCTTGTGTCGACATCTGAGAGAGCACGGGCTCCATTTAGATGGTGATAGATGGGGCAAGATGTTATTACATGCTCAGCTTTCTGCTCCTTTGCGCCGTAGAAGCCATGCCCTGTTTGCGCTTTTCTGAGCGGAATAGACCAACGTCGGTTCGGAGGCGGTTAAGCGTGACCGACGCTGTTCTAGAAAAGCTAGTTCCCGGAAGCGCTGGGCTAACATCTTTAATAAATATTTGGAGTCCAGAGGCGCTTTCTCGTCACTCAATGCTTCATTTATTTTCCGCCTATCGTGCTTCACTGGTGCCTGACATGGCAACGTCGTTCAGCAGTTTTAGTGCAGCAGGCACAAATGGGTGTCTTGATTTAAGTCGCCGCAGCTTTTCGCGATGTGGAGACAATAGCCTTTCATGTAGGAGGTGTTCTGGCTCTGAAGCTCGGCGAGCTAAAAAAAGTACGGGATTTGACGACAAAGCTCGGTTGGTTGGATGACTGATAAGATAAAAAGATTGTCCGTTGGTGTGGGATGCCAGCATCCGGTCACTATGCACAAGACATCGTCAATGAGCTTGTCAATAAGGCAAGTATGACCACTGCCACAAAAAAGTAATGTTCATTAAAAAGAAAAAGCAAAAGAGACTCGATAAGTCCAAAAAAGTAGTGTTCCTCAAAAAAGGTCGCGAAACAATGGACTAACGTTTTTTAAAAGTTTCGCGGTACACTTGAAAATGACTCGCGGCGCATTACTGTGCCGCAGCACGCAGGTTGAAAAACACTACTTTGAATCTTTTTTCTCTCTCGTTTGTTCGAAAGTCAGTAATGAAATTTTTTCATTTAACACGAAGAGTTTTAATTACTTAATCCTTTCGTCTAGCGATTCTCTCGTTGGCTTTTTTCAGTAAATGCGAAGTGTGACCGATATCAATCTCTATTTAATCCTTTATTGGGAAAGTTGTTCTCATTTACGTACGTTCTATCATAATCTAGCGTCACATGACGTGATCTCAGACAAGCGCGCATTTTGTTTTCATTTCATTCTCTTCCACAGTCATTCTAATCGAAAATTCCGTTAAGTTGTTCCAGTTGATTGACACGTGCTGGAATCGTTTCGCGCCAGTATTTTCATAACTGAGAGCTTTTCATAAAGACGCTTGCCCCAAGCATCATTTTCAGTATTCGCAATGTTTTTCGATTAATTCAATATTGATTGTGTTATTCCAAACATTTTTTACAATATCAAGTGATAGTAATTAGTGACTTTAGTGGTAACAAAGATATTAACTTTGAATTTAGCGGAGAAGCAATTAAAACAATGCTGCTCTGGTTTAACTTTAGTAAAAATTGTTGTCTATACAGTTTAAGCAGCTTTAGTTTGACAATAGCAGCTTAAGTTGATTGATTTTGAAAGTTTATTTGCTAGCAAGTAAGATTAGAGAAGTCATTTTTTACGAATTGTGTTTGAATAAAATTGATCATTAAAAAATGTTGACATTTCGTTCCATTGCAATCCATAGGAGTAAAAAGCATATTATTATCAAACGAACTTATTATTTTATACGCCAAACACATAAGTTCATTCATTTACCATAACTCACTAGCGACCATTAGTTAAAACTAACTCTGTAATGCGGAGCGCAACTACATAAAAGTTGTGCATCTCTGTACTAACTTATTTGACAAGTTAACAAGTTGTTGGGGTTCAGTCGCAGTTCTTTTTTTTTCAAGTTCAGTTCTGACTTAAAAAATAATAACAATTGATACGGGTTTTCGGATCCGCTTCGGGTTCTGGTTTTAAGATGAAAATAGACAAGATTTATTTTAAAAAGTATAAAAAAAAATGCAAAAGCGCCTATTTAGCAATTATATATGTATATAGTTTATATTGCAACGATATATCTATATACAGTAGATCATGGAGATTAGTGAATACTTTTTACAAGGGTTAGACCTACTTTATTTTATTCTATTTAGTTTTATAATTAATAATACTTACAGTTTACTTAAAGATAGTATTACAGCATGTTAAGTTGATTATATTTTTATAACAATTGATCAACACACGACTTTGTTAGAGAACACAAACAGAATAATTTTAAAATTGAGCCCGTTTTTTTGTAAGTCAGTTTCGGATTGGTAATGGGTTCGGGCTTAAGTTTTAAAAAACAATTCGGACCTGATTCGGCTCAAATTTATATAGAGAGAGAGTATATAGAAGTTTTTTTAATTTTTCGTCGGTGTTTATCAGAAAAGTACTCATAGACCTCAAGTCAGGCGGTTAAATCAAATTTCAGACCAAAAAATTTACTTCAACATTAATTCTATTTGGACCAACAGACTGTTTCGTCTGCCTGGGCTCATCAGGCGACGGTTAGAAATCTGAAAAACAAAACAAATGAATAAAAATACAGTTTAAACAAAGCGGTTGAATGCAGGCAAAAAAACGTAAAACAAGAGAAACTACAATTGTGGTATATTTTAATCAATGAATGAATTTTATTGCCAAAGACAGAGTTTTTTTACGTAGCTTGCTCTATTAGAGGTTTACGATAAATCGTTTTAGAGGTTTACAATATCTAATGCCTGATGAGATCCATAAGACCAAAACTGGCTTGTCGCATAATAATCATCCTTTTTTATATTGCGTTTTAGTTTTGCTTAATTTATTGTTCCTATTAAACTCGTAGAAATTATATTTGATCGGTTATATTATAATCTCTTTTAAGAATTCGTTGTTCATGTTGAGAATTGATTTTATACATGTTGAATCCGGTTTCTCATGGATTCCTGTTAAATATTTTTCACATTAATTTGTATTGATTAAAAGTTATAGTAACATTTCTTGATTCTAAGAGAATTTGAAATTATTCTACGCTCTATTGCATTCGGTTCGCCCTGGATTCTTTATCATCAACCTCGCTACGGTGTTTGATTTCTGATGACGTTTGGTTTACGCCCAATCACACTAACGTAATCGTGCGGTTTCCGAGTCAATCAGGATTTCCAGTGCCGTCTTGCGTTTGTTTAGTGTTTTGAGTTTTCTAGTTACGTAATTTTGCTCTTTAAATACAATTTCTTTTTTGTTCTCTCTATCTCGTAATGAAAATTGAGTTTAACGAGTATCTAAGAAGAAAAAGAAAAAGTTTTTTCATTCGTACATTTGCCTCGCTTAGTCCGAAATTTATTTTTTATCAACTCTTCTCTAATTTGTTTTTTATTGATGTGCTTTTCGATGGCTTTTCATAATATTTTCGATGTAATTTATTTCATCTAATTTGATGAAATCCAAAATTGAAATTTTATTAATGCTGTTCAATGTTGCTTTAAGATATGTTTTGATGTAATTTATTCGAAATGGTTCGATGAAGTCCGAAATTCAAATTTTTAAACTATTTTTCTGATTATTTTTTCACTATTCACTGCTCCAATTTTAATTTAAAATAGTAGATTCTTGGTTGGAATTCCTAATTTTTAATAAAGTAACTTTATGAAATTCTTGTCTTGATTTTTCGTGCTACCATTGGTCTTAGAGCCTTACAATAACTTATGCCTGATGAGGTCCATAAGACCGAAACAAGACTGTCGCATGATAATCGATCTCTTTTTCATTGTGTTTTAGTTTGGCTTATTTTACTATTCCTATTAAACTTGTTGAAATTACATTTGATCGTTTACATTGCGATCTCTTTTAAGAATGTTTTGTATTTGCTTTATTGTTAGAAAATAATGAATAAGTTGAAAAAGTTTGCATTAAAAAATACTTTAATTTTTGATTAAATTAAATGCACGGAAAAACACGGTGAAAAGATGCTTAAAAAATGCATTAAAAATAACAATTTTGAGAGTACAAATTAAAATTAAAGCAGTAAAATTTTTTTACTGGGTATAATTTAAGATTATTGTTAGCTCGATGAGTATAAAATGTAGAGGTGAGTTGTGTTATTTGCTGATCAAGAAAGTGGGTAAAAATAAGATTTAAAAGTAAGATAAACCGAGTGTGTAAATCAGTAAATATATTTATTAAGTGCCAGAGTGGTTAAAGTTTTGTAATTTGAATTTACTTTGACGTCGACGTTTTCAGATCAACTCTGAACGTTTATTTAGTAATTTTTCGGAGTCAACCTAAAATATTTGCAATTTTTCCGATAAGCATAAGTTGCATGTTTTTGAATCACACTGATATTGAGTTGGCTGGTGTACGATGTTCCATCATATTTGTGGCGATTGCCCTGATTGTTTTAATTTACAAACGGCTTTTGATAATTCAGTTGAGTTAATTTTTCTATTGTGTTTAAAAGATTGGTTATGATGATTACACCAAAGTTGTTGTTTCACAACTTCCATAACAGAATTTGCCTGCTTCATAAGAAGTAGGCTTTGTATATTATGGAGTTTTTGCAACATTTTGCATTTATGTAGTGGGCAATTTTTGTATAATCTGCAATTGCCTTGCTTGGTATTTATTTTGTTATCTGGATTGTTTAGGCGTTAGATGTTTTGCTTATTTTATTAATTATAGATTTGATATTTGGCATACTACTACAGCTTAACTTTAGGTTACTTAATATAGCTCAACTTTATGTATTTAATACTTAGCAAAATACGTAAAAAAAGTTTGTCCTTGGCAACAAAATTCATTTTTCGAATAATACTACAACTATTGTTCTCTTGTTGTTTTACGTTTTTTCGCCTGCATTCATTCGTTTGTTTAAACCAATGGTTCTCAACCGGGGTGCCATTTGCGATTCGCTGGGGTGTCGAGAGCTATTGCACATTATTTATTTGTCTAGGAAAAAGATTGAATGCTGTGATGTTATTTTAAGGTATAAACTTCAATTCATTTTGATAGAAAAGTGACCTTCAAGTTCATGCTTAGGTGAAAATTTGAGATGGCTTCGAATAATTGCTTTACATTGACAATGACGCCATACCAACTTTTCAGTTCAGTCAGTTACTGTTCAAAATCATACTGTTCTTTTCAAATTTTAAACAACAGTGAAGCCTCATTATGACGTTTCATACTATCTCATTCATACTCCCGCTTGTATCAGATAAGTTTATTCAAGGAAGATTAATTTGCTGACTGAGAAGAAAATGAATAATTTGATAGAGAAAGAAACAAAACGCAGTGTTTAAGGTTTTTTTTGCAATAATACAATGGAGAAATTTATCACGAGGAAAAGAAAGTTAAGCATTGATCAAAGCGCATTTGCAGTTGCTGAAAGTGAAAGTACTGGTAAGGTTTCAGTTTCATTTGCTGAAACAGAAAGTACAGGCAAGGGTACCGGTACATTAGAAAAAAAGAAGAAACACCGGCTATATTGCAATAGTTATTTGAATTTTGGCTTTACTTGGTGCGGCGACGAAGAACAACCCCTACCAGAATGTCTTACTGTGATACGAAATTGTCAAATGAGGCCATGGTGCCAAGTAAATTGAGTAGACACTTTTCAAAAAAGCACGGAAATCTTTCTGACAAACCGGCAAGCTATTTCAAAAGACTTTTGGAAAGACGAAAGCAACAAAGTGTGACATTTCCCAAAACTTTTCAAGTTTCTACGAAAAGTCAACATGCCAGCTATTTAGTAGCAGAAATGATAGCTAAAAATTCAAAGCCTCACACGGAAGCAGTAAAAGTAATTTTTCCTGCTTGCAGTGCGATAGTGAAAACAATGTTTGGGCCCGAAGCTGAGGAAAAAATAAGACAGATTCCTTTGTCAAATGATACCATTCGCAGACGTATTTGTGACATGACAACGGATGTACAAGATACTGTTATTTCTTCTGTAAAGCAAAGCAAAATATTTACGATGCAAGTTGACGAATCAACTGACATCAGTGGAAAAGCTCAATTAATAGCTTTTATCCGGTTTGTCAGTGATGGAAAGATATCTGACCAATTTTTCTGTTGTAAAGAACTTAAAGAAAGAACGACTGGTCAAGATATTTTTGATACTCTTAGTAAGTATTTGGAAAAAAATGAATTAACATGGAAAGAATGTGTAGGACTGTGTACGGATGGAGCTCCATCTATGATTTGGTCAATCAAAGGATTTGTGTCACTTGTAAAAAAAGTTAATAGTGAAATCATAACAACCCACTATTTTCTTCATCGTGAAGTGCTTATTGGAAAAACATTGAACTCGGACTTAACACAAGTCTTGAAAGAAGTTATAGAAATGGTAAACTACATCAAAGCTAGACCACTTAAATCACGATTATTTACAAAGCTCTGCAAAGAAATGGAAGCAAATTATGAAAATCTTCTGTTACACACCGAGGCAAGATGGCTTTCACGTGGAAAAGCATTGTCACGAGTATATGAGCTGAAAGAGGAGATGTTAGCTTTTTTTAGTCTTGAAAGACAAGGAGAATTTTGTAATTTGCTTTGCGATGACAGCTGGAAGTCCGAATTAGCATATTTGGTAGACATCTTTGACCACTTAAATAAGACAAATTCCAATATGCAAGGCAAGAATAAAAATCTCTTATCTTCAGCAGACAAAATGAGAGCTCTACAAGAAAAATTGAAAGTGTGGTCATTACGAATACAGGAAGGAAACTCTGACATTTTTTTTCATTTTTCGAAAACGAATAACAAAGAAATGGTTTCATCGGTTATTAAACATCTCAAGTCTTTGCAAGATAAAATTGAGAAATATTTTCCAACACTGAAAAATGTCCTGAAAATTTTCCAACACTGAATATGTCCACTGAAAACTATAAATTGGTAAGAAATCCATTTTTACCCCTGGATACCCGTTGTATTTTGAATCTGAAAGAAGAAGAAGAACTTATTGACATACGTAACGACGGTAACATTAAGCTGTTGCACAGGGAGATGCCTCTGGATGAATTTTGGATTAAAATTCAAAATGAATACCCTAACATTGGAGAAAAGCCATTAGTTATTTTACTTCAATTTTCCACAACGTACCTAAGCGAAACCGCATTTTCCGTTTTAACAAACCTAAAAACAAGAAAAAGAGAAATTTTCCACAACTTGACTTGTTGTGGAGGAAGAAATGCGACTAGTATTATCGAATGTGCGCCCCAACATTGAGAGAATTTGCGCTAAAAATCAAGTACAAATTTCGCACTGACTTTTAAAATAAATTAAATCATTTTTATGACATTTTTAGTGTTCTGTTTAGCTGTTATTAATCAAAACTGTTTCAATAGAGTGTTTTGATGCAAACTTTACTCTTAAAATTGATTTTATTAGAATCGGAAGCTCTTAGGTTCAACCGGGTGCCGCAAAACTTTTTTGGTGGTTACAGGGTGCCAATAGCTAAAAAAGGTTGAGAACCATTGGTTTAAACTGTATTTTTATTCATTTGTTTTGTTTTTTCAAATTTTTAACCGTCCCCTGATAAGCCCAGGCAGGCAAAAAAGTCTGTTAGGGCACAAGTAGTAGATAATGATCCATTTGGTTGGTGTTGTAACTTCATCACAGGCGCACTGACGTCATCAGTGGTGAAGAGTGGCGCTAGAGAGCAGTGGTGGAGGTGGATCTGAACCTTATTCCGAATCCTATTTCGAATCCTTTTCCAAATCTTATTCCGAATCCTATTCCTAATCTTATCCTAATTCTATTTCTAAGCCTATTTCGAATCCTATTTCTAATCCTATTCCTAATATTATTCCTAATCCTATTCCTAGTCCTATTCCTAGTCCTATTCCTAATCCTATTCCTATTCCTAATCCTATTCCTAATCCTATTTCTATTTCTATTTCTAATCCTATTTCTAATCCTATTTCTAATCCTATTTCTAATCCTATTCCTAATCTTATTCCTAATCCTATTCCTAATCCTATTCCTAATCTTATTCCTAATCCTATTCCTAATCTTATTTCTAATCCTATTCCTATTCTTAATCCTATTCCGAATCCTATTCCTAATCCTATTTCGAATCCTATTTCTAATCCTATTCCTAATCTTATTTCTAGTCCTATTCTTAATCCTATTCCTATTCCTAATCTTATTTCTAAGAAAGACGCTGGTTTTGAGTTCAATTCTTATCGAAGACAGTATAAACCCTAACCCTAAGAAAGTCAGTGGTCCTGGGTTTGACTCCCATCCAAGACAGCGAAGCTGTTAAATCCTAATCCTAAGAATGTCAGTAATCCTGAGTTTGACTCCCATCCAAGACAGTATAAATTTTAGCCTTATGAAAGACAGTAGTCTCGAGTTTGATTTCTACCAAGACAATCGTATAAACCCTAACCCTAAGAAAAACAGTGGTCTTGAGTTTGATTCCCTGCCCAAGACAGGACCAAGACTTCAAAACATGACATAAGATTATTTCAAGACATTCTGCAAGCTTTTAAATCAATAAAGTCAAACCGTTTTCTGATTTAGGCACGCATAAAATGAACCTGCCTAACCTTTTCATGTTTTTTAAGCGCAAGTGAAGCAAACCTGTCAAGCCGTTTCCTGATTTTAAGCGCACAATATTGTATTTATGTTCAATTTCTCAATTTTTTCCTAAAAAAGTTTGGTTTTTAGATAATTTTATTCAATTTTAAAACATTTTTCTCTAAAAAAACCTTGATTTTATTATAACTTGGTTTAATTTTTTCTAATCAATCTTGATTTTTTATAGCTATCTTCAATTTTTTTCTAGGTAAGCTTGATGTTCGTTAAACAAAGTTTAACCAATTTAAATTTATTACAATTAAAAACCCTTATTCAAATAGAATCTTATCGAAATAGAATTGGAAAGAAAAAATAACGAATTAAAATAAAACATATTTAAAACTGCAATTTTTTTTAAGTTCGACAATTAGTACGTCCCGAATTATACTATCAATTATTAAGTTTTACTTCAAGCTTCTACATCTGCCCAAAAGCATTCAAAGACATTCACCTATAAAAAGCTTTTTCTAAAAAAAAGGAACGGATTGTTTACGAAGCGAAATAATAGCAAGCAAGCGGAAAAAACTGATAAACTTTAAAGCGATTAAGGAGTAAAATAATAAGGTCTTTTGACTGCCTTACAAAAACAACTCGCAAGCAATTCATCAGCATTACGAAGCACGTTACGAAGTTGGGCATCTCTGCTTGAAAGATTTAAATAAAACAAATAAAGAAAACATGGTTATTTCTTCAAACCAAACCCCCTCCTTGATAGAATCTGGTTCTATCAATAAAAATTAATTCAAAAAGAATAATATGTATCAAACTATTGTCATGGGAATGCACAAACAAACATATACGAGCTTACGAAAGGATTAAGGAGGCTAATATGAAACAAATTTTACAGTAAAGACAACAAAAAACATTAAAATTTTCACAATTCCAGCGGGCAAATCTGTGTTATTGATCGAGTCAATACGCCGTTGCCGGTTTGAACAGTTACAACTCTCACACGTCCGTCTCGACCAGGGTGCACTCGGAGCACTCTACCTAAAGGCCAATGAGCTCTCGGGGTGTTAGCTGATAAAACAAGAACAACATCATTAGTTTTTAAGTTATTACGTTCAGTACGCCATTTTACTCAAGCATTGAGCGCCGGAACCCACTCTTTTAACCATCGTGCCCAATAATGGCAAATTAATTCTTGCACGCGCCGCCAACGTTTTGTATGATCATTATGTGTTTTATCAATTACGTCAGGGGCATACGCACCACCTAATTGACCAATTAGAAAGTGATTTGGCGTCAAAGGTACATCGTCAGTGGGATCAGCACTTTGGTAAGATAAAGGTCTTGAATTAATTAAGGCTTCGGCTCCGATGAAAACCGACTGAAGCTCTTCGTCAGTTATGTCAGCAGATTGAAAAATAGCTCTCAGTGCCTTTTTGGCAGATTTGATCGTCGCTTCATGCACCATGGGGGACTGAAAGACCAAGTGATTCTATGATTAGCAAAGCAACTTTGAATTTTCTTATGATTAATTTTAGACCACAATTCTCTTAACTCCTTTTCTGCCGCAGAGAAATTGCCAGCATTGTCTGATACAACTTCAATTGGGTAGCCGCGTCTATTAATCATACGAAAAAATGTTTTTAAAAATGAATCAGTGTCAAGACCATAAGCCATTTCAAGGTGCACTGCTCTACATGCTAAATAAGTGAATAAACACAAATATCGTTTTTGTCGCTTTTTTCCGCGACCTTGAATCGTTATAAAAGGTCCAGCAAAATCAACAGCAATTCGAGCAAATGCTCTTAAAGGTATTTGCACTCGACTATCAGGCAGTGGTGCCATTAACTGTACTCCAGGTGAAGCTCGTGTTCTCTTGCATTTAGCACATTGATTTTGCCATTCTTTAATTGCTTCTCGAGCGCACAAAACCCAGTACTTTGATGAAATAGCAGCTAAGGTGTGGTTGACGCCATGATGCCCCATCTTTTCGTGATAGTGCTTGACTATAAGCATAGTTACCCAGGATTTTCTTGGTAAAATTATGGGACATCTTGCTAAAAATGGCAAATGCTCAGCAAAATTTAATCTACCATTGCACTGTATTAAACCATCAGTCCATAATTTGGGTCTCAACTTCAACAAGACACTGTTGTTTGCAATCTCTTTTCCCTGGCTAAGAGCTTTATATTCTATTGCAGTGTTTCTCAAACCATGGGTTGCGAAGCCTTGTAAATTACCGCACGTAAAAGAAGAAGATCTGCGCGCACAAGATATGAGAAGTGAAGAACCTTCTTGAGATGTCATTACGAATTTAAGAGGAAAATGAAGAAATCGGAATCAGATTCAAGATGAAGACCTTTTTTTTTTTTTTAGAGAACACTAGATTCTTGAGATGACAATCAAGAAATCAGAAACAGATTCAAGGTGAAGACCTTTTTTTTTTTTTTTAGAGATCACTACGTTTTCACTACGCTCAGTCAAATTTATTTGGGTCGCAGTCATCTTTGCAAATCGTTATTTTTAGCGATTTTGGGTCGCAGAAAAAAAGGCTTGAGAAACACTGTTCTATTGCAAAGGCGTCTTTTTGTGTCAGCATTAAAACGCGCGTTTCCACATCATCGATTTCGTCTGATGACAGCTCTCCATATTTTCTATCGACGCACGATAACTTGCAGTTCTCAACAAATCGAACAACGAGCGCAAACAAGCGAACATATTTTAACCAATCCGAGAAACGTTCGGGCGCAAGCCTCCCGAGGGTCATTTGCTTTAGTGTTTACTTTAGTGCTTACAATTTTACGATGATTACTAATAAGAGAAATTTGTCTTTTCTTTTCTGTTTTAAATTTTAGTTTGTTTATTGCTGTCGAAGGCCATTCGGCATTATTCAACCGGATAAATTTCGGGCCTTGCCACCACAATCTGTTTGAACTTAAAAAAGACACTCCACACCCTCTACTGAACAAGTCAGCAGGATTTTCATTAGATTTAACGTGGCGCCATTGCTCTGGATTTGTGCATGATTGAATCTTTCCCACTCTATTTGCCACAAAAGTCTTGAAGGATCGACTACAACCGCGAATCCACCACAAAACGTTCATGCTATCAGTCCAAAAGTTAAAACTATTTATAGAAAAATTCAAGGCTTTTGAAACAGTCTGTCCCAGCTGCACCCCAAGTGTAGCCGCCATGAGTTCAAGCCTAGGTATGGTGACAGCTTTTAAAGGAGCAACTTTTGTTTTGCTACAGACTAAACAAGTTGCTATTTTACCCGAATTCGATACAGTTTTTACGTAACATACTGCGCCATAAGCCAGACCAGAGGCATCAACAAAAATATGAAATTCAGTTGTGTCAGCATCGTTTGACATATAAAGCCGTCTTGATACTTTAATTTCTGGTAGTGGCGACAGTTCTTTCAACCAAGCTAAACAGGCACACTTAATTTCATTGTCAACAACCTCGTCCCATGTGTAACCTTTTACCCATATTTGCTGAACCAGAATACGAACTCGAATAGTAAACGGTGTGATAAATCCTAATGGGTCAAATAAAGTGGAGATTTTTGACAACCAAATTCTTTTGGTTATTTTTTCAACAACAGACAAAGACGACTTAAATTCAAAAGTATCGCCTTCCGCTCTCCACCATAGTCCTAACGTTTTCACTGCAGAGATGTTTTCAGCAAGCACGTCAAAAACTACCGCTTTATCATCTTTTGAAATTAAATCAGATATTGCTTTAGAATTAGTGACCCATTTTCTAGCGTGCATACCAGCATATTTCCATATAGCGCATAGATCATTATATAGTTCAATTCCTTCATTTTCGGTGTCTACAGAGTCCATACAATCGTCCATGTAAGTAGATTTCTGTATTGTTGTTGCCGCGCGGGGATACACCGAAGCAAACTTTTCTGCATGCTGTTGAGTGACAAATTGTGCCAGAAAAGGAGAGGAATTTAGACCAAAAACAACTCGGTTAAATTCAAAAACATCGGGTGGTCGAGACTGATCCAAATCTCGCCACAAAAACCTTAAATATTTTTTGTCGTTTTCTGCTACACCAATTTTCAAATACATTTCAGCAATATCACAGACCATAGCGACCGCTCCTTTACGAAAGCGCAACAAAACGTCAATTAAATCACGTTGCAATTTTGGTCCGACATCGATGACGTCATTGAGAGAGAAATTTTCGCATTTCGCTGAGGCATCAAAAACAATTCTCACTTTACTCGTTGGTTTATCAGGTTTTAATACAGGGAAATGTGGCAGCAACCATTGTTGCGAATTTAAGACACATTCTTTTTTTGCCTTTGAAATATAACCTTTGTCAATATATGAAGTGATGAGATTGCAATACGACAAACCGAGATCGTGTTCTTTAAGTAAGCGCTTTTCAATATTTTTTAATCGCTTCAACGCCATTTCATAACTAGAAGGAAGAATCGCAGGATTTAACTTCCATGGGATAGACACTTCGTACCGATCCTCAGTCCATTTTAACGACTCCTTAACAGTTAGTAGCGCTTCATTGTCTTGAGGTTTACTCGCGATTACTTCATCGTGTTCATAATCTTCGATCTCCCAAAACCTTTGCAACGATTGGTCGATCGAGCGCAGCATTACGTCATTGCTATTAGCGTTTTTAGCGAAATAAGTCAAATAAGTTGGATTAAACAATTTACCTTGTGGTAGTATTCCCGTACAAGTCCATCCAAGCGATGTTAGACGAGCTATCGGTTCTCCAGGCGGTCCGCACACTTCTTGTATATTTTGATGAAGCTCTAAATAGTCTAAACCGATTAACATATCAACCTGACGGCTTTTGATGATCGGAAAAGAAATTTTTGCTAAATAACTCCATTTTTGCTTTATTTGCTCCCATGGTACCGCTTGTAAATCTCCAGTGACATTTTTTGCTGTATAAGCTGTAACATCTTTTGATAAACTTCCGTCCAAGCTTCTTAATGAAAAGTTAACGGGCTGCGTTTCAAATCGCTCACACCCACCGTTAAGCACACCTACGTTTATTAACTCACGTTTGCCTTCTAAACCAAGTTCAGCTGCAATATCAGCGTTAATATAAGTTTTTGTGCTGCAGTCGTCTAATAAGGCATTTACTTGGAGTTTTCTCGATGCATGCTCAATTAAAACAGGGATTGTCCTCATTGCAATCCACTCACTTGGTAACGACTTAGCTACCATAGTTCTGTTTTCTATATCGCCTTTTGAGGAAGTGCCCTCGTCACTTTTCTTCATGTTTTTATCAGTTTTAAGCAAGTGATTTTCTTCTTCAATGTTATCTTCTTGGATTTTAACATCCGACTTGTGCAATAAGTAATGATGTAATTTGGGACAGTCATCAACACCACACTTTTTAACCTTTTTACAATTTTGCAGAACATGATTTTTACCAAGACAGCCATAACATAAATTAAGTCGCTTGATTGATTTTCATCGGTCCTGAATGTTCATTCGCTGAAACTCGGGGCATTTTAAAAACATGTGGTTATTATAACATAGCAGACAGCGTGGTGATAATGTTTCTTTTTGATTTTAACCATAAAAAGTTCTTTGCCTGTCTACTATCTTTTCGGGTCTTCTGGTCGCTATTCCGTGAATCGTTTCTGACGCGACAGAGAGAAACTCGGCTTCGCGAAGCACAAATTCACGTAAAGTAAGAACAGATTCTTTTCTTTTATTGTCTATAACCCATCTATGATAATTGGTCAATAAGTTTTCCGAAAGTTTTCTTTGTAGTTTTATGTATAAAGCACCGCTTCCTTAATCATTGTTCATTTGCGCTTGTTGTAAATTTACAATTGCCACATCTAGCAAGTCCGCAAATTTTTCTAATGCTTTAACGTGACCATCCCTGATGGGTTTAAAATTATCTAATTCATCCAAATATAACGCAACTAACCTTCGTTCGCCGCCGTATTTTCGTTCCAAACATTGCTTTGCCACTTCATACGCTTCTTTTGAGTGGCCAAGATTTTCAACAACTCGTAGCAGTTCACCAATTAAACTTTGACGTAGTTGAAGAAGCTTATACTCAGCCGTTGCGGGCGCACTGTCGATGCAAGCATTAAATGCAGCTTTCCAACTAGGATAAGAATGCTTATTTCCGTTAAACTCGGGAACAGATACTCGTTCTAACTGCCGCCACATGTCACGGCCTATTTCAGGAGGAGCACTTAATGATTCAAGTTGTACCTGTTGTACAGTTTTGGCAACTGATTCGTGTTGCTGTTGGCTAACCCACGATGCCACACTTGACCCTGGGTCAACCGCAGAAGATTCGTCCTTTTTTTCTATGATCCTGGTTCTCACTTGAACTTCAATTTTGTCAAATCTTTCGGTCAATTCTTCGACATCTTGCAACACTTTGTCACTTTGAGGTGTCTCTCCTTTTGCGTCTAAAGTTTCCGAGTAATTTAACGACAATTCTACCAATTCATCAAAGCTACCTTTTAGCTTTTCGTGAGCGCTTTGAACCTTGTCTCCCATTGGATACTCTGTCTGTTCAATTAACTCCAATAATTGGTTACAAAATCGTGTAAATTTTGCCTTGCAGGCGGTTCGTGCTCTCTTTTGAGCATTTACATCGGAATTATGTTCTTTAGAGCTAGTTGATATTTCATTGTCTATTTCTCCGTTATGTGACATAATTTTATTCCTTTCAATTATCTTTAGTATCCAACAACCAACCTCTGCTACCAATTTTGTTCGTTTAACAAAGTTTAACCAATTTAAATTTATTACAATTAAAAATCCTTATTCAAATAGAATCGGAAAGAAAAAATAACGAATTAAAATAAAACATATTTAAAACTGCAATTTTTTTTAAGTTCGACAATTAGTACTATCATTAATTATAATTATACTATCAATTATTAAGTTTTACTTCAAGCTTCTACATCTGCCCAAAAGCATTCAAAGACATTCACCTATAAGAAGCTTTTTCTAAAAAAAAGGAACGGATTGTTTACGAAGCGAAATAATAGCAAGCAAGCGGAAAAAACTGATAAACTTTAAAGCGATTAAGGAGTAAAATAATAAGGTCTTTTGACTGCCTTACAAAAACAACTCGCAAGCAATTCATCAGCATTACGAAGCACGTTACGAAGTTGGGCATCTCTGCTTGAAAGATTTAAATAAAACAAATAAAGAAAACATGGTTATTTCTTCAAACCACTTGATTTTTGTTATACTTATGTTCGATTTTTCAAAAATTTTTCTTAGACAAACTTGGTTTTTGTTACTCCTATCTTCAATTTTTTCTAGACAAATTCGATTTTTGTTATACCTTTGTTCAATTTTAAAACTTTTTCTCTAAACAATTTTGACTTTTGTTACACTTGTGCTCAAGTTTTCAAAAATTTTTCTTAGCCAACCTTGATTTTTGTTATACCTTTGTTTAATTTTTCTTGGCAACCTTGTTTTTTGTCATAACTATCTTCAATTTTTTTTCTAATTATCTCGATCTTATTATACCTTTGCTTATTTATTTATTTATTATTATTATTTTTTTTTCAACAATCTTGATTTTTGTTATAACTTTCTTCATATTTTTCTAGACAAAACTTGATTTTTGTCACATCTTTGTTTAATTTTTCTAAGCAACCTTGGTTTTGTTACACCTATCTTCAATTTTTTCTTAGTATCGCTTTAAACAAAGTCGATTTTATCGGAGCCATAAGCTTTTCGTGACGCTCTCATCAGTGGCAATTGCGTCAAAATGGGACGAACCAGAGAAAATCAAGGTATTTATATGGGACATGCAAGCCTTGAGAAAGGCTGTTGAGAACTTAAAAGTTCTGATTTTTCCTCTAATTCTGACCACCTTGTTTAGAACAGCTATTTGCTGTTCAGTGTACCTGCGCTGCAAATACGTAAAGAGCGACTGATGAGAGCGTCACGAAAAGCTTATGGCTCCGATAAAATCGACTTTGTTTAAAGCGATACTAAAATTCTGTACCACAAAGAAGCTCAATTTTTTCTAAACAAGTTTGATTTTTGTTACGTCCTTGTTGAATTTTTCAGAATTTTTCTTTGTCAACCATGATTTCGTTATACATTTTTGAATTTTAAAAGTTTTTCTTTAGGCAATCTGGTTTTTTTACATATTTATCATCAATTTTTTTCTAGGCAAGCTTGATTTTTGCTATACTTATGTTCAAGTTACATAAATATTTCTTAGCCAACCTTGATTTTTGTTATACCTTTGTTTAATTTTTCTTGGCAACCTTGTTTTTTGTCATAACTATCTTCAATTTTTTTCTAATTATCTCGATCTTATTATACCTTTGTTTATTTATTTATTTATTATTATTTTTTTTCAACAATCTTGATTTTTGTTATAACTTTCTTCATATTTTTCTAGACAAAACTTGATTTTTGTCACATCTTTGTTTAATTTTTCTAAGCAACCTTGGTTTGTTAAACCTATCTTCAATTTTTTCTAAACAAATTTGATTTTTGTTACGTCCTTGCTGAATTGTTCAGAATTTTTATTTGTCAACCATGATTTTGTTATACCTTTTTGAATTTTTAAAAGTTTTTCTTTAGGCAATCTGGTTTTTTTACATATCTATCTTTAATTTTTTTCTCCAAGCTTGATTTTTGCTATACTTATGTTCAAGTTTTCAAAAATATTTCAAATGTGACATATAAGGCCGTGTCTATTAGAAGGTCATGGTTGTACCTATGTTTAACTTTTTTCTAGACAAGCTTGATTTTTTGTTACAACCTTGTTGAACTTTTTTCTTGGCAACCTTGACTTTTATTCATAGTCATTTTTAAAGTAATTGTTAAAAGTTTTAAACAAAAATTTCTATTGATAGGTTATTCGTGTTCAATAAACAGATGTTTCATAATAAAAAAGTCAAACCGAATTAAAACATAGTTATTATTTTTATGTTGTATGAATTTAATTTCTAGTGTTAACATTTAATTGTTTCAAAAATGAATTCAGTTCCAACTACGTTTAATCTTTTGGTCTTGTGAATT
The DNA here is from genome assembly GCA_963680785.1 of Diplosoma virens. Classification (NCBI taxonomy): domain Eukaryota; kingdom Metazoa; phylum Chordata; class Ascidiacea; order Aplousobranchia; family Didemnidae; genus Diplosoma; species Diplosoma virens. Next base: position 45,272,138 of record OY796883.1, on the reverse strand, counting down.
TTTAAACCGTGCAAAAGTCGAAATATTTGCTTCTGTGCAACAATTATACAAAGAGTTTGACAAAATTACAACATTTGCGCAATTAAGAAAGCAATTGTGACAAAAAATTTGAGACTAAATTGTTGCTATGCATTGAAAAACTGGTAAAAAATCTAACATAAAATAGAATTTTTTTGGGATTTGGTTCTAAAAACTAACAAACTTCTGCAACGAAGAAATGTACACTTTTCAGGAAAAATTTTTTAGATTTTTTAAGCAAGCTAGTGTTTTCGTAACTTTAAAATGCAAGACACTTAGAAGAAAGGTAGGCCTTTCAAAAAGTTAAATTTTTTCACGTAAAAGGAATCTAGTGTTTTTTATACAAAAAACTTTACAATGTGCGATTCTTGAGAGAATTTTTAAGTGGTGACAAGTAGGCTCAAAGTTTTACAAATTTTTAACACCTAAACCACAAAACCTCCGTCTGAAAAATGTATAAAATTATATTTGTGGATCTAATTTTAATATCAATTAATGAAGTTTTTTGGTTAAAATATTTATTTGGAGAAAGAAAACTAAAGTATTTTTTGGTTAAATTAGTGCAATAATTTAAAACTTGACCACAAAACGTTGTTGCGGAAAATGAAATTTAAAAGTTTAATTTTTAATACCCGTAGACGTTTTCTTTGACATCGTTGATGTCCACACCTTTTTCTTAGAGGTTAACAACGTTCAAGATAAAACACTAAATTTATTGGTTTCTTACTTTATTTGTGTTTGTTACCCCAAGCAAAACCGTATTTTGAAAGCAAAGTTTTAGGTATTTTTTAAAAATCCTGCTTTTTGAAGAGTTTATTTTTAGATTTCGAACTAGACAAAAAGAAAGTAAGAGTTTTTTATTTTAAAGATTTCAGTTTGGTTTGTTTTCATTTAGACATAAGAACTAACCGCGATAGGACTTGATAGAATAAATCTTATTATATTTTCAAAATACAACCGATTTTTCTTGGAATTGATCTTACTTATACAAAACTTTTTAAACTTACGTTGGCTTTATTTGACTTCAAATTTTAAAGGAAATATTAATTTTAAAAAATTTAGTTGGTAAAATGAATTAAAATGTTTAGTTTTATGATGAATTTCGTAAGTAAAAGTGAAAAAATGTAAAACTTTTTAACATAAATGGTTGTTGTACTTGACTGGGGATCAAACTATCAGTTAAGCTTTAGTCGGTGTTTTAAAATCAAAATTTCTTTGGTCAAGCTTGTAATAAATTTTCCTTTCACAAAATGTTTTTAAAAAACTATAAAAATCAAGGTGCATCATAGAAAGTTTTTTCGCTTACTCTATTTTTACTCTGGAAATTAAGGTAACCAGATTTTCAAACTCCAATCACGAATATGTCACAGTTTTAACAGGAAACGCAATACGCTATTAACAGGATACGGTCCAAGCTTTTGTATAAGAGAGAGAACTTGACACAATTATCAAAAACATATTGTCATGCTTACAGAGATCACGGGTAGCTTTCTTATTATTAAAAGTTTATAAAATGACCAAAAGATTAAACGTAGTTGGAACTGAATTCATTTTTGAAACAATTAAATGTTAACACTAGAAATTAAATTGATACAACATAAAAATAATAACTATGTTTTAATTCGGTTTGACTTTTTTATTATGAAACATCTGTTTATTGAACACGAATAACCTATCAATAGAAATTTTTGTTTAAAACTTTTAACAATTACTTTAAAAATGACTATGAATAAAAATCAAGGTTGCCAAGAAAAAAGTTCAACAAGGTTGTAACAAAAAATCAAGCTTGTCTAGAAAAAAGTTAAACATAGGTACAACCATGACCTTCTAATAGACACGGCCTTATATGTCACATTTGAGAGGCTATAATTAAGAGGCCTAGAGCGACAAATAAAGCAAATGCACGAGTCCAGTTTTTTTCTACCATATTTTGTTCTTAATGGAATAACTAATTTTTATTTAAGAATAAAATTAAGAGTAATTATTTTTTCTGTTATCCTTGTGACTAATCGAAGTTTGGTTGCCTTTGTTTGCGTCATAATCACGTTTGCTATTATGTGATTGTCTGCTGTACAAACGTAGAATAGCAAAGTTTATTTAAAATACAGTAGCAGCCAGTTGCGTTTTGCAAGAGTTAGGCAAGCTTCAAAAGCAGTTAGGTTATAAGCAGCCTACTTTTATGTAACGTAACAGTGTTGCAAAGCTGCAAGCATGTACGAAAGCGCTTGTTAAGCCAGATGTATGTCTAGTGTACATATATTTCTTTTGTTGTTGACTTGAACAGTTTAATGCTGAAATAAGTTAGAACAGGATTTAATGCTGAAAAAAGCGTAAGAACGCATATGTTGTAAAAGTATTAAAGAAGCTACTGAATTGCTGTAGCAGTGCAAATAGGTAAAGTTAAGTTTAAATGCAATATTTACTGCTTATGGGTAATCGAATGCTGATACAAAGAAAATCCAAAACTAGTAACAACTATATAGCGTTATGGGTGAAATTAGTTGGTCAGGAGATGACGAAACAGCCATGCAGTTATGAACTGTTAATTGCCAGTCAAAACAATAAAAACATACATTTAAAAGTGCCATAGTATATACAATGCACAGAAGTAGGTTGCAAGGCTAAATTAATGAGCTTTTGACACTCTGAACTGTGTAGAGCTTTTTTGGCATTTGTAAGATAGGATATTGCTATAGTTTGCAGCGTACCAGCATGTGCCAGCGGTTATTTATTTCTGCACCGTTTCGGTCAGGTGTCAGTTTTTACCGAAACTTTTAATTGACTATTTGTATTACACGTGATTTGTTGCCGATATTAGCCTATCTATTTTGATTGATATTGATAGTTAATAGGTTAGGGAGATGATTCGCAAAATATTTTTAGTGAGGTAAGTGGTCCTCCGTTTGAAAAAGTTTGGGAAATACTAATTGTTGTGAAACAGTGATTGCCGTGTTGCTCAACTTGTTTTGGCCCTGGACTATTTCCACACCAGTATAATAAGTGAAAATTATATAGACTGCATCCAGTTTGTTTTTCTAATAGTAAGTTTATTTTATTATTTACTACAACTCTTCTAATTTAGTCATGTGATTTGCATTATTATTATTTTTTCTCTTTTTTTCTTCTGTAAATTCTGACGTTGTTTTGTGTAATTGTCTTTGCCTATAAACTGAATTAGTAATAACAGTGACAGAATAAACTTGAGAAAATTGTTGTTTTTTATATATTTTAATTGATTGTAATTGTCGTTTATGGTTAAAAAATTTTTTTAGATGATTTTAAACAATTTTAGATGCTTTGATAAGGACTGATGATAGTCGAAAACGTTCAGCTTTTTAATAAAAAATTTTACAAACTAAATGAAATGTTTAATTTTGCTTGCTATAATTTTTAAGTGGATTTTAAAAATCACCTCTCTTCTAAATTATTTATTTTTGTTGAGGAAAACCACTTTAATTAAACTACTTAAAAAAAATACTTTGATTAAAATTGGCTTGTACAGTTAAATTGTGTATGGCTGTATAAAGCAGTATGGTAAACAAATGCGTTGTTTACGCTTGCAAATCTGGATATAAACAGTCACAAGGAACTGTTCCATCATTTCGTTTTCGGGCAAATGAAAGCAGTTTATTTAAAAAATGAGTTAGTTTTGTCAATCGTACCAATTGGAAGCCATCTGCAAATTCGGTTATCTGTGTTAAGTTTGCTACGTGTATCGTCAGCAGCCGCGGTCTATTTTTTATCAGTCTATGCTGTCGTTATTAACTTACCTTAGTTAAACCTATATCTTACTTAATCTTTAAGAATATAAGAAAAATTTATTGGCAAGGTCTAAGCAAAGGCAATTTAGAACAAGCACAGCTAAAATAAACCAATTTTAAAAATATTCAATGACTACGCTACTGACCACGTGCATTACAAACTTAAACCAAAAACTTAAAACCAGAAAGAAAAAATTTAACACAGTTAGATGCACATGGATCAAGTGATCAACGTTGCCATTATATAAAAATGAAATTGCGTTTCTACCATACCCACCCCCAAAACCGGAAATTAAAACTGAAGATTTTTGAATTTAAGAAACGCAATTAAAAAACTTTACCTAGCACAATAAATCACACTAAATATACTGTAAATTAATGCCCATCCCAAAAAAAAAAAAAATTATTTTGAACAATTAGTTTTAGATCTAGCCACATACTATAACAACGCTATAACAAACCACGCAAAATTCGCAACCATAGCAATCCAAACAAACAAAGAAACACTGTATTATAAGGCATGAGAAAAAGTCTTGTTATGGGTTTACATGACCCTCCAACAAACAGAGTTTACGAATGTCTCGAACAAACTCACTTCCATCGGCTGTCCGAACCAGAACTCGGCGGACCAGATGGTTGCTATCTGGCATCACTTCCTTTACGATGGCCTTTGGCCAATGGCCTCTCTTAGTCGATTCATCAACAATTAAAACGAGATCGCCAGGTTTTAAACTGGGTACCGTTCCAAACCATTTATGACGTGGCTGCAAAAGTGGCAAGTACTGATTTATCCACCGCTCCCAAAAAAGGTCAGCCAAATATTGAGTTTTTCTCCACGAGCGCCGATAGCCATCAGCCTTTATAAACACATCAAACGGTGCGTCACTTTCGACTGAGCCGGAGAGGATCATACTTGGTGTAATTGTCGATAGATCATCTGGTTTGGATGGCAATTGTGTTATCGGCCTGTCATTTAGGATCCGCTCAATTTCGGTAATAAGCGTGAGCAATTCAAATTCATCGAGCGTTGCTTCTCCGATCAGCGAACGCATTATTTTACGAACAAGTCGAAAGAATGTTTCATAAAATCCTCCTTGATGTGAACTACGAGGAGGATTGAAGTGCCAGTTAACATTCTCTCGCAGAAGAGCTTTATATACGGATTTAGACCTTAAATTTTCGGCTCCTTTCTTTAGCTCACGTTCAGCAGCAACAAAATTTCCACCGTTGTTGCTGTAAACATCTGATGGTCTAATGTTTCGGCGATTGCAAAATCTTCTAAATGCTTGAATAAATGCATCAGCGTCAAGAGCTTGAACAACTTCAAAATGAACTGCTCTTGTAGCAAGGCAATTAAAAATGCACACGTATCTTTTTACGCTGCTTCTGCCTATTCTAACGGTTAACGGACCCATCAAATCAGTTCCCACAGCCTTAAATGGAGTTGATTTAGTCACTCGATCTGCCGGCAAGTTTCCCATTTGCTGCTGATTTGGAGACGTTTTCCAAAAACGGCACTTTACACAGGACTTTAAAATGTTATTAACCGCAGATCTGCCGTTGAGAATCCAGTACTGTTTATACATGGCGGTCAATACTTGAGAACAACCCATATGCCCCTCGCGCTCATGATACATTAACACCAAAAGCTCTGTGACGGGATGTTGATTAGGCAATATGATAGGGTGCTTTTCTTCCAAGGAGAGAGTTGAGCGTTGCAATCGTCCGCCAACTCGTATAATTCCGTCAACAAGATAAGGATTAAGAGTTTGCAACTTTCTCACACTAGGATTATCGCGCAGTTGTTGTTCAGTAATTAATTTCACCGGATCGTGAAACCCTTCGTGATTATGCAACACAGGTATGATATCGCCAAAAACTTGGGATTGAGCGACTCTGACAATGGCTCTTTCTGCTCGAATCATTTCTGCCACCGTGATTGATTGTTGATTTGGTGTCGCATAATGTGGATTAGACTTCATTTTCAAAAATTCGATAAAGCGTAACAACCATATTACTGTTCGCTGCAAATCCTTAAAGTTTGAATATCGTCGGAACAGCCGATGTAAGCAGTCTGAACTTTGAGGGAATTTTAGCTGAGTCATGCAAACTTCAGTCTTCTTGACTTCAGGGTCGTCTCCGGAGAGTTCCTGCAAGAAATCTGGCTGTCTTGGCCAGTCAACAGCAATATTACGTAAAAACACTGGACCGTGAAACCAAATATCGGCAGATTGACATTTATCAGGCCAAACACCTTTGGATGCAAGATCCGCAGGATTAGACGCAGTAGGAACAAAATGCCAATCATTTACATTAGTCAAAGAATGAATTATCTCTAGAAGATTTGCTACAAAGGTTTTAAATCTTGCCGAGGTATTATTAATATATCTTAACACAACAGTTGAATCAGTCCACAGAAAAACACGCGAAAATTTAAAATCACACTCTCGAATAACAAATTGCGAAATTTTAGCGGCGAGAACAGCCGCAGTTAATTCCAAACGGGGTACACTGACCGGTTTTAGAGGCGCAACTCGCGACTTGCCAAAGACAAAACAGCACTGCGTAGAATTATCACGATAAACAGTTTTTACGTAAGCTACAGCACCATAGCCTAACATGCTGGCGTCAGCAAAAACATGCAATTCAAATTTAATAACGGTTCTGCCCATAATGGTGAAACTTCTAGCAATAAAAATCGCTTTAAGTTGAGGCAACGCCTTTACCCACGCGTCCCACTCAGAACCTATGCCATGTTTGTTTTTAAGATCATCGTCCCATTCAAGCTCAGCTTGACAAGCTTTCTGCAGCATCTGCCTAGCTGGTAGCAAGAATGGTAGTATCAAGCCCAAGGGATCATACGTTTGAGAAATAGTAGACAAAAAATACCCCTCCTCGTACAGGGCCTTTCCTTGAGATTTACGTTCACCCTCATTCGATCCGTAGCTGCATCCCAGAAAACACCTAGGGCCTTCTGCGAAGGAAGTCGGCACTCATTACGATCGATATCAGATGCAAGGTCTTCCTGCGGAATAGAACTCAAAACATGTTTGTTATTAGACAAAAACTTGGTAACGTGAAAACCACCACCCTTTAGTAACTCACACAACTGTGACACAAGATTAATAGTTTTTTTAACAGACTCACATGATCGGCAAATGTCATCAACATAGACATTTCTCATTACCGTCTGAATTGTTTCATCGTCTGCTCCCGAGAGATTGTCAGTGGCAGTCATACGTAGCGCGAACGCAGCACAGCACGGGGACGACTTCGCACCAAAAACATGAGTGCGCATTAGATAGTCTACCGGTGGTTGATCGAGGTCGTTATCTGGAAACCAGAGAAATCGAAACGCGTTTTGATCTCGCTCATCAACGAAAACTGTGAAAACATGGCTTTAATGTCACATACTACTGCTATAGGATGCTGTCTAAACCTCAACAGCACGCCTAACAAGTTGTTGGTCAAGTCAGGTCCATGAAGTAACATATCATTCAACGACACATTGTTAAACCTTGCACTGCAATCAAATACCACTCTAAATTTTGTTAGAATAGAGGTGTAATGATGAGGAATGTAAGATATCTTTCCTGGGGAAGATGAAACTTGATCTAAAATTCTGACAGCATAATTACAATCAATATATTTCATCATTTTTTCACAATATTTTTTGAATAAGTTTGAGTCATTTAGAAATCTTCGTTTTAAGCTCAGCAAACGCTTTAGCGCCATCTCGCGGTTATTGGGCAACTTTGGTTCATCATCCTTCCATAATAAACCGATCGAATAATGTTCGTCAACCTTTTTTACAGTCTTGTGCATTATTTCTAGAGCGCGCTTATCTTCTACTGACAAGGCTGGTACTTGAGGTAATTCTAAGTCCTTAAAATCTTGATTTCATAAGTCCAGTATCTGTTTGCAGGATTCCTCTTTATCTAAAAAGTTTACCATAAGTTTAGGTGTATTTATTTCTTGATCACCATCATCCTTGCCATACACTGTCCATCCTAAGTGAGTTCGAAGACCTGTTGGGTTACCAGGTGCACCAACTCTTATGTCTTGGGGAAGATATGCTTGATGCAGGTCACTGCCCAGCAATAACTCTATCTTTTGATTTTCAATTTCTGGAAACTTCAGGTCTCGTAAATGTGAATAACCCTTAACCATCTCATGCGTAGGAATACTGGAGCTGACGTCAACAATGCTATCTTGCACTAAAGCATCCTTGACCATAAAAGCACTTTCTTCTTCAATTCCTTGTATAGCCAGGAAATCGACCTTTTTCTTTTCGTGAGTGATTGCGTTTGCAGTTATTAGCTCGACGTTACCCCATTTCACAGGCACTCCAAGTCGCTCAGCCAGCTCTGCAGAACACATATTTACACTTGACCCCTCGTCAATAAACGCATAGGTGCAAATATATTTTGATGGGTCGTCGTACCACACCTTAACTGGAACGACCTTAAAGATTGTTCGGCCAGAAAATAAAGATGCACTATTGTTGCAAGAAGTACAAGCGGCCAGGTTTTCTTTCTTGTCCTGCGATGCGGGAAGATTTATTTGGTCTTCGATGTCCGCGTGCAATAACAGATTGTGCCGCCTTCCACATTTTTTACACTGAACTTTCCATCGGCATTAAGACACTCTGTGCCCAGTTCGAAGGCAATTAAAACACAATTTAAAAGTTTGTGCTAAACTTAGTCGCTCCTTAATCGATTTACTTTCAAAGACAGCACATTTCCAAATCTCATGATTTTCGCTGCACAACACACACGATGGAGGTTCTACTGCAGACTTTATTGGGGTGAGATGTTGTTGAGCAACACACGTACGCTTACACACATTATTAATCACACCTTGATTATTATTAGACCTTCTAACATTACCTTGTGACAAAAGTTGACCATAAGCGGTATCGGCTTCTGAAGCAGCGTTTTCGACAAGTTCTCTTAGCTCTGTAAACGTTCCCGAACCTTTATCAACAATCGAGACAAACTGTGATTTCAATTTGTAAGGTAGCCGTTGAAATACCTTTTGAAGTAGATCATCATTATTTAATAAGTGAGATTCGTGCCAACCAAAAAAGCTTGTCTCACATTTATACATTTTATCACACAAATCTATCAGCGCCTTCGCATCCCACTCCTTTATTGGCGGGCCTTCCAAATCCTGCTTAACTAAGCTCATTAATTTGGTTCGGTTTCCGAATCTTTTATCTAGCCGCGACCAAGCCATATTATACGCTTGTTCTCGATCTTCTAAACACGAAAGACCGGCTATCACCTGCTGCGCCCTTCCGACACACGCTTCCTCAAGAAAAGCAAATCTAATATCAAAGTCCAGATACTCATTTTCTATCATTTTTATAAATTTTCTCTTAAACGTGAGGTACTTTAAAACATCGCCATTAAATGTATCTAATTTTAATCTTGGGCCAGGTACTAGAGAACTATGCGGAGGCATCTTATTTTCAAACGCTTTACTAGTTGTTGGTGCCATAGGTTGCAAATAAGAATTGCTTAGTTTAAATTCATCAATATCTGATTTTTGTTTGAACAAATTAGTGGTAATTTTATTCTTTACTGGCTCAAAGGATTTGGTTAAATTTTCGGCGTTAGGTATACGAGACCAAGAACATGATTCCAAATTCTCTCCCTTTGAAACAATCGAACAAGATTCTGGTCGAGATTTATCGCAATTATTAAGCAAAGCACTACATGACCTTGATAAGGCTCGGGCGTCATCCAACAGACGCTCAGCACGCGCTTCAAGCTCATCTCCGCATTGTTCAACGTTATCCAAAGTAGTTAAGTAAATAGAACACACTTGTTCTTCTAGAGCAAGAACCTTACCTTCAAATAGTTTAAGGTTATCATCTTTAACATTATTCTTCATTTCAAAAAACTCCTTTAAAACCGCTACAAGTTCCATTTGAAACATTAAAATTTTCCTTTTGTGCGTCTTTACACAAAACTTAAAATCTTGCGGAATATATTCATCCGCACTTTCCTCTACATCTGCAGAAACCAACTCTGGTTTCTCAGCTGTTTTTATTTCAGGTTTAGTACCTTTCTTAACCATAATCTCTTAAACAATCTAACCTTAATGAATATTTTTAAAATCTTATGTTAAGTTTGCTACGTGTATCGTCAGCAGCCGCGGTCTATTTTTTATCAGTCTATGCTGTCGTTATTAACTTACCTTAGTTAAACCTATATCTTACTTAATCTTTAAGAATATAAGAAAAATTTATTGGCAAGGTCTAAGCAAAGGCAATTTAGAACAAGCACAGCTAAAATAAACCAATTTTAAAAATATTCAATGACTACGCTACTGACCACGTGCATTACAAACTTAAACCAAAAACTTAAAACCAGAAAGAAAAAATTTAACACAGTTAGATGCACATGGATCAAGTGATCAACGTTGCCATTATATAAAAATGAAATTGCGTTTCTACCAATCTGTGCTGAACATTTTCTAGACAAATTTGTTCGTGATGGTTCAAGGAAAACTTTGAATTGGAGCTTAAATCCAATCCCAACTCTTCACACACAGATTGCCTTGAAACTACCCTCTACCTTGAAAACTTTATCTGCAGTTAGAAAACTTCCCAAAATTCTTGTCTATCAAGATAATCAACTTCAACATTTTGATAAAAAAGATACCATTAAAAGTTTTCAGATTTGTCAGAAAAATTATGTCCACCAGGCTACAGTTGTTATAAAACAGACGATTTCATTGTATACTATAATCTGATCTTTGGTGAGCCATAGTTGCCATTTTAGATTATTTTCATCTAAATCTTGGTGTTTTTGTATGAACCTAGATGTAAGATTATACAATCTAGATGTTAGATATTTTTTTCGATTACTATAAAAAAAATCTAGATGTTTTTTAGATGTTTCTATTTATAGGCATGTGTTCAAGAAGAATTTACGGCAAGCATAATTTTTGTATTTGAAATAAATTATTATTAGTGATTAAAAATAGTATTTGTTTGTATAGACTTTATTTATGAATTGGGGAATTATATGGTAGTGAAAGTTTAAAGCAAGAATTTCTTAAAATTTATATTGATTTCTTAACTCTTCAATATGCCAAAGGTTAAAAAGTATCAACAGAAATTTAGAAAAGAATGGTTAAGTGATGTTTCTTTAAAAGACTGGATAATGCAAGTTCCTGGAAATTATAATAAAAGTCGTTGTAAGTATTGTAATTGTGAGTTGAAAGCAAAGTACCAAGACTTGAAGAATCACATTAAAAGTAAAAAGCATGTAGCTGCATTGTGTGGTAGAAACATTACACCATTGACTAATATTTTCAAATGCACAAACAACAATGCATCATCAAAAATTGAAGGCTCAATAGCCATGTTTTTAAGTTGTCACTGTGCAATTGCAAATTGTGATCATTTAGTTGATATGATGAAAAACAACAGTAATAAAGATGTTGATGATGTAAAAATGCATAGAAGCAAATCTACAAATATTATAAAGAATATTTTGTGTCCACATTTTGAAGAGAAATTGAAGTGTGATATAGGTAGCAATAAATACAGTTTATTGCTTGATGAATCAAATGACGTTACTGTAACAAAAATGCTTGGTATTTCAGTGATTTATTACAGTAACAACATTGGGCAAGTTGTTTCAACATATTTGGGACTTGTTCAACTAGACCAATGTAATGCAGAAAGTATTGTTTTGGCACGATGATTTTTTCATTAAGAGCTTGATGGATTTCCAACTGTTTGTGAAGCAATACAAATTGACAATCAATTACACGTAAGTCTCCGACATTATAATGATCCTGTTTCTTTACCAGCTTGGTTCACAACTGGTCGAAGTGCTAAATTGACAGGCAAAGCCATGCTTGAAAATTTTCCAAATTAGCTTCAAAATTTAAATAAAAATGATAAAAATGACTTGATTTCTTGGTGAAATAAGACATTGATTTTTGGAATGAGTTAGCACTGGTGACAAATCCCGCTCTAAACTTTGAAAAGCTTGAACAGTTATTGGAGGAGAACTTTGTTGCAACAGAAGAAACAACCCTTACAAACGAAAGTGAAGAAGTATCCTTTTTCATTGCAGGTTACGTCGTAAAACAACTCCATATTAAAACGCATTGTGATGTTTGTGCTACTCGCTTTCAGGATGCGCTGCTGATGTAGCAACTGGTTCATATTTTGATATCTTGACTCGAGGTGGACTGACAATACCTTCTCTTGAGTTGTTGCAGTATGTTTCTCAGTGCTTTGCGGTATTAAATTATACAGACAAACGTGTACTTCAGCAATGTCCAAACCTCCCTAGCCGTGCCGCCAGACAGTTTATTCTACGTTACCACTGCGCAAATGTTTTATTTACATGTGATTATCATACTGCTTGGGGTGGTCAAATAGCACAAAAAACATTAATATTTATTTTAATAATAAACAAAAGATTACCAACAATTCTATCAGAAAGAATGCTGTTGTAGCTTTTAAACAACGACAGAAAACAAAACACTAATTTTTAACTTAGGCAAGTGGTCACTCTTTCTCTTGCCAATGCTTAACATGTATCTACACCATATCTAACTTGCAATATTACAGCATCTTCACGTCAATTTACCATTTACTACAACAATATTAAGATGAATGCATGTTTTTTCATCGTGCATGAAACAACTTGAAAAGTATATGCATTATTTTTAATTAGTGTTTATCTGCCATGCTACAGTGTTATTTAATGCATTGTTTTTAAATATTATGGAACAAGTGTTGTAAAATGAATAGTACTCCAATACGAACAAAATGTGGTAGAAAAAAACTTGACTTGTGCATTGGCTTGATTTATCGCTCCAGACCTCTTAATTATAGCCTCTCAAATGTGACATATAAGGCCGTGTCTATTGTAGGCCATGATATAAAAAAAGTCAAGGTTGCTTAAAGAAAAATTGAGATTAGGTATAACAAAAATCAAGGCTGCTTAGACAAAAAGTTTTAAAATTGAATAAAGGTACTTAAAAATCAAGGTTTTTTAGGGAAAAATTGAATGTAGGTATCTAAAAATCAAGGTTACCAAAAAAAATTAAGCAAAGGTATAACAAAAATCAAGGTTAGCAAGAAAAAATTAAGCATAGATAACAAAATCAAGTTTGTTAAGAAAAAATTGAGGTTAGATATGACAAAAATCAAGGTTACCAAGAAAAATTAAACAAAAGTATCACAAAAAATCAAGGTTGTTTAGAAAAAATTGAAGGTAGATGCAACAAAATCAAGATTGTTAAGAAAAATTAAACAAAGGTATGACAAAAATCATGGTTGCCAAGAAAAAATTAAACAAAGGTATGAGGAAACTTGAGGATGTCAAGAAAAAATTAAAATTAGTTATAACAAAACCAAGGTAGTTTAGAAAAAAATTGAAGATAAGTATAATAAAAATCAAGGTTGCCAAGAAAAAATTAAGCAAAGGTATAACAAAATCAAGGTTGCTTTGAAAAATGTTTTTAAATTGAATAAAGCTTATGACAAAAATCAAGGTTGTTAGAGAAAAAATTGAGGTTAGGTATAATAAAAATCAAGGATGACTAAGAAAAAAAGTTTTAAAATTGAATAAAGCTGCCTAAATGTCAAGCTTCTTAGGAAAATTTTTTGAGAAAGTGAACATAATTATAACAAAAATCAAAGTTGACTAAGAAAAATTTTTAAAAAATTGAACATAAGTATAACAAAACCAAGGTTGCTTAAAGAAAAAGTTTTAAAATTGAACAAAGATATAACAAAAATGAATTTATCCAGAAAAAAATTGAAGATAGGTGTAACAAAAACCAAGGTTGACTAAGAAAAATTTTTGAAAACTTGAACATGAGTATAGCAAAAATCAAGCTTGGAGAAAAAAATTAAAGATAGATAGGTAAAAAAACCAGATTGCCTAAAGAAAAACTTTAAAAATTCAAAAAGGTATAACAAAATCATGGTTGTCAAATAAAAATTCTGAAAAATTCAACAAGGACGTAACAAAAATTAAACTTGTTTAGAAAAAATTGAAGATAGGTGTAACAAAACCAAGGTTGCTTAGAAAAATTAAACAAAGATGTGACAAAAATCAAGTTTTGTCTAGAAAAATATGAAGAAAGTTATAACAAAAATCAAGATTGTTGAAAAAAAAATAATAATAATAAATAAATAAATAAGCAAAGGTATAATAAGATCGAGATTTATTAGAAAAAAAATTGAAGATAGTTATGACAAAAAACAAGGTTGCCAAGAAAAATTAAACAAAGGTATAACAAAAATCAAGGTTGGCTAAGAAAAATTTTTGAAAACTTGAGCATAAATATAACAAAAGTCAAAATTGTTTAGAGAAAAAGTTTTAAAATTGAACAAAGGTATAACAAAAATCGAATTTGTCTAGAAAAAATTGAAGATAGGAGTAACAAAAACCAAATTTGTCTAAGAAAAATTTTTGAAAATTTGAACATAAGTATAACAAAAATCAAGCTTACCTAGAAAAAAATTGAAGATAGCTATAAAAAATCAAGATTAATTAGAAAAAATTAAACCAAGTTATAATAAAATCAAGGTTTTTTTAGAGAAAAATGTTTTAAAATTGACTAAAATTATCTAAAAACCAAACTTTTTTAGAAAAAAATTGAAAAATTGAACATAAATATAACAAAAATCAAGACAAAGTTTCGCAATGCACCCACAAAGAAACCTACTAGTTGAAAGAATTTTCTATTGTGCACCTAAAATCAGTAAAAAATTTGACAGGTTCACTTCGCTTGCACTTAAAAAACAGGAAACTAGTTAAAAGACTTTTCTATTGTGCGCTTAAAATCAGGAAACGGCTTGACAGGTTTGCTTCGCTTGCGCTTAAAAAACATGAAAAGGTTAGGCAGGTTCATTTTATGCGTGCCTAAATCAGAAAACGGTTTGACTTTATTGATTTAAAAGCTTGCAGAATGTCTTGAAATAATCTTTTGTCATGTTTTAAAGTCTTGGTTCTGTCTTGGGCAGGGAATCAAACTCAAGACCACTGTTTTTCTTAGGGTTAGGGTTTATACGATTGTCTTGGTAGAAATCAAACTCGAGACTACTGTCTTTCATAAGGTTAAGATTTATACTGTCTTGGGTGGAAGTCAAACTCAGGATTACTGACATTCTTAGGGTTAGGATTTAACAGCTTCGCTGTCTTGGATGGAAGTCAAACTCAGGACCACTGACATTCTTAGGGTTAGGGTTTATACTGTCTTGGATGGGAGTCAAACTCAGGACCACTGACTTTCTTAGGGTTAGGGTTTATACTGTCTTCGATATGAATTGAACTCCGGACCAGCATCTTTTTTAGAAATAAGATTAGGAATAGGAATAGGATTAAGAATAGGACTAGAAATAAGATTAGGAATAGGATTAGGAATAGAATTAAGAATAGGATTAGGAATAGGATTCGAAATAGGATTTGAAATAGGATTAGGATTCGGAATAGGATTAGAAATAAGATTAGGAATAGGATTAGGAATAGGATTAGGAATAGGATTAGGAATAGGATTAGGAATAGGATTAGAAATAGGAATAGGAATAGAATTAGGAATAGGAATAGGATTAGGAATAGGAATAGGATTAGGAATAGGATTAGGAATAGGATTAGGAATAGGATTAGGAATAAGATTGGGAATAGGATTAGAAATAGGATTAGAAATAAGATTCAAAATAGGATTCGGAATAGGATTCGGATCCACCTCCACCACTGCTTTCTAGAGCCACCTCCACCACTGATGACGTCATGCGCCTGTGCGCTTGCGCCTGTGATGACGTCACAACACCAACCAAATGGATCATTATATACTACAGGAAAACAAATTAATGTTAAACTAAATTTTGTGGTCTGAAATTAAATTAATTTGTAGAGAGTATATACACGTATATAATGCATGCATACTATGCATTGTATGGTCATTGCTTTTTTAATTGTAGATTTACTTTTTAGGTCTAATTTATAACTGATTCAAGCTTTAAGTATATTTTTGAGTTTGGGTTGGTTTAGGACTTTTATTTTTGGGTTTTATCGTAAACATAGGACCCAATTACAAATCTGTACTACAGTTACAGTTAGTCAAAATATGGCTACTTCTGTAATTCTCATGACAATTTAAGGTGATTTGCTGTTATAATATTATAATTTTTTTGCTTCATTACAGTCGTTACAATGAACCAATTTTGTTTCATTAATGTTATAGTTTGCTTATTCAAAGTTCGGCAATAAAATAACCATACATTAAAAATAACACTGATTGTCAAAAACTAAGCTTATCAACTTAAAAGTGAGTTGCATTAGCCAGTTTTGTGTAAAAATTTAGTATTTGCTATGTCCACCTTTGTTCTTGATAACAGCTTGCAGACAACAAGGCATGCTATACACCCTGTGTTTGAAGTATTTAGCTGAAATCTTTTGCGTTTATATGCGTTTTATTGCCATTTCCAGGTTTTAGCGCTTGTGGGCTGTTCATCTGCCATGTCTCTCAGCATTGCTCACAAACTGTCAATTGGATTGAGATCTGGACGTGTTTTTAGGCCACTTCAACGTTTTGGTATTCTTTTTATTGAAGAAATCACTTACTAACTTTAAACCGTGACAGGGAGCACCGTCTTGCATGAACATAATGCATACAATAGACAATTACATTCATTCATAAATAGCCATGTGAACTTCAAGCTTGTCCTCCAGTATTTTTCGGTACCTGACTCCGTTTATTGTTGTTCCAATTGATAAAAATAAGATCAGCTATACCATTACTCGACTTAGTCCCCTATGTCAGGATACTGGCAGTATGTTTTGCCGTAGCTTGTGCATAACAGTAATTAACCCTTAAATGTCAAGTGTTAACTTGAAGCAACAAACTGATCTTTGAAATAGTTTTCTCGTTTTCTTCCAGATCCGTGAGAAAGACCGCTGTTAACCCAAACCAACATTTCTACTAATTATGTTTTTGAAACAATTTTAGTATACTTTAAGTTTTCAATCACGTTTTATCAAGTTTTTGTTTTGTAGTCACAATATGCGGTTTTAAACAAGAATTTGATTTTCACAAACAAAATTTAAAAGCTCGGTGGAAACAATTTTTTTTCATATGTAGTAAAACATTCGAGGATTCCAAAGAAAAATTTTGAAAAGCGTTACTACTTTAGTTTTTTCTATAAGAAAGAAAAACGGCTTGTTACTTCAAAGAAACACTGGGCATTACGTACCAAAACATGGAGGCACAGAGTAAACGTTTTTACTGCTCGTTGCCAAAAGTTTGGCTTGCCCCTTGCAGAAAATGAATACTATACATTTACAGAGACTTATTTAGCAACACTGTAGTTGCCCAATGGTATTTTTTGTGTAGTGTTGGTTTTTTCAGAATAGGTTTGAATTGAAATATATGGTAAAAAATATGTGCAGATGCAAGTATAGGTTGTAAATTTTGTCTTAAGCTTTGTAACTCGGTGTAGGAGAAGATTTGAATTTGATTTGTCTTTATTTCAGTAAGCACTCAATTGCAAATTGCTTGAATAAGCAGGGAAGTAAATTCGGGTCTTTTCAAGAAGTCATCGTAAGGGATGGCAAGTACCTCAGACTGCAGAGCAAGATAATGAAGAATGTTTGTCTTGCTTGCAGTGAGGCTTTCGATGTTCAGCTGAGGAATAGTGGGTCTTTGAAACTTTTGGGCAATTGCCCTGAAAAGGGCAGTTTTTCTAAACATTGCCCCGTCCTGAAAAGGACGTTTACCAATTAGCAGACCCTCGCTGAACATCGAAATGGGAAAATACCCTTCCGTTTTGGCAGTTTGCTTTCTTTCTGTCATGCTTGAGAGCAATAATAGACGTACTTACATCCCAGGCTGCGAGAAAGCACCTGCCATTTGGGACCGAAAGCACTCCGAAACCGAAGTTTCACCATTACTACCGATGGCAGCAAGCAAAGCAGGCTACCCCGTCTAAACGGCGTTCCTCAGGGATCGGTCTTGGCTCCCTCCTATTCAATATCTATACGTATGATTTGCCTTCCATAATTTCCAAAAAGTTTGCTTATGCTGTATACGAGCAAGCCAACAGCCCGTAGAATTCTCTAAGAATAAGCGATAGGTCGGGCAGTAAATGCGCACTAAAGTAGCCTACTAGCTCTCCCTAGATACACCAGCCACCTGATCCACCAGGGAGAAATATATAATTTGAAATAAAAGGCAGTAAAATCACAGAAATTAATTATATACTGTACACAAATTATTCCAGTTACCAAAGGCTACTCAAGTAGCGATTTAACAAAAAGGTAGACCGATCTATACAAATAAAATCCAAAAGTTAAATTATTGATTACCTTCGATAACCATGTGGTCCTGTCACAAGGATGTGATTCCAAAAATAAAACAACCAGTTACGAACGCTGATTGAAATTATGTACGTGACCCGGATGTAAATAATTTTATTGGAATTAAAAAAGGGACCACCAAATTAGCGGATTAGCCGTAACATGCTGATTATTCAGCATTATTACGCTGTCAGCATTATTACACTACTCTTCTAGAAACTGGAAGGACTTGGAAAGCACTTTAGGCCAAGACATGTCTACACTTTCAGCCTACCTCCAGACTTGGAGGTTGAAGCTCAGTTACACTAAGACGGCGACGGCAGCCTTTCACTTAAATAACCGAGAGGCCAAACGTGAACTAAAGGTCTACAACAACGATAGACTTTTACCGTTCTATCCAACCCCTATTTATCTTGGAGTAAAACTGGACAGATTGCTCACGTTTCATCATCATCTAGTGGCATTGCGCAAAAACTATCCTCGAGCGTCACACTGTTGAGGCAACTCGTGGGCTCGGGATGGGGTGCTGATGCTAAAACACTACGCATAGCCACCTTATCTCTAGTCTACTCAACAGCTGAGTACTGCGCACCAGTCTGATGTTGCAGTGCTCACACTCGCCTCATAGATAATGTCTTGAACAACACCTTGTGCATAGTCACTCAATTATGTTTCTAAATAATAAATTAAAAATGTCAATAAACATGTTTTAATAAAATCTTTATGCCAATTGGTTTTCAATCCGAGAAAATACTAAAATCTACTCAATAAAAATAAACAAAAAGCCTAATTTTTAAGGAAGTTATATAAATTTTAAATGTATGAATTGTCCGGCTGCAAAGGCAAAGTAAAATATTTTTGCATCATATGTTTATAAGCTAAGGCAAGTTTTTATTGATCTAAAAACTCAAAATATTAACTTAAAAAAATTCAAAAAATTGACTTTATTGACTAGGCGTTAAAAAATTGTTAATAAGTTATATTTTAGTGCTAGGTGCTAAAAGTCATTTTGGAGTTATTAATAATTTTTTAACACCTAGTCACTAAAATATAACTTATTAATAGTTTTTTAACGCCTAGTCAATAAAGTCAATTTTTTGGATTTTTTTAAGTTAATCTTTTTGAGTTTTTAGGTCAATAAAAACTTGCCCTTTTTATAACCATTACTAATTGACACCTTGCACAATGTCACTGAATTTCTGCGTCCCACTTCAACGGATCACCTATCCATACTTTCAGGCATCCGACTAGCTGGGCTTTGCCAACTGGGAGGGACATTCTTCTTGGTATACCGTGGATCTCTGGACGCTGATTATGTCTTGTATGATTTTTTTGAGCAGATCCTCAGATGCTCGCCAATAGAGGCTAAAATCCAGATGCCCATTTGTGCCAGCTGCGCAGAATTATTTAACCCATTTCATTCCAGAATTTAGGAGGGCAAAGAAATTTAATTCACTTAGTGTATAATAGTTGATATAGGGCCTATTAAGACTATGTATAAGTTTCATAAAAATTAAAAAATATTTACTGTGATTTTAGGACTAGTCCCATTTGGGGATCATGGAATGTAGGCGTATTACTTATAAATTGTTATATTCAAATTAGAAGACATTTATTCAAAACTTTATAATAATAATATCATTACAATTACAAAACTACCACACCAAGTCACATATTTGAGTTAATTTGAGTAAGAATGGTATGCTTCAAAACCCTGTATATGAAATCCAAGGTTGCACTGTCCACATTGCTTCCTGGCATTTTTCTTGCACACCTTGCATTTTCTTTGTTTCCCATCATCAGTTCTTTCTAAAAAATGCTTTTCACCAACAAGGTTGAGTGGCTGTGGCAATCTCGGGACCTTGACACCAGGTTTCTTGGGTTTTGAATTGCTGTCAGTCTTCAGCAATGCTGTTGTTACGTACACTCTGAAGTCGAGGAGGTCCATTTTTTCTTCCAGATAAAGAAGACTGTACAATATATGACTGTTAACAACAGCCACATCCAGACAGTGAGTTACTAATCAAAAATACCATTTTTTACTCTTTATGCCCACTCTGTACTTCTGAGTCTTCCAATCAGCAAAATTTACCCCGAGCATACCAGCATTATATTCCGTGATGCACTTGGGTACTTGAACTGGTTGGCCTCGACGATTTGCCAGTTTCATTGGATTTACTCCATCAACATTTGACAATACACTAACAATGCTATTGTCCTTCCAAGTGCAAGCAAACAACCCAGAAATTGCATCAACAGCAGTTTTCAGGAATCCCTTTTCTTTCTTCATCAAGTCCTTCTTTGCTCCAAAAGGATTTCCAGGAAGTCTGTTGAGTCTGACAGTACCAGAAGCCTTGATACCAAGTTCTGTAAGACTCTTCATCAAATCCATGTTGGTAAAAAAATTGTCGAAGAAAACAAAGACACCAGAAGGTATTTTCTCAAGAAGATTCAAAACCACCTCTGTGCCAATAGAACATCCTTTGATTACGGTTGTGCGTTGGCTCCCTGATACACAAAAAACTTGTAGGTATAGCCAGATGTGCTGTACAGTGCCCACTCCTTGAATACAAATCGTACTGGTTTCCCCCTGATAAACTGTTTTATGGGGTGTCAACCATAGTACCCTACTATCTTTTCATCCACGGAATATTTGTCACTAAAATACCCAAATTGCAAGAAGTTTTCCTTCATTTTTTCTATTAAAGGACGTATTTTGAAACAACGGTCCTTACAATTTTCAGGAATTTTTAGGTTGTTGTTCAGATGAAAGTATTTCTTCAATGCCATGAACCTGTTTTTGGACATGGCTTCCCTAATAATTGGACAGTCAAAGTTGGGATGTAGACTCCAATACAGTTCTTGCCTCGGATAAGGGCGATGCCCAGAAAGCAAAAGAATGCCAACAAATATCATATAATCTTCAATGGTCCAATGAAAACTTGGATCATTCTTTTGTGCAGCATAAATTTGGCTTTGGTTTTGTATGATTTCAAATATGCCACTCATGATGAGCATAAACAATTCAAATGGATTTTTGTCAATAAATTCACGAATCAGTTCTTTCATGACAGGTTTGTTATTGTAGTTATCAATTGTGGGTACAATCGGCTTTGGTGCAGATTTCTTCCATTTGGGGATTTCCTTTAGTACTATTTTTGCACTCTTAGATTTCCTTATTGATGCTGGATCTTCACATACATCTTCACTTTCATCATCTGTACCTACATAAACTTCAACATTTCCTGGCACATCCACAATTTGAGTTTCACCTATTTCTTCATCATCAAATTTTTCGGCATCACTCATTTCATCAACAGTTTCTGGTGGAAGTTCTATGATATCAACAGTCTCATGCTGACAATTTGTTGGTATTTCATCTTCCATGGTTTTTAAAAACTTCAAAGCCCTGTCAATGTTTATAAACTTTCTAGGTTTACTCATCTGAAAAAAAGGTAAAAATGTTGGCAAAATACCACAATCCCCAATTGGGACTTTCATCATTCAACATGCCCAAAAATGAATAATGTAAGATAAAGAGACTAAATATAGTACACTATGATAAATATATACATTTACTTTATATTTGATGGGCATGTTGAAATTTACAAATAAAACAAATACACAAAATCTTACCTTGAAGTTATGAAGTCAAAAATTGAAAAATAGTACAAATTTGAAATGAAATTTAGAACAAAAAATATACTCAATGTAAAAGTCTATCAATGCGAAATTAAAATATAATGTCTCTACAATGATATAAATTAATCTATATTTTCTAAAACCTTCAAATAAAGAAGAAATTCCACTCTAAAGTGTGATCCCCAAATGGGGCTTATGGAATAAAATGGGTTAAACAACTTTGCTGGACTTGGCATCCGTGCTTCTGAGTGAACAAAGCATAAATGGAACGCAAAATACTGTGAAAAGATTCCAGGCTCCGTGTTTTTGTGCCCAGGACCAGTGCCAGGCCTGTTGGGATAGGATTGCCCCGACAGCTTGGGTTAAGCTCAATAGCCTAAGGATCGGTGTTGGGCGATTGCATTTGCCCCTTCACCAAATTCCAAGTGTGGCGCCGCTGAGCAAACCGAATAGCGTGCCCCATACATTGGGAAACACATGGAGCACGAGGTCTGACGGTTTTGGATGATGAAACGCTAACAACATCACTGCCAGCATCTGATCCAGGCAGTACAGCAGCCTGGGGTAATAAAAGGATAGACCTTAGGCCCCAGTTCTGTTTGTGTCTGGCCTGGAGTGGGTGCTTTTCCAAACGACGGCAATGACGTAAGCAATTTTTATTAAAGAAACTAACCTGCAGGATGCCTGGTGCACAAGCATCACCAAAGTCAAATGCATTAAATGTAAATTACAGTTTTGCTTTACACCAAAGAGTAATTGCTTTTTCAAATTTTACACTAGTTGAACGTTTCTTTGAGTGAAATAAAAGACCATTTTGGAACAAAAACTTGTGTTTTTGTGACAGATGTTGCTTTGAGTTAACAAACTTAGAAAAATTGTTATGAATATTAATATTCAATTTTTTTTACATTTTGTGCTACACAGTGTGATTACAGTTTCGCGTACATAAACAAAAAATTTTTTTTATAAAAAGAAAAAATTTGGTTCTTTAAGGGTTAAATTGTGTTCCAACAGACTTACGAACTGTCTATTTTCTATGTGCAAACTGCTGATTGTAGATTCATCCGAGAAAAGGACTTCACTTCACCTTGACTAATCCCAATCTTCATATTGCTTCGCAAAGGCTAACTTCCTTGCTTTTATGGCTGGGGTTAAGCAAGGCTTTTAATTTTTTAATTTAGTTAATTAACTACACACCAAGCAATGCTTTAGATTGAAATCACAAACAAAACGCCTACTAACAGTTGTAAAATGAATATCTGTGCCTTTAAGAAGCAGTGCAGAGCGTATTTCCTAGCAGGAACTGGTTGGAGACAAACAGCTGTTTGCCGAATTAAGTTGTCATCACGAGGGTTTGTTTTTCTTGACCTTCCATTCCTTTTCTCCTTCCATTTTCTGACCTTGTAAAGTCTAAAATTTTTAAAATCTAGAAATTGCTTGATGAACGGCCGTTTTGTTACAAGACACGTTTTTGCAAATTTTTCTTTGCAAAATCCCTTTTTTGGGCAAAATTACAATTTGGGCTTGCTTAGTTTCAGACAAACTGGCTTTTTTGGTCATTATTTAACTTGATATTATTTAATTAAAAACTAAAAAATATTGAAGAAACAGCAAAAATATTTTTTAACCAAGCGCGCTATGAGTATTGTATTGCTAAACACATTTGCTCAAACGGAAAAGCATATAGAGAGTGCCATAAAGTATATTTTCATAGGAAACAATATGATTACGGCATAAATTTTGAACATGTCAATCGTGTTCGCCGTCAATATGGCGCTCTAACCTACTAGACTATACAGGCTGTAGTTTTATTTACAAGTTTTTAAATTTTTCATTGTGATAGTTTTAAAATTAGGCAGTTGACAAAGTCAATTAAATATGCTTTTTTTGCAATAATATGCAATATTTTGAGTAACTTTGTGCTATATATTTGATTTGACTTTTAAAGGATTTGTCATGATTCGTGAATGCCAAATGCGTGATTATAACATGATCAGTTGATCACCTTATACTTATTATTTTATAAATCGTACTGTACTTCCAATAATATTTATCGTGTAAAATTTTAAATTATCGTTTTTTGACTTTCCTATTTTGTGCCATGGCAATTTTGAGTCACACGGTCGTAAAAAGACTGTCTCAACAACCGTAAATTTTAGCGTATCCAAAAAAATATTTAGTAAAGACCAAAAGAATGAAAAAAAAAAGGAGTTTAAAGGTAAAAACTTTTTTTGTACAAAGTGGAGAGAAAAAAAGCCATTAGGAGCGTTCAATCTTTTCTAGGCAAAACTTATTCTGGTTTATCAAAAGTATTTGCCGATCATGTTGATAAAAAACACCCGAGGAAGTTTACAAGTAAAAAACTTTTTTTGAAAATAGCACGTAGAATTGATATCATTTCCAAAGCTATTTTTTGTAAAACATTTTAGGAAAAATTGGCAGAATGAAGAACAAGCAAGCCGAATTAAGTTAAAAAGTAAAAAAGAAAACTTTTAAGTCATGTCATGACAAGAAAACTTTTAAATTATGACATGACTGCACTTTCTGCATATTTCCGTTTTGAGAGATTGAAGCTCAGTCATTTTAAGAACTGACAGCAGCTTAGTTCAAAGACTAAATTATAAAGAACGAAAGCTACTTAGTTCAAAGACAAAGTTATAAATTTAATTGTTGGAGAAGAGAGTAAATTTATTTTTTGGTAGAAAGACAAATTAAAAAGACTAAATTCAATTTTTGTTAATGAAGGAAAGACTCTTAATTCTTGAATTCACTCTTCGTTGAGAGAACGCTGACGTGTCTGACGATTTACGTAATTCAATAGCTATATCCGTCTAGTGCTGAACTTGTTTAAATAAGGTCAGCGAAATCCCTCCCAGTTACAAACTACCTTTATTTAATATGCGTAACTCTATGATGCCCGATCCAGAAAAATATAGTTGTAACTTGAATATGAAGGAGAGGATCGATTTTATTTTTTATCTGCGGTTTTACACGCGCAGCTACTGAACACAATGCAGTATAAAACAGTACAATAGTCACCGTTCTCAGAGCAAAATTCTGGTTACTATCCGATGATAGCGATCTCTCTCTATTTATAATAAACCCGAATTGGGCCACGTGGCTCAGACGACAAAATTAACAATAAAAATCAATTTTATGCCCTTATACAGATCACTGTCAAAGCGAGGTCACATTGCTATGATTTAATTAGGACGATGTATTAATATTTAGGTCGCAAAAATGTAGAAATGTAGAAATGCATTAATATTTAGGTCGTAGTATCTTGTAGAAATTACATTTAATCGGTTATATTGTGATCTCTTTTAAGAATTCGTTGTTCATGTTGAGAATTGATTTTATACATGTTGTATCCGGTTTCTCATGGATTCCTGTTAAATATTTTTCACATTAATTTGTATTGATTAAAAGTTATAGTAACATTTCTTGATTCTAAGAGAATTTGAAATTATTCTACGCTCTATTGCATTCGGTTCGCCCTGGATTCTTTATCATCAACCTCGCTACGGTGTTTGATTTCTGATGACGTTTGGTTTACGCCCAATCACACTAACGTAATCGTGCGGTTTCCGAGTCAATCACGATTCAAGGGCCGTCTTGCGTTTGTTTAGTGTTTTGAGTTTTCTAGTTACGTAATTTTGCTCTTTAAATACAATTTCTTTTTTGTTCTCTCTATCTCGTAATAAATACTGAATTTAAAGAATATCTAAGAAGAAAAAGAAAAAACATGGTGTACCAATTTTGTAGTTTTTTCGTTTCTACATTTGCCTCGCTCAGTCCGAAATTTATTTTTTATCAACTCTTCTCTAATTTGTTTTTTATTGATGTGCTTTTCGATGGCTTCTCATAATATTTTCGATGTAATTTATTTCATCTAATTTGATGAAATCCAAAATTCAAAGTTTATTAACGCTTTTCAATGTTGCTTTAAGATTTGTTTTGATGTAATTTATTCGAAATGGTTAGATGAAGTCCGAAATTCAAATTTTTAAACTATTTTTCTGATTGTTTTTCAATGTCACTGCTCCAATTTTAATTTGAAATAGTAGATTCTTGGTTGGAATTCCTAATTTCCAAAAAAGTAACTTCATGGAATTCTCATCTTGATTTTTCGTGCTACCATTGGTCTTAGAGGGTTACAATAACTTATGCCTGATGAGGTCCATAAGACCGAAACAAGCCTATCGCATGATACTCCTAATTTAATCGATCTCTTTCTCATTGTGTTTTAGTTTGGCTTATTTTACTATTCCTATTAAACTTGTTGAAATTACATTTGATTGTTTACATTGTGATCTCTTTTAAGAATGCTTTGTATTTGCTTTATTGTTAGAAAATAATGAATAAGTTGAAAAAGTTTGCATTAAAAAATACTTTAATTTTTGATTAAATAAAATGCACGGAAAAACACGGTAAAAAGATGCTTAAAAAATGCATTAAAAATAACAATTTTGAGGGTAGAAATTAAAATTAAAGCAGTAAAATTTTTTTACTGGGTATAATTTAAGATTATTGTTAGCTCGATAAGTATAAAATGTAGAGATGTGTTGAATTATTTGCTGATCAAGAAAGTGGGTAAAAACGAGATTTAAAAATAAGATAAACCGAGTGTGTAAATCAGTAAATATGTTTATTAAGTACCAGAGTGGTTAAAGTTTGATAATTTGAATTTACTTCGACGTCGACATTTTGAGATCAACTCTGAACGTTTATTTAGTAATTTTTCGGAGTCAACCTGAAATATTTGCAATTTTTCCGATAAGCATAAGTTGCATGTTTTGGAATCACAGTGATATTGAGTTGGCTGGTGTACAATGTTCCATCATATTTGTGGCGATTGCCCTGATTGTTTTAATTTACAAACGGCTTTTGATAATTTAGTTGAGTTAATTTTTCTATTGTCTTTAACACTAGAATGGCCGGAAAATTTTTTAAACTTTGTTGGCCGTGGTGTCGGTTTCAACACCGCTTGACAAATGTGGTCTTTATTTATTGAAGCAAAATTTTTTCTACACAGTTTCACTTGTAATGTATGAAAGCAACACGCGGAAAAACAAGTACATCAGATATCACAAAAACACTCAGTACAAGTATAATCAGGAATAATCATGTGCACACTGCAAAAAGTTATCACTGCTGATTTTCTGGCATTGTTTGCACATCACCGAAATTTCTCAGCTGTTTTCAGTTGCACACTTTCCGCAGGTAGGACTCTACATGCTCTGCAAATTGTCACAGTTGAGTTAGTGCACCCTTTTTTTGTGCATTTTCGTCTTTTTTAGGCCCATGTGACTGTTGCAGCTTTCTGTTATTGGCCGTGCTTTCTTCGGTGTTCCGTCAAACGTACTGTGTTCTCAGTTCTTCAATAAGTTGAAGTATAAAATTTTTCGTGAAATTGTCTTTCCAGTTGCCTTCTTATACAAAATCCAAGCATTCAGTGCGGCAATGTTCAGTATATTGCACCACACAGCAACTGGCCACCGTCTTGAAGCAGAGTGGGTTGAATACTTTCTGACCATTTGGTCGACTACATCTACACCAAACTTATTTTTGTTATAAAACAAGATAACATCTGGTTTGGTTTTTGCTGAATCATCAACGGAAGGGGAGTTGTGGATTGTTAAGAGAAGGCACACACTTTTCTTTATCTTACACTGATAATTTACAAACAAACAGTGATGCTTGTCACTATAGTAGAATGTTAATTTATTTGTACCACCTTTTACAGGAGCTGTCATCGCTTTTGTGATACCTTTGCTGTTTGCTCTAACAGTTTCTACAACAGTGGTTGCAATAGCTTCTGATTTTTTAGCTAAAGCTACGCTTGTGAAAAAGTTGTCAGTAGTCATGTTGTATCCTTTGGACTTCACAAGAGAAACGAGTCGCAGTACAACATCTTGGGCTAAAGGGACTCCTTGCTTACTCTCTTTCTCCTGTGCTCCCAAATATGGTCGCAGGTTGACCACGTATTTGCTCTCTATTTCAACCAAAAGCCAAAACTTTATCCCGAATTTGTCCGGTTTATTCGGCATGTATACGATGAATGGACAACAATCTTTCATTGACATGAATTGCTCATCGATAGTAAGGCTAAACGTGGGTGTATATTTTGTAGCACAATTATTTGAAAACTTTTCAAAGATCTTCCTAATGTGCGTAAACTTATCTGTGTCTAGTCGTCCTCTTCTTGTAGATTTGTCATCAAATCTGAGAAAGCGAAAAATAGACTTGAACGTATTTCGAGGCATTGTTTCACGAAAAATTTTTGGCCCATACATTTCATTCGACAGGAAGTCCAAAGAGTGTCCTTTTCCATAAATACCCCTTGCATATTGCAGAGCTATAAATGCTTCAAGCAAATCTGAACTGACGCCCCATTGCGAATTCTGTTTTCTTGCTTCAATAACAGTATAGTTTTGAACCTGACGAAATATTGATTCTTCTATGAATAGTTTCCAAGCCATATACGAGAACTGTGAAGCCTGTCTTCTTACACAAAATGTCATTTCCGGCGTTGCCTTGAAAACACTTGAGGCTCTTGCATGCCCGGCGTGCGAAGTTCTTAGCAAACTCCACTTGTTACCATCCTTAGCAGTAATGGTGTCTGTCATTTTCGTCTGTTTCTTCGCCTCTCTCTTCTGAGCTTTACACCTCTAACACTTCTGAGTAGGTCTCACTGCAATCTGAAACTGCATCATCATCACTGGATGAGTCATTGAAGATATTTTTGATGTCTTGTTCTGTCAAACGCTTTGCTGCCATTAGGCTGTAACCTTTAGCTGGCAAATGAGTTTTAGTAATGAAAACTCTCACTGGTTTCAAGCTTATTTACCTGTAATTATTTTCAAAAGCGGCATCTTTTGTTCTAATGATTTGAACTGTCTGTATGTTGGCAATTCGTATTGTCTCAGCTGGATATAAGATAAGAGAGAAGTGTTAAACAAAAGATTAACAAAACCGCTGCAATTTCTTTGTTCTGAGATAGTTTCTGCAATAATTTCAGCAAGATTTATTTGAATGACCTAATTTCTCGTACGAAAATTGCGATAAAAGGAAGAGGTGTCGAAATCGACACCTGGGCCAACAAAGGTAAAACTATCGACAAATTAATCATCTTATTTAGAATTCGCAACCACGAAGTGGAAACATAAATATTGTGAAAAAAAATAATTTTCAAAGAATTTCATAAAAATAAACCCATACAAATCCAAATAAAAATAAACCAAACTCTCTATAGACTAATAGAAAGTTGGGACTTTTTTGTGCATTGGATATTTTGATGCTAGATCCCACCACCCATATATTTCCATAAAATGTAGTCATAAGTAATCATTATTCATAAGCAAAATTAAAATGGTGTACTTTTATAAGTTTTGAATAAAATTAATTTCTTCACCGCGAATTTGATTTGGTAAAATTTTTTAGTGCAGAAATTTTTTGTAAAGATTCATCCGGATTTTATTAGAACTTTTCAAATTTGAAATCCTTTATTTCGATAATTACCAATTCTTCAGATGTTCCAATAACTAGTTCTTTGTAATTTTTCAGTCAGCAGTTTTGTGCCGGAAGCGACTGTTATGTAATTTTTTGCAGTGACGTTATAGGCACAGCTGCACATACAATGAATTATAAAATATTATAAAAATGTGCATCTACAATCGCGAGCAAAAAAGTAAGACTTTTTTATTTCAATAGATATTTTCAAAATAACTTAGTTAAAATTGAATTATATTTAAAAAAAAAAATCAATTAATATTAGATTTGATATAATGTAATTTTTTGTGCTCTTTTTAATGATATATAACTGGATAAATATAATTCAATTTTAACAAAGTTATTTTAAAAAAATCTAAAAAAATAAAAAACTCTTACTTTTTTGCTCGCCACTGTATAATTAATTTTGATAACTAAGCCTAAGGAGTAACTTCAATAAAAACCTATTTCAAACTATAAACTTAGGAACCAGATATACATCTTATCAAATTTTTTTTTCTAACCGTACACATTTTGGACTAAACCAAAAAATTATACCCACTTGTAATAAATCAAGCTTTAAAACCAAAAGTCTGATTAAAAAGAACCTTCTTGTCTTAACTTTAATGCAGCAATGTTTTTTAAGTTTTACGTAAACTTTAGAGTGTTGAAAGAAAAAAACATTACTGTACATGCAGGCCACATAACAAGAGAAAGCACAAATGAAGACCAAAAAACAATGCTTTGAATTTTAATTATGAATCTTTTAAGGCTTTTTAAGACATCATTGGGCTAGAATTTATTACCTCTGGAAAAAAACAACAATGCTTTATTCCAGCAAATCCCGGAAATTATTCGATCATCTTTTAACTATTTATCGACCCTCTAAATGATTCAATTGACCCCTGGAGTTCAATACCAAACTAGTTTGTGAACCACTGGTGCAGGTTGCCTATGTTAAGAAAAGTTGACCAATAATGATGGCTTTGGTACAGAGCAAATGAAGCGGCCGCACCTGATAAACGTCAAACAGTGAGCCTCCTAGGCAAAATATTACTCTGTTTCTTCATATAGTACCATGACAGTGGCCTCCTAACTTAGCTTTAATACGAAAGTAGGGGGCATGTACTCAATTAAAAGTGATGCCCTTTTTTTTTAAATCACTACGTTTTTGAAACAAAATGAAGATTTTAGATTTTGATTGAAAATGCATGACCTTTTCTTTAGGAAATCAGTACGCTTTTGGGACCAAAAAGATTTCACTTTATCATTTTGTTTTTGAACTAGGATAAGTTTTTTATAATCTTTGCAAAATAAATTTTAAAAAGTAGCCTGCTTTTTTTCTTACACTAGGCCCTCCTTTTGTAAAGCCCTCCTTTTGTAAAGCTAATAAATTTTTTCTGGTAGTATATTCTTTAATTATTTATTATCCATGTTAGGTTTTTTGACTGAAATTTTCATTGTTTATTTTGTCATAGGTTTCCAAACGTACCAGATTTGTGCATCTGATCTATTAAGCGACTACACACTCAACACTATGTATGTTTTCATATACGAATTTCAATCTGCTAACGATGTCAAAATAAAGCAATAGAGAGTAAAACTAAATTATTTAAGAGTTAGATTTGTCTGACAGCAAAACTTGGCTTAAATCTGCCCTGCGAAAAGATAGTATAGAACAGGGTGGTCCAAGTTCTTTACTCTTGCGGGCCACTTTTCAAAATTTTTCAAGCTTGCAGGCCTAAGCCTGATAGAAAATTTTCAAAATCATGGTGTTCTCTTAAAAAAAGGTCTTCACTTGGAACCAGTCTCGGATTTTCCTACTTTCATCCCAAAACCAAGGTGTTTCCAAAAAAAAAGTTCTTCACTTAGAATCGATCGCGAATGTTTGAATATTCTGGACGGTATGGCAACCCTAAAGTGTGGCCCGTAAGCTCGCCATTGCCTTGTTGTAGCCTTGTTATAGAATGTTATATAAGGTTACCACAAAGATGCGAGTTCTCTGTCTAACCGGATGAGTTTCGCTTTTTTTGAAAAAAGCACTTCAAATTTTATTCATATAGAAGGTTCACTGTTTACCTTCAATGGTGACCCCGCTTAAAACAAAAATTAAGAACCAGACCAATAAGGCAATGCAAAGAAGAACACGTGTGAAGATTGTCGTCAACTATGCACAATAATTGTCCTAGCTTCAAAAACTAAATGACACTTTTGTGTTTCTTATATCTTCTTTTGTTTAGCCATCAGGTCAACTTCGGATGCAGAACCCTACAAAGCAAACTCAAGAGCAACGTTTTTTGTTTAACTTCTTCTTCTTCTTCTTCTCCTTTCGGCCTTTCCCATTAGTCAGGGGTGGCCACAGCGTATCATCATTCTCCACATCTTTCTATCTTCAATGTCCATCTCCTTCACACCAACTTCCTTCATATCTTCTTTTACCACATCTAAAAATCTTCTCTTTGGTCTCCCTCTTCTTCTCTTTCCTGGTAACTCCATTTCCATCATCTTTCTTCCTACATACTCTTGGTCTCTCCTCATGACATGTCCATACCACCTCAGCCTGCCCGCCCTCATCTTCATTCCTAACCGTTCTACCTTAACAGTACTCCTGATGTGCTCGTTTCTAATCTTGTCTTTTCTCGTCACTCCCATAGTAAACCTCAGCATTTTTATCTCTGCGACTTCCATCTCATTCACTTGTTTCTTTGTGACTGCTACTGTCTCAAGTCCATACACCATTGCTGGTCTTACCACTGAACTGTACACTTTTCCTTTTACTCTAGCTGGTAACCTCTTGTCGCAGATTACTCCTGATACTCTTCTCCATCCATTTCATCCTGCCTGTACTCTCTTCTTTACCTCTTTCTCACAACCACCACTTTCTTGCACCGTTGATCCCAAATACTTAAATTCCTTTACTCTTGGCACTTTTGTATCCTCCATCTTCACTGTTTCGTTGTCATTTCCTCCATTTATGCAAAGATATTCGGTCTTTGACCTACTGACTTTCATCCCTCTTCTTTCCAATGCATACTTCCAGGATTCTAATCTCTGCTCCACTTCTTCCCTGGTCTCTTCGAAAATCACAATATCATCAGCAAACAACATCGTCCACGATGGTTCTCTCCTTACTTCATCCGTTAGCCTGTCCATTATCACTGCAAACAGGAAAGAACTTAACGCTGATCCCTGGTGCAGTCCAACCTTGACCTTGAAAGTTTCTGTAGTTCCTACTGCACACCTCACCACTGTTTCGCTTCCCTCATACATATCCTGTACTAGTCGCACATACTTTTCTACTATTCCGGATTTTCTCATGCAGTACCACAGCTCTTCCCGTGGAACCATGTCGTAAGCTTTCTCTAGGTCCACGAATACACAATGTAGCTCTTTTTGACCTTCCCTGTATTTTTCCATTAACATTCTTGAAGCAAACATGGCATCGGTGGTTCCTTTCCTGGCATAAATCCATATTGCTGTTTGCTGATCTCCACTCTATCCCTTAACCTGGTTTCAATGATTCTTTCCCATACTTTCATTGTGTGGCTCATTAGCTTTATTCCTCTGTAGTTTCCACAGCACTGTGCGTCCCCTTTGTTTCTATAGATTGGGATAAGCACACTCCTTCTCCATTCTTCTGGCATCCGTTCACCCATTAATAGTCTGTTGAACAGTCTGGTCAAAAACTCTATCCCCATCTCTCCATTGCATTTCCAAACTTCTACTGGCAACTCATCTGGTCCAACTGCTTTACCTTTTTTCATCCTTTTTAGTGTGTTCTTTACTTCTTCTCTACTGACACAATTTACCTCTTCGTTAACCACTTCTGCTTCCTCTGTCCTAGGTTCTCTGTTATTTTCCTCATTCATCAGTTTCTCAAAGTACTCCTTTCATCTCTTTAACACTGCTTCTGAATTTACCATAACATTACCGTTTTCATCCTTTATAACCCTCACGTGCTGTACATCTTTCCCTGCTCTGTCTCTCTGCCTAGCCAATCTGTACAATAGAGATATAACTTTTTAAACATTTTTTTCAAATCAAAAAGCCTGTTACTTTATTGGATGAAACTTTTTGTTTGGAGCCTAAAAAGTCAATTATTTTTGCTATTTGCGCAAAAAAGTCCGCGCGCATTGCTTAATGAAATATGCCTGGAAATGCTACTTTTGCCCAAAATTTTTATTTTTTTTTTGCTCCGGGTACAAGTAAGCTTCTTTTATATGCTTATTTTAAAAATTAGTTTTTTATTTTTATACAGTATTTGACAGAATTAACCTTGTTTCTTTGTATATATTGCATTTGAAATTCGCAAAACTATAATGCCAATTTACAAATACTTTTCGTCTTTGTTTCAGAGCCATAAATTTCATTGTCTTTTTTTACATGAGTCAAAAAATGAATAGTAAAAACTTACTTAAAACATACTCTGTGAAAAGAAGACCAGACCTTCTGTTGGTAACAATAAGTTTATCTGACTTATGCAAAATTCCGACAAAAAAACATATTGTGGGTCGCTATCCCGAATTATTTGATTCAGAAAAAAGTAGAATTATCAGAATAAAGATGATTGCTAAAGAATTGACACATTTATGGAAATCTTTAAACTTTTCCATTGTATCACACCAGCAAGTCCAGTCTAAAACAAGAGGTGTTGTTGATCTTTATAAAAAATAGCGTGTAGTCGTCAGCGTGGTCGAGTGGTTAAAGCACCGGACTGATAATTAATATAGTCTCGGTTCAAAACTCACTTGCACCATTCTGATGTGTCCTTGGGAAAGACACTTTACGGCACTTTCCCCTGCTTGGTGGTCTTGACAAGCAGTTCTAAATTACAATAATATCTCTACTAAATTACTAGCGGACAGCAATATCTTCGCATCTCCGGAAGCAGGTCGAGGTAATTGCTTACCCTACGTATAGCGCCTCCGTCGCTTTCCTGCGAGTCAGGAGAATAAATATAAGAGATAAAAAAAATATGAATAGAAAAAGAATAGAAAAAGAAAATCGGAGCAAGTAGAAAAGGAATTGAAAGGTCTTTTTGACATAACTAAAGTAGATGGTAATTGGCTATGTTCAGAAGACAAGAAACTTTACACCACGCAGATTCAAACGTCAGGTCGAGTTGGGTACAGCACCAGAAAAGAAGCAGATTTGAATTCAATTGATTCTTCAAAACGAAAGTTCATTTAAAGTCAACCAAGTACCTCTGGCTCTCATTCAAGTCCTTTGAGTTGTGAAATAAGCGAAGAAAATGATTTGATCTCTGATAGTATTGACAATGAAAGCGATGATGATTTCAAACCAGTGGAGGAAAAATTCAGCAAGTATAGTTCAGCGGCGTCTGCGGCAAGGCTCGTAAGCAAGCACTTTTTATCAACGAAAAAGGCAGCAATCGTATGTAAGTCGCTTAAATAAGATGGTGTTGATATAGCTTCATTGACTCAGGTTGGTGTTTGGAAACATGTTGTCAAAGAAGCAGAGCGTAAAAAAGTAAATATCAAGGCAATTATACAAACTGAAATATTTTGCCTTCATTTTGATGGAAAAGTTATATTGAAAACGGAATATCAAGTTGTGTGTCTTCAAAATGAAAATAGGATAATAAATTTGGGAATTCTTACCTGCAAAAATGGTTCTTCTAGAGCTATTTTCGAAGAAATCAAAAGTTTAATGGATGAATATGATGCCTGGAAGAGCATTAAAATGTAATATGCGACACCACGGCAGTCAATACTAGCAAAGAAAATGGAGTTGTAGTGAAGTTTCAGAAAGCCACGAGTGAAAAAGGGTATGAAAAACCTCAGTTCATTGCATGTCAGCACCATATTCTCGATCTCGTTTTGAGCCATATAATGGATTTTTAATTAGGTGGTTCAACAAGAAGCCCTCAATTGCCATACAATTTTATAATTTAAATGAAATCACCAACAATTATAAAGTTTTGAAAGCTAACTACGAGCATGATTCTGACTGTTATTGAATGAAAAACCTGGTTGGAGAGATGATTTTATGTTTTTATATCAGCTTTGTAAAGTATTTAAATTAAATAGAAAGACTTGTAAATGGCCAAAAATTCAATGGAAAAACCTTCCACCTCTTTACAACGCCAGGTGGAGCTCTCGTGGTTCATATTCTCTAATGGCTTACTTTCTCATACCGAATTCCAGAAATCGATTGCAAAACATTTGCCAATTCATTTCGAAAGACTGGTCTAGGTTTTGGTTCCACAATCAGCTCTATGATACAAGTATGTATGAGTGTCTTCATGATGCAGTTAAGTCACAAAATTGCCCAAAAGCATTGTCAACATTTTTGAAATTTTATAATAAGGAATGTTCAAAAATTAATATCCCAAGAACAAACATAATTGCGGAGAGAGCAATTAAAAAAATCCAGAAAATTATTGAAAATAGCTAATCAAAAAAGTATCCAAGCAGCAAATTTGTAGCTACCAACCATTTTTAATGAGTTTGAAAATTATTTAATGAAAATAAAAAGTTTTTTTTTATTTTTTGCCAGAAAAATTGTTTACGAAACATTATAAATATGATTGTAATTTGTTTTAGTAAAGAACGTAAATAACTAATAAATTTTGATCGATGCGCGCGAGGTTTTTTAGACCGATCTACGCAAAAATAGTATTTTTTAGTTTATTTCAGTATTATTCATTGAAAAATGACACAGGGTTAGAAAACTAGAAAAAGTTATATCCCTACTGTACAACTCTTTTTCACCTTCTTTTCTTTCCAATCTAGCATACAAATTATCATACACACGTCCCTTTGCCATTGCAACTGCCTTCTTTGCCTTATTCTTCTTTTCTTTGTATACCTTCTTAGTATTTTCATTTCTTGTTTTGTCCCATGCTTTCTTTGCCTCTTTCTTTTCTTTTATGCTTTTTTGAACTTCCTCATTCCACCACCATGTCTCTTGTCTCCTTTTCGTTTCCCAAATGTCACTCCCAGTACAGTTTCAGCTGTTTTTCTTAGCATTTCTGCCGTTTTTTCCCACTCATCAGGTAACCCATCCTTGCCTCCCAAAATCCTGGTCACCGCTTGTCTAAGCGCTTCCTGATAGCTTGTCTTTTTCAGTTTCCACCATCGTATCTTTGGCTTTATTTTCTCTGCTTTTTTCTTTTTCACCATAAGAGCCATTTTGCATACCACCATACGGTGCTGCTTTGCGACAAACTCATTCAATATTACCTTACAATCGCACATTTCCTTCAGGTTCCTCCTTCTGCACATCACATAATCTACTTGGGTACTTTTTCCTCCACTCTTATACGTCACCCTGTGTTCATCTTTCTTTTTGAAATAAGTATTGACAATCGCCAAATCCATCCTTTTCCCAAAATCCACAACCATTGATCCTTCCTTATTTCTTGTTCCAGCACCGTACCTCCCCATTATTTCCTCATCCCCGATGTTTCCTTCGCCCATATGTCCATTAAGATCTGCACCAAGAACTATCCTCTCTTCTTTTGATATACTTTCTATCAATCCATCCAGGTCTTCCCAAAAATCATTTTTCTCCTCCATGCTGTAGTTAACCTGTGGAGCATATGCGCTTACTATATTTAGGATGGACCCATTTACCTCCAGCTTCATAGCCATCAGTCTGTTTTTGTTTAACAATATTACAAAATTTAAACTGCATGCTCAAACGGAAAAACAGATAGAGAGTGCGATAAAGTATATTTTCATAGGAAACAATATAATTACTGCAGTAGATTTTGAACATGTCAATCGTGTTCGCCGTCAATATGGCGCTCTAACCTACTAGACTATACAGGCTGTAGTTTTATTTACAAGTTTTTAAATTTTTCATTGTGATAGTTTTAAAATTAGGCAGTTGACAAAGTCAATTAAATATGCTTTTTTTGCAATAATATGCAATATTTTGAGTAACTTTGTGCTATATATTTTATTTGACTTTTAAAGGATTTGTCATGATTCGTGAATGCCAAATGCGTGATTATAACATGATCAGTTGATCACCTTATACTTATTATTTTGTGAATCGTATTGTACTTCCAGTAATGTTTATCGTGTAAAATTTTGAATTATCGTTTTTTGACTTTCCTATTTTGTGCCATGGCAATTCTGAGTCCCACGGTCGGTAATTTAGAGCTACGTGTACAATACTGGCCAGAATGGACGATACAGATGTGTTTCTGCTATTTTTGAGTGATTATACAATAACAATGCAAGTGATTCATTTTTATGACGTATGTTGGTGACTCTCGTGCATTCATATTTCAATATCAAGCATTGCTTATTCACTTTAGAGGTATAGATTTCATTCGAATGCTCAAAATGAATAATTTATAGAGTTTCTTACGAAAACTTGCATTTCATTTTAGATAGTAGATTTTTAAGATTTAGTTGATAATTCCGAATATAACTGGTAAAAGACTCAAGCCAGAGACTCATGTTCAAATAAAAATCTTTAACGAAGAAGATTCTAGCACTCCCCAAATTGCTACAAGGTTGCAATTAGCTCATATCATAGTGGCAAGATCAATCAATAACTTCAAGGCCACTGAAACGTATGGCTATGCGAAACCAATTAATTTTCCAAAATTCACCACCAAACGTTTAGATGATACCATAATTTTATCTGCTAAAAAGTCACCCAGAAAAACAACTAAGGCATTCAAGCTGCTTTACTATAAGATGTTGTGCTTCCTAGCCAATAAACAATTCGTAGATGGTTAATTTGGTCCAATTTTATAATCCTACCGACCTGCTAAAAAGCCTAAACTATTCAGAAGAACATTGTTGCCCGCTTGGTATTTTGCCAAAAATATCAAGGATGGACGCCTAATCAATGGAGACGTGTTATATTTTTGGATGAAACACAAATATCCCAGTTTTATGCTTTTTGTAGACACGTTCGACGGCCTCCCAAGTAGAGAGACTCTTCTCGATACATAGTTCCCACTTTGAAGAATGTTGCAAAACTGATAATGTGGGGAGCTATTTGTGCGAATGGAAGATCTGGGTAATGCTTATGCCTAAAGGAACTTCTATCAATAAAGCAGTCTCTTTTGACGGGTTAAAAGAGAAGCTACCAAATTTTATAGAAATCAATCGCTGCACCCATTTCCAACATGATGAAGCTGCCTGCCATCAAACAAAAGCAAAAGAAATGGTTCGATGACGACAGATTTTAGAACCTTGGGCCTTGACCTGAAAATTCTGCAGATCTCAACCCCATTGAGAACTGTTGAGTCATGTTGAAGCAAAATATTGCTGCACGTAATCTGAGTTCACTATTCCATTTAAAGTTAGCTATTAAAAAAGAGTTTGGATTAAGGAAATTACACCAGAGTATTGTGAAAAGCTTTGCTTTTTATCGCGGGACGTATCCAAGCTGTATTGAAAAACAAAGGTTTACACACCAAATATTAACCTGTCGTGAAGTGTTAATACGTAGCAGCAACGTTTGTTTGCTCTCTAAATAATTTCTTTTGCAACTAAAACTTTCTTTTACTAAATAAATGGGTTTGATAAAATTGTGTTGATTAAACAGAAAGATAGACAGAATATGAGTGGTGTATCGTCCATTTTGGCCAGAACTGTACATTTACTTATTCTCTATATATACTGACGTGTTGGTAACATTTGAGAGAGAGGCGACAAAATTCTACATGACGTGATTGCGCTACTCCGTATCAGAGACTTTTTTAAAATTATAATTAATTTTATTTGTACAAGTTTGTTATACTGTGTTAGGATTAGAACACTAAAGAAAAATCCATAATCCTAACAGACTTTAGATTGTAGAATGTTAAAATTATAAAAAATGAGTTCCTGGTTTTTCATAAACCCCTAGGAGACACCAAAATGAAGATTTTATCTTTTATTTGACAAATAGAGTGAGAAACCAATTTCAACTTAAAATCAAGTTCCAGATACTGAACATCAAAAATACTAGCCCCTTTAATTAAAAGGTTAATGGTTTAAATTAACAAACAATTTAGTTTGCCCTACAATTTTACTTTTTAAAATAGTAAAAATTACTAAAAAATAATCTAATTATTATAATTTAAGATCCTCTTATTTTCTTTTCAGAATTTTTTGGTGTATTTTATTCTGAAAAACAGTCTTATTTTTTAATAAGTCTAAATTTTTTGCAATATCAATTTTATTTTTTTGTTATTCTTTGTAATCATGTTTATTCAATTTTAAGGAATGTTGGCAAATCCATGTAAAAAATAACTAGCTAAAAAGAGTTTTTCAAAATTGTTTCAGCTAATTGTGAAAATCTTTTCATTCTTTTACTACAACTTCAAAATGTTTTTTCCTGGTTTTATGACCTTACTTTGTTGTTATTAGATTTAATACATTAATATTGGGCATATAACTTTTTTAAATGTTCATAATGTTATATACTGTTTATTAATTATCCTACATTACTCCAAACAATATACCATCATTATCATCATCATCATCAATACCAACATCATCATTGACAGAATCGGTATTTGTTTTAATAAATATGCTTTGACGTATCTATTTATCTATGAATACTTTTTTCGCTAAATAACTTCCCATCGCATCAAATGTTTATTAAGACCAGGTTAAGTATTTGAAGCTGCTTGATAAAAGCGTATATGTTTTATTTTTAACTGCAAAAACTACTAAAACAATATCATTAACCCAGCTTCCTTTTAAAGTATATGAAGTACTTTTCTGAATTAAAGTTGTTTGTTCAATATTGTGCAATAACACAAACTACAAAAGCTAAACTTAACTGTTTATCTATTGCTGCTATAACTGGATACAAGTCGTTGTAGTAAATAAATTATTGATATATTGATTTCTCTTGAAATTATTTTCGTAAAGCATTCTCTAGTAATGGGACGCAAAAATATTTTCAGTGGGTCGGTAAGTAAATTGAAGTAACAATAGTACTGAAGACTTGAAAATTGGATAAGTTTGTTGACACAATTCGAAACTTAATCGTCTAAAGTTTTCAATTGGTACATAAGTAAGGCTACAAAAATGATATTTTGTAACTTCTTTCAAATAGGAGTTGCTTTGCTAAGCAGTGAATTTTAACTTTTATTTTTAAAACACGTTTTATTTAAACACCTTTGTCGTGATCCAAAAAGTACCTAAATAAAACGTGTGTTAATTGAGGAATATCTATCTTGCAATAAAAAAGTTTTTGCCAAAAAAATGCTTATTTTCTGGTGCTAAAATTAAGTTTATTGAAAAATTGTTCTGTAACATGTCTTTACGGCGCATCACAAACAACTAATCTAAGATAAGCCAATCTTAATTAATTTTTCCAGTTTTTATGAAACTTGAGTCACGTGCTTGTGCTAACGTGCAAGAGAGCAATCAATTTATGTACATAGGATCACTAAGACAAGTTTTACAATATTTTGAGAGCTGCACAATGCTAGATAGCGTTTATAAAAATAATAAAAAATATTGTTGTGTAGAAGGAAAGTTTTCTAGCGCGATTTGATTGAGTTGAGCTGTGCTTGTTTGGTTGGGATTCATTTTGTGTATGTTGTTGAGAAACGACGTTATTAAAGAAGGATCCAAAATTTATTTAATGTAAAAGCATTAGATACCCTGTTTTATCTGTAGAAAATACGAATTGATGAAACATAAAATAATACATAATAAGTAGAGTCATGGAAAATGTTTTTGTTAAATAAAGGTGTTCTGATTGCATGTGAGTGGCTTCGATTCTTTTGATAGCTAACTTTCAACATTTTTATTTTTTGTAAACAATATCTAATAGTTGGTAACAGACCTACATTGTTACTTTAAAATTCTTGTACTGTAATTGGAAAATGCTACATTGACACTAAAACAACCAAGTGCGTCAATTAATGCATTTCAAGACTTCAACTGCTTGTGCGTTTGTGACAAATCATTTTATTGTGTTGAAACTTTTTGACAAATATTTTTTATAAAAGAATAAAGTTGTGTAATTTTTGAGGGTTTTGCCAATACAATAACGAAATTAATGATAGATATACGTAGAACGACTAAATGTGTTGATTGATGCGAACAGCTGAAAATTTGTCGTATTGCTTACAGAAGAAGTGATTACAGTCTATTAAACTTCTAAAATGATTGAAAATACAACAATGAGTTATTAAGATATTATTATGTGAAAGTCAACTGAACATTGTGGCGTCACCTGTACAATAGAAATAGCAATAGTTTTTCCCCCATGCTACTTTTCCTAAAGGTGCGGCGGTAAATAAGACATTATATTAGGAACTAAGACTTGCTTTTCCAGAAAGAACAATTGAAAAAAGAAAGGTAGAAACTGCGCATCATGAAACTATTTTGCCATTCATTTTATTTCACAACTTTCAAATAGTGTCATAATTTTACTTTAACCATTTATCTCCATTGTAACTTTTCAGTTGGGCCAGTGATCTTAACCCATTCTTTTTATTTAAGAAATTTATTGAAGAATCTTAATTAATCTATTTTATTATATTAATTAATCTAATTCATAATCAATCCATTTTATTTAATAAGTGCTAAAAAATGTTTTTTGTTTCTGTCCCTGTGTTGCTAAGTTTAAGTTGTTCAAGAATCAGTGTTGACACCTTGAAGATTGATTCACTTGCTGTAGTGTTTAGAATCGTTTTGCGTTGTTTTTAACTGAGTGATAAAGTTATTATTTGTAGCTTAAATTTTATCACTAATTTCAAAAGATTGCGTAAAACATTTTGTTTTTTTAAAGACCACAAAATTTTTTTGATTTTTCTGTTTTAAAACATATTTGCAAAATCCAAAGTCCTCAAAAGTTGTAAGGTAAGGTGTTTGAATTATTCTTAATTTTTTTATTTTTATTCTAAAATTCATATTTTTATTCTTGAATAATAAAAAAAAACTTTTATTTATATTTATATATATTTTCGCAGTACAGTATTTTTGATCTTTTACTTTTGGTTGAAGTCGACATCCCCGCACAAATAGAAATATTTTTGTGTTTAGGTAAGAGTAAAAATTTCAGTAAATTTACGATTTGTAGAGTTAGAAACATCAAATTGTAAAACAGTCTAATTCAAAAGATTAAAAGCGACGAACGTGCTGTTACCACTTTGCAACTGTGCAGTACTCTATATCAGTGGTTATCAACCTTTTTAAGATTGCGGACCGGTAACAAATCGAAACAATTTTTACGGCTAGGCTGTTGCCTATTCAAGTAAAAATCCAAAAGTACCTACTTGAAAGTTTTCAACCACATTTTAAAGAAATGCGCTTGATTTCCTGTCAATTTTCCTAAATTTGCATCAAACTCATAGTGGCTTCAATATCTTGCAATTAAAATATAAAATTTAATGAGATTTTGGCGAACCGGAAGAAACGTTTACATGGATCGACGGTTAAAAACACTGCGCTATATGACGTGTTATTCTTGTATATGACGTGTTATTCTTGTATATGACGCGTTATTCTTGTATATGACGTGTTATTCTTGTATATGACGTGTTATTCTTGTATGTGACGTGTTATTCTTGTATATGACGTGTTGTTCTTGTATATGACGTGTTATTCTTGTATATGACGCGTGTTATTCTTGTATGTGACGTGTTATTCTTGTATGTGACGTGTTATTCTTGTATATGACGTGTTATTCTTGTATATGACGTGTTATTCTTGTATGTGACGTGTTATTCTGTATATGACGCGTGTTATTCTTGTATATGACGCGTGTTATCTTATATATGACGTGTTATTCTTGTATATGACGCGTGTTATTCTTGTATATGACGTGTTATTCTTGTATGTGACGTGTTATTCTTGTATATGACGCGTGTTATTCTTGTATATGACGCGTGTTATCTTATATATGACGTGTTATTCTTGTATGTGACGTGTTATTCTTGTATATGACGTGTTTCTTGTATCTTTTTAGTTGCTGAAAAATATCTCCTCAACGTTTTTTAAATAATGTATTTTTCTGCAAACATCTTATTTTTTAGCTTTCAATATTATTGTAATACAAAATATATATAAATGGAACTATAATAATTTGCTCATAACGCTCGCTCGTTTACTTATAAGTTGTATGTGATACTAATATCAAACATAGTATTATATAAAACTTTACTAATGTACGGTATGATTTTTTCTGTTAATTAAAAAATATAAGCACACAAATTTATCAATCACTTTTTTTTTTTGTTATAAATTGTGTAGCCTTCAGTTTGTGCAAAATTTATTTTTGATAAATTACAATCAGACGCATTTTTTTGTAAACTGCCCTTCTGTAATTATTAATATAAGCATAGATTTTAAAAAGACAAAAATACCTTGTAATAAAACATAGATGGCCATAACAAATGCAAAACTAAAGACATAAATCGATAAAAGATAAGATTTTTGAAAAACAGGTTTGCTTGTTGTAAACTTTTAAAAAACTTCAAAGGACTAGAATTTTAAAATAAAGACGTTTTTACAAAGATGTTTCAACTATAAAATTTTCTATATAAATTTGATTTTTAAAAATCAACTCACTCAACTTTTTATTATGAATTTTACAAACTATTACATGTTTTTTACATGCTATTTAAAACTAAAAGAAATTACTTTTTAAAACGAATTTTCAGTTACAACCCAGCAAATTTCCATGTTTTGAATTTTTTCCTTTTACAATTGTGATGATTTCTTTTAAAAAAGTTGGTGATGTATGGCGCCTCCGTCGCTTTCAGGAAATTCAGGAAGTGAAAAATAGAAACAAAATGAGATAATTCTAGTGGACAAGTTTTTTTGCCAGAAAAATATTTTTTTGTTTTTGTAAGAAAATTTCTACATTTGCGACATAAAACAGTTATTTTTTGCTGTACGTTAGCTTTGGCTAAATCAAGTAATTGTTCTGATTTATTTTGATTGGTGAAGTTCAGTTGAACATAATTATCTAATCAAATAGTTTGCACTTTGTCTATTTCGAAAATTTGAAAAGGTTTTCTGAAATATAGTAAACATTACGCATAAAATAGCATAGCATGAATAATATAACATTTATAAACAAAGGTGTTGGTTGTTGGTTTACAAAGCAAGATTAAATTCTCAATTTCTTTCAATTTTGTTCAATTTAAGCAGAGCATCTACAAAAATTGTTATTATTTGATTTCTATTTCTCTTTTATTTTTTATATTTTGCCATAACGAAATAAATTGTTTTTTGTTTTGTTTTTTCGGCCGCAGCAAAACTTGTTCACAATCTGAAGCAGGTGCTTGATGAGGCGTTAAAAAATAAACAAATTAATTTCGCTTAAATTCAAAACCACTACTAAAAATTTTTTTCTTTCTGTATTGAAATGAATTAATAAATAGAAATATTTAGCAACTTCAAAAAATTGTTGATCGTAGGCGGATTTTTAATGAAAATTTGAAGTTTAACGCTAATTGATTTAAAGCAAATTTTACAAAATCTGTAAAAAGCTTGCAAAGTAGTATTTTATGGTTTTAAATGGTTTTTTAAGTTTACTGTGTTATAGCAAAATCTCCATGTAGTTAATTTTAAAAGCATAGAAAATGGTTTTCATGTTGTAAGAACTTATTCACAGTCAAAACAAAGGTCTACAGCCAAAATATTATCGTATTATTTTTATACATCTTAATTACTTTTTAAAAGCTTAAAAAAAACAAGGTTGGTTGGAGCAGTTTTAATCAAAATAAATAATTTCGCCAACATTTTGCAGCAAC
The DNA here is from genome assembly GCA_963680785.1 of Diplosoma virens. Lineage (NCBI taxonomy): Eukaryota > Metazoa > Chordata > Ascidiacea > Aplousobranchia > Didemnidae > Diplosoma > Diplosoma virens. Next base: position 45,227,184 of record OY796883.1, on the reverse strand, counting down.
TGTAAAGAGACAACGGGTCATCTAGTATTTTGCATAGTCGCATATTTGTCTCTAGACTTTGAGGCTTTAAATTCATGATCAGGTTTACATTTTTGTGTTTCTGACTCCACAAGATCGTGAATTCAAGTGAAATTTATACTCTTATTTAAATAAAAAAAATTTCGGAACTAAATAAAGAAATTTTATTGCATCCAGACAAGAGCATCATTTTCATGTATTTTGTATCACAAATTGTTTGTCTTTTTCTAAAAAAATCCTTTCATTTTGAATGACTGCTGCGGGCTCCACAAAAAGCGCATCTAGACAAAGTTTTAACGTCACAATTCACAATGCCAATTAAATAAAGTAAATTAAAGGGAATTTCACGTGTAAAGATATAAAACCTGTACCGCTTGTCATCTTTGTAAGTTCAGAAAGCAAATAAGCACGAAATAGAAGAATTAGTATAAGAAATCTTAGTCGGATGTAAAATATCTTAGAGAGTATTAATAAAAATCCATTCTCAAACCAAAATTACAGGAAAAATTAGAAGAAATAGCAGCTGACAAGACTCACTAACAACCAAATATTAATCCAAACGAAAATTAACAAAATCAGTGGGTGATATGAAGACCCATTTTTATGCTATTAACACTTCTAAATTTTAATTGTACGGTCAAATTGCGTTTTAACATTACCAAAAGTGTCATCGTATATGTTATTTTTGAAAAATTAATGTTTGCAGATACCTGAAAATCATTCAATACGGTATTATAAAAAAACTTTTTAAGCATCACAACAGTAGAAGCATAGCAACTTTTTTTATTCGGTATTAGAAGTTGGTTGTTCTGAACACGGAATATTTTACAGGTTTTTTAACAATAAATTAATTACCAGTTGGCTTGTTCGAGTGTGAGCGCACACATTGGAAAAATTCTCACCTTCCGCCATTGCCCCAGCTTAATAACTAATTAACTCTTTAGCTCAGCCAATAATTTTACGTAAAAATGATAAAAAATGTAATCAACTAATTTTGACTTGCATCTTATAAACAACGTTATTTCTTATCTTTATATTAGTTCTTTATATTTCTATATCTTTATGATAGTTAATTTGCCAAAAAACGCTTATAAAGCAACATTTCTATTTAATACAATGCTTGACAAACCGAAATGTAATGCGTATGATGCAATAATTTAGGTTTTGACGGAAATGTGATAATTCTTATACAAGTCTTTGCTCACCTCCACGAAAATCGTATTCTACCTCTCCTGGGGAGGTACACCCCAAGTTCGGAATCATAGCTGTATACATTGTATACATTAATTTTGAAGAGGGTAAACTACACATTTTTCAAAATCAATAACTTTCGCGTAAAATTTTTCTGTGAATGTCCTTATTAATTTAATACGGCTTTTGAACGCAAAAAAATATCTTTTTTATAAAATGCTGCAACATCTGAAATTTACATCAATTTAAACAAGTATAGTTTTATTTTTTGTCAACATTAAGGCAACAATTTTAGTTTACCTCGTATATTAATAATTTATAATTACGGATACTACAAAAAGCCTTCTTGTTTATAACAATTTAATGCGTGTAAAAACATAATGCTTTCAGAAAAATAAAGATTTTTATGTAAATATTTTTACAACAAGCACTCATAAAAAGAGACTTTTCCGTTTTAATTACATAAGCATTATACTTTATTTTTAGCAAACATTAAATTGGTAAACATTTTCCAAAACCATGTTCATCGAAGATTTTTAAACTGAAAATGGCGCATCCCGGGGTCGGAGGCGTAAAATGTCTGCAGAAAAAACGCAAAGTTGGTGGAATATTATAAAGCTTGTAAACTTATATTGCTGACGCAGAACTTATAAGAAGGAGGGAAAAAAGTTGAAAAAAAGAAACGCTTAGGAATTGTAGCCCCAAAGTTTTAAAATTCCTGGTACAAATTGCAGAAACTTAATATTCAAAACATTTAAATATAGCTGTTGAAAAATTCCATAAGTAAAACATAAAATTTTTTACGTAAAATTTGAGGAGGTAAAATTCTAAAAAATTTTGACTTATAGACCTTTTAAAAAGACTTCTGTACAACAGAAACTAACCTTAGAAAAATTTTGTTATGCAACAAAGCCCTGAAAAAAAAATTGACTTTATTGGCTAAAAGGGCCCAATAGGCCTACATCTGTTATTTGAGTTAAAAATCTAAACGAAGGACTTAAAAATATCCTAGTTGTAGACAAAAATAATTTTTTAAAAAGCTACTTAAAAACTCACTTAAATGAGAATATTAAAAAACAATAAAAGACTTATTTGTTAAATGCCTCGAAAAATCATTATTAAATACTCAACACTAAAACAAAATTATTCCAACCAGGACAACACAACTACGATATTTTGCTTTCAATTTTAGATTTTGTTATCAAGTAATATCAATCAAACTTCGTCGATAATAATGTCTGATTCTTCATCACGATCTGAGGAAAAGCCAGAAACAAACTTCAAATCAAAAAACAACACCTATAATATCAATGCTCGCAATGTGCATCTGGGTCAAGGTGACAACATTACTTCGGGGAAAGGTATTACTATGTCTTAAGTTTAGCTTCATACTCATGCTTCAACAAGCAAAATTGTTGAAATGTTTGTTTTGATTGTGCAAGAACAAATACAACATATAATCTTATGCAAATTACTGTTTTTCGTAAGTATATGTTAACTGTTGATCATGTTTAACGAAAATGTACAACTAATTATTAGCTGTTACGGTTTTCCTGATGTTTACCATAAAGTTTACTTCTACCAATTGTTAATTAATGGCGGTCGTTCATGTTTTGCAGGTCAGCAAAAATTCATTAACTAGATTAATTTAGTTAATTTCAGCTAAAAAAACACTCAGGATATTGTTAAGAATTGCATGAACTTCACAACCTAGATTTCATAAATTGAGTGATTGTAATTACGATTTATGATTTGTTATGAGTAAGAAAGTAAGAGGGGAAGTCGCGCACGCTAGCAAGAAAATCTAACATAAAATTTTACCACAAAAAAGGTAAACAGTTGGTTTTCATTTGTTCATCTCTCGAAATTACTTTGTTTATTGAAAATGTGAACACCAAACTTTGATAAACAAACGAATGTCAAGTAGGTTGTGTACACAGAGCTTGACTTTACAATAATGTTGCTCACAAGGCTGAAAAATTTGTTTCACGTTTTTCTTTTTTTTTAAGTTTTCGTCTTGGAATTACATAATTTTCCAATATTCTAAATCAGTATAATTTGATTTTTTTATTTCTGCGGATCAATTTTCAAAAAAGATACAACTTCTGGGCAGTAGTCCGTGTAAAAGTGTTTTTGACTTAAATGAGATTGAAATTTGTAAACTTTTATCTTTTCGACAAGACATTTTTTTTAGTCTTAGTTTTAACAGTAAAGATAAAAAAGTTTTCACTGGCCAATAAGATAAAACGTTTAAAATTTTACTCTCATTTTAGCCAATAATCCACTTAATTAAAATAATTTTAAACTGACTCTTGACCACAAGTTCATTATTGCTCGTTCGCTAATTTTGTTATACAAGATTGCCCTGCCACTAATCAACATGATTTAAAATATGCATAAAAGTGTTGAGTGGGCCATATGCGGCCAGCAGAGAACTTTTTGGACTAACTTGTTCTAAATATTACTATTTTTATAAGTAGCTGAGTAGTTTAACTTTATCATCTGGATAATTCGAAAAAAATTTGAAAATCAAGATTTAGTCGTATTAAAGTTTAAAAATTAACAAAATAATTGCCGGTACTGCAACTCGATCAATTTTATTCGAGTTCAAGTTTTGATTGAGTTTATAAATACCTTGTAAGCTAGTTTTAATAAGCTTTTTTTAAAGCAATGTAAAAAATCTTTTCAGTATATTGATATACTTTTAAATTGGGGAGCTTAAATTTCAAAAATCATGAAAAAATCTGTAAATCAAGACAAGTTTGAAAAAATTTGATTGCAAGTTTATGCTTAATTTTTTTGAAAACATTTTCCAATTCTCTTAAATTGCGGGGTTTCCTTACTTTACTATTGCTGATACGGTTATACTATTTGAGCAAAGAGTTTATTTTTTTAATCAAACAACCAACATGGCTAATCACAATACCAAACATTGTTTGACTGCAGTTACATAAAAAAATCGAACAATTCAAAAAGATAAAAAAAAGTCTTGACGTTTACGACCCAACACTGAGATCGTTCAAAGAAAAAGAAAGAACTATATTATTATGGTAGTTCAACAGTTGTAATGTATTTTATTATTCTGAAATGAATGTATTGTTAAAACTTTATTCCGATTCTTAAATCAAGCAATGTATTCTCACAACCATTGGTCGATTTTTTGTTTAAGCAATAATTTATTCGGGAGTTTTAACGTTAATTGTTGTTTAGGGTAATTGGTCGATTATATCACTGTTCTGGTTGTCACTACTCAATTTTAGTTACTGTCCAACTATTGCCAACAATAATTTCAATTAGAAATCAAGCCACTTAAATGACGAGAAGCACCAGATTCGAGTTTCGCTTTTGTTAGAGCTTGTCAGTGATGTTTATCTCACTGCGAATCGAACTTACTACCTATGGTCTTTCACGCAGGAGACAACACCACTAGACAGATTCGATTTGCAATGAGATAAGCATCACTGACGAGCTCTAACAAGAGCGAAACTCGAGTCTGGTGCTTCTCGTCTTTTAAGCGGCTTGATTTCTAAGTAATCATCTAAATCCTCATGTTAACTATATATAAAGAAAATCATATATAATATATATAAAAAAATAATTTTAATGTTATATTAAAGTGTCTTCATCATGTGTTTTATCCAAAAAATTTTTCTAAAGATTGGGATATTTTATTAAAATAAATAGAAAAAAATTTAAGATTATTACTTTTAAGATTTTAATTAGTGAATATAGAAAAAAGACAAAGCTATTGAAATTCAGTCATTATTATGTTTTCCGAATCATCGGCTGTAAATTGAATAAACTATTAGTTTATACATGAAGAGTTTTGCAAAGATTACTGTAGTTGGTCTTATTCAAAGTAGACCTAATAGGTCTGTTTAGGTTGTCATACTTGAGTCTATGGATGATTGTGAGTGTTGTGGTGTTTTGTGAACTTACCGCTAACCGAACCAGAACGCTTGTTTTCGAACGTTTCAATTATTTACTTTGACCATGCCGTGAATTTTAGAACAGCGTGTGCTTTCTTAAGTTCCCTGATTGCAAGTTTTTTAGTTTTCTACGAAATCACTAAATTAGTTTGTATTACTTAAATCTTTCTTTTACAATATCTATATTATTCAGATTCGTTTCATCTTTGCCACGGATTTAATTTAGAGTTTCAGTAGACAATTCATCTGCTACTTTTTATATCTTGCATCATTTTATTTTGAATGGTTTTTTAAAAATACAAAAGTGTAAAAGTAATTTGAAACAATATCTCCTTTATGGCCACACACATTATTTTACAATTGTCGTTTTACCGGGTAATTGTTTGTTATTTTAAAGTGTAGTTGAAGCTTTGTCCCTTAATCCTCAACTAAACTTTAATTATCACAATCCCAATTAGCGGAACCTTTTTAATTCTTTCAGCTTTAATTTTACTTACACTTTTAGTATGCCGAATGCCATGGGCATTACAAATTTTCATAAGTGGACCACGGACAACAAAAATTTAACAAGAACCACTCTAGGTCTAACAAAGCAAGTGACATGCTGTATCAGTTTCATTTCTTTTTTGTTTTTATTTAACTACCAATGAAGAAAAAACATTGTATTTTTTCTCTTATCACTTTCATTTAGTTGAAAGCAGTAGCGAATTGTTTTTTTGGGATTCGCTCTCACGTTTCTACCTTCATCCCTATTCTAATATAGTATATGTAGAAAAAAAAGGTTTTAGAGTTTAATAAAAATAAAGAATTATGAAAAAATTTTTTATTTTAGATGACTTATTAAACAGAAACGCGAAATCTACAGACTGTAAGTGATTTCAATGCTGCTTAAATTGTAACCATAAATACTAAAGTTTATTCGTTGCTTGCTGGTACGCAGAACAAAAATTTAGATATTAATGTAATATTAGTTGCTTACATTCAAACTGCATTTATTTTCAAAAACCTTACTTGGTGCATTTTGTTTCAGTTAAAGAAGTTCGGGAACTTCTTCGATCAGACTTAGAGCAGAAATGCAAAATAGATGGAGTAAATATTTTAAAAGACACTCCTTTTATCAATTATGTTCCACTTCAAATCACTCATTACCAAGAAAACACAGCAGAACCAGATGGCGGCCATCAACACACTAGAAAAGAAATCCAAAGTTTATACAAAAAACACTCAATGGGCGATATCTTGCCTGAAGATTTTTTTAACAAGTCCCGAGAGTTTGCAAAAACAGTTAATGATTACAAAAATGCTCTTAATGATAATGCGAAAGAATATTACTTAAACAAACATGGTAATCTTGTAGGTGTCATTGGTCAGGCTGGTGTAGGAAAGACGACCTTCAGTAAGATCCTGCTTAATCGTATCTTGAATAAAAAAGAGAACTTATACAACGCAGATTACATTTTCTATGTAAAGTTGCGAGATTTTCAAAATCAAAATAAAATAAAATTAGGTCTACTTGACTTTCTTTTCAAAATCATACGCTCTGACTGGGCGGAAACAATTGATTGCTCCAAAAGTTTTTTAAAGCATCTTTCTGATTCTGATTCTGTTGTTATAATTTTAGATGGTTTCGATGAAATCGACAACACTCAATTCAAAGATCATTCAAATCTCAGGGTTAATATTTATGACAAGAAATCACCACTAGACATTACTTTAGGACTTATAAGTGGTCAAATTTTGTTCAAAGCCAAAAAAATTATAACTTCTCGACCAAGACAGTTGTTAAATTTGAGCCCAGATTTTAAACCAAAATTTCTTGTCAGTATTGTCGGCATTGATAATGATGGTCAAGAGCAAATATGTGAGAACATTTGTAAAAATTACAAAATTACAAATTACAAACAAGCAGTTTGGAGTTATGTTCAAAATCAACCCGAGCTTAACTCGTATTGCTATGTACCAATTATGGCGATTCTTATTTTTTACATCCTTTCTCAAATTCGCAAGTCGTACAACTCAGATCAACAAACTCCTACAAGCATAACACAAGTATTAGCTTACAACTTGTATCTGTTTATTCGCACTGATCACGTTCATACAAATGACTCTGATCACATATGCGATCTCAACCAAACAAAAATCAAACTGCAGTCTTTGTCAAAATTATCAAAACTAGCTTATGAGGGAATAGTAGATGAAAAACTTTATTTTAGTGATGATGATTTTCAGGCAGCCGGCTTAAATAAAAATGATATTAGCACATTTTTTACTACATTTCATACTGATGACACAAGCAATCCAATGGCAGTCGTACATAAAAAATCCCAAAACCTCAGTTATTTCAGTCATTTAATTTGGCAAGAGTTTTTCGCAGCCATTCACATAATCTCTGATTTAAAAAAAACTTGTTTCAACTTGAACCAAATCAATGTTAGCAGCAGTCAATTCGAGGTAGTTACCAAATTGTTGTTTGGATTGTGTAACGACCGCACTGTAAAAATTTTAAACAATATTGATGATGAGTACTTTTTTCCATCAAATCATCATGCTAGTTTTTTAAAAGAGCATTTGCATTCACACTTAGAAAATATAGCCACATATTCTGACACTAAAAATGTTTTTCTTGTTGCATCTTTGCTGTACGAGTTAAAAGATAAAACTTTAACTGGGGAATTTTCTAACCTTTTGCCAAGTATTTTAGAAATTCAGGGTGACGTATTTCCCAACGACGTATTACCGTTATGTGAACTGATTCAAGCACGACAACGTGGTTTGGAAATTTATATTAACAATACTTCTTTCTACAAAAATTCACATTTACTGTTTTTTAAAGAAATGGAATCAATTATTGCCGAATCGCTACATATTAAGGTAAAAATATATTATATTTTATTGTATAACACTTAACCCAATAGAAATTTAAATCTAAAAAAACAATTTAACAAAATAAAATCTTCCATAAATGTTTAATCTAATGCCTACAATATGCACTTAGGTTGACATAAATTTATTGCTTTGTTTTTAAATACAAATGCATTAATATATAGACACTCAAAACTACAAGCTTAAACATGCGATTAATAATACTGAGCAGAAAGCAATTGAGTAGTCAAAATAGCCACTGGCATGGTTGGGGGCGTTAACTCGATCTTAACAATTAGACAAATAAATGCTTCCTTGCAATGTTTTTATTATTAAAGTTACGTTTTAAATGAAAACTAGAAACGTTTCATTTTATTTTCGAATCAAAATAAACACAAAATATAAATTTTATACAAAACTGAATGTAAGTCTTTACTAAAATTAAAAAAAAATCGTCCTTTTTCGTTCTGAATTGTTTGCCATACATTTGTTTAAAATGGATAAGAAGAGCTATAACTTTGCTCGAAACAAATACACAAGTACCGATTTACATTAATACGAAAAATTTCATAATTTCTAAAAAATGTTTTTGCAAGTTTTAATTTTGAATGCACGGTTTTATAAAGCCCAATGCTTAATTTTTTCAAGAAACCCTATATTTCAAAATTTTACTGCAAATTACACCAAAAAAATTTAAACTACCGCCAAGCTTTTGTACCGCAAGGAAATTACGGGTTTTGTTATCTTGAACAACTTTAAACTCTATTGATGATAGTTGCTGCTTGTAAGTTGCGTGTTGTGCTGCGGTCTTGCTCCTGGTCAGTGTGGTCCTAGTTTTTTACTCATGCGGGCCCCTTTTTAAATTTGTTAGAAACTTGAGAGCAGCGGTCGGTTTGAAATTGTCTGAATATAAGGTCAAAATGTGTGGTTTTTGGACATTGAAAGAAAATTGAAGAGCAAAAAATTTTGAAAGATGCGTGAGGACCTTTCTTTGGGTCTCATTGAAATTTGAAAACAAAATTGTCCGTTAATTAAAACACAATCGCAATCTTCCAAGCGATTCTTTTGCTTGTATAGAAGGCTACCACTATTTTTAATAAAAAATATTAAAAGTTGTTCAGCGGGCCGCAGAATATCACGTTGTTGGCCCATGTAACCAGCGGGCCGCTGTTTAGACCACACTGTTTCCTGATTAGTTCAGGCCTTAAACGAGCCCTCACGTCATAAATTTTTTGTAGTAAACTAAATCATCGCGATACTCCACCTTTAAAAAAAATATTATATTAACTCTTAAATTAAATTATTGAGTAAAATTAACCATTTATGCTACTAACAGTTGCCGAGCAGTAATTTTTAAACACTATTGCACCATCATAATTCATTAGTTCAAAGACATAATTAGTATGCTGTAAATGTCGTACGTGATTGCTCGGAAATTTTAAATCAAAAATTTAAATTTGCATGCAGAAACTGCTCATTTCAAAATTCTTCATTGCAATAAGATTTTTATTTTTTGTTAAAAGCATATAAAGCTTTGTCATCGAAGGATTGGAAGAAATAAAAAGGAAGAAAGTTGGTTTATTTATTAAAATCAATCAGAAAAGAACAAAAACTGTTCATCAAAGTTAGCCTAGTTTTTATCAATCACACAAACTTTATTATTTCTCTGTTATCTTTAATTTGTTGCACCTGACGAAGCAAGCAATAGTTCACAATGTATTAAAGTGGGATGGTCAGGGTTGCTCAGAGGAAATGGATCCGAGAAGAACAGGCAGTCAAACAGTCTTTGCCTAATTGTTGTTCAAGTGTATAAGATTTCCTGGGTATGTGGTGATGATAAAAATTGCCAAAAGTAGTGGATGAGGAACTAGTCCGCTCAAAATCCTATGCTTTGCCGTATGCACTGAGGGAGGAACTGAATAACGAAATAGCAGAAATGTTGAGCGTGGGAATTATTCTAAAGTTGCATTGCCGTATGCGTCATTAATGGTAAATGTCAAAAAGAAAAATGGTTCGAACTATATTTTTGTAGATTACAAAAAGTTAAATAATTAATAATTTTGAATCCGGGGCCGATAAAGACTTCGGAGGATCTTTTCCAGCAGCAGGATTTTAGTTGCTGGATGATTTTAGATTTTAGTTGTTGTTAGTTGTTATAAATGTTAGAATTTTTCTTAAAAAGTGACCGCAGTAAAGGCTACTGGAAGCTACCTGTGGTGAAAGTAGATGTACTCAAACACGTTTGTGACACCGGACGGGACATACCAATTTCTCCACATGTCTTTTTGCCCGAAGAACTGCAGTGCGACACTTGTTCGTGAAATGAGAAAAGTGCATTTAGGTATTAAAAGCTGCAGGCAACTTTATTGTGTTTTCCGGCCATTAGAAGACGCACATTGAAACTTGGAAAAGTTTTATAGAAGATAAATGATGCTAATCTCACTGCTCGGCTTTCAAAGAGTATTTTTGGGGCGCGTCAGTTGAATGTTTGGGACATGATGTCTCATATGACTGGATCACGCCGAATGGCATTAATCTGGTTAAAATTGCACGTGCAAAGCAGCCAGTCACAAAGAAAGAAGTTCGATCGCTGTACCGGTTGCTCGGTTACTGCCGAGATTATAACGACACTTGATCAAACAACACTTGATCGAACTACAGTTGATCGAATGACACTTAATCAATCAATTAATCTATACATTTATATTTGCGGAAATATACACAAACCAAAAAGCAGGAAAAACGAAATAATTAATACTTGAATAAACAATAACCTGTAGACCAAATGAGAGAAACAAAAAATTGTATACTAAAGTTGACTATTTTTTATTATTAGGGCACAAGCTTCGTGGGCTACTGCTCACTTCATCAAATGCAATGGAATGTAGACTTAAGATACAATATCTCTATATGTATATATATATACGTATATAGGGTCGTATATACAGGGTGGCCCAAAAGTAGGTATACAGTTATTTATACGCTTTGCTTTTTTATATGCTTTTTTATATGGTTTGAAGTTATCTGCAGTGTGATTTATATGCTTTGGAGTTACCTGCAGTGCATTTTATGTCACTTAAGTGCCACAAACGTTTGAAAATTTGGAATGTGAAATGGTAGTGCCACAACTCCAAACCAAACCTAACTTTGATGAACTCTTTTTTCAGCAAGATGAAGCACCTTTACATTACGCGTTAAGAGTAAGAGATTACTTTAACAAAGTCTTTCCACAGTGTTGGTTCGGAAGAAGAGGTAGCATTGAATGGCCACCACACTCACTTGACCTGACACCAATGGATTTTTTCTTTTGGGGTGTTGTGAAGAACAAAGTGTATGAGAAGAATCTCAAAACAGTAAATCAATTAAAAGATTACATTCATGATGCATTCAGAGAAATTCATGAAAATCAAAGTTTGTGCCGCACTGTGTGTCAGAGTGTTTTGGACAGGTGTGAAGAATGTTGCAATGTTAGTGGAGGACATTTTGAGCACTTAAGAAGTTAAACAGTTTCTGTCTAAAATATAACTTGCCTTCTAAAAGTTTAAAAGTGTCTACATGAGAACTACAAACCTACTTTTGAACCCTTTTAATAACTGTATACCTACTTTTGGGCCACCCTGTATATATATAGGGTCATAAATTGTTTTATTTATTTTAGTTAATATCCAGTTAAGTCAATTGTAAAGTAGTTAGGAATCGTTTTTGTTACTGTCGCCTGTGTTGAAATAGTTTAAGTGTTTAAGTAGTCGAGAATTAGTGTTGGCGCTTTGAACTTAAATATTTAGTGAGATAAATTTGTTTGAGCTTATATGGTGGATGAATTTTGTTGACTGTAATATCAGCCGTTGGGGTGCTAATTTATTTTTACAATTAGTCAGTACGAGGTTGTCGAATAATTATTCGGAGTTGTTGGCGCTATGAATTGCTTTGAAGTTTTAAAAAGCTTGAGACTCAAGTTTTACGAAAGTTGATCAAGTTTGTTTAATTTTGTAAATGATATATTTTTTATAGTTAGAAAAGGTGGTTTCTTGCTATTTGTACAAAAAAGTTTTTCTAGCGAATTCATTGTACCTTGGTCAGAACTAACTGTTTAAAGAACTTTAGTCTTGTGGCAAACTATTTCTAGAGCTAGCATAACAAAATGACACAGGTTTACTTCAGCTCAGGTATTTTGGTTATCTAGTTTAACTGGTCCTTTCGAATTCCGGAGTAAAGATGTGACAATCTTTTGTCATAATTCTTTTTATATCTCACCTGATTTTTTAAATATTCTTCTTGAGCAAGCTTCATTGCTTCTTTTAATCTTTCTTGCAGTTCTAAATCATAGCGAAAACTTATCTTGAAGTCAGCGGATTAACTCTTACCTGTATAAAGCTTTTTCAAAATTTCTATAAATCCCTGCACAGCACAACCATATAAAAACTCTAAAAAGGTCCCCTAGACGTTTGGGGAACCTCTCTGTACGCAAATAAAAGTCGATTTATGTATCAGTACTACTGCTTAGGTTAGTAATTTCCAACCGGAGGTCCATATTAAAGTTTTCATACACAGAGTAAGTGATTTCGAAGGTCCACGAGCTTTTCATGCACAAGATGAAATCAATAAGTTACTGCCAAAGAAAAGAGTACGCCATAAGGTATAGCTTGCAAAAAATGACTAGTCTACTCAACGCTAGAAACCACGCTCCAACAGAAAACTTATCAGAACATCTAGACCATATAAACGAATATATTTATTTACTTCAAAACAATATTGAAATAATAAAACTTAATGCGACATTTTAACATTGTTTGTTGTTGTGTAGCTTGTCTATTTGTGGAAAAATTTTTGACAGACATCTTATTTTATTCTCTAATTCAAGACAATTTTTTGCGCAGTTTTGATAAAAAGCCTTGTTGAGAAGCCAGATTGGGTATTATAGTTAAGTATTGTTTGGGAGTGATAAAGCAAATATTTTTTTCTTTTCTTTAATTTCTAAATTTAACCACCAACAAACAGAAAGGCATCGGAGACCAACTAAGAGCAACCGTGAAGCGATTAAATTCAAAATACTTTTGGGAAAGCTTTTGTGACTTTTTACAAACGCTCGCACTTTTTGCGACTAATATGAGTGATGAGAAACACAATTTTAATTTTGAGAGCTTCATAAGCAATTAGAGAGAACTCGGAAAAAAATACACATTGAGAGTTTTCTTTTCCAACAGTATTTATGAATGTAACCACATTCTGGTACTCAATATATTTATGAGTCATTATACTTCTGCTTCTTCTTGCAGCTCATTTCTAAACCAAATAAAGATTCACGGCAGATGTGTTTAGTCAAAACCTTGTGTAATCTGTCAAATTTAATCAACGGTGAAAATTAATAAAAACAATGTTAGCCTACTTCACTTCTTAGAGTTTATTTGAACTATTGTAATCAAAGCCACTTTCAGTGTTGTAATCTATCTTGTTGTAATTGTGATTATTCCTTTTGTAATTCTAATCAGCTGTTATAGGTGCTACGACAGCTCATCGAATGACACTTGATCAAAACTACACTTGATCGAAACGACATTTCATCAAAACGACACTTCATCGGAATGACAGTTGATAAAAAAAATGATTTATTTTTGGGTGTTTCGGCAATTAAACAATCTTTTGTTACTGTAAATTATATTCATAAAAAGCAGAGGCTATCAGAAAGAAGACAGTTTGTTTTTATTTTTTATAATTTTTTGTCTATGTCAAGGTCAGGGTTTCTCAACAAGGTCCCTGGGCAAAGTATTTTTATGCTTTGTTACATGCTTATTCATGACATTTTTTGCATTCTTTTTACGTTGTAGCCAGTTATTTAGAGGGAGATGAGGGACATTGTGCAATGGCTCTACCCTTGCACACCCCTTGCAGAAATCAGACACAAATTTAAAGGGAAGATCTATTTTTTTAGAGATCACTATGTTTTAGGACAAAAAATTGACAAAACCGGGACAGGTTCAAAGTGAAGACATTTTTTCTAAAGATCACTATGTTTTTAAAGTTTTAGTAAAAAGGTTGTTTTTTTCAACCAGATAACAAATGTGAAAAGCAGCCATAATGGATTCAGCGTTCTTCATTTTATTAGACAAACATTAAAAAATATTTATAAAGACGAACGTTTTCGGCTTACTTCAGCCCTCATCAGGTTTCTATAATTTTAGCAATGTTAATTAACTTTAAATTTACACACACACATAAAAAAAAAACAGAAAAAACAATGCATACTTTTAGAAACGCAGGCTGTACTTTTGACTAACTAAGCTAATTTTAAATCAAAACGAGTGAAAGATTAAATTGATAAAAATTAAATTCCAGATTACGATGTGATCGAATAATAAAAAATATTACAATCAAAATATATTCAACAAATATGAAGCTCCGTTTGCCAATATTTGTCAATTTAATTTTGGACTTAACTTTTTTATGAGTAGAGCTTCGTGAATCTTGGAACAAAATTCTGATTTACATTTATGCATTATTACAAAATTGTTTTCATTAAACCAATTATTAGAATATTTTCCACAGGATAAAATATGATCTTTAATTGCGCTATCTTGTAGACTTTTGAAATTCAGATGTTCCCGGACTCTAGTGATCAAATGTCTAGTAAACAAACAAGACATACTGATGTATTTCATATTATGGAGCTCTACTGTGAATTTCATATTATTATGCTGAGAAATTAGCAAATCGAGAAATTTAGTACAGTGATTAGAATTATCAAACACAGGAAATATGTCATCAACGTATCGTGAATACAATTTTGGATGAAAGTCTGATTGTTTTCCAAATAACTTATTTTCTATGTGAGCAAGAAAAAATTGGCCAAAGTTGGAGTGAGTGGAGAACCCATACTGACACCATCGCGTTGCTGATATAATTTGTCTTTGTACAAAAACATTTCTTAGTTTGCCAAACGCAGCATTTTTTTGAATACTTGTTTTTTCAATGAAGGTGGATTGTATTTAATCTGATTATCTTTTGAATAAATGTAGTCAGCAGTGATATTAATGGCTTCATCCAACGGAACATTTGTGAAAAGAGACTGAACGTCAAAGCTAACAAGTTTGTGATCCGCTTCAAATTTGAAGTTATTGATTTTATCAAGAAAGCGATCAGCAGAATGTAACATGTATGAATCTGGTATGTAATTTTTGATAATTGAATCAAGAAATTTGGCAAGTTGATATTCTGGGGTGCCAATCATCGATGTAACTGGTCTTGCTCGGTTATTATTTTTGTGGATTTTAATGAAACCGTACATTTTTCCTGGACTGCTGCCATTTGGAATGAGGTTTTCTATTGTTTTACTTTCATATGACTTTAGATATTTATTGACATAATAAATAATTAATGGACTTTTCTTTTTTAATTATAGGATGAACTTTATTGTCATGATTAACCTTCCGGGGCTGGCGCTATATAAAGTAACATCAGTGATGGCACTGGGTCTGGCAGAGCCATAGCTATTTTTTTCCATATTTCCAACCTTGAGCAGATCTGATTGGGAAGAGTGAATGAGTAAATGAAAGAAACTTTAAAACTTAAACATTTATTTTGCCTTGTACAAAAAGAAAATAGCAATTAAACAAAAACAGAAACTTAAATCATAATTTTTAGTTACATGCATTTCTTCGTATAATAAAATCAATCTAAATTAAACTGTTTCCATTTACTGTTGAACTTTTTTTATAACTACTAGCTACTTACTGTATCATTGATTCAACTACAATGACTATCTTTTACTATAACTATTCTAATGTGTGTCATCACAGCTACTTTGACAGCATTCGCTACACATGAATCGTGCATGCTTTAAACATAGAAATTTGAAGCAGATTGAGCAATAGTATCGAGTTTTCTTATCTTTCCCTTGGCATTTTTGGTATCTTCCACGTTTTCCTTTTTGATGAGGAGCGTTATCAGTCCGAGTGTCAGAAAACTTACACATTTTAGCTCTCAAATTGCTTGGTAATATGGAGCACGCTGCGCTTTTTTCTAGTTGCTCCTGTATAAGCTTGAAAGAAAGCTTTTTCAAGAAGGCACACCGGTTGATTTTTGAACTGTTGTTCTCATTGTAAATAATACAAGAATTTATTTCTGAAACATTGAGAATGCTGTAGAAAATCGCCATTCGCCATTTCATCGTATTTCGTGCACAGGTATATGAGGGATCAGTTGTTAGTAATCAGTCTCAGTCTCCGTCTGTCTCTGTCTCGGTCTGTCTCGGAATGTCTGACCGGCGATTCGGCCAGCGAGTATATATAACGTCAGAATAATGTTATAGATTTACTATTATGACGCCTGAGCTTTTTTACAGGTAAAATTACGAGGTGAGAGATCACATGGTCAGACTATATCCTGTTCGCGGTGTGTTGATAATGATCACACAAAAGCCGGAATAACGATACTAACCACACAAATAACATTAATGGCGCGATCAGCCAACGATCAGTTGGGGAGAACAACGGAAAGGCAGTACATAAAGAAAATACTACAAAATTCGAAGTTGTTAAATGCAGTTTTCCTAGGAGCAGGTAAGCGCTGCCAGCTGAATCTGCAGCAAACGAAATACAACGTTTGAAAAATGCATTTGCGGAAAACTTTGTAATATCGAACAAATGCATGCGCAAAAGACGGTTTACGGTGATGAGTTCGCTACAATGTTATCATCTCGGGCTTTTTTTCATCTCCTGTTGACTTATCAATTTTATTATTGTTGTGCATGAATGACAACAGAAGAACTAATTTGTTCTTCTTCGGCACATAGGACAACAAGGTACATTTTTCTTGGGAGCCAAATAAACTAGTATACTTGTCTCTACCTCTGCCACTGATAAAAGATGCAGATATTTCCCGCTTATTTTTTCTGAGGGTTCCAACTACTGTGCTACGATGATCATTGAGCATTCTGTAAACTAGCTCGTAACTAGTAAATCAGTCGTCAATTGTTATGTTTCATCCAGATCCTGATATGTCACTACACATACGTTGAACTGCATCACCTGGTTTCTTACTGATTTTGTACGGACCTTCAGGCTGAACTCCAACGTATACTTCCATATTAGAAATGTAGAAATTGCTCGCATCAACCATGGCAAATATCGGATCTCGTGTACTATCGGCCGTCATCTTCATTTTTAAAACTTTTTCTTCTCTCATTTAAAAACCTTCTCTCGTTTTCGCTACTCTCCCTCACTTTTCTCTTTTCTTTTTCTTTTTAAGTAAATAGCGAGCTATACATTTAAACCCATACGGGCAAGCTAAGCTTTGCTAAATAAAATACTTCAAGCATCTTTTTTATTTTTTTTACCATTATATTATACATTAGTGAACATAAACAACTTGGTTTTAAACCAAAATATTCACTTTAAATGCTGTTTTAGTTTTGATTTGTGCGACGGCTTACAGTAAATGAGATGATAACACTGGTCGACACACAATTTATTGTTTAGCATTTTTTAATTGATTTAGGATGATTTTAATGTACTAAATCCAAAAATAACTGTTACGGCTAATCCGCTTATTTGGTGGTCCCTTTTTTAATTCCAATAGAATTATTACATCCGGGTTACGTACCTAATTTCATTCAGCGTTCGTGACTGGTTGCTGTATTTTGGGAGTAGTCATGCTTGTGACAGGATCACCTGGTAATCTAAGGTAATCGATAATTTAACTTTTGCTTTCTATTTGAATAGATCGGTCAACCTTTTTATTAAATCGCTACTTCAGTAGCCTTTGGTAACTTGGAATAATTTGTGTACTGTATATAATTTAATTCTGTGATTTTACTGCCTTTTGTTTCAAATTATATTTTTCTCCCTGGTGGATCAGGTGGCTGGTATGTCTAGGGAGAGCTAGTAGGCTACTTTAGTGCGCATTTTCTGCCCGACCTATCACTTATTCTTATAGAATCCTACGGGCTGTTGACTTGCTCGTATAATAACATTGGTTTTGCTCAATTAGGTGAACAATTTTATCTACCCTACAATTTATGTTTTTTTTAAATTTTTTTAAAATTATAATTGTTAAGCACTTTTTAATTGATTTAGGATGTCTTAAATGTGCAGAATTTAAAAATAAAAATTACTTTGGTTTTTTAATTTATTTTATTTTAGATTCTGAAGATCTCATATGTTTTAACTTAGTTGTATTACTAATTTTTTTTCTTTTCTTTTTTTAAAGGTTACAAGTGGTTAAAATGGTTTCAATTAAAAAATCTTGCCGAATAGGCCTGACATATTTCCGAAATGAGATAACTCATCGCGGCCAATTCATCACCGCCAACTCATTGCCGCCAACTCATTGCTAATCCAACTCATCGCTGGCCTACTCATTGCTAGCCCAACTCATCGTCAGCCCAACGCATCGGTTGTTGGACAGTTAGGACAGTTGGGAGTTGGGACAGTTAGGTTAGTGATGAGTTGGGTTGATGATGAGATGGGTCAGCAATGAGTTGTCGGGGATGAGTTAGCTGGCGATGAGTTGCTGGCGATGAGTTGTACCCAACCCACATATTCCGCTATATTTGCATTAAATACACACTCGTTCCTAATAGGAATCCAGTCACAACTTTCATAAAGCAAACTTACCATGCCTATTTTGTTATGAAACTTGGTGACAAGGACAAAGCTTGGGCTCCTTGCATGGTGTGCAAGTCATGCACTGAATATCTGCGTCAGGGGAGTAAAGGCAAGAAGACCAGTCTAAAATTTGGAATACCCATGGTATGGAGGGAGCCCAGAAACCATGTCTCGGACCGCTATTTTTGCGCTATTGATGTGACTGGGATCAATTGAAAGAACCGTAATGTTCTAAACTATACTGATCTTGAATCAGCACGTTGTCCTGTTGCTCACTCTGATGAATGCCCAGTACCTATCTATGTAATGCTTTCTGACAACAGTGATAACAATTCTACTGCTGCTCAAGAGAGCCAATAGAATAAAGAAGCAGGTTTTAGCAATAATACTTCACATCATTTTTCCCAAAATGAGCTCAATGATCTTGTTCTTGATCTTAATTTGTCAAAGTCGTCAGCTGAGCTCTTGGCATTCAGATTAAAGCAAAAAGCCTTTTGTCTGATGGTACACGCATCAATTTTTATCACAACAGGCATCAAGAGTTTCTCCATTTTTTTTTTGAAAAGATTTGGTGTACTGCACAGATATTGTTCACCTTCTGCAGAAGCTTGGAGTGCCACATTATGAACCCAGAGATTGGAGACTATTCATCGACAGCTGCAAGAGATTGTTAAAATGTGTTCTGCTCCACAATGGCAACCAGTTTGCTTCAGTATCCCTTGCTCACTCGACGTCACTAAAGGAAAAGTATGATTCAGTGAAGTATGTGCTGGAGAAAATCTTTTACGGTCAGCACGAGTGCCATATATGTGTTGACCTTAAAATGGTGAATTTTCTATTGGTACAATAGTCTGGGTTTACCAAGTACCCTTGCTTTTTGTGCATGTGGAATCGATGGGACAGATCTCAGCACTGTACCAACAAGGACTGGCCTGCAGGAGATGAGTTGGTTCCCGGTAAATCCCAAAACATTGTCAACAATCCTCTGGTAGACAGACGCAAGATCCTCTTTCCACCGCTGCACATCAAGTTTGGCTTGATTAAACAGTTTTCCACAGCCCTGGACAAGGATGGTGGCTGCTTCTCTTACCATGTTTTTCCAGGATTACCCATTGAAAAGTTAAAAGGTGGCATCTTTGATGGTCCTCAAGTTTGTCAGCTTATCAGAGATTCTGAGTTTGAGAAATCAATGACCAAGTTGGAATTGGAAGCATGGAAGACCATTTTTCTTGTTGTAAAGAATTTTTTGAGCAACAGCAAAGCCAGTAACTATGAAGAACTTATCACTAATGCTTTATGCTTTCAAAAAGCTTGGATGCAACATGAGCATAAAAATGCACTATCTATTCTCACATATGGATTGGTTTCCCGAAAATCATAGCACTATGAGTGACGAGCAGGGGAAAAGGCTCCATCAGGACATAAAAGAAATGGAAACCAGGTATCAAGGACATTGGAATGCAGCCATAATGGTTGATTACTGCTGGACTCCGAAGAAATATTCCCTCTGCTGAGCACTCAAGAATGTCGAAGAAACGGAAGTTTATGATTTGAAATTTGCCCAACGATATTTTAACTTACATGTCCTTACTTTTTTAATGTATGCCCTTCATTCCATTTTTATAACATTTAATAAATATATCCTATCAGATACATACTGTATTATGTGAGAAATGTTTTACATAAATCAACTACTATATCCCCAAAATTTATTTATAAATGGAACGCTATAAGCAAAGAATACGATTTTTAAAAATCAATTTAGAAAAAAACCTGACGTGATTGAAACAAATGAGTGTCACTTTTGGATTCAGTGGTGCAAAATGGTCCTAAATCAGTTAAAAAATTACGGACAACTTCCTAATTAATTTTTTTTGTAAACCAGTGTAATCGGTCATCTGGGAAAGCTAAACTTTGCGAAATAAAATATTTCAATCATCTTTTTTACCACTATATTTTAAATTATTGAACATAAAACATGATTTTAAATCAAAATATTCACTTTAAATGCTGTTTTAGTTTTTATTTGTGCGACGGCTAACAGTAAATGAGATGATAATCGGTCATATGGGCAAGCTAAGCTTTGTTAATAAAAATACTTTAGACATCTTTTTTATATTTTTTACCACTATATTTTAAATTGGTGAACATAAACAACTTGATTTTAAACCAAAAAATTTACTTTAAATGCTGTTTTAGTTTTGGTTTGTGACACGGCTTACAGTAAATAGAGATGATAATCGATCATATAACCAAGCTAAGCTTTGTTAATAAAAATACGTAAAGAGCTTCTTTGTGGTACAGAATTTTAATATCGCTTTAAACAAAATCGATTTCATCGGAGCCATAAGCTTTTCGTGACGCTCTTATCAGTGGCAATCGCGTCAAAATGGGACAAACCAGAGAAAATCAAGGCATTTATAGTCTCAACAGTTAAGAGAAAGGTGCTGTGGTCTCAGAAATGAGAAAGGCACAACTGCACAAAATCAAAACGAGGAGAAGAAGTGTGGCGCAATACAGTGTAGTCTCTGAAAGGAGAAACTCACAATGTGTAATAACAAAAAGAAACACTGTTACTAACAACTTAGGTTGTTTTAATAGTTTTAATGTGTAAACAAATTCCTTTTGTTTACATAACACCGGATGTCTGCTTTTAATAAAGGTTGCCTCAAGTAGACACAGATGGAACGAGTTGCGTGCCTCAGCAAGAATTTTAAAACGTTTTTCGTTATTGTTTGCAGCACATTGCTTGTTATCAAGCAAGTATTGTCTTATGGCAGAGTCACAATCTAGGTTATAGCGTTTTAGCTTACAGGATCTACCGGGTTGAGATCGTATAAGGCGCTTCGCTTGCTGTTGTAACCATTTAGGAACATGCTGCTTGATTCTATCTTGTAGTCGCTGTGATATTCGTCTTACGTACCTACTGTCACAATGGCACAAATATTCATAAATAACGGAGCTTTTCAGCGTGGTAGGTAAAAAATCTTTGCTGGCTACAGGTAACATGCGTTTGGAGGTAAATATCACTCTGGTGTTAACGGAGCCATAGCAGCTTTCAACAGCCGTTTTAAAATTTTTATCAAGACAACTGGAAGCTTCCCCTATCCAAGGAACTCTCAAATACACTGGGAACTTCTCAAAGCCAAATCGTTTGGGCATGGAAAACTGAGCAATTTTTTTGGAGATGTTGCTGTCAATAATTGATTCAGAATAACCATTGTCCAATAGAATGTTCTTGATATGCTTAATTTCTGGTTTAATTTAGATTTCGTGCATATCATTAGTGCCCGGTGTACCAAAGTTGATATAAGGTTTTGTTTTTTGTTTAGTGGGACTGAAAGATTCTTAACGTAAGTACTGTCCAGTAAAGGTAGGTTTTCTATACACATTAGTTTCAAAACCGGTAACTGTTCGTTCCACGTTAACGTCGAGAAACAGTAAACAACTATTTTTCTCTTTCTCAAAGGTAAATTTGAGAGAAGGATGGGGACAGTTTAGTTGGTTGAAAAAATTTTCCGACTCTTCTTCATTGCGAAAAATAGCAAATGTATCATCAACGTACCTAAAATATGTGGAAGGTTTTGATATTTGGGAGAAGAGTTTTTCTTCATAAAACCTAACAAAGATGTTAACTAAGGCTGGGCCTAGTGGTGAACCCATTGCAACCCCATCAGTTTGCTTGTACATAATGTCGTTGAAGCTAAACTCTACTCCAAATGTGGCACTTTTCATCAGTTCAATGAAGACAGCCTTTGAAATAAATGGTTGTGCATCTGAGTCATCGCAATATAAGGTATCAGCAAAGATGTTAATGGTCTCTTCAAGTGGGACGTTTGTAAAAAGGCTTGAGATGTCGAAGGAGCACATGAAAAGATTATATTAGAATCTTTTGAGTTGTGAATAGTATCAACAAACGTAAACGAGTAAACGAGTCAATATGCAATGTGTCAAAAAACGCTTTAATACCGGTTGCAAGAGGCTTGCTAACCACTTGCTAAGCTCATGATGAGATGAGCCTGTCATAGATAGTATCGGCCGTAACGGTACGTTTGTTTTGTGCGTTTTGGGTAAATCATACATTCTGGGTCTTTGTGATCCGATAGGACGAATATTTTGGTAAAGACTTTTGGGTATTGAGTCTTCTTTAAATAGTTCTAATAAACGTTTTTGAAGTTTTAATTCAATATTAGCAGTGTTTTTATTGCTTGAGGTTGGTCCAAGTTTTACAAATTTTGATGGATCATTAAGTATTATTTGCATTTTATCGATAAAGTCATTCTTGTTCAGAATGACTACTCCTGAACCCTTGTCTGGTTTAGTGATGACAATATTTTTATTAGAATGTAAGCTGTTGAGTGCTCGAAAGTATTCTCCATGAAAAGCAAAATTACGTGAATCATTCTCTTCACCACAGTACAGATGGGCAAGGTGTGTAAGTCAAGCCTTCAAAGAAGATTGTTCATTTTCTCATGAAGCTCTGTGATGACCCAATTGGCCCGAAACGAATCAAATTCTGCAAAGAATTCTTTCCTGCATATTGATTTTGGTGGAAGGCTGAAGTTCAGACCATGCGATACAAAAACTTTTCACATCTGATAATACATGATTCGAGAGGTTCAAGGTATGTTTCTTTGTACAACTCAGCATATTTCCAAATCTTTTCTTTTTTAGAATGGCAAGCAAGAATTTATTTCAGTTATGAATTTTCATGCTTGTCTTTTTTTCAATCATAGCGAAGTATCTGTAAAATCTAATTTTGTCAAATAATGAGAGAAATCGACAAATTGCACGTAAAAGAGTTCAGTAAGGAGCATGCAGTTTTTTCAATTGTTTAGTCTGCTTTTCAATTTGATCATTTATAAAAGCCCGTTTAACAACTAGGCTGTGCCTGATTTTCGATCGTTCAATGCGGGCAGTCATATATTTAGGTGCAAGTCTATGGGACCTGCAAGCCTTGAGAAAGGCTGTTGAGATCTTAAAAGTTCTGATTTTTCCTCTAATTCTGACCACCTTGTTTAAAACACCTATTTGCTGTTCAGTGTACCTGCGCTGCAAATGCATAAATGGCACTTTCTCTTAACTTTTGAGACTATTAATACCTTGATTTTCTCTGGTTCATTCCATTTTGACGCGATTGCCACTGGTGAGAGTGTCACGAAAAGCTTATGGCTCCGATGAAATCGATTTTGTTTAAAGCGATATTAATAAAAATACATAAAACATTTTTTAAAAATTTTTAACACTTTATTATAAATTAGTGAACACAAACAACGTGATTTTAAACCAAAATATTCACTTTAAATGCTGTTTTAATTTTGATTTATGCGACGATTTACAGTAAAAAAAATGTGAATCGGTCACTCCTCGCCTTTTAGATCCCTGCTCTATCTGCACCCATTGGGTCACCTGGAGAAACAGTTGCGTACAATGTACCAACTGTTCTCTCTGGGTGTACCTTTGCTGCTCTAATCTTTCTCTTCCTCGATTTCAGAAAATGTTTCCAAGACTTGTCCAAAGTGCTCATCTCTTTCTCAAGTTTATCCCTCTCTTTCTCAAATTGTTTTCCTATCATCATCTTCAAACAAGAGCACTTCAAAATAACCATATATCAATAATAACTCCTCCAATTTCCCTAATTACTCTCAACTAACCTTTACTTACCCACACTCTGCTTCATCTCTCCCTCCTCCTTAAGCCTAACCCTCTACTTCTTTTCTTACACAATCTACTTTCTATCATTCTCCTCCCTTCCAAAACTGCCTACGCATCCTCCAATGGAATGCCAATTGAATTAGCCCTCGTCGTGCTAAACTCATTCATATAGTAAAAATGAGGATTTAGATAATTATTTAAAAAGAATATATTCTTCCTTTGCTCGTCAAACTCTAAGAGAGTAACCGCGACGCTTAACGCTTTTCGTGTAAGTCCCGGTCATAAGGTGCGGCCTTGGTTTTACAACATAGTGGATTCTATGACTCCTTGCGCGGTAAAGCCGGAAATAACTTCTGAGTTGCTTATAGTCGAGTTATTGTCCGGCTTGTCTGGTCTCGTGGTGTTGTCTCTTGCGTGGAGGACCATATATAGTCAATTCGATTCGCCGTGAGATAAACATCACTGACGAGCTCTAACAAGAGCAAAACTAGAGTCTGGTACTTATTTTAAGCAGCTTGGCTTTCTAAATCAACTCGTTTAATTTTTTTCACTAAATCAATACGACCTCTTCTTTGTGCAGGAGTCACACCTCTCTTCTGACTCCACTCTCCATGTCCCAGGCAATAAAACCCTCAGAAAGGACAGCTCTTGGGCGAGGAGAGAAACCACCAACTGTACGGGAAACCTGGAAGGTGATGTCCTTATTCTTATCAAAAATGGTCTAACCTATTCCCCTCGCTCTACCTAGCACCTTTCCTCGCTTGATTCCTGCTCCGATTATTTAGTTATCACAGTAAAAATAAAAGGGGCCTTTCCTACTTACCTTTGAAGCTCTATGTCCCACCTATCCGCTCTTCTTCTTCTGACTTTCCTCCAAAATCTTTCTCACCCTTTCTCTTATCTTCATTTGCTACTATTTTTGGCAATTTTAACTGCCATCATTTATCCTGGGACTCTCTCACAGCCCGAAGAACCAATCAGGAAAATATTTGTTTGACTGGGACCTCTTCTCTAATATATTACAACTCAACAACCCTAATCATCCCACATTACTACATCGCCCCACTGGAAATCGCTATTCTCCTGATCTCTCTCTTGTTCCTGCCTCCATAGCCTCTAAATGTACATGGCAGGTCCTTCCAGATCTTGGCTACGATCACCTTGCTATTTCTATTACTATTTCTACCCCCTATAACTAATTCAACCTCTCGCTCTTGTTTATTTAACTTCTTGCACTTCCAAACTATTCGAAAGAATGGTTCTCGGACAACTTACATATATTCTAGAGTACAACAATATCCTCTCATCCGTGCAAGCTGACCTGGAAGATCGACGGTAGATCAAGTTCTCCTCCTCTCGCAGTCAATTGTAGATTTTTTTTACCAATCTAAACCAGGCCACGTACTGTCCTCACCACTGTGGATTCTATGGATTTTGCAAAAGCTTTTGACTTAGTTTGGCATTCTGTATTCCTCTCTAAATTCCTCTACTTTGGTCTTCCGCTTTGCTTTGACCAATCTTATCTCCCAGATCGCCGTTCAAAAGTGCGAATCTATAATTTTCACAGTCGTCCTTCAGTCTTTATGGAGGTGTCCACCAAGGTTCAGTTCTTGGACGAGTACTTTTTTCTCTTTTTATCAATGATCTCCTCCTCTCTTTGTTCATCCGTTAAAGTCCCCCTCTATGCTGACAATCTCGCTATTTGGACCTCTCCCTCAAACGTTGATTGTGCAACCGCTGCTGTCCAGATTTCCCTGAGCAGACTAGCGGAATGGTCCTCTAAATTGTGCCTACCTCTTGCCTTCTCAAATGTGAGTTATCTTTTTTTAGTCTAGATTCTTATCAATTCCATCTCAAACTCTTTGTCAATTTTCAACACCCCAGTTAAGTTTAACCCAAATCCGACCTTTCTCTGTGTAACCTTTGACCAAACACTTTCTTTTAAACATCATGTTCTATCTTTACGGGCGCAGCCAATTCCGTGCCTTCGCTGTATCGCCTATACTTCCGGGACCCTCTAAAGAATCTCCCTGTACACTATCTTCTTTTTCTTGATTTTCTTTTGGCCTTTTTGTTTAATCAGGGATTGCTACAGCGTATGATGTTTGTCCACATCGTCCTGTTTTCAATGTCTTTCTCCCTTGCACCAACTTCCCCCATATCTTCCTTCACTACAGTCAGAAATATTCTCTTCGGCCTCTCTCTTTTCCTCTTTCCCTGTAGCAATTTTCAATTTTGTAGCCATGGAATTGTGATCTATATATTTTTAATCTATCAAAAATTCAAATCTTTTTTCTGTGCTCAAAAAATTCTCACTCAGCTCTTTACAGTTTAATCATATTTATTTTTTGGTACATTTGCAAATCAATCATATTTATTTTTTGGTACATTTCAAACGTAATATAAGAAACAGATTGGTTTGTTTATCATCTTAAAAAGTTGCTAAAAAAAGCTTTGCCATGACAACTAACATAGAGTGCTCCTGATTGTTCTAAGAGCTAAGTGATAAAATTTTTATGCGCAGAGAAAAAAATTTTGGATTTTTGATCGGTTGAAAATATGTAGATTACGATTCTATCGGTACAAAATTAAAAATTGCTTCCCGGTAATTCCATTTCCATCACCCTTCTTCCTACATAATCCTGGTCTCTTCTCATGACATGTCCATACCACTTCAGCCTGCCCTCTCTCTCATCTTCATTCCTAACCGTTCTACATTAACTGTATCCCTGATGTATTCATTTCCAATCTTATATTTTCTCGTCACTCCATAGCAAACCTCAACATTTTTATCTCTGCGACTTCCATCTCTTATACTTGTTTCTTTGCGACCGCCACCGTCTCAAGTTCATACAGCATTGCTGGTCTCACCACTGAACTGTACACTTTTCCTTTTACTCTAGCTGGTAAACTCGTGTCACAGATTATTCCCGATACTTTTCTTCATCCGTTCCATCCTGCCTGTACTCTCCTGTTTACTCTTTCTTTCCCTCTCATAACTACCACTTTCTTGCACCGTTGATCCCAAATACTTAAATTTCTTTACTCTTGGCACTTTTGTATCATCCATCTTCGCTGTTTCTTTGTTATTTCCTCCACTTATGCACAGATGTTCGGTCTTTGACCTACTTACTTTCATCCCTCTTCTTTCCAACGCGTACCTCCAACATTCTAGTCTCCACTCCACTTCTTCCCCGGTCTTTTCGCAAATTACAATATCATCAGCAAACAGCATCGTTTACGGTCGTACTCTCCTTACTTCTTCCGTTAGCCTGTCAATAACCACAGCAAGCAGAAACGGTCTTAACGCTGATCCCTGACGCAGTCCGATTTTGACCTTGAAACTTTCTGTAGTTCCTACTGCACACCTCACCACCGTTTCGCTTCCCTCGTACATATCCTGAACAAGTCGCACATACTTTTTCATTCCTGATTTTCTCATTCAGTACCACAACTCTTCTCTCGGAACACTTGTCGTAAGCTAAACTTTCCTTTCCTGGCATAAATCCATAGAACGTTTTTGTTTACTGTGCTTTACTTTATCCCTTAGCCTGGCTTCAATAATTCTTTACCATCGTATGGATCATCAGCTTTATTCCTCTGTAGCTTCCACAGCACTGTGCGTCCCCTTTGTTTTTATAGGTTGGAATAAGCATACTCCTTCATTCTTCTGGCATCCGTTTCCCACTAATAGTTTGTTGAACAGTCTGGTCAAAAATTCTGTATCCATCTCTCCCATGCACTTCCAAGCTTCTACTGGCAACCCGTCTGGTCCAACCACTTTACCTTTTTTCATCCTTCTCAGTGCATTCTTCACTTTTTCTCTACTGACAAAATTTACCTCTTCGTTAACCACTTCTGCTTCCTCTGTCCTAGGCTCTCTATCATTTTCCTCGTTTATCAGTTTCTCAAAGTAGTCCTTCCATCTCTTTAACACTGCCTCCGAACGTATTATCACATACCGTATTTATCCTTCATAACCCTCATATGCTGTACATCTTTCCCCGCTTGCTTTACTCTTCTTTTCTTTGTACATCTTTTTTACTTTTTTCATCTCTTTTTGTATCCCATGCTTTTTTCGTCTCTTTCTTTTTTTTATGCTCTCCTGAACTTCCTCATTCCAACACCATGTCTCCCTATTACCCTTTCGTTTTCCAAATGTCATCCCCAGCACAGTTTCGGCTGTTTTTTATAGCATGTTTGCTTTTTTGTCCCACTCATCAGGTAACCCATTCTCGCCTCCCACAATCCCGGTCATCTCCTGTTTAAACGCTTCTTTACAGCTTGTCTCCTTCAGTTTCCACCATCTTATTTTTGGCTATACTTTCTCTGCTTTTTTCTTTTTCACCATGAGAGCCATTTGGCATATCACCATACGGCGCTGCTTTCCGACGCACTTATTCACCATTACCTTATAATTGCACATTTCTTTCAGGTCCCTCCTTCTGCACATCACATAATCTACTTGGGTACTTTTTTCGCCACTTTTATACGTCACCCTGTGTTCGTCTTTCTTATTGAAATAAGTGCTGACAACCGCAAAATCTATCCTCTTCGCAAAATCCACAACCATCGATCCTTATTTCTCGTTCCAGCAGCATACCTCCCCATTATTTCCTCAGCCCCCATCTTTCCTTCGCCCACATATCCATATGTCAACTTTTTACGATTTTGAAAAATCAACGTTGAAAATTTTGCTCGTCAGTTTGTTTTAGGAAATAGAACGTAATGGTTGAAATTATAAAATTGTTTAAGCTGGCTGCTCTTTTTTGTTTGAACTCTTGCTGATCAGAAATATTTTTGTGTATAAAATAGGTAGCCATGATTATTTCACTTGAGTTTAAAATAACAGTAAGTTTTTTTACAAAATGTTTTTTTCAGTGTTGGGATACGTACACCGTACTATCAATAATCCACAGTGCTTTCTAAACCCACAAGAAATTCACATTAATCGTATAGAATACTTTTGGGCACGGTGCAAACATGGTAAGAAATATAACAAAGATGTGTGAAGCCTTTTTTTTTAAAGCTTACTTTGGTCGTATGTCCGATTAATATCTTTTTTACTCTAAGCCGTCGCACATCGATTACTATCTCTTTTACTCAAAGCCGTTCCACAAATCAAAACAAAAGTAGCTATCATTGAAAGTAGTTATCAGCATTTAAAATAAATAGTTTTGATGGAAATCAAGTTGTTAATGTTAACGATTTGAAAATAAAGTGGTAGGAAATATAAAAAATATGTTTGAAGCATTTTTGTTACAAAGCTTAACTTGGTCGTTTGACCAATTAATATCTGGTTTACTCTAAGCCGTCGCATAAGTATGATCGATTAATATATCTTTTACTCTGAGCCGTCGCATAAATCAAAACTAAAACAGCATTTAAAGTGAATATTTTAATTTAAAATCAAGTTGTTTATCTTTACTAATTTAAAATATAGTGGTAAAAAAATATAAAAAAGATGTTGGAAGTATTTTATTTAGAAAGCTTAGGTTGCCCGTATGACCGATTATCATCTCATTTACTGTAAGCCGTCGCACAAATCAAAACTAAAACAGCATTTAAAGTAAATATTTTGGTTTAAAATCAAGTTGTTTATCTTTACTAATTTAAAATATAGTCGTAAAAATGTAAAAAAGATGTTTAAAGTATTTTATTTAGTAAAGCTTAGCTTGCCCGTATGACCGATTATCATCTCATTTACTGTAAGCCGTCGCACAAATCAAAACTAAAACAGCATTTAAAGTAAATATTTTGGTTTAAAATCAAGTTGTTTATCTTTACTAATTTAAAATATAGTCGTAAAAATGTAAAAAAGATGTTTAAAGTATTTTATTTAGTAAAGCTTAGCTTGCCCGTATGACCGATTATCATCTCATTTACTGTAAGCCGTCGCATAAATCAAAACTAAAGCAGCATTTAAAGTGAATATTTTGGTTTAAAATCAAGTTGTTTATCTTTACTAATTTAAAATATAGTAGTAAAAAAATATAAAAAAGATGTTTAAAGTATTTTATTTCGCAAAGCTTAGCTTTCCGTATCGGTTTAAATGTATAGCTCGCTATTTACTTAAAAAGAAAAAGAAAAGAAAAAAGTAAGTGAGAATAGCGAAAACGAGAGAAGGTTTTTAAACGAGAGAAGAAAAAGTTTTAAAAATGAAGATGACGGCCGATAATACGCGAGATCCCAAATATCTTTATGCCGTATTTCGCGGGCTTGCTGGGAATATATTATCTGAAACCACATCTTCCACGAAAAGGTTCTAGCTTCTCATCAACTGTCATATAAGGTGAAACGCAATACGCTTTCTTACAGTTGGCCACAAAACTTTCGAACATTTCTCTGATGGGTGCTAATTTATTTAATTTTTTTCTCTCATTTCTTGTTGCAATCTCATCAAATCTGATACATTGCAATAAGAACTTGAACCTTGCTAATGACATTGTTCATGAAATATATCTACACCGTTTCCATCAGTGTTTCATAAATCATCTGACGACCGCTTTTGAAGATACTTGCAAAATACAGAAGGCCAATAACTGCTTTTATCTCTTTTTCTGAAGTTGATCTTGCATTTCTTTGTCGTTTGTAGTTCATTTATTTGGCTTCAATATACTTATTTGTACAAGTTACAATATCTTTGAGCATGTCATCCGATAGAAAATTTTCCCAGCAAGTTATAAGGCTTTTCCTTGCTTTTGCGATGCCCATAACATGATTTCTCTGCTACAATATTATGAGCTCTTGTTCTTGATCGAGATTTAGACTTGGTTTTTTCAAAAAATTGTTTTACGATCTCTCCGAGTGTATTGTCTGAAGACAAGTCATCTGAACACATTCATCACTAGAAACGTCTTGTTCAGTATCACTACTCTCCAGCTGTTGTTAAACATTGTCTGTAACATTCTCATCATCACTTGTATTAAGGTCAGATTCAACTTCAACTAATTCAAGCAAGCGCTGAATTTCTTCAACATCCATGATAAGGCCTGTAGATAAAAAGTGTAAATCCGCTTTATTAATACATTTTCTAGTTGAAAAACAAAAGAATTAATACTTTGGGCAATAATAATAAAAAAACAATTTCCATACATGAATGGTGGCATTGGGTCTGAGAGACCCATCTTACCTTAAATCCAATGAATATGCTAGAAGAATTACTTTTCGGGCTCGATCTTCTTACAGTACGCTAAACTGCATCCACTTAAAAGGTACTGAAAAGATAATCACTTAATGTTATCTGGAAAACAAAAAAATCTGTCAGAAAAGTATGCTCTGGGTCTCAGACCCGGGGCCATTTCTGGAAGGTTAATTTCATAAAATTTTGAGCTATCCTTGATTATGCAATCCAGTTTAGCGTAGTAGTCATGGCTGTCCAAAATAACATAACTTTTTCCTTTATCGATTTTACAGACTTTAATTCTGGAATCATTGGCAAGTTTTTTTTAAGGTACTGTGAAGAGCTGCGTTTTTGAGATGAGCACAAATTCTCTTACCGGCATTAGCAAATTTCTTGAACATAAATTTGACTTGGTCTTTAAAGTTGTCGTCAATAAGTTTATTTTCCTTGTTGATAAAATAAAACAGTTCTTCTGTCTGAGTTTTGATGTCATCTATTTGTGGCTTTTCTGGTAAAATATGGTTATCAAGTCCAAACCGTAGAGCGTTTTCTTCTTGGATTGTTATACTTCTGCTACTTAAATTTTTTACACAATTAAGAGATTTACAGCGTTCTCTTAACCAAAGGCAAATTAATAAAAACAATAACTTCAAATTAAAAATATCACCCATTTATAAAACTTTTAAAGTAGTCAAGTATTTTCAGTTAAAATCAAAAACTCCTGTAGCTCTTTGCTCAAATGTTGTTTATAGATTCTCGTGTTCGTGCGATACGAACTAGACATACATCGAAATGTCTAGTAAACGAACAAGACATAAATCGGTATATCTTGTTCGTTTACTAGACATTTGATCACTAGACATTTGATCATTTGATCAAAAAATGTTCTAATGATCGGTTTAATGAAAACAATTTTGTAATAATACGTAAATGTAAATCAGAATTTGTTCCAAGATTCACGAAGCTCTACTCATAAAAAAGTTAAGTCCAAAATTAAATTGACAAATGTTGGCAAACGGAGCTTCATATTTATTGAATATATTTTGATTGTAATATTTTTTATTCTTCGATCACATCATAATCTGGAATTTAATATGCATTAATTTAGTCTTTCACTCGTTTTGATTTAAAATTAGTCTAGTTAGTCAAAAGTACAGCCTGCGTTTTTAAAAGTATACATTGTTTTTTTCTGTTGTTTTTTATGTGTTTGTGTAAATTTAAAGTTAATTAACAATGCTAAAATTATAGAAGCCTGATGAGGGCTGAAGCAAGCCGAAAACGTTTTTCTTTATTAATAATTTTTAATGTTTGTGTAATAAAATGAAGAATGCTGAATCCATTATGGCTGCTTTTCACATTATGTTTTTGGAACAAAAAATTGACAAAATTGCGACAAATCCAAAGTTGTAAATTTTCTCTTTCATTATTCGATCAAGTGTTGTTTTGATCAAGTGTCGTTTCGATCAAATGTCGTTTCGATCAAACATCGTTTTGAACAAGTGTTGTTTCAATTAAGTGTCGTTTCGATCAAGTGTCGTTTTAATCAAGTGTCGTTCGAACAAGTATTGTTCAATTAACTGTCAGGTCAAGGCTGTTATAATTTTTTACAATGAGGGTCCATATGCTACAAATTACGCTTCCACAAAACAATAATTGACGCACAATCACTGCAGTTTATTTCAATATTTTGCTTTTTCCAAGTATGACTATCAGTTTATACGGAGTGTAAAGCAAATCCCGTTAGCTTTCGCTCAACTTGCAGATTCATGACACCGAGCACACTTAAGATTTATTATTTATTTTAGCCAAAAATTGTAAAGCTTAGTTTGAGATTAAAATAATTAGCAATGCTGTTTTTGCAATCTTTCCTCCAATCTTATTCATTGCACATTATACTCAGTTTAAACTGTTATTACTTTATTGCAAACGTAGATTGCTAAACTTTTTTATGAGATATTTCGTATGCTCTTCAAACATATTTAAAATTTTGTTTCATTTTCCAGTGCGCACCACATTCACAACTAACTGGTTGTATTAAAGGGTTCCACAAGTTCCATCCAAATCACGAAAAGGGTCCATGACACTAAAGAGTTTGGAAACCACTGCCTTAGGTTTTTCAACATTTTCCTCAAGCTGCAATTGAAATTTTCGGTTAAACCAATGCAATTTGAGTGGTAAGGAGTAGTTGTCAATTTTCTGATAGGCAGTAACTTCGACACTTCAAGCATGAAATCAAATACAAACTGGGTTCCAAGGCCACTCAATACTTCTTTTAGTACTCCGACATTACTGTACAGATCCAAAAATGCTTCATCCCCTGTTTCGGTGTCAATGTTTTTAAGAGTGGAGAGCCTTTGAGCAGCGTGTCGCGTAATCCACCAGACTGTGCACATACAAATACGTATTAATGGCTTTCGTCACTTGTGGCCCGATCAGGTCAATCAAGTCAACTGCCACACGCTTTAAAGGTAAATCCATTAACGCCATTTTACCCAACAGAACTTTTGATCCAAATGGTAGTTCCTTTCTCGCGGCCAGGGCTGAGAGTAAGTCTGCTTTTGTTGCTATGCATGACAAACCAAAATCAGAACTTCCAAAAAGGAAAAAATATCTACCCCTCCCAATATTCAACGAGGGTCTGCCAATCGGCAAACGTCCTTTTCAGGAAGGGAAAATGCCTAGAAAAAATGCCCTTATATGAGCACATTGCCAATAAGTTCTGAAGACCAAGATTCTCCAATTTAATATCAAAAGCCCAACTGCAAGCTGCATGAACGTTCTTCATTATCTTACTAGACAAATTGTGACATTCTTCATCCTATACAGAAAATCCACAGCACAAATGCAGAAAGCTAGCACTTCAAAACGTCCAATTAACTGGGTCTTTCTCAAACAGGGAGCATGGCTTGCCACATTTATTTAAGATCAAATTAGTCGGGCATCCTAACCAAAAATACGAAAATTACTTGGGGCTACGAAACACAAAAGCAGAAAATAGGGGAAACGGTGTAGAATTTTCTTAATAGGGTAACATAAGTTCTAAAATTCTTAATAGTGTGGTGTAAAAATTAACACTTCTTATGAAAATAAAATCAAGTTTTTACTTTATAAGCTTGTCATATAAGTTCTTAACAATGCGGCTTAAAAACTAACATTGCTTTTGGCTAGGACATGTAGTTATATATTTTAATGTTATAATAATGGCTGCTACATCTGATGCTCTATTTAGAATTCAAGTTCAATTAGGTTTTTAAAACTTACCAGATAACAATCATGTCAAACAAACAAGTACAATTAAAATTATGTCAGTTACCGCTTCACCTACATGAGAGAAATAAATCGAACTTTAGTAAAAACTTAGACAATAGCATAAAATCAGAACGTCGCAAAGCGAGAATCGAAAGTGAGAAGAAAAACCCCACGAAGAAGTTTTGACCACACTAACGGCGCAAAAAAAATTTTGGATATGAAAATTTAAACATCTAATCAAACAATTACTGTATTATGTCACATACAATGACAAATATAACAATGCTGTTTTATTGAAATATGCAACAACATGTAGTGAATGCGATCCATCCTCTAAGTATTTCTTATAGTGTATAACTATTTTTTTTTAAATAATAATCGACTAAAACTTTTCAAAATCACTTTTTTTCAATAAACAATCAATTAAATTTCGTAAGTGTAAACTTTTGATTTTATTTCAAACTAACTTTCCTCTTTTTTTGCTATTCAACATTAGAAAAGTAAGTTAGTTTTAATTAAAAAGCATTCAATGTTTTGCAGATTAAAGAAATATACCTTTACTCCATTGATCTCGATCGGGATTGCGGTCAATTCATTGCCAAAACCATAAGCAATGACGGAAAACTAGCACTCGACAAATGCAAAACGACGAAACCTGGATATGAAGCATTTAATGTTGAACTCGGAGACAAACAAGTAATAAAGGCTGAAAAATGTTTGAAAAACTATTGATAGGTGATAACTGTTTCGAAACTTTACTAATATATGAAAAGTTTTTCAATAAAATTGTTTAGATTTGTTTTAACCAGGCATTGTTTGTTTCGTAGTAAAACTTAATTATTATTTGTTAGCATTCTAAACAGTGTTTCTTAGTCTTGACATACTGTGTTACGATTAATGAATAGTTAAAAAGATTTAATAAACATCAAAAAAGAGTCGTTGTTCTTGTGTTTAAAATTACTATT
Source organism: Diplosoma virens (assembly GCA_963680785.1). Lineage (NCBI taxonomy): Eukaryota > Metazoa > Chordata > Ascidiacea > Aplousobranchia > Didemnidae > Diplosoma > Diplosoma virens. Next base: position 45,191,591 of record OY796883.1, on the reverse strand, counting down.
TTTGTTTAATTTAACAGATAATTAAATTGAAGATTTTGGCCATGCAGTATGTTCGATTGGTTAAGAGCGTGTGATTGACAGTAAACATAATCAACACAATGACATTCGAAACCAAATCGCGCCATTCTGCAGCGTTTCCGGAAAAAAAATTTACATAGCTTTCCTCTGCTTATAGGTTTCAACTAACAGCTATAAATTTCGGTCATATCTCCAAATGAAATTAAAAGCAAAATTAAATATTTCAACCAGTCATCAATAACTTGCTATTGCAGGAAACAAGTTGAGCTAAGTGCTTGACAGTTCCTGTATATAAAGTGTCTTCAATGCTTTGTTGCGTATCAGCAAGAAATATATATATATAAAGATTTCTATTTTAAAATAAGCGATTGAAACTATACGAAAATTTGTTTAAAAATTTATTTTTTAAAAACCTTACAAAAAAAATTTGGAATGTAACTCATACACACAAACCAATATGTAGAAAGTCAAACATCTGCCCGACCAATTACAGTAATGCATAATGTCACATACAATGACAAATATAACAATGCTATTTTAGTGAAGGATGCAATAACATGTAGTGAATGCCGTCTATCCTCTAAGTATTTTTTATAGTGTATAAGAATTTCTTTTTTAAAATAATAATCTACTTAAACATTACAAAATCACTTTTTCTCAATAAACATTCGAATAACTTTCGTAAGTGTAAACATTCAATTTTATTTTAAACTAACTCTAAGTTATTTTGTTATTCAGTATTAATAAATTAAGTTAGCTTTAATTAAAAAACATTTAATGTTTTGCAGATTAAAAACATATACCTTTGGTCCATTGATCTCGATCGTGATTGCGGTCAATTCATTGCCAAAACCATAAGCAATGAAGGGGAATTATTACTATCTAACTGCAAAACCACGAAACCTGGATATGAAGCATTTAGTGTTGGACTCGGAGACAAACAGGTAATAAAACCTGAGAAATGTTTGAAAAACTATTGATAGGTGATAACTGTTTCGAAACTCTACTAATGTATGAAAAGCTTTTCAATAAAATTGCTTAGTTTTGTTTTAAGCAGGCATTGTTTGTTTCATAGTTAAACTCAATTTTCATTTGTAAGCATTCTAAACAGTGTTTCTTAGTCTTGACATACTGTGTTACGATTAATGAATAGTTGGAAACATTAAATAAACATCAAAAAAGAAACGTTGTTCTTGTGTTTAAGATTACTATTTTTGTTTGATTTAACAGATAATTGCACGATTTTGGCCCTAAAATGCATTTGATTGGTTAAGAGCGTGTGATTGACAGTAAACATAATCGACGCGGTGGCATTCGAAATTAAATCGTGCCATTCTGTAGCGTTTAGGGAAAAACAATTTACATAGCTTTCCTCTGCTTGTTGGTTTCAACAAACAGCTATAAACTTCGGTCATATCTCCAAATGAAACTAAAACCAAAATTAAATATTTCAACCAGTCAGCAATAACTGCCATTTCAGGAAGCAATTTGAGCTAATTGCTCGACAGTTGCTGTATATAAAGTGTCTTGAATGCTTTGTTGCTTGTCAGGAAGTAATATATATATATAAAGATTTCTATTTTAACATAAGCGATTGAAACTGTACGAAAACTTGTTTAAAAATTTATTTTTTAAAAACATATGTAGATATGTAGAAAGTCAAATGTCTGCTCGACCAACTACAGTACTACATAATGTCACATATAATGAAAAATATAACAATGCTGTTTTATTGAAATATGCAACAACATGCAGTGAATGCGATCTATGCACTATGTATATTTTATAGTGTACAACTGAATCCTTTTTAAAATAATAATCGACTCAACGTATAGCTTGCGATTTTAAAAAGCAAGTTGAGCTAATTGCTTGACAGTTGCTTAATGTAAAGTGTCTTGAATGCTTTGTTGCAAATCAGAAAAAAAAATATATACAAAGATTTCTATTTAAAATAAGCTATTGAAACTATACGAAAAATTGTTTAAAAATTTATTTTTTAAAAACATTACAAGAAAGACTTGAATATGTGAAAAATCAAACATCTGCTCGACCAGTTACTGCATAATGTCACATACAATGACAAATATAACAATGCTGTTTTATTGAAGGATGCAATAACATTTAGTAAATGCAATTCATCCTCTAAGTATTTTTTATAGTGTACAACTGATTCCTTGTTAAAATAATAATCTACTTAAACTTTTCAAAATCACTTTTTCTCAATAAACATTCAAACAAATTTTTTAAGTATAAACATTCGATTTTATTTCAAACTAACTCTAAGTTATTTCGTTATTCAGTATTAGAAAATTAAGTTAAATTTATAAAAAACATTCAATGTTTTGCAGATTAAAAACATATACCTTCAATCTATTGATCTCGATCGTGATTGCGGTCAATTCATTGCCAAAACCATAAGCAATGACGGAGAACTAACACTCAAGGAATGCAAAACTACGAAACCTGGATATGAAGCATTAAGTGTTGAACTCGGAGACAAACAGGTAATAAAACCTGAGAAATGTTTAAAAAACTAATGATAGGTGATAACTGTTTCGAAACTCTACTAATGTATAAAAAGTTTTTCAACAAAATTGCTTAGTTTTGCTTTTACCAGGCATTGTTTGTTTCATAGTTAAACACAATTATCATTTGTAAGCATTCTAAACAGTGTTTCTTAGTCTTGACATACTGTGTTACGATTAATGAATAGTTGAAAAATTTAAATAAACATTAAAAAAGAAACGTTGTTCTTGTGTTTAAGATTACTATTTTTGTTTGATTTAACAGATAATTGCACGATTTTGGCCATGCAGTGTGTTCGATTGATTAAAAGCGTGTGATTGACAGTAAACATAATCAATACAATGACATTTGAAATTAAATCGTGCCATTCTGTAGCGTTTAAGGAAAAAAAATTTACGTAGATTTCCTCTGCTTGTGGGCTTCAACAAACATCTATAAACTTCGGTCATATCTCCAAATGAATCTAAAACCAAAATTAAATATTTCAACCAGTCAGCAATGACTTGCTATTTCAGGAAACAATTTGAGCTAATTGCTCGGCAGTTGCTGTATATAAAGTGTCTTGAATGCTTTGTTGCGAGTCAGGAAGAAATATATATATATAAAGATTTCTATTTTAATATAAGCGATTGAAACTATACGAAAACTTGTTTAAAATTTATTTTTTAAAAACATTACAAGAAAGACTTCCATATGTGGAAAGCCAAACATCTGCTCGACCAATTACTGCATAATGTCACATACAATGACAAATATTACAATGCTGTTTTATTGAAGTATGCAACAACATGTAGTGAATGCGATCCATCCTCTAAGTATTTTCATAGTGTATAACTATTTCTTTTTGAAAATAATAATCGATTCAACGTATAACTTACAATTTTAAGACGCAAGTTGAGCTAATTGCTCGACTGTTGCTGTACGTAAATGTCTTCATCGCTTTGTTGCAAGTCACGAAGAAATATATATACACTATAAAGATTTCTATTTTAAAATAAGCCATTCAACCTATACGGAAACTTGTTTAAAACTTTAGTTCTTAAAAACATTACAAGAAAGACTTCTATATGTGAAAAGTCTTCAATGTTTTGCAGATTAAAGAAATATACCTTTGGTCGATTGATCTCGATCGTGATTGCGGTCAATTCATTGCCAAAATCATAAGCAATGACGGAAAACTAGCACTCGACGAATGCAAAACGACGAAACCTGGATATGAAGCATTTAGTGTTGGACTCGGAGACAAACAGGTAATAAAACCTGAGAAATGTTTGAAAAACTAATGATAGATGATAACTGTTTCGAAACTCTACTAATGTATGTAACGTTTATAATAAAATTTCTTAGTTTTGTTTTAAGCAGGCATTGTTTGTTTCATAGTTAAACTCAATTATCATTTGTAAGCATTCTAAACAGTGTTTCTTAGTCTTGACATACTGTGTTACGATTAATGAATAGTTGGAAACATTAAATAAACATCATAAAAGAAACGTTGTTCTTGTGTTTAAGATTACTATTTTTGTTTAATTTAACAGATAATTGCACGATTTTGGCCCTAAAATGCATTCGATTGGTTAAGAGCGTGTGATTGACAGTAAACATAATCAACACGGTGACATTCGAAATTACTGTAAATCGTGCCATTCTGTAGCGTTTAGGGAAAAACAATTTACTTAGATTTCCTCTGCTTGTTGGTTTCAACAAACAGCTATAAACTTCGTTCATATCTCCAAGTGAATCTAAAACCAAAACTAATTATTTCAACCAGTCAGCAATGACTTGCTATTTCAGGAAACAATTTGAGCTAATTGCTTGACAGTTGCTATATGTAAAGTGTCTTGAATGCTTTGTTGCGAGTCAGGAAGAAATATATATATAAAGATTTCTATTTTAACATAAGCGATTGAAACTATACGAAAACTTGTTTAAAAATTTTATTTTTTAAAAACATTACAAGAAAGACTTGAATATGTAAAAAGTCAAACATCTGCTCGACCAATTACTGCATAATGTCACATATAATGACAAATATAACAATGCTGTTTTATTGAAGTATGCAACAACATGTAATTAATACGATCCATCCTCTAAGTATTTTTTATAGTGTATAACTAGTTCTTTTTGAAAATAGTAATCGATTCAACGTTTAACTTACGATTTTAAGACGCAAGTTGAGCTAATTGCTCGACAGTTGCTGTACGTAAATGTCTTCAATGCTTTGTTGCAAGTCACGAAGAAATATATATACACTATAAAGATTTCTATTTTAAAATAAGCCATTCAACCTATACGGAAACTTGTTTAAAACTTTAGTTCTTAAAAACATTACAAGAAAGACTTCTATATATGAAAAGTCTTCAATGTTTTGCAGATTAAAAACATATATCTTCGCTCCATTGATCTCGATCGTGATTGCGGTCAATTCATTGCCAAAACCATAAGCAATGACGGAGAACTAGCACTCAAGGAATGCAAAACGACGAAACATGAATGTGAAGCATTTAGTGTTGGACTCGGAGACAAACAGGTAATAAAACCTGAGAAATGTTTAAAAATTAGTGATAAGTGATAACTGTTTCGAAACTCTACTAATGTATGAAAAGCTTTTCAATAAAATTGCTTAGTTTTGTTTTAAGCAGGCATTGTTTGTTTCATAGTAAAACTCAATTATCATTTGTAAGCATTTTAAACAGTGTTTCTTAGTCTTGACATACTGTGTTACGATTAATGAATAGTTGAAAAATTTAAATAAACATTAAAAAAGAAACGTTGTTCTTATGTTTAAGATTACTATTTTTGTTTGATTTAACAGATAATTGCACGATTTTGGCCCTAAAATGCATTCGATTGGTTAAGAGCGTGTGATTGACAGTAAACATAATCAACACGGTGGCATTCGAAATTAAATCGTGCCATTCTGTAGCGTTTTGGGTAAAACAATTTACATAGCTTTCTTCTGCTTGTTGGTTTCAACAAACAGCTATAAACTTCGGTCATATCTCCAAATGAATCTAAAACCAAAATTAAATATTTCAACCAGTCAGCAATGACTTGCTATTTCAGGAAACAATTTGAGCTAATTGCTTGACAGTTGCTATATGTAAAGTGTCTTGAATGCTTTGTTGCGAGTCAGGAAGTAATATATATATATAAAGATTTCTATTTTAATAAAAGCGATTGAAACTGTACGAAAACTTGTTTAAAAATTTTATTTTTTAAAAACATTACAAGAAAGACTTGAATATGTAAAAAGTCAAACATCTGCTCGACCAATTACTGCATAATGTCACATACAATGACAAATATAACAATGCTGTTGTATTGAAGTATGCAACAACATGTAGTGAATGCGATCCATCCTCTAAGTATTTTTCATAGTGTATAACTATTTCTTTTTGTAAATAATAATCGATTCAACGTTTAACTTACAATTTTAAGAAGCAAGTTGAGCTAATTGCTCGACAGTTGCTGTACGTAAATGTCTTCAATGCTTTGTTGCAAGTCATGAAGAAATACAGCCTGGGACAAAAGTTTAAGACCACCTTTGGAAAAAGGCACATTTTAGAAAAAATCTTCTTAATCACCTAATACTAAATATTCTTGTGTCAAAATGCATATTTAGTTTTTGGATATAAACCTTATCACACATTAATTTTTAATTTTTAGTTTCGTTCAATTTTTTAAATGTTTAGCTTAAAAATACAAAATTTTGAACCACGAAAATTGGCAAAAAATCTAGCAGTTAACGTTGAAAAACGTATTCAATTTACCGGTCTTTGCACAATGAAGGTCTCAGAACGTGAAATATCAAGGCAGATGAAAGTTAGAAAAACTGCTGTACCTAACACTATCAAAAAAATTTCAAAAAATAAGTACTTTCAAGGACAGCAAAAAAACAGGCCGTCTGAGCATTTTTAGTAGTGGAAATAAACGTTTTATTAGGAAGAGAGTGAGTCAATTCTCTTAGAGTTCTGCTAAAAATATACAAGCTAAAATGGCACAAGGAAGCTTCAAAATTAGTAAAATTGTTTTTTTACTAATTTTGAAGCTTCCTTGTGCCATTTTAGCTTGTATTTTTTTCAGCGGAGCTCTAAGAAAATTGACTCACTCTCTTCCTAATAAAACGTTTATTTCCACTACTAAAAATGCTCAGACGGCCTGTTTTTTTGCTGTCCTTGAAAGTACTTTTTTTGTGAAATTTTTGATAGTGTTAGGTACAGCAATTTTTCTAACTTTCATCTGCCTTGATATTTCACGTTCTGAGACCTTCATTGTGGCCCAGATGGTAGGTGCTTTCACGTAGCCTGGGCCGTGAGTAAGTCTGCTCATTGATTTTAAAAATGACAGACCGAAACCGAACCTACCAAAACGGAAGGGTATCCACCCATTCCGATGTTCAGTGTGGGTCTGTTAATCGGCAAACGTCCTTTTCAGGACGGGGCAATGTCAGGATAAAACTGCCCTTTTCAGGGCACATTGCCAACAAGTTCCGAAGACCCACTATTCTTCAGCTGAACATCGAAGGCCTCACTGCAAGCAAGATGAATGTTCTTCATCACCTCGCTATGCAGTCTGAGGCACTCGTCATCCTACTGCAGGAGACCCACTGCACTGATGCAGAGAAGTTGGTGCTACCACACTACCAACTAGCTGGGTCTTCTTTAAGCAGGAAGCATGGCCTTGCCACGTTTGTTCACGAGCGACTGAGATACACGCTTTTGGACCAATCTCCACCGACATCGGAGATCGAGTGGCTGTGTGTGGACGTTGATGGCTATAAAATAGTCAACGTCTACAAACCACCGCCAACGCGATTGCGAACCCTGGATCTCCCAGTGTTTCCTCACCCCTGTCTGTACGCTGGCGATTTTAACTGTCGTCATGCTGACTGGGGTTATGATGACAACAGTCCGGATGGTGAGTGCTTGGCTGGATGGGCAAGTATTAATTGTCTTGCCCTCCTATATAGTGCCAAGGACGCTGCCAGTTTTTATTCCGGCCGCTGGAACACTGGCACCAATCCAGACCTAGCTTTCGCTAGCGTAGGTCCAAACAGTCGCGTACCGGATAGACGTGTCCTTGAGAAGTTTCCCAGGTCACAACATCGACCCTCGCTTATTACACCACCAAGGTTTGCTATGGCAGTGCCAAGCATGCCTGTTAAGCGATGGAACTTCCGCAAGGCCAATTGGAGTCACTACATTGCTTTGACGAATAAATTCGCAAAGACTTTGTTGCCGCCTGATTCACTTGATGTGGATGCGGCTTACCAGGACTTCTGTAACACCATTAAGAAAGCAGCCAAGAAGACTATCCCACGCGGGTATCGAAATAACTATATTCCGTGTTGGGATGCAGAGTGTGAATCCCTCTATAAAACCTTTCTGCAGTCTCCTCAGGGAGACGACTCAAGTTTGGCTGCTACAGCTCTGCTTGCCAAGCTTGACAGAAAACGGAGGGATCGATGGTCCGAAGCAGTTCGGAGCATTGACTTCTCACACTCTAGTCGAAAAGCGTGGAGTATCTTGAACAACCTTACTGGTAGGTCACGACACTCTCCTCGTCATTGTCCCGTTTCAGCCGATGCTATTGCATCTCAGTTGGTTAGAAATGGGAAATACGAGGCTATTGATCGCAAGTCATCTCGACTTGTCTTTCAAGAAGTGTCTGACCTTTGGAGGGCCACAACACCAGACGCAGTAAATATCTCTGACAATTTTTCACAGAGAGAATTTGCTGCTGCCCTTCAACATTTAAAACCAGGTAAAGCTCCGGGTCCTGATTCCATCTGCCCCGAGCTTATACTCCATGCTGGAGCTGCTTTGAAGTTCTGGTTACGTGACTTCCTTTCTTCCTGTTTGCACCGACTCAAAATTCCCAAGATCTGGAGAAGAGCGCTTGTGGTCGCGATCCCAAAACCAGCAAAGCCCGTGGGGGACCCAAAGAGTTATCGACCGATATCTCTGCTCTGTGTCCCTTACAAGATCCTCGAGAGGCTTATCTACGCCCGCGTTGAACCATTAATCGATCCACTGCTCCCTAAAGAGCAGGCTGGGTTCCGACGCGGGAAGTCAACCGTAGATCAAGTTGTTCTGCTAACCCAGAACATCGAGGATTCTTTCGAGGCTAAAAAGAAGACCGGTGCCGTATTTATCGATCTGACAGCTGCTTATGACACTGTCTGGCACCGTGGCCTTACCTGCAAGCTGCTGAGACTACTTCCGGATAAGCACATGGTCAAAATGATCATGGAGCTTGTCCGAAATCGAAGTTTCACCCTTATCACCGGTGACAGCAAGCAAAGCAGGCTACGCCGTCTTAAAAACGGCGTTCCTCAGGGATCGGTCTTGGCTCCCCTCCTATTTAACATCTATACGTACGATCTTCCTTCCATGATTTCCAGAAAGTTTGCTTATGCTGATGATTTAGCATTGTTGCACTCTTCTGGAAACTGGAAGGACTTGGAGGGGACATTAAGCCAAGACATGTCCACACTTTCAGCGTATCTCCAGACTTGGAGGTTGAAGCTCAGTCACACTAAGACGGTGACGACAGCCTTTCACTTAAACAACCGAGAGGCCAAACGTGAGCTAAAGGTCTACAACAATAGTAGACTTTTACCGTTCTGTCCAACCCCTACATACCTTGGGGTAAAACTGGACAGATCGCTCACGTTTCGTCACCATTTAGTGGCATTGCGCAAAAAACTATCATCGCGCGTCACACTGTTGAGGCGACTCGTGGGCTCGGGATGGGGTGCTGGTGCTAAAACACTACGCATAGCCACCTTGTCTCTAGTCTACTCAACAGCTGAGTACTGTGCGCCAGTCTGGTGTCGCAGTGCTCACACTCGCCTCATTGACAGTGTCTTGAATGACGCCTTGCGCATAGTTACTGGATGCCTGCGTCCCACTCCAACGGACCACCTACCTGTACTTTCAGGCATCCAGCCAGCTGAGCTTCGCCGACTGGGAGCGACACTCTCCTTGGCTTACCGTGGATCTCTGGACCCCGATCATATTTTGCATGGTCTTTTAAGTGGGTCCTCAGATACTGGCCAAGTGAGACTAAGATCCAGACGCCCGTTTGTGCCAGGTGCGCGAAATCTCTTGGACAATCTTGCCAGACTTGGTATCCGCGCCTCTGAATGGACAAATCACAAATGGAACGCGGAGTACTGTGAAAGTGCTTCCAGGCTCCGTGCTTTTGTGCCCGGGACCAGTGTCAGGCCTGTTGGGATGGGCCTACCCCGAGCAGCTTGGGTTAAGCTCAACCGCCTGCGGACTGGTGTTGGGCGATTCCATTCGTCCATGCACAAATGGGGTCTCGCTCCTTCACCGAATTGCGAGTGTGGCGCCTCAGAGCAAACCGCAGACCATGTACTAACAATGTGCCCCATACATCGAGCACCACATGGAGCACGCGGTCTGACGGTTTTGGATGATGAAACTCGATGCTGGCTTAATAATATCACTGCCAGCATCTGATCCAGGCAGTGCAGCAGTCTGGGGTAGTAAAAGGATAAACCCTCGGCCCCAGTTCTGTTTGTGTCTGGCCTGGAGTGGATGCCCTTCAAACGACGACGACGACGACTTTCATTGTGCAAAGACCGGTAAATTGAATACGTTTTTCAACGTTAACTGCTAGATTTTTTGCCAATTTTCGTGGTTCAAAATTTTGTATTTTTAAGCTAAACATTTAAAAAATTGAACGAAACTAAAAATTAAAAATTAATGTGTGATAAGGTTTACATCCAAAAACTAAATATGCATTTTGACACAAGAATATTTAGTATTAGGTGATTAAGAAGCTTTTTTCTAAAATGTGCCTTTTTCCAAAGGTGGTCTTAAACTTTTGTCCCAGGCTGTATATATACAGTATAAAGATTTCTATTTTAAAATAAGTCATTCAACCTATACGGAAACTTGTTTAAAACTTTAGTTCTTAAAAACATTACAAGAAAGACTTCTATATGTAAAAAGTCTTCAATGTTTTGCAGATTAAAAACATATACCTTTGGTCGATTGATCTCGATCGTGATTGCGGTCAATTCATTGCCAAGACCATAAGCAATGACGGAGAACTAACACTCGACGAATGCAAAACTACGAAACCTGGATATGAAGCATTTAGTGTTGGACTCGGAGACAAACAGGTAATAAAACCTGAGAAATGTTTAAAAGTTATTGATAGGTGATAACTGTTTCGAAACTCTACTAATGTATGAAATGTTTTTCAATAAAATTGCTTAGTTTTGTTTTTACCATGCATTGTTTGTTTCATAGTTAAACTCAATTATCATTTGTAAGCATTCTAAACAGTGTTTCTTAGTCTTGACATACTGTGTTACGATTAATGAATAGTTGGAAACATTAAATAAACATCAAAAAAGAAACGTTGTTCTTGTGTTTAAGATTACTATTTTTGTTTAATTTAACAGATAATTGCACGATTTTGGCCCTAAAATGCATTCGATTGGTTAAGAGCGTGTGATTGACAGTAAACATAATCGACACGGTGACATTCGAAATTAAATCGTGCCATTCTGTAGCGTTTAGGGAAAAACAATTTACATAGCTTTCCTCTGCTTGTTGGTTTCAACAAACAGCTATAAACTTCGGTCATATCTCCAAATGAATCTAAAACCAAAATTAAATATTTCAACCAGTCATCAATGACTTGCTATTTCAGGAAACAATTTGAGCTAATTGCTTGACAGTTGCTGTATGTAAAGTGTCTTGAATGCTTTGTTGCTTGTCAGGAAGAAATATACTGTATATATATATAAAGATATCTATTTTAATACAAGCGATTGAAACTATACGAAAAATTGTTTAAAAATTTATTTTTTAAAAACATTACAAGAAAGACTTCCTTATGTAAAAAATCAAACATCTGCTCGACCAATTACTGCATAATGTCACATACAATGACAAATATAACAATGCTGTTTTATTGAAGAATGCAATAACATTTAATAAATGCAATTCATCCTCTAAGTATTTTTTATAGTGTACAACTGATTCCTTGTTAAAATAATAATCCACTAAACCTTTTCAAAATCACTTTTTCTCAAATAAACATTTGAATAAATTTCGTAAGTGTAAACTTTCGATTTTATTTCAAACTAACTCTAAGTTATTTCGTTATTCAGTATTAAAAATTTAAGTTAATTTTATCAAAAAACATTCAATGTTTGCAGATTAAAAAAATATACCTTTACTCCATTGATCTCGATCGTGATTGCGGTCAATTCATTGCCAAAATCATAAGCAATGAAGGGGAATTATTACTATCTAACAGGAAAACGACGAAACCTACATATGAAGCATTTAGTGTTGGACTCGGAGACAAACAGGTAATAAAACCTGAGAAATGTTTGAAAAACTAATGATAGATGATAACTGTTTCGAAACTCTACTAATGTATGAAAAGCTTTTCAATAAAATTGCTTAGTTTTGTTTTAAGCAGGCATTGTTTGTTTCATAGTAAAACTCAATTATCATTTGTAAGCATTCTAAACAGTGTTTCTTAGTCTTGACATACTGTGTTACGATTAATGAATAGTTGAAAACATTAAATAAACATCAAAAAAGAAACGTTGTTCTTGTGTTTAAGATTACTATTTTTTTTGATTTAACAGATAATTGCAAGATTTTGGCCCTAAAATGCATTCGATTGGTTAAGAGCGTGTGATTGATAGTAAATATAATCGAGACGGTGGTATTCGAAATTAAATCATGCCATTCTGTAGCGTTTAGGGAAAAACAATTTACATAGCTTTCCTCTGCTTGTTGGTTTCAACAAACAGCTATAAACTTCGGTCATATCTCCAAATGAATCTAAAGCCAAAATAAATTTATAAACCAGTTAGCAATAACTTGCTATTTCAGGAAACAATTTGAGCTAATTGCTTGACAGTTGCTGTATGTAAAGTGTTTTGAATGCTTTGTTGCGAGTCAGGAAGTAATATACAATATATATATAAAGATTTCTATTTTAATATAAGCGATTGAAACTGTACGAAAACTTGTTTAAAAATTTATTTTTTAAAAACATTACAAGAAAGACTTGAATATGTAAAAAGTCAAACATCTGCTTGACCAATTACTGCATAATGTCACATATAATGACAAATATTACAATGCTGTTTTATTGAAGTATGCAACAACATGTAATGAATGCGATCCATCCTCTAAGTATTTTCATAGTGTATAACTATTTCTTTTTGTAAATAGTAATCGATTCAACGTTTAACTTACAATTTTAAGACGCAAGTTGAGCTAATTGCTCGACAGTTGCTGTACGTAAATGTCTTCAATGCTTTGTTGCAAGTCACGAAGAAATATATATACACTATAAAGATTTCTATTTTAAAATAAGCCATTCAACCTATACGGAAACTTGTTTAAAACTTTAGTTCTTAAAAACATTACAAGAAAGACTTCTATATGTAAAAAGTCTTCAATGTTTTGCAGATTAAAAACATATACCTTTGGTCGATTGATCTCGATCGTGATTGCGGTCAATTCATTGCCAAAACCATAAGCAATGACGGAAAACTAACACTCGACGAATGCAAAACGACGAAACCTGGATATGAAGCATTTAGTGTTGGACTCGGAGACAAACAGGTAATAAAACCTGAGAAATGTTTAAAAAACTAATGATAGATGATAACACTGGTCAACACACAATTTGGTGCCTCAAGTATTAAAACTGTTTTGGGGTATATTTGGGGCGCTGATTCCAAAAATGACATCGGTTTTTTCGCATCAGCTCTGGTTTTTGAGTTAGAGCATACCCTATAATTTTGAATTTTATCTGTTATACATGGATTTTAAGCAACAAAGAATTTGTTTAAGATTGTTTAAAGGTATGTCAAATGCGCAATAGCAAAGTAACTACGTGTTTGACGTATTTTCAACAACACAAAATAATAAAATACCCCGATGAAAGCAATAGACATTGAAAAATGCAACACTTTATTCTAGTAATTACATAACATCTAAAAAGTGTCTTTTGTAGCACTTTCTGGAGTGTTTAGTATCAGGACAGTGCCTTTGCAAACTCCAACAATAATCAGCTAGCATCGTTTCATCTCATCTTCCTTGGTACCGCTCCTCCATTACTCTTATATCCTGGTGAAACCTTTCACCCTGCTCCTCGCTTAGGTCACCAAGATTTTTTGAAAAATGGTCTAAATGGCTATGAAGATAATGGACTTTGATGCTCATGTTGCAGCCAAGATCTTTAAAGCTGCTTAACATAGTGGTTACAAGCTCTACATAGTTGCTTGCCTTGTAATTTCCCAAAAAGTTTTTAATAATCAGCACAAATGCGGTCCAAGCAGCTGATTCGTGTTCGGTCATATGCCTAGCAAATTGCGAATCTTTTATAAGCTGCCTGATCTGTAAACCATTAAAAATTCCTGCTTTAATCTTTTCCATACTCATCCCTGGGAATGCACTGCACAAATATCGAAAGCATGCTCCATCTGTATTCAATGCCGTGACGAATTGCTTCATAAGACCAAGTTTTATATGCAACGGTGGGAGAATGATCTTTTCTGTGGTAACCAAGGGTTGATGAATGATGTTTTTCTCGCCTGCAATCATTTCTTTCCTCAAAGGCCACTCTTTTCTTGTCCAGTGTTCACTTTTTGCTCTGCTATCCCACATACAGAGAAAACAAGGATACTTTGTATAACCGCTTTGCTGGCCCAGAAGAAAGTTTACCATTTTTAGGTCTACACATATTTCCCACTGATGCTTAAGGTATGCTAACTTTTCCAGAATTTGTTTAATCGAATCATATTCTTCTCTCATACTAATTGAATGGCCTATTGGAATGGAAGCATACTTATTGCCATTATGGAGTAGAACGCATTTTAAACTTCTTACAGAACTGTCAATAAAAAGGCGCCATTCTTGTGGATTGTATTCTGCTAGTCCCATTTTTTGTAGAAGCCCCCCAACATCATTGCAGAAAATCAGATTGTTTTCCTTCGAAAAAAAAGGGCAGTAAATCTTTTTCTCTTCTACGATAAAACGTAATGTTAGTACCAAGCTGAAGAAGATTTTTCTCATTTAGCCTGGATGCGAGGATTTCCGATGTCTCTTTTGAAAGATTGACGTCTCTGATCAGGTCATTCAGCTCGAACTGATTAAATCGCAGCGGTGTAGCAACTGCGCCCTAAAACTCACTTCCACTGCTACAGGTCACTGCTGCATCAACAGAACTAATTCATCAGAGCTTTCTATTAGTTCTGTTAGGCGGTCAAACACAGGAATGGGAACTTCGTCTGAATGCGGGACAGGCCGTCTTGCTGATTCTAAGTCGGGGTATATCCATTTTCTTCTATTGTTACGGTTGATTCACTTAATGTTAACCATACAAAAATAGCAATGGTCGTGATGATTTTTAGGTTCCCTCCAAACCATTGTGACACCAAACTGTAAACTTTGTCTCTTTCCATTAATCCACTGACGTAAATGCTCTACACAGGTTTACAAGTAAACAAATATGAGCGGTATACCGTATCTCAAAAACTAGAGCTGATGCGAAAAAACCGCCGTCATTTTCGGAATTAGCGCCCCAAATATACTCCAAAACAGCTCTAATATTTGAGACACCGATAAAAAATTTTTTTTTTGTTGACCAGTGTAATTGTTTCGAAACTCTACTAATGTATGTAACGTTTATAATAAAATTGCTTAGTTTTGTTTTAAGCAGGCATTGTTTGTTTCATAGTTAAACTCAATTATCATTTATAAGCATTCTAAACAGTTTTTCTTAGTCTTGACATACTGTGTTACGATTAACGAATAGTTGAAAACATTAAATAAACATCATAAAAGAAACGTTGTTCTTGTGTTTAAGGTTACTATTTTTGTTTAATTTAACAGATAATTGCACGATTTTGGCCCTAAAATGCATTCGATTGGTTAAGAGCGTGTGATTGACAGTAAACATAATCGACACGGTGACATTCGAAATTAAATCGTGCCGTTCTATAGCGTTTGGGTAAAACAATTTACGTAGATTTCATCTGCTTGTTGGTTTCAACAAACAGCTATAAACTTTGGTCATATCTCCAAGTGAATCTAAAACCAAAATTAAATATTTCAACCAGTCAGCAATGACTTGCTATTTCAGGAAACAATTTGAGCTAATTGCTTGACAGTTGCTGTATGTAAAGTGTTTTGAATGCTTTGTTGCTTGTCAGGAAGAAATATATATATAAAAATTTCTAGTTTATTATATGCGATTAAAACTATACGAAAACTTGTTTAAAAATTTATTTTTTAAAAACATTACAAGAAAGACTTGAATATGTAAAAAGTCAAACATCTGCTCGACCAATTACTGCATAATGTCACATACAATGACAAATATAACAATTTTATTGAAGGATGCAATAACATTTAATAAATGCAATTCATCCTCTAAGTATTTTTTATAGTGTACAACTGATTCCTTGTTAAAATAATAATCCACTAAACCTTTTCAAAATCACTTTTTCTCAAATAAACATTTGAATAAATTTCGTAAGTGTAAACTTTCGATTTTATTTCAAACTAACCTTAAGTTATTTCGTTATTCAGTATTAAAAATTTAAGTTAATTTTATCAAAAAACATTCAATGTTTGCAGATTAAAAAAATATACCTTTACTCCATTGATCTCGATCGTGATTGCGGTCAATTCATTGCCAAAACCATAAGCAATGAAGGGGAATTATTACTATCTAACAGGAAAACGACGAAATCTACATATGAAGCATTAAGTGTTGGACTCGGAGACAAACAGGTAATAAAGGCTGAGAAATGTTTGAAAAACTAATGATAGATGATAACTGTTTCGAAACTCTACTAATGTATGTAACGTTTATAATAAAATTGCTTAGTTTTGTTTTAAGCAGGCATTGTTTGCTTCATAGTAAAACTCAATTATCATTTGTAAGCATTCTAAACAGTGTTTCTTAGTCTTGACATACTGTGTTACGATTAATGAATAGTTGAAAAATTTAAATAAATATCAAAAAAGAAACGTTGTTCTTGTGTTTAAGATTACTATTTTTGTTTAATTTAACAGATAATTGCACGATTTTGGCCCTAAAATGCATTCGATTGGTTAAGAATGTGTGATTGACAGTAAACATAATCGAGACGGTGGCATTCGAAATTAAATCGTGCCATTCTGTAGCGTTTAGGGAAAAACAATTTACATAGCTTTCCTCTGCTTGTTGGTTTCAACAAACAGCTATAAACTTCGGTCATACCTCCAAATGAATCTAAAACCAAAATTAAATATTTCAACCAGTCAGCAATGACTTGCTATTTCAGGAAACAATTTGAGCTAATTACTCGACAGTTGCTGTATGTAAAGTGTCTTGAATGCTTTGTTGCGAGTCATGAAGAAATATATATATAAAGATTTCTATTTTAACATAAGCGATTGAAACTATACGAAAACTTGTTTAAAAATTTATTTTTTAAAAACATTACAAGAAAGACTGGAATATGTAAAAAGTCAAACATCTGCTCGACCAATTACTGCATAATGTCACATATAATGACAAATATTACAATGCTGTTTTATTGAAGTATGCAACAACATGTAATTAATACGATCCATCCTCTAAATATTTTTTATAGTGTATAACTATTTCTTTTTGAAAATAATAATCGATTCAACGTTTAACTTACGATTTTAAGACGCAAGTTGAGCTAATTGCTCAACATTTGCTGTACGTAAATGTCTTCAATGCTTTGTTGCAAGTCACGAAGAAGTATATATACACTATAAAGATTTCTATTTTAAAATAAGCCATTCAACCTATACGGAAACTTGTTTAAAACTTTAGTTCTTAAAAACATTACAAGAAAGACTTCTATATGTGAAAAGTCTTCAATGTTTTGCAGATTAAAAACATATATCTTCGCTCCATTGATCTCGATCGTGATTGCGGTCAATTCATTGCCAAAACCATAAGCAATGACGGAGAACTAACACTCAAGGAATGCAAAACGACGAAACATGAATGTGAAGCATTTAGTGTTGGACTCGGAGACAAACAGGTAATAAAACCTGAGAAATGTTTAAAAATTAGTGATAAGTGATAACTGTTTCGAAACTCTACTAATGTATGAAATGTTTTTCAATAAAATTGCTTAGTTTTGTTTTAAGCAGGCATTGTTTGTTTCATAGTTAAACTCAATTATCATTTATAAGCATTCTAAACAGTGTTTCTTAGTCTTGACATACTGTGTTACGATTAATGAATAGTTGAAAAATTTAAATAAACATCAAAAAAGAAACGTTGTTCTTGTGTTTAAGATTACTATTTTTGTTTAATTTAACAGATAATTGCACGATTTTGGCCCTAAAATGCATTCGATTGGTTAAGAGCGTGTGATTGACAGTAAACATAATCGACACGGTGGCATTCGAAATTAAATCGTGCCATTCTATAGCGTTTAGGGAAAAACAATTTACATAGCTTTCTTCTGCTTGTTGGCTTCAACAAACAGCTATAAACTTCGGTCATATCTCCAAATGAATCTAAAGCCAAAATTAAATATTTCAACCAGTCAGCAATGACTTGCTATTTCAGGAAACAATTTGAGCTAATTGCTTGACAGTTGCTATATGTAAAGTGTCTTGAATGCTTTGTTGCGAGTGAGGAAGTAATATATATATATAAAGATTTCTATTTTAACATAAGCGATTGAAACTATACGAAAATTTGTTTAAAAATTTATTTTTTAAAAACATTACAAGAAAGACTGGAATATGTAAAAAGTCAAACATCTGCTCAACCAATTACTGCATAATGTCACATACAATGACAAATATTACAATGCTGTTTTATTGAAGTATGCAACAACATGTAGTGAATGCGATCCATCCTCTAAGTATTTTCATAGTGTATAACTATTTCTTTTTGAAAATAATAATCGATTCAACGTATAACTTACAATTTTAAGAAGCAAGTTGAGCTAATTGCTCGACTGTTGCTGTACTTAATTGTCTTCAATGCTTTGTTGCAAGTCACGAAGAAATATATATACACTATAAAGATTTCTATTTTAAAATAAGCCATTCAACCTATACGGAAACTTGTTTAAAACTTTAGTTCTTAAAAACATTACAAGAAAGACTTCTATATGTGAAAAGTCTTCAATGTTTTGCAGATTAAAAATATATATCTTTGGTCGATTGATCTCGATCGTGATTGCGGTCAATTCATTGCCAAAACCATAAGCAATGACGGAGAACTAACACTCGACGAATGCAAAACTACGAAACCTGGATATGAAGCATTTAGTGTTGGACTCGAAGACAAACAGGTAATAATACCTGAGAAATGTTTAAAAATTAGTGATAGGTGATAATTGTTTCGAAACTCTACTAATGTATGAAATGTTTTTCAATAAAATTGCTTAGTTTTGTTTTTACCATGCATTGTTTGTTTCATCGTTAAGCTCAATTATCATTTGTAAGCATTCTAAACAGTGTTTCTTAGTCTTGACATACTGTGTTACGATTAATGAATAGTTGGAAACATTAAATAAACATCATAAAAGAAACGTTGTTCTTGTGTTTAAGATTACTATTTTTGTTTAATTTAACAGATAATTGCACGATTTTGGCCCTAAAATGCATTCGATTGGTTAAGAGCGTGTGATTGACAGTAAACATAATCGACACGGTGACATTCGAAATTAAATCGTGCCGTTCTATAGCGTTTTGGGAAAAACAATTTACGTAGATTTCCTCTGCTTGTTGGCTTCAACAAACAGCTATAAACTTCGGTCATATCTCCAAATGAATCTAAAACAAAAAATTAAATATTTCAACCAGTCAGCAATAACTTGCTATTTCAGGAAACAATTTGAGCTAATTGCTTGACAGTTGCTACATGTAAAGTGTCTTGAATGCTTTGTTGCGAGTCAGGAAGTAATATATATATATAAAGATTTCTATTTTAATACAAGCGATTGAAACTGTACGAAAACTTGTTTAAAAATTTTATTTTTTAAAAACATTACAAGAAAGACTGGAATATGTAAAAAGTCAAACATCTGCTTGACCAATTACTGCATAATGTCACATACAATGACAAATATAACAATGCTGTTGTATTGAAGGATGCAATAACATTTAATAAATGCAATTCATCCTCTAAGTATTTTTTATAGTGTACAACTGATTCCTTGTTAAAATAATAATCCACTAAACCTTTTCAAAATCACTTTTTCTCAAATAAACATTTGAATAAATTTCGTAAGTGTAAACTTTCGATTTTATTTCAAACTAACTCTAAGTTATTTCGTTATTCAGTATTAAAAATTTAAGTTAATTTTATCAAAAAACATTCAATGTTTGCAGATTAAAAAAATATACCTTTACTCCATTGATCTCGATCGTGATTGCGGTCAATTCATTGCCAAAACCATAAGCAATGACGGAGAACTAACACTCAAGGAATGCAAAACTACGAAACATGAATGTGAAGCATTTAGTGTTGGACTCGGAGACAAACAGGTAATAAAACCTGAGAAATGTTTGAAAAACTATTAATAGGTGATAACTGTTTCGAAACTCTACTAATGTATGAAAAGCTTTTCAATAAAATTGCTTAGTTTTGTTTTAAGCAGGCATTGTTTGTTTCATAGTAAAACTCAATTTTCATTTGTAAGCATTCTAAACAGTGTTTCTTAGTCTTGACATACTGTGTTACGATTAATAAATAGTTGAAAAATTTAAATAAACATCAAAAAAGAAACGTTGTTCTTGTGTTTAAGATTACTATTTTTGTTTAATTTAACAGATAATTGCACGATTTTGGCCCTAAAATGCATTCGATTGGTTAAGAGCGTGTGATTGACAGTAAACATAATCGACACGGTGGCATTCGAAATTAAATCGTGCCATTCTGTAGCGTTTAGGGAAAAACAATTTACATAGCTTTCCTCTTCTTGTTGGTTTCAACAAACAGCTATAAACTTCGGTCATATCTCCAAATGAATCTAAAACCAAAATTAAATATTTCAACCAGTCAGCTATGACTTGTTATTTCAGGAAACAATTTGAGCTAATTGCTTGACAGTTGCTATATGTAAAGTGTCTTGAATGCTTTGTTGGTTGTCAGGAAGAAATATATATAAAGATTTCTATTTTAACATAAGCGATTGAAACTATACGAAAACTTGTTTAAAAATTTATATTTTAAAAACATTACAAGAAAGAATTCAATATGTAAAAAGTCAAACATCTGCTCGACCAATTACTGCATAATGTCACATACAATGACAAATATTACAATGCGGTCTTATTGAACTATGCAACAACATGTAGTGAATGCGATCCATCCTCTAAGTATTTTTCATAGTGAATAACTATTTCTTTTTGAAACTAGTAAACGATTCGACGTTTAACTTGCGATTTTAAGAAGCAAGTTGAGCTAATTGCTCGACAGTTGCTGTACGTAAATGTCTTCAATGCTTTGTTGCAAGTCATGAAGAAATATATATATATAAAGATTTCTATTTTAAAATAAGCCATTCAACCAATACTGAAACTTGTTTGAAACTTTAGTTCTTAAAAACATTACAAGAAAGACTTCTATATGTGAAAAGTCTTCAATGTTTTTGCAGATTAGAAACATATACCTTTGGTCGATTGATCTCGATCGTGATTGCGGTCAATTCATTGCCAAAACCATAAGCAATGACGGAAAACTAACACTCAAGGAATGCAAAACTACGAAACCTGGATATGAAGCATTAAGTGTTGGACTCGGAGACAAACAGGTAATAAAACCTGAGAAATGTTTGAAAAACTATTGATAGGTGATAACTGTTTCGAAACTCTACTGATGTATGAAAAGCTTTTCAATAAAATTTCTTAGTTTTGTTTTAAGCAGGCATTGTTTGTTTCATAGTTAAACTCAATTTTTATTCGACACGATGGCATTCGAAATTAATGTCATTCTGTAGCGTTTAGAAAAAAACAATTTACGTAGCTTTCCTCTGCTTGTTGGCTTCAACAAACAGCTATAAACTTTGGTTATATCTCCAAATGAATCTAAAACCAAAACTAATTATTTCAACCAGTCAGCAAAGACTTGTTATTTCAGGAAACAATTTGAGCTAATTGCTTGACAGTTGCTGTATGTAAAGTGTCTTGAATGGTTTGTTGCGAGTCAGAAAGAAATATATATATAAAGATTTCTATTTTAACCCTTATACTCCCAGACGGGTCATTTTGACCCGAAGCAAAATTTAAATGTGTAATATTTGCGTTGTACTGGCTTTTATGCAGTGAGATTTCAGAAATACTTTTTTAAGATTTTGAATGAATTATGATTTAAACTTTCGCCGTAACTTGTAGTAGTCGCGTTACTTCCTAAATGGGTCAAATTGACCCAAGCCCAAGAGTGCATTATTTTACATGAATTATATTTTTTTTCGGGCTTCAGCTATAGTCTTAGACAGATGAAACCTGACCCCTTTTATATAGTGACACTTATGCATTATAAATAAAACTTTGTTGCAGGCATTGAACCCGTGACTTTTGAACTCGAAGTACAGTGTGCCGATTCGGCCAGCTCTATTTTCAGTTTTTGCGTTTTTTTTTTTTTGGCAGAAAGCTGGATAGAATAATTGGTAAACTGTCTTGATTTTTTAGAAGACCTTTGCTTTTTTGAGTGGAAAAGCTAGTCACTTTAGAAAGCAATCCAGTTGGATTTGCAATGAAACCTCAAGCAATTGAAAAGCTTTTTTGTGGCAATTTTTTTACTTGTAAAGTTTTTGTCTCTAGAAGGTTGAAAGAAATATGAGTATTTTGTCAACAGGATTTTACTTCAAGGTGTTGAGTTCTTGCGTGCAGGGCATACCTGACTGTTGTATAAAGTTAGTCACAACAATGTTGTCAGTAAAATGCTTGGCTAAAATAATCTTTTTTAGGTTGAAAAGGAAACATTGTGTAAATTTTTTCAGCTAATTCTGTAAACAGTTGTTTTATTTTTTTGCTATTATTTTGCTTGGGTAAAATCAAGATGAGCAATTATTGTACTGCAGATGAAGTTGCTAGTCTTCTTTTTGATGACAATCAGAAGGATTCAAGCACGAGCGACAGATTGGATGATGACGACGATTACAGCGACTATGTTTCTTCAGACGACGACAACAAAGAAGACATTATTCTTTCTGATCCAGAGTATGATTCCGAGGATAATAATGATAATGCAGAAGCTAGTGACGCATCTGGAAGATACATTACAAACACCCGTACTGCACTTTTTACATCAAAGAGTGGTGTAGAGAGTTGGGAAGCAGAAACATTACTTCCACTTACTTCTAAAACGAGCCAAAGAAATATAATAAGAGAAAAGTCTGGACTGACTAGATATGCCATAAGAATGAGTGGCTCACTTGGAGATTGTTTTTCTTTGTTTTTCAGAGATAATCTTCTGGAAAAAATATGTAAATGGACTAATAAAGAAGGTCAAAGTGTATTTTTAAATAACTGGAAAGATACTACAGTTGCAGAACAAAGAAAAGTGATCGAAACCTTATTGTTAGTTGGTGTATACAAGTCAAGCAACGAAGATCTTTCTCAGTTGTGGCATATGGAACATGGAAGACCAATTTTTTGTAAAATTATCTCGCGTAATCGCTTTCAAAATATATTACGTGTTCTTCGATTTGATGACGCTGCAGCTCGACAATCTGCCAGATCGCCAGATAAATTTTCACCAATTAGAAATGTATCTGAAATTTGGAATAAATCTCTGTTGGATGCATATGTTCCTGGAACCAATCTGACAATAGACGAGCAACTTGTGACATTTCGGGGTCGCTGCTCATTCCGCCAGTACATGCCATCAAAGCCAGGAAAATACGGCATCAAGATCTGGGCAATATGCGATTCAACCGCACATTACATACTGAAAATGGATGTTTACAAAGGAAGATAAATAGGTAAGCCAAGGGAAACAAATGTAGGTTCAAAATTAGTGCTAAAACTCTCAGAGCCTTTTCAAAAAAATGGAAGAAATATTACTAGCGATAACTTTTTCACAAATTTGGAATTAAGAAGAAAGGTTCTGATGCAAAATCTCACCATCGTGGGAACAATTCGAAAGAACAGAAAAGAGCTTCCTGCAGAATTTGTGTCCACGAAGGACCGAAAAGAATTTACTACTCTCTATGGTTTTCAAAAAGAGGCAATGATTGCTTCTTATTGTCCCAAAAAAGAAAAGATGGTTACTCTTCTAAGTACCATGCATTTAGACAAGGACACTGAATCGCCTGGTCCGGAGAAAAAACCAGAAGTCATTACTTACTACAACGCAATAAAAGGCGGTGTAGATACCTTGGACCAAATGGTGAGATGGTTTACTACCAAAAGAAAAACTCGAACATGGCCCATGGTAATCTTTTATAATATGCTGGATATCAGCGCTCTAAACGCATTTATTGTATGGATGTCCCTCAACAAAGAAAACTATACTGCAAAACGTGGCAACAGATTGCGGAGAAGTCTGCTAATTAGTTTGGCAAAGAAACTGGCTGGACTGCAGGACGAAAATGCAATTCAAATACCAGCTTCATCACCAGCAAATACAAGAAGCGAAAGCGCTGCTCCATGTGTCCTCCAAAAGCCGATCGCAAAACAAAAACCCTTTGTGAAACATGCAATAGCTATATTTGCAGTGATCATTCTGTTGTTATTTGCAGAAAGTGTTACGACTAATAATCATAAACTCTTTCACATTTGTTTGCAATGTATTATTGTGAAACATACTTTCGTTTATCACGTCTTCTCTGCTGGAATAAACATCTATATGAATTATGTACAACGTACTTACCTGCCTAAATGTTAAATTTTTTGTAATCATGATTATAAAAATAAAGCATTTGCATTTTATTACAACACTCATTGACTGGATATATCTATCCCTTTTTATAACACCAAAAGTGTCCTCTTCTAACAACATCCTCTAGCGTAATACACAGGAAACAATATGCGGGTCAAAATGACCCATATGGGAAGTAACGTGACTCAAAAAGTCTGGGAGTATAAGGGTTAATATAAGCGATTGAAACTATACGAAAACTTGTTTAAAAATTTATTTTTTAAAAACATTACAAGAAAGACTTCAATATGTAGAAAGTCAAACATCTGCTTGACCAATTACTGCATAATGTCACATATAATGACAAATATAACAATGCTGTTTTATTGAACTATGCAACAACATGTAGTGAATACGATCCATCCTCTAAGTATTTTTTATAGTGTATAACTATTTCTTTTTGAAAATAGTAATCGATTTAACGTATAACTTACGATTTTCAGAAGCAAGTTGAGCTACCATAATTTTTATACAATATTTGAAAAGCTGGAACAAATTGGAATACAGGTTTTTAAACAAGATCGTTTTTACCCATATTATGTATGTTACGACTTTGAAGCATACTTGTATCGTGATCAGCTGCCTGAAAACGGACCCAAGTTGTCGTTTGAAGTTCGGCACGTTCCGATGAGTGTTGCAATTGCATCCAATGTCCCTGGATTTGAGGAAGGAAAATGTTTCATAACGTCTGGAAATGAAAAAGAATTAATTCAAAATTTAATAGATTATTTAGAAGTCATATCTCTATCCGCTTACTGTCTTGTCAAGGAAAAATTTAAACCTGCTTTTGAAGCTTTGGAAAGTAGTGAAAACGTAAGAAAAGAAAATTTAATGAAAGAGTTCGATTCCTACTGCCGCGAGTTGATAGACCTTGGTTTTAATTCTTCTTCGTACAATCTAAACTTGGTAAAACTTGTATTGATTCAACATCTGCTGAACAAAATCGATTTTGTAATTAAAACGGCCAACACGTATCTCTGCATAAAAACATCCACATTGCGTTTTCTTGACTTTAAACATTTTCTTGCTCCTGGTTTTTCATACAGAAAGTTTTTGGTTACGTTCGGGAGCGAATTGGAAAAATTTTATTTTCCGTACGAGTTTGTAGACGGGTTAGAAAAATTAGAAAGTGGTTTACCAGATCACCAGGCTTTTTATTCGTCTCTTACAAAATCGAATATTTCCACAGAAGAATACGCTCTAGTTCAAAAAACATGGTCGGAGAAAGGTTGGAAGAGTTTGCGTGAAATGTTAGTATATTATAACCTTTTGGATTGTACGCCTTTTATTCAAGCTGTTGGAAATCTGTTAATCCCATACAAACAGCAAAATTTAGATATTTTCAAACGTTCTTTTTCAGTCAGTGGAATTGCGAAACTAAGAATGATGTAGAAAATTGAAAAAAACAGTTTTTTTTGTTTGTTCCCGAAAAGATACGCGGATTTGTATAAAACGTTAAAAATCAACTTACCGGAGGGCTTAGTATTGTTTTTTGTCGATATGCTGCAGCAGGAGAAACTCAAATAAGAAACCACGAAATTTCGAACCCGGAAACAACAGAAAAAATTCTAGGTCTGGACGCCAATTTACTTTACCTTCACGTCATCGCTCAAGACAACCCTACAGGATATTTTTGCAGATACAAAGAATCAGAAAATTACAGACCAGACTCCTGCTCTAGATACGGCTTGATGGCCTATCAGTGGTTGTGCCTCATGCAAGAAAAAGAAAGAAAGTTTATTCAAAGCAGATACAACATGGGCGAGCGTTTCATTTCAAAGTACAGTTATAAAGTAGATGGGTTTTGTGAAGAAACTAATACAGTATATGAATTTGAGGGGTGTCTTTGGTACGGTTGTGACGGGAACACACCCAATCAAACACACCCAATCAAAAATATACCTTTTAGTCAAATTAGAGAAACATCACCCAATCAAAAATATACCTTTTAGTCAAATTAGAGAAGCAACCCAGGAGAAGAAACGAGCCCTTACAGCGGAAGGGTTTTGTGTAGTGTCTATCAGAGAGTGTGAATGGTTGAGAATGAAAAAGCAATCCAAAATTGTTTCCTTTTTAAAAACATTGAAATGTGTGCAACCGAAACATCAACTATCATTTGAAAAAATTGTAAAAGAAATAAAAAATAAAGAACTATTTGGTTTTCTAATTGTTGATATTCACACCCCGGAAGATGTGAAACATTTTTGTAGAGATTTCCCCCCAATTATCAAAAACATAAACATATCAAGAGAGGATATCGGTGTCTAAATGCAGAAAGTTGCAGAACAACATGATTTATTAAAAAAAACAAAAAAAGTATTTAATCAGTAGCTACTTTGGAAAAGAAATTTTAATCAACACGGAAATGCCGAAATTTTATTTGAATCTAGAACTTAAAATTACCAGAATTTACGAATTTATTCAATTTCACCCTCAAAAATGTTTCGAAACCCTGGCCAACGAAATCGTCAACTCTCGAAGAGAAGCCGATCTGGACAAATCAAAAACGGTGATCACATTAACAAACAAACTAACGGGAAATTCTTTGTACTCAGCAAGTCTATTAAATAAGGAAAAACATCGAAATATAACGTACCACTCGAAAGACACTATTAATAAAATTATCAACGATCCTCATTTTGTTCATCTAGATGAAATCATTTCCGATGTGTATGAAGTGAAAAGTTTAAAACAAAACATATGTCATGACTTACCGATACAAAATGGATTAAACGTATATTTGAATTCCAAACTACATATGTTGAAATTTTTTTATTGCTTTTTGAAGAAGTACATACCTGAACGTTGTTTTGAGCTCCTAAAAAGCGACACTGACTCCATGTATTTTGCCATCAATCGTCGCTCTCTAGACGATTGCGTCCCGGAAGATGTCAAAGAAGAATATTTTCGAGCAAGACTTTCTTGGTTACCTGCTGAGGCGTGTCCGCAACATACAGAACCTTACATTAAACAAAGAACCGCTGGTGAAGATTGGGAAAAACAGGAATGTTGTCAAAAATATAATAAATTTACACAAAGAACATTAAGTTTGATGAAAGTAGAGTATTTCGGAAAGAAACAAATCTCATTAACGTCCAAAACATATTTCTGTCTCGGGGATCAAAACAAGCAAGTAAGTAAAGGGGTCTGTATTCACCAAAACCCGTTGACTTTTGAGGAATATCGTAATGTTTTACAAAGCAACCAACCTCTTACTATTACAAATCGCGGTTTTCGCAGCTACCAAAACAGAATTTTTTCATATGCGCAATGCAAAAAAGGTCTTAATAGCTTTTACCCAAAACGAATTGTTTTGGATGACGGTATTCACACAAAACCCTTAGAAATTTAAATTATACATTTTTCTCAACAAACTGCTCTCTTATCATTTTACTGTCTTACTTATTGTAAATCTTTTGTTTAATGCGCAGACATTGCTGAAGTGCTTTCTGTTTTCGCTCGAGGCTATTACAGGGATTATACCGAAAACGGTTTTCACTGTAATAACGGTAAATAGAATTTTATTGAAAGTTGCCTCAAATTGTTTTTCGCCTTAGAAAAACTTTTTAAGAAAATGAAATCTTTTATAAATTTGTTGCAAGTTTCACTATATAGTATCTGAAGTTGAACATGAAACCTTTAGAAATTTAAATGTTTGGTAAATTATTTAAATATTTTATCATCTTTTTCTCTGCTGTTTTTATTGTAAACCTTTCGTCTTTGATTAATGTACATAGTTGAATCTCAATAATTGATGATTTCGCTCGAGGTTATTACAGAGATCAAACCGAAAACGATTTTCACTGTAATAACGGTAAATAGAATTTTATTGAAAGTTGCCTCAAATTGATTTTCGCCTTAGAAAACTTTTTAAGAAATTGATATCTCTTATAAATTTGTTGCAAGTTTCACTATATAGTATCTGAAGTTGAACGTGAAACCTTTAGAAATTTAAATTTTTTGTAAATTATTTGTACATTTTATCGTCTTTTTCTCTTCTGTAAACCGCTCGTCTTTGTGTAATGTACATAGTTGAATCTCAATAATTGTTGTTTTCGCCCGAGGTTATACTAGTAGATGTAACCGAATTTTTTTTGCACGAGGCTAAATAATGCTGAATGTGACTTTTATAATCTGAATTGTATTTTTCTTCAGAATGTTTTTTACCTTTTTAAAAAAGTGATATCTTTTATAAACTTGTTGAAAGTTTCACTATAGTATCTGAAGTTAGCTCTTTTATTTACACGTACAACTGAATCTTATTCATAACAATAGTTTATACATAAGAACATTTATGACGTAGTTTATCAAATGACGTCACAGTAACCTTTTTATATTGTAATATGTGACAATATAATTACATGTTCTGCACTTGATTGCTCATTTGCTATCGTGATGTCGTTACGGTTTGAAAACCCGAGCAGTTTTATCGTAGCTGGACCGTCGGGCGTCGGCAAAACCTTCTGGGTACTACGATTTGTAGACAGTTTAAAAAACTTTTGTCCAGAAATAGAACGCGTGATATACCACTACGAGGTTTGGCAAAAACTATTCAATCAGTACGCTAATAAAATCGATTTTAAGCAAGGCGTTCCTAACGTAGAAGAATTAAAAGAATATCAAAACGCGTTTGTCATACTCGACGACTTAATGTTTGCCAACGCGGAATTCTTGGCTAAAATCTATAGCATCTACTCACATCATTATAGATTCAGTGTGCTCATAACCATGCAGAATTTGTTTCACAAGGGTCTGCGCGAGATAAGTTTAAACTCTCAAATGATTGTTCTTTTTAAAAACTGTAGGGACACCAACCAAATTGCACATTTTATGCGACAAATGTATCCGAAAACCTATAAAAGCGCGTTGGACGCTTATAAAGATGCGGTCTCCTCACAAAGAGGTTATTTGTTGATTGACTTGCGCTGCGAAACGCACGATAGAGATAGATTGCGTACAAGGATTTTTCCAGACGACATTCATTACGTATACCAATGTATCGTTTGCGAAAAAACGGACCCACGCTGCAGTTGCTTCAAAACGCTTCCACACCCTCGCGAAAGCGTATTCTAGACAAAGCATCGCCAGAGTTAATACGCTGTCTTTGCGACTGCGCTCATAACATTCTTCAAGGAAACGTTACTTTATCGCGGCATTACAAACAAAAGCTACGACAGCACAAGACCAAACAAAGAAAGTTGGCTGATCGTAAGGTGGCGTTAAAGACCAAAAAACAACTCGTTCAAACCGGAGGATTTCTTCCGCTCTTGCTATCCGCTCTGGCTCCTGTGATAACTGGTGTGGTAGGCAGTCTTATAAAATGAGAAAAGTAATTGTGTTGGAACGGAAGTGTATGCAAAACTGCTCCCTGAAAAAAAGGCACTTTCCGACCTTGATCAAAAAATGCACGAAATCTTGACTTCAAACCGACCGGACAGCGAAAAAATAACCCTTTATAACGAAGCGTTGCAAAAATCAAAAGTATTTTTGAAAAAGATTCAACCGAAAACGTCTGCAAAAAAACCTTTGTCCGAAAACGCGGTTTTAAAACGATACAAAAAACGTGTCAGAGCCAAAAAACTCCTCAAAGACGCGACCAGCAAAAATAACTTGGACTGGGATGACAAAGGTCGCATGATATTAGACAATTGCGTGGTACCAGGTTCGAATATCGACGATTTGTTTCAATCTGCGCTAAAGAAAAGAGATCCTACTTTACCCAGCGTTCACGAGTTCGAATCAATGTTATGGGAGAGCGTTTAGATTATTACGACCCGAACAAAAGCGGCTCTTTCTCGGGAGCTCGACGCTTTCCGAAGCAGTGGTTGCAATCACAAGACACTTACACGCTTCACAAACCGGTGAGAAAAAAATTCAAACGAAAAAAAACGATCGTGCCCGGTGCTCGCTTTCAAATGCAAGCAGACCTTGTTGATTTTTCTCTGCTCAAATCCTACAACGACAATTACAAGTATAGTTTGGTGGTCGTTGACGTGTTCTCGATAAAAGCCTTTACTGCTTACTTGAAAAGCAAATCAAGCTCGGACATGATCGAGGCTTTTAAGCGCGTGATGTCTGAAATTGGTAAGAAGAAGACTGAAAGACTCTGGCGTTATTTTACCTACACCAACAGCCGTAGGTATGTGGAAATCTTGCCTGCTCTAGTCGAGTCCTACAACAACACCCATCACCGATTCATCGGACGTGCTACGAATTCAGTCAATACAAAAAACCAAGAGTCGGTCTGGCTCACGCTCTACGCCCATCCCGAATTACGAAAACCGAAACTGAAAGTAGGCGACCAAGTCCGACTGTCCATATCGCGAATGCATTTTCACAAAGGCTATTTACAATTTTTACAGGAGTTTTGACGAAACCAATCGATTTTCTCTTTGATCTCGCCTACAATCTTCAAACGCAACATACCACCGTATCCATTCAGCACAAAAACGGAGCACCTACAGTGGAACGCGAAGGTAGCATGCAACCGGATGTGACGGTGACTTTTTCCGATCAGTTAGCTTCTCTCTTGGGTTTTGAAAAGAAGTATTATACAAAAATCGGAGAGTATACTTCAAAAAACGTTGCCAACGTAGACACCGTAAATGCCATCTATGTCTATTGCGACGTTATCGAGCACAAAGCAGTGGGTCACACGCTCGCACCCTTGCTTGCTGTCCTTCCAGTAACAGGGAAGTCGGGTGCTTAGGTCTCCAAAAGGTATGATAAAATACAATACCACCCTGTCTTAAAGAAAAATATTAGCGATATTCACATCTCGCTTCGCGACAATCAAGCAAAACGAATTCGTTTTCGCAAGGAAAAAGTGATTGTGACTTTGCATTACGACCGAGAAAACTAAATTTGTTATAAAAACCAAGCCCGAAAGAAAAACTTGTTATTTATCGATGGTAGCAGAAACATGCGGGTCAAATACTGTTGTGACGCAAAAGCTTACGGAAACTATTATTTGTCTCAAGTCGATTATGACATGCCTTATTTTGCTGGGGCACGAGTGCAACAAGGTTATGGATTAGGCAATCTGTTTAGCTCCATTGCCAAAAGCGTTCTTCCTTTGGTTAAAAAAGGTGCCAAAACCCTGGGAAAACAAGTGTTGCAAAGCGGTGTCGACTTTGCTTCCGACGTCCTACAGGGTAAAAACGTCAAACAAGCTGCCATCGACCAAGCCAAAGCAGCAGGTACGAATCTCTTGCAAGCGGCCCAATGAAAGCGAAAGGCGGCACCGAGAAAAGTACAAAAGAAGAAACGCAAGAAACATCATGACATTTTTACGTGAACCATGGCAACGTTAGTACACCCTAGTTCGGCAGAATCCACCACCTCTCAACTGGACTTGTTTTCGGTGCCCCCGAGTCAGACCAGTTTGGAAGATGATAGTTTTACCGAATATCATCCTGTATTGGTGCTGACTTCCACAGGTCCTATTGAATTTACGGTTAGTGCTGAAAATTCCAACTACATTGATCTGGCCAATAGCTTTCTTTATGTGCGTGCCAGCGTGACTACGTCAAACGGAGCTGATTTGGCAAAGACTGCGGAAATTGCACCCGAATGTAATTTTTTACATACACTGTGGTCGCAAGTCGATGTCTACTTGAACGGTTCGCTCGTCACACAGTCCAACAACAATTATCCTTATCGAGCTTACATTGAAAACTTGCTTAGTTTTGAACAAGAAGCGAAAAAATCTCAGCTTTTCGCTTTGTTATGGCATCGCAATACTAGCGGACATTTCGATAGTTGTGCTGCAGCAAACAAGGGCTACACCCAGCGCAAAGCTTTGGCTGCAGAAAGCAAAGAAATCGATATGATGGGGAAACTTTACATTGACTTGACCTTTCAAAATCGTTACTTGTTGAACGGAGTGGAAGTACGCTTGCGTCTGATTCGATCCAAGGATCTTTTTTGCTTGCACGGAAACGCAAACCAAGCACAAAACAAAGTGTCTTTGAAAGAAGTGACCTTGTTTGTTCGCATAGTAAAACCAAACCCAGCCGTACAACTTGCTCATGTCAAAGTCTTGCAACACGCCACTGCAAAATATCCGCTCCGACGTGTGGAAGTCAAGAGTTTTACCGTGCCGACAGGGAATCGAAGCATCAACAAAGAAAATCTGTTCTTGGGTCAGCTACCTACTCGATTGGTAGTCGGTGTGGTGGACAACAACGCTTACAACGGTGTCATAACCAAATCTCCTTTTCATTTCAAGCATAACAACATCAATTTTATGACAATTTACCGGGACGGGGTTCAAATTCCTTCCAAACCGCTGCAACCGGATTTTACCAACGATCGTTTTATTCGAAGTTATCTTCGTTTGTTTACGCAAACGAGTCAATATTATCGCGACACGGGGAACGCTATTTCGCGAGAACAGTACAAGGACGGTTGTGCCTTGTTCGCTTTCGATCTCACGCCTCAGATGGATTCGAGCGAGGTCGGTTTCGAATTGATAAAGCACGGCAACATACGAATCGAAATTCATTTTGCTACTGCTACTGCACGCACTCTTACTGTGATTGTGTTTGCCGAAAACGACAACCTACTGGAAATCGATCAAGACAGAAACGTTGCTTTTGACTACACGGCATGAACACGCTGCAAATCAAACGTTTGCTCCGAAACGAAAAAATCTTTAAAAAAGTCTGTGCTTTCGATCAGCTGGAAAATCCTGTTTTTCCTTCTGCCTACGTCATCAATTCCGATCCGAGCAACGAACCCGGAGAACATTGGATTGCTGTTTATTATGACAAGCGCGGTCGAGAAGAATATTTCGATAGCTACGGACTAGCACCTGCTTTCGTCGGTCTCGAGTCTTACATGGACACTTATTTTCTAGCTGGTTGGATTTACAATCGCAAAACCTTACAAGCTTTATTTTCGAACGTTTGCGGTCACCATTGTGTGTATTATATTTTATTTCGTTGTCGCGGTGTACCTTTGCATGCTATTGTATCTGATTTTACGTCTAACCTAACTGAAAACGATCGTTCTATCTCTCATTTTAATTAGCACAACGTTGATTGTATTGTATTTTATTAATAAAATAATACACATCAAGGCGTGCTTGCAAGTTTTTGTTTCGGTCCAGGATTCTTGAGGAGTCGGAGAAAGTTGTTTAGTTGTTCCTTGTTGTCCGGTGGTAGGTGGTAGACGTCATCGCTTTGCGCTTTCAAACACGCGTAGTTGTTTAGCAAGTATAGAAATTGACGTCTCGGAGACGGTACGTATTCCACAACACAGCGAAGTTGAAAGTGATCAACAGCGATTTCTTGCTTAATAATTTCAAATTTTTTCTGAATTTCACATTCGGAATCGTCCATGTTGGTAGACCAGAACAAGAGGATGACGTACTCCTTGGTGTCGGATTTAGGTCGAAATAAAATGTGCGGTAGGTTGCCCATCAACAAGTTAACGACTTTGGAAAGCTGCTCGATGCAAAACATCACTTTTCCGTTCTTCACACTGATTATAGCTTTTCTCAGCAAGGTCGGGGACGGAATTGTCAGTCCGGATGCAGCGATTTCTTTCATTTGTGTTCGCATATCTCTAGCCGCACTTTCCATTTCCCTTGCTTGTGAAAGGAATTGTTGTTGTTCTATCATTGTATTGTAGCAGCTTGTATATGAGGGAGGGTGCTTAATTTCGTTTGCTTGACCGTGAAGTTCGTCTGCTTGGTTGGTGTAGCTTTCCATGTTGTGTGCTTTCGAGACTGTGTACGTTTTTATAACCACAAAAAAGAAAAAAAGTTTCAGGCTTTGTACACACGGATTTTTTTGTCAATCTTTGTGAACATAACCAGCAAAAGGGCGTGTCTTGCAAACAGCTCCAACAGTAAATCATATGCTCGCAAGGCATACCAACTGTAATGAAAATAAGCAATGAAAATAAAATTCTTTAAGCAAGAGCAAGAAAGCAAGAAAACAAAGCAATGAAAATAAAATTCTTTTCATTGCTCTTGCATTTCATGCCCTTGTCCTCTTGGTTTAAGCCATAACAGCATTGAGGAGCTCTTGACGGTTTTTGAAATTGCGGTCGTGTTTTTCCAATTGTTGCATGAGAACATGAAGAATTTTGGTGTCTTTGACTCCTATACTCTTTGCAAATTTTACGTGGGGGTCAAACATCATCATTTCGTCTAGGTTTTGTTTTGCTTCTACAAAGAGCATGGAACGTATTTGATTTGCTGCTGTAGACAAAGTCGGATTTTTTATCTGGGGTCTTTTTAAATTTATGTGTTTGCTACATACATTTTTCACGTATTCTACACCTCGCTTTTTCAGTACGTACTCACACAAAGGAAACCATTTTGCATGCTCGTACCAAGGGTTGTCGTAGGCTTTCCATTGAAATAATCGTCCTCCACAATAAAAGCAGCAAACACGGTCACCGTATTTTTTATAGTAAAACCTGCATTGACCATTTCCTGAGCTGTCGGTCGTTTCTGATCACACCACGAATTGCGAAAGGTTTCCATCCGATCTTCTTCCCTGCACATGTGGCGCTTTCGGGGGAAATAGCAAGGAAATTCCTCGGGGTTACCAACAGCGGCAGAGTCAACGCAATCTTGTGGCATTTTTAAGTAATGATAAGGAAATCAAAACGCTCTGCTTTATATACCCTCGCAATAAACTTTTTTATGTACTCTGAACCAATAAAAGTTTTGAAAACGATATTTTTGAAAAATTGTTTCAAAAAAGTATAGTTTTACAAGACTTTGAACTCGTTTGACTTTCAATAATTAACACCTTTGTTAGAAGGTTAAGTGTTGTTAGTGACGTGTCTCTCCAGAGCCTTGTTTATACTTGTGAACTTGATAAAAATTATTAGAAAGTGTTTTAAAACAACGGATTATAGTTTTATAAGGCTTTGAACTCGTTTGACTTCCAATAAGAACACCTTCGTTAGAAGGTTAAGTGTTTTTTACTGGTCTGTCTTTTCAGACCCTTGTTTATATTTGTGAACTTGATAAAAATCATTAGAAAGTTGTTTTAAAATAACAGATTATATTTTTACAAGGTTTTGAACTCGTTTGACTTTCCATAAGTAACACCTTTGTTAGAAAGTTAACTGTTGTTAGTGACGTATCTCTCCAGAGCCTTGTATATACTTGTGAACTTGATAAAAATCATTAGAAAGTGTTTTAAAACAACAGATTATAGTTTTATAAGGCTTTGAACTCGTTTGACTTTCTAACTAATTTTTACAAGACTTTGTTTGTCTTTGCTGCAAACTTAATTGTTTTTACTAATGCATTTTTCAAGGTCACTCTTTGTTTTTAAACATTTTACAAGACTCTAAATTAGTTACAAATTTTTTAGAAAGTATATTGTTGTTTAACAACGTGTCTTTAAACATAATTACGTCTTTTATAAGATTTTGAAAAAAGCATCTGTTAGAATGTTGTTTTTTACAATAGTTATAATATAAAGTTAAATAACCCCTTGACAGGTTGAGTATAAGGTTAATGGTCATACTAGTATGTTCTTGGTCTATTTCTTTGACTGCTTTTCAACTATATTATCTAACATACTTCCATCAAAAATTAATTAGTTAGATTTTAGGTTTCATTGAACAATATTCGATTCCTTACATTCGTGGATGGAACCTGTTTCTAGATGAAATTAGGTAATCAAACTTGATTACCTAATTTCATCTAGATCTTTAACCACCGCTAGCTGATGCTAAGGAGTTATTCAATTAATAACTTTGATCTTTATCAAATATATTGATTACAGTCTTTTGGATTTAACCTCTTTGGATTTAGCCTTCTTGAATTTAACGGGGATTTAACCTCTGTGGCTTTAACCTCTGTGGATTTAACCTTTGTGGATTTAGCCTCTGTGGATTTCACTAGATCCCTAGAAGGAGCACCACCATTCCGAGGTGGTGCGACTACTAATAGCACCACCTATAGCACCACCTAAACGTGCGCCAAATGACGCGAGGTTAACTACTGCTGTGGTTTAGCTAGATTATATTTTTGCTGTTACTGGTTCCTAGGGCAGATCCAACCGAATCGTCTCAAAATGCTGGTACAGTGCTCGATAACCAGGTTAGAGCAAATTTATTTAAATTAAAAACACTACAACAAAAAAGTTGAAACCACGACAACCTGTTTCATTTTATAGAATCGTCAGGTGGTTACTAGAAAATTAAAAATGCAGTTAGTTTTAGTAAACAATATTACGTAGTTAAATTAGTCAAGCAAATAATACAATTCCTCTGATGTCATAGAAAAAAAAATATAAGAAATGCAAGTATGGAGGCTTGCATTCACTTAAAAATAAGGGAAGGCGAGTTTGGTGTGTTGAAATTAGTATAAAAGGAGAAAACTCTATAAAGCAATAAAAGTAAAAGGGGGAACACTGTGAGCTTTATAAGGTAGAAAGGTAAAGTGAGTGAAAGACAGTCCAAACAATAGTGAGAGGTACAAGCGGATTAAGACGGACAAGAAAGTACATAAAAGGGAGGGGCGATTGAGGTGTACAAAATTAGGTAAGTCATTTATTTAATTTAAAGTGAATTTGTTTTAGTGGCGGCATATATCGTTTGTTAGTTTGTAATTAAAAATCTTATTCAAATAAAAATAATAAATAAAAAAATATATTAAGTAAAAATAAAAAAATAAAATAAAATTATAAATGATATTATAAACACGTAGCGAGTTCGATTTGCAGTGAGATATGCATCACTGACGAGCTCTAATAAGAGCGAATCTCGAGTCTGGTGCTTCTCGTTTTAAGCAGTTTGGTTTCTATTAAAATAAAAATTCCATTTGAATAAGAGTTTTAACTGCCGCCTGACGGACCCGGACAGGCAAAACAGTCTGCGGTGGTAAATAAAATAATGTAAAAATATGGTCTAAAATTCAATGAAACGGCTCCGATCTGGCGTCATAGAGCACTTTTCTTTGAAGAGCACCGGCCAAAAATTTTTTTATATATACAACTGAATGGTCGCAAAATTTTCAATCCTTCCATTTTCTGTTAAATCTCATCAATAAAGCCGCAGCAGTCACACCAAAGCAATTCGTGCGTTATCTCAAGGCACTGCAGTAAAGTTGTACAGAGGGTTTCACACTCTGCATATCTACACGGTATACGGTTGTTTTGGTGACCACGTGAAATAGTCTATTTGACTGCTTTGTGATGGCGTGAAAAAAGTCCTCGTAAGTCGCTTCCACATCAGAAAAAGTTAGCAGGAACAAAGTTTTTTTGAATTTGTTTGTTAAAACAACGTGATCACTCCACTTGACACTGCAAAAATTCCATCGTTTAACTGGCAACCCTAGCAATGGCAAAGCAAAACTTTGTTATGTAAGCCTAATAGGTGAGAGTCAATGTTTTAACTTGGAAAATTTTTTTTTATAATTTATGTAGAAAATTTTTGATGTAGAAAAAGTTCTTGGAGGTCATGTATTTTTTGTACTTATGAGTTAAAGTACAGCTGTAGAATCGTAGAAATTATTTTTCTACTCAATTAATCTAAAGTTTTTCGACTCCAACTCAAAGATGTCTAACAATACTACTCCAACTTCAGCACATATAAAAAAGAATCAGACTCCACCCTAAAATATGCGCCTTCGGCAACTCCGACTCAACAACATAGTTATAAGCAGGGTTGTGGAGTCGGAGTCGCCGGAGTCATATGCTTTAAAGCGGAGTCGGAATAGTTTTTTTCAGATTTGATGAAGTTGGAGGCGCAAGTAAGAGTCGATTTTTAGACTTAGTAAAGTTGGGAATCAGAGTCTTATTGATTTTGATGGCTCCGATTTACGCTAAATTAAGCCCCAAAAGTTGTGAAATCGAGTCACTGGAGTCGCACGCCTTAGGATGGAATTAGAGTCGTTTTTTCAGATGTTCTAGAGTCGAAGCCAAAATTGCGAAACTTTAAAGAGCTGGAGTCGGAGTCAGAAACAATTCTCTTACTCCAAAACCCTAGTTATAAGTCATACTCAGCAACCAGGGTAGATCCAGCAGATAAGAAGTGATACCCTGTTAGAAGTTTTAAAAATACAACATTAAAAATATCTTTTAGAAATCGTAATTACTATTGCAGAGTTAATATTTTGTAATGCTTTTTCTTGTCTGCAATTAAGAGTAGATCAAAATTAAAAATTTTTTACTCTTACTCTTCTTACAATCAACCGGTGACCAAAGCACATTTTTCTGTTAAGTTAAAGCATTTTACAAGTATTGGGAATGATAAGAGATTACAAGCGGTAGCTTTGGACAAGTGGCCACAATTCTTAAAGAATCTCGACATTTTGGAAGAGCTGCATTTGAATAAAACTTTCTTTTTAGTTCGTCACTTGACTTTTAAAAGCGATAAGAACTTAAACTTATTTCAACGCATATTTTCTAACTACATCTTTTTTTAATATTAAGTTGAATTTTTCAAAACAACATCCAAACTAAAGTTAAAGTTTGCAAATAAAAAGTCGATTTTGGGCGTCAATATAAAGCCAAAGTCGTTTTTTAGTTAGCACTTTAAATTAAATTTCAAAAATAATCTATCCAACTATTGACCGTATTCTTCTTTGCTAATTTTTTGAATCATTTAGAAAGATAAATAAGACTATAACTTCCAGCAATTGACCGAAAGTTGGAGTTGGAGTGGCTAAGCAAAAATACAAATCGGATACCAACTCCAGCACATCTAAAAAAGCGACTCCGGCTTTAGCGTATTTAAAAAAATTATTCGGTTCCGACTCCACCTTTTCTAAATAAAAGAACAAAAAATAATTGCTATACTTCCGTGAAGCTCGCAATTTAACTAAAACAGTTCCAGACAAAGTTTCTGGAAACACTAAATAAAATCAGGAGAGAGGTTCTTTTTTCTCTAAAACAACAAGAAAGAACAGCTTTACTCATCAAAGATCTACAAATCAAGAAACATAACTCTAAATATGTATCAGGCAAAGGCAAACAAAAACCTTCTGATATTTAGCACCAGTGGCGGCTCGTGACCAATGAGCCAGATGGGGCAAGCGTAAGATTTTACTTGAGAACATTACGCTTTTGTAAAGACTACATAAATCTAAATTATGGTCTAGATCAGGGGTGTCCAACCTTTTTTCATAATGGGCCAAATTATAAATTTGAGTGCATTCAGCGGGCAGCAAAATTAAATGTCTATGTAATTTCTACTTTTTATTATTAGATGTCATGACCAAATGACGAGTATTAAAACATAAATTTAAAATTAATCAATTAATAAGGAATCTCAGTAAAATGTGAAACTATTAAAACCATAACGTAATTAGTGTTAAAAATTTTTATGTTGGAGCTGCTTTGAAGTCTTGGTTACGTGAGTTTCTTTTTTCCTGGTTGCACTAATTCAAATTTTCAAGACCTAGAGAAAAGCGATTGTAGTCGCAATCTCAAAGTTAATAAAGCCAGTAGGGGTCCCAAAGAGTTATCGACCGATATTTCTGCTCTGCGTCCCCTACAAGATCCTCAAAAAGCTTATCTACGCCCTCGTTGAACCAATTATAAATCTATTTCTCTCTCTAGAGAGCAGGCTGAGTTTCGACGCAAAAAATTAATCGTGGATCAAGCTGTTTTATAAAAAGAAAACATCAAACTTTTTTTGTCGATTTGTCGATCTTCCAGCGGCATATGGCTCTTTATGGTATCTTGGCCTCACATCCAAGCTGCTTGAGATTTTTGCAGATAAGCGCATGGTAAGAATGATCATTAAACTTGTCCGAAACCGAAGTTTCACTCTTACTACTGGTGACAGCTGGAAAAGCAAGATTCGTCATCTGAAAAACGCTGTTTCTCACAGATCGTTCTGGGCTCCTCTCCTTTTCAACCTCTTTATATTTACGTCTACATCTGCCCTCCACAATTTCTTAAAAGTTTACCTACAGAGACAATCTAGAATTGTTGCTCTCCTGTGGAAACTGAAAATCCTTTGAGAGACTTAGTCGCACTAAGACTGTGACGGCAGCATTTTATTTAAATAACAAAAAGGCCAAACGTAAGCTAAATGTTTACAACAGCATTAGACTTTTACCGTTTTGTTCAACTGCACTTACTTTGTGGACAGATTGCTCACATTCTGTCGTCATCTCGTGGCATTGAACAAAAAATGTATTAGTGCGTCACACTGTTGAAGCAACTTGCAGGCTTAGAATGAAGTGCTGCTGCTAAAACACTGTGCACAGCCACTCTATCTCTTGGCTATTTAACAGTTGAGTGCTGCGCACCACTCTGGTGTCGCAGCACTAACACTCGCTTTTTATAGACGGTGTCCCTTGTATGATGCTTTGCCCATTGTCACTAGATGCTTGCGTGTAGCTCCAATCGACAACCTACCAATACTTCAGGCATACAGCCAGCTGAGCTTCGCTGACTAGGAGCGACACATTCCTTGGCTAACAGTGGAACTCTAGACCCGATCATATTTCTTTCAGTGGTTTTGGTGGCAATTGACACTAAGAATCCTCAAGAAGGAAAAATATCTTTAGGCATGATGGTGTCAATTGACACCTAAAGGTAAATGCAACCGAGAAACCTCTCCAAACTTTACAGGGCTATCCAAAAGTTCATTTAAACTCGCGTCTGAAAGGGATATGATAAATTCTTAGATTGAACCTAGAATCTCTGAAAATGTCTAATCCTTTTTCCACCCTCCTTATAATTCTACCCGATTACTTTTTTTACCACCAGCAGCATCGCAGTAATCTTATTTCAAACCATGCACTCCGCATTGGTTCAAAGTGTACTACCAATCTTTACTACCAATAAGTCATTAACAAGCATCACTTCATATTGTAAAAAAATGTTTGGAAATAACATATTCAATATTAATTTAGTCGCAAAACAATGTAAACACAAAAAATGATGCTTGAGGCAAGCGTCTTTATAATAAACTCTGCCCACAAAAATTTTTATAGATCAGTTTATTGGATGTCACTCGACGAAGCAATCAACTGACATATTCACTTTGTTTCCCTATACGTTATTATGACAGCAGTGATATTATTATTAGATAGCAAAAATAAATTATATTAAGATTAAGTATAAGAAATACACACTTACTAACAGATATAAGAAAAAAAATTAATTAGAAGATTCTCAACCTTGTTTAAAATCCACTTGCAAAAAAATATTCCTTTTTTATCTTTTTGCATAGCGAAAATCTCGATGACTTTATTCTTATGAAATGGAAGTTATCATTTATTGTTAAATATATCAACCGAAATATTCAGTTCTGTAAATTGAATGAAAAGAATAAACTTGAGCAAGTCGAGGCAGCCCAAACCATAATGCAATTTGGGGCAAGAAGGACAAGTTTTCTTATGTAAGTAATAAAGCGCTAATTTGCAAAGTTGAATCTTACGAATTCATTTCGAAGAAGAAGTAATAGTATCCCAAAAATTAGATTTATTTTATATTTGTGCTGAAAGTATTAATGAAAGCTGGGACATTATCTTGCATCTTTTTTTTACAAAACAATAAATTATAAGGCAATATTGATTTTATATTTCTATTATACATATCTTAAAATAATGTTTTTATTTATTTAAACGCTGCACTTTAATAGTTAAAACCACAACAGTCTCTTTTATCTCATCGAATCGTCAGGTGGTTACTTATTCAAATAGAATTCATATATAGATTATATTTGAATAAGTAATTACGTGACGATTCGATAAGATGAAACAGACTCTTGTGATTTTAACTAGTAAAGTGTAGTGTTTAAATAAATATAAATATACTTGCTCTAACCGTGTATTATTGAGCACTGTACCGGCAAGGTGAAACATTACTGGATTATCTTAAAATAATTATAT
Source organism: Diplosoma virens (assembly GCA_963680785.1). Taxonomy (NCBI): domain Eukaryota; kingdom Metazoa; phylum Chordata; class Ascidiacea; order Aplousobranchia; family Didemnidae; genus Diplosoma; species Diplosoma virens. Next base: position 45,149,290 of record OY796883.1, on the reverse strand, counting down.
TTACTGCTATTAAAAATTTTTGTAAGGTCCAAAATAATACATAGGGAAATGCCCCATTGCTCCTATCACGAGACGCCACTGCTCAGCACAATGCACAAATGCATATCAATTTCTGACAATGCAATAAAAACTTCGGAGACAGTTTTATGCTGCAGAGAAACTAATAACAGAATAAGTGCAGTTGATCAGATCGCAAAGAAATACACAGTTTAAACTGCAACGCTTAAGCAGTGAAATAGAGATCTTTTTGCTTGGGGTGCAAGTGAGCGCGCAACCAATTGCGTGCTCTCTTTCTCAAAATCATTTAAAAACGCTATTACTTTTGATGTTCACTAACCCTATGTAAACCACATTTTTTAGCAGTTTATCATTGCCAAAGATTTCTTTTGACAAGAAGACCAAGAGAATTTTAAAGAAAACAGTCTTTTTAAAAGCTAAAAAAATTTAAAGAGTTAATGGTTTCGTCATTACCATGGGTCATTTTAATTTTTGTACATCTAAGAATATATTCAAAGCTTAAAATTTCAATTTTTTAAAAGTAATTCTAACTTTTCTTGCTCTTCAATTTTTAAAAATTTGTTTTATTTAAAAAGCGTTAAATTTTTTTGATTTAAAAGATTACCGCTATATTCGCTTGATTTTGACCATGTTTTGCTTTATTTTTCTACAATTATATTTTTTTGTTTGGAATTGACCTATTTTTATTTTGGTTTGTTCAGAAAAGGCTTGTTTTACAGGTAAAAGAACTATCTATCACAGGCATTAAAATTTATGAGGAATTCGCTCAAATCATCACGAAATCTATCAGCAATATTAGGAACTTAAAGCTTTCCAAATGCAAAATCACAAAGCCTGCCCTTGAAGAGCTTCGTACTGCATTAAATGACAAACTTGTAAGCAAGATTTAATTAATATTATAACTATTAACCAATTTGGACCACTTTTTTGTAAAAAACCATTCTGTCCAAAAACTTGAAAAACCAATCGGTTCTTTAGTGTTGACTTAATTTTTAGATAAAAGTTTAGCTTAGTAACCTGCTAGTATTTTTCAAAAAAAGTTGTTGTTTTATCGCAATAAATCTATCTCATAGGCTCATGCAAAAACCTTTTTTTTGACAAATCGAAATGACCTTGATTTGCATACAAATGCTAACTCAACTCAAAAGCACGAAAATATTTCACAGACTTTTTTTGTAACAATAATGTCTTAGAAATGTGTTGATTCATTACTTTTTCTTTTTTTTTGAATTTTACTTTCAAATATTAACTTATAGGTTTTTTTTTCTATACAGGAACAATGATCCAAAATGCTAACATCAAATAATAATAAACAAAACTATTCTATTGCTCTATTAAAATAAAAACATTTAAAAATGTTTATTAAAGATTTAATACAAGTTTGAACTAAAATTGAAAGACACCTATATGTCTAAACAAGAAGTAAGATCAATGGTAATCTAACAAATAATCTAAAAATGACTTCAATTACTTAACAAAGTAACAACTGATAATTTAAAATGTAACTAAACGTAAACTTTCAAAAAAGTCAAAGAAAATTATCGGGTTAAAGAAGAGGCGCAACGCACTGCACATCACACACAGACATGGTGGTGATTAGTAAGACACACAGTTTATTTACGCCTCCTAAAAAAAAGACACTATTCTTGGTTTATACAACAACGAATTGGGGAAACGCCTTTAATCGCTATTTTCGATGCTTTGTAAAGCACTTTTATCATGTGCAATAGTCATTTCATTTGTCATCAATAGTCATTATATTTCATTTGCTACCGTGCACAATAGAGATCTTATTGAATGCAATGATTCTGCTAATACAGATTGTCACAAATTTTGTTTGGGAATCCTAAAGGACCAGTTGAACTAGGTAACCAGAATACCTGCGCCGAAATAAAGCTGTGTTGAAATTTTATTTTATTCCGGCTCAAGAAGTAGTCTGCTATGAGCCTAAAGCTTTTATACAGTTGTGGAGAAGAGAGTAAATTCAATTTTTGATAGAAAGACAAATTATAAGGACTAAATACAATTTTTTTGTTAAATCAAGGAAATACTCTCGATTCTTGATTTCACTCTTCGTTGAGAGAATGCTGACGTGTCCGACGATTTACGTAATTCAATAGCTATATCCGTCTAGTGCTGAACTTGTTTAAATAAGGTCAGCGAAATCCCTCCCAGTTACAAACTACCCTTATTTAATATGCGTTACTCTATGACGCCTGATCCAGAAAATATAGTTGTAACTTAAATATGAAGGAGAGGATTGAATTTATTTTTTATCTGCGGTTTCACACGCGCAGCTACTGAACACAATACAGAATAAAACAATACAATGTTCACCGTTCTCTGTGCGAAATCTGGTTACTGTCCGATGAGAGCAATCTCTCTCTACTTCTAATAAACCCAAATTGGGCCACGTGGCTCGGACGACAAATTTAACAAAGAAATCAGTTTTATGCCCTTATACAGATCACTGCCAAAACGAGGTCACATCGCTATTATTTAATTAAGACGATGCATTTAGATCATTTAGAACGGATATAGGTTATTACTTTTAATTAAAAAAAGTCTATAAGTTGATTGATCTGTTAAAGGCGTCAATTATATCACATTTCCTCGCTGTTGGCAGCTACGACTCATTGCATTTCGATAGGTCACAAAATATAATCCAATTTTCTCCGGAAAAGCGATTTGCATTAGGTAAGAAGTTGGTTTGAACAAAACTCGGTTTGATTCATCGAAGACTCTTTTCCACAAACAACAGAGACCACCGTCTCTAATAAAACGAATATATTTCAGAATTCCAACTCACAATAGACGAAAATTCTTTTCCACGCTTTGCCACTGCAAAGCGAAATCAGCGTTACGACTTAATTTGATCAACACAAATGATTCTACCTCCGTAAAACACAACTCCAAAACACTGGCATAAATGAATTCAACGCTCGTCAACCGATACAAAATCTAACGGACCGTGTGCCCCACGCTCTGCGCACAAACCAAATTACTTTTATCCGAGCTGTCTCTCGAGTCGTCTTAAACTGTCTCTCTCTCTCTCTCTTCGTCTTTTTCGTCTTATATTATGGACACAAATGGAAAACACAAATGGAAAACGGAGTACTGTGAAAATGTCTTATATTATAATCACAAATGGAAAACGGAGTACTGTGAAAATGCTTCCAGGCTCCGTGCTTTTGTGCCCGAGACCGGTGCCAGGCCTGTTGGGATGGGCTTACCCCGAGCAGCTTGGGTTAAGCTCAACCGCCTGCTGACTGGTGTTGAGCGACTCAATTCGTTCATGCACAAATGGGGTCTCGCTCCTTCACCGAATTGCGAGTGTGGTGCCTCTGAGCAAACCGTAGACCATGTACTAACAGCGTGCCTTATACATCGGGCACTACATGGAGCACGAGGTCTGACGGTTTTGGATGACGAAACTCGATGCTGGTTTAATAACACCACTGCCAGCATCTGATTCAGGCAGTGCAGCAGTCTGGGGTAGTAAAAGAATAAACCGTCGGCCCCAGTCCTGTTTGTCTCTGACCTGGAGTGGATGCCCTTCAAACAACGACGACGACGACGTCTTATATTCCATCGAGCAAGCGCACATATGTATAGACAAAAGGTCACGTGACGAAAAGTTACTTGCATACGCTAGATTATTCTTCAACTCTCTAGGGATAGCGCCTTGCCAGAACCAAATTGTATATACGCGAACATTCCACAACCAGCGAGATAGAGAAGCTTGGACAAAAAATAGATTACGTCATTACTGTAGCGCGAAAAGAGAAAAAAGATGAGAAAATACATCAAGCAACAGAAAGTGAACCAGATGTTATATCACTAATACGAGAGTAATGCTTCATCGGCGACGCAATTATTATTTCATAATAAAACTTTAAATTACTTATGACGGGAATAAACTACATCGTCATGATTAAAATTATTATAAATGAAGTGTGACATCGACCTCATTGCGAATGGAGCAGAGTGTAAAAACTTTTCTGTAAGTATAATCGGTTTTCATTCCATCTGCATAGTCTTTTTACCTCGTCCATTTCTTGATAATATGTATGTGTAGATTTGCTGAAGGATATTTCTCGACTTGTTAAATATGTTTTGAACTCATTAGAAGAAAAACTGGGGGCATTATCAGAATGCAAAATGACAGTGTACCACATAGAAAAAAATTTGATCAAAGAAATGTACTGCTGCTCAGCTAGTTAAGTCTTTAATTGTAAAAGTGAAGGGAAAACAAGAGTATTTGTCCAAAACAATTAATAAATATTTGTTTGCAGAAGAGGAGGGCAAAGAAATTTTCAAATCAATACTTAATATTTTTAAAGGTTGAGCTGGTTCAATTAAGACACTAAATCCCAAACAAAAAAGACAGGTTTTACTTTCGCACATATTTTGCACAAAGATTCAACTTGTTCAACATCATTAGTTGAAAACGGTAAGTTTTTTGTTCTTACAAAATAAAGCTTTTGTGTGATTTCCCGTGGCAAAGCTTCTTGTGCAAATTTTGAAAACTACTATCCAAATTTGTTTCTTTGTTACCGCCACCGTCTCAAGTCCATACACCATTGTTGGCCTTACCACTGAATGTACACTTTTCCTTTTACTCTAGCTGGTAACCTCCTGTCACAGATTACTCCCAATACTTTTCTCCATCCTTTCCATATCGCCTGCACTCTCTTTTTTACCTCGCTCTCACAACTACCACTTTCTTGCACCGTTGATTCCAAATACTTGAATTCTTTTACTCTTGGCACTTTTGTATCTTCCATCTTCACTGTTTGGTCTTTGACCTACTTACTTTTATCCCTCTTCTTTCCAATGCATACCTCCAGGATTCTAGTCTCCGCTACAGTTCTTCCCTAGTCTCTTCGCAAATCACAATATCATCAGCAAACAGCATCGTCCATGGTGGTTCTCTCCTTACTTCATCAGTTAGCCTGTCCATTGTCACTGCAAACAGGAACAGACTTAACACTGATCTCTGGTGCAGTTCAAGCTTAAACTTGAAACTTTCTTTAGTTCCTATTGCACATCTCACCACTGTTTTGCTTCCCTTATACATATCCTGTACAAGTTGCACATACTTTTCCACTATTTCTGATTTTCTCGTACAGTACCACAGCTCTTCCCGCAGAACCCTGTTGTAAGCTTTCTCTAGGTCCACGAATATACAATGTAGCTCTCTTTGACCTTTCCTCTACTTTTCCATCAACATTCTTAAAGCAAACATGGCATTGGTAGTTCCTTTTCCTGGCATAAATCCATATTGTTGCTAACTGATCTCTAGTCTATCCCTTAGCCTGGCTTCAATAATTCTTTCCCATACCTTTATTGTGGCTCGTTAACTTTATTCCTCTATAGTTTCCACAGCACTGTGCGTCCCCTTTGTTTCTATAGATTGGGATAACCACATTCCTTTTCCATTCGTCTGGCATCCGTTCACCCATTAATAGTCTGTTAAACAGTCTTGTCAAAAACTTTATCCCCATCTCTCCCATGCACTTCCAAACTTCTACTGGCAACTCATCTGGCCCAACTGCTTTACCTTTTTTCATCCTTCTTGTCGCAGAGTGAGTCGCAGAGATGAAAATGTTGTGGTTTGCTATGGGAGTGACGAAAAAAGGACAAGATTAGAAACAAGTACATCAGGGGTACAGTTAAGGTGGAACGTTTAGGAATGAAGATGAGGGAGTGCAGGCTGAGGTGGTATGGACATGTCATGAGGAGAGACCAAGAATATGTAGGAAGAAGGATGATCGAAATGGAGTTGCTGGGAAGGAGGAGAAGAGAAAGACCAAGGAGAAGATTTTTGGATGTGGTGAAGGAGGATATGAAAGAGGTTGGTGGAGACCAAGGAGAAGATTTTTGGATGTGGTGAAAGAGGATATGAAAAAGGTTGGTACAAAAGAGACGGATGTTGAAGATAGGATGGTTTGAAGGAAGATAATACGCTGTGGTCAACCCTGATTGAAGAGAAAGCCAAAAGGAGAAGAAGAAGAAGACTGTTCAAATTTGTGACACACTTGCTGCTTTAATGAACATGTCCGATTCAATGCTTTGGTGTTACGGACGATACTATGTCATATACATAAAAAACCCAATTGCATACGGCACTGCTAAACCTTTTCGTTCTTAAGTTTGGTATGGCACCGACTATCACTGCTTTGACTACCGCCTATCTCAAAAGCGGAATAGTGCCGCTCACTTTCTTGAAGAATTTCAGATGTAAACGCAACTGGGTGGCGTCCTTGGTTCAAGTAGCTGAAACTAGGTAGCTATGGTAGATGTTTGGTATTTAACTATACATACCAATGACTCATCAGTTGATTGCAACGCGTCCTTAGTCAATTCGGTTTTTAACAACAAAAGATTTTGATTGTTCGAAGGAAAAATTTTATGCTCAGCACTGGACAGAGCGCTTTCAAATAATCATGCGGCGGTAAGTTTAACAGCGGTTTCATACGTTCAAGATGAGGCTTAATGAGCTTGTTTCCCAAAACGTATTCATAAATTTTAATATCAGAAACAGAGCTAACAATTTTGCTATCGGTTAACGTTAAGTTTCAGTGAAGAATTGGATTAATAAACGCTTTTGCATTGCGATCAAATTCAAGTTGAGTAAAACCACCTGCCTGACATTGTCTAGATATGCATACGTATGGGTTAAATTTTCTTCTTTTGCAAAGTGATAAATAATTCGTTGAAATGCAGCCACTTCATTTTTGACCCCATAAGCTATTCGTGGGAATTTATATAATTTATTATTTGCTTTAAAACCTATATGTTTATGCTTAGATGAAACTAGTTTGATGTAAGCACTACGCAGATAAAAAGGAGAAAACACAGAATATTGAGAAAGTGTATTAATCATATCATTGATTCGGGAGAGAGAGAATAAGCATCGAGTTGAGTGTAAATACTAATAGTTTGCGAGTAATCTATGCATAAACGGCTTTGTTGCTGAGTAAAAGAATCTTTAACAACAACTCGCTGTGCACGCAAGGCGAAGAGCTCGACCGAATAAATCCTGCTTCCAGCCATTTGTCAATCGTTTTCTGAATAAACTCTTGGTCCTCTTAATTAAATCGGCGAGATTTCGTGGCCATTGATTTTGCTTTTAATGTTAAATTTGAGAAAAGAGATACAACATCAGTTAAAGCAGCTGTGATTACACAATTTGACTTTCCAGAAACAACTAAGTCATCGGATTCACCACTAAATTCAAATATCATGACTTAGTGCAGGCCTTAAAAATTTAGTCCTAGGATCATGTAACATAAAAATTCTCAAAAACATTGAGTCTGTTTAATTCGTGTTTGTTGCCATTAAGATCTCTGTCAACAAGGCAAAATCCATCAGGAACAGATGCGGTGATTAGTGTGTTACACGGTTCTTCTACATTTTGCTAAAAACACTTTTTTTGCAGAAAAACTACAAATTAAAAACAACAGAAATATTATAAAAAAACACAATTTGATTACTTTTGGTAGTCAAGGAAGTACATAAAATACAAGCGAATACCATATTTATGAAATTTTTTATAGTTTTACATGTATTTTAGCTTGCGCAACATATTTGCATTTACGGCATGGTGTAATCCAACACAATGTATAGTGATTCTTTATCCATTTGGGAAGCGTTTCTCAATCTGTGTGCCGCGGCAGAGTAGTTGCCGCGAGTGAAGTGTGCCGCAAAACTTAAAAAAAACATTAGTCCATTGTTCAGCAACCTTTTTCTAGAGAACGCTACTTCTTAGCACTTATCGAGTCTCTTTCGCTTCTTTTTTATGTGAACACTCCATTTTTTGGCAGTGCTCATACTCGCTTTATTGACAATCTCATTAGTGATGCCTTTTGCATAGTGACCAGATACCTGCGTCCCACACCAACGCAAAACCTTTTTATTTTAGCAGGCATCCAACCAACTGAGCTTTGCCACCAAAAAGCTACACTGTCTCTAGCTCGCCGCGCTTATGAGCGGGAACACCTCCCTGTATCAAAAACTCCTGTCTCCATTTAGTGGACAGCTACGGTAACTTAAATCAAGACACCCATTTGGTGCACTAGAACTACTGAACTATCCCGCCCATTCAAGCATCAGTGTAGCACGATGGGCGGAATATTGACGGAGCATAAAGTGGCGGGAAAATACCTCTCGACTCCATACATTTATTAAAGATTTAGCCCAACGCCACCAAAAATTAGCTTTCCCAGAACTGCATGGGTCATGCTTAAAAGCCTCCGAACCGCCGTTGGTTTACTCCGCTTAGAAACGCGCAAATGGGGTATGGCTTTCACAACGGCCTGTGAATGTGGCGCAAAGGAGCAGACAGCTAAGCACGTAGTAACATCCTTCACCATCTATCACCATCCAAATGGAGCCCATGTTCTCTCAGATGTCGACAAGAGCCTGGCGACCTGGATGAAGGAAACATGTCTGGCCATTTAGTGGATTATCTAGCTCCCGTTCATCTCCCCCAAACAAAGAAGAAAAAGAATACTACTTCCCAGAGATGAAAATTAAGAAATTCGAGACAGATTCAAAGTGAAGATTTTTTTTTAGAGAACACTACTTTTTAGGGACGGAAATCAAGAAATTTGATACCGATTCAAAGCAAAGATTTATTTTAAAGAGCATTACTTTTTAGGGACAACAATCAAAAAATCTCGTCCAAGTGTGCGCAAATTTAAAAAAAATCGCAAAATGTGCTGTAGGCGGAAAAATGTTGGGAATCACTGCATTGGGAAATCAGAATGTAGAACTTGTATTTTTCTACAAGCCAGCTGCAACTGATCGAATAAGTTTAAGACAATCTAAATGAGGCAAAGCTTAAACACCAAAATAATGTTTTTACGCAGCCACGGTCAGAATTTCTCATAGTTATCAAACATACGCCAAAATCATTTCTTTGATTGCATTCTTGACCTCCATTGACTAATAAATTTTCAAACAAATTGACGCCTTGTTGTCTTGATTATATTGGTAAAAACAGGATGTTTGAATAGAATTGATTTTTTTTTTTGTTGCAATGGCTCTTGCATTTTATCATTTTGTTGGGCTTAATTTCGGTAAAATTTGAACAAAACTATGATTTTTTACTGTGTTTCTATTGTACTGTACAATTTACCATGGGCAGATAATTGTGTTATTGATAGTTCAATAACCCACGCTCCTATTTTTCAATAAATTCGCACTCTCGCAGTTGACACTATTTTGCCGCCTTCACGTTTGGTACAGATTGCAAACCTTAAAAGTTTGTGCAAATAACTCAATAAATAATACGACGTTGAAATTGCTGAAACAAGCACGCTGACAAACAGGGTTTTTTGCATTTGAAAGAAGAACAGACGCAATTTAAGGTCCAAACACTCGCTGATGCCTTTGTTTTACATGGGAAGAAGTCTCAAAATGGTATGGGTAAATATTACTTGACGCTAAAACTCAGCATTTTCAGCCGATTTTGATCGATTTTCTACTAATGAACATCTTGGCTAGGTACCTAGAAAAATAGGATATAATGTTTTTATCAATTGCCCAGTCTCTAGTAAACGCTCAAAAAAATTACTGCTTCAAAAATTATGCCCCTCAAACCGTCCCTGTCTTTTTAACATTTACAAAGAGTTTTTCTTTAAAAATTAACAGAATAACAAATATAGTTTTTTTCTATTTATTGCTCTTATTGGTTATGTTATTTCATAAGCATTAATGATGTTGTTGCTACTATTGCGGCAAGATTGACTTGTCTCAACATGTAAAGTTGGGATGTGCATACGCGCGCCTTGGATTGATACGGTTTTATACATATTAAAAATTATAAAACAGAAATAAGCACAAATTCAAAAATTAACAGAACGCACAAACACTTACGCACAAACACTTGGGTCGCGACCCATAGTTTGAGAAACACTGACTTAAGGCAACAAAAATAAAGCAATTTTTGATTTACCTGACATTGGTAGAAAAATCAACTTTAGTTAAAATCTAACCTCGACTAAAATCGAGTTTACCTTAACAACTACAATCAAATAATTTTTTACGCAGCGGCTCGCTGCGCACACGTTATACTAATCTTTGACAGTTGCAGTCCCGTTTGGGACCATTGTTCTTCTAGAGCAGTGGATCCCAGTTAGGGATCCACAAACTCCTTGGAGATACATGGAAAGATTGTAAGGGTCCGCAAGTCCATTGAAAGTTGGAAAAATTTTAAAATCTTTTCAAAACTATTAGTTGCGTTAATCTTAAAAATTTAAGGGCCCATAAGCTTGATAATATTTTTAAAAAAATCTGTGACTAAAAAAAGTTGGAAAGACTGTTCTAGAGAAATATTGCGTTGCTAGACAACCAAAAAGATTTTGAAAAAATTGTATACGTATGCAAAGGAATAACTTAAACGTTAAGTGTATTTTTGGTAGCGGTCATTAACGGGTTACATTTATTCGATGGAGTAAGTTTTCATAAACTTTTTTAACATTAGTAATTGATTATATGCTTACATAATTTTTTTTAAATATTAAAAACCAAAGATTTGATGGCTTTTCCAAAAATGGCATTCAGTTATATTATTTTTAAAAGCATTATTAAAATGATTGCACAAACAAAAGTGCCGTACAGCTTTAATTTAGTTGCTTTTACCAATTCTTTGTTGCGCTTTTGAGGACTTTTTTCATATTTTGATTACAATTTCAACGTATCTTAGTCAAGACATGTATTTAAGTCAAAACATGACTACACTTTCAGCGTATCTCCAAACTTAAAGGTTAAAGTTCATAAAGTAACAATATTTTACAAGACTTTAATAAAAGTTTAAACCAAAAATTCGCGCTTCTGCTAATACCGACTCCCATCGCGAAAGAGGCAGATTGTAAGATTTTAAGGCAAGCTGAATTGTTTTCCATACAGTGCACAGTCTTTTCAGCTTGTCCATTTCCCGCTGGATAGTATATGCTTGATTTACTGGAAGATATTCCTCGACTCGTTAAATAAGTTTTAAATTCATGAGAACAGAAACTAGGAGCATTATCAGAGTGCACAAACGTCGGTGTACCACATAAAATGAAAATTTGATCAAGGCATTGTGTTACTGTCCAAGTAGTCATGTCCTTACAAGGGAAAGCAAATAGAAAACGAGAGTATTCATCGACAACTATTAATAAGTATTTGTTTACAGAAGAAGAAGGCAAGGGACCTTTGAAGTCAATACTTATTCTTTTCAATGGTTGAGTAGATTTAATTAAGACTCCAGATTCTTGACGGAAAAAGACAGGTTTTACTTCTGCAAAAATTTTACACGAAGCTACAACTTGCTTCACATCAGTAGTTGATAACGGCAAAATTTTTGTTCTTACAAAATGGAGCATTCGAGTGATTCCTGGGTGACAAAGCTTCTCGTGCAAATTTTGTAGACTGCTAAGACTATCTGAATTCGTAGCACACACAGCTCTTGTAAACGTGTCAGGTCTCACGTTTTGCTGTCCTGGACGATATTGTATGACATAGGAAAACGAAGCCAATTCCATACGCCATTGCTGAACCTTGTCGTTCTTAATTTTGGTACGGCGTCGACTATCGAACATAAAAGATACTGATCGTTGATCGGTTACCAGAGTAAACGTGTTGCGTGACAACAAATGTGACCACTTTCTGACGGCTTCAATTACTGCAGTGGCTTCTTTTTCAAAGGCGGGGTAGTGCCGCTTGCTTCCTTGAAGTGTTCGAGACATGAACGCTACGGGGCGCCCTCCTTGATTCAAAGTCACAGAAACTACTATGTCTGATGCATCGCATTCAACGGTAAATGGTACTTTATCAGCAAAAGAACTTATCCATTTTGCATAATACGCAAACATGCCCAGCACTCGGCGGAGGGCTTTAAAGTTATCAGGCGGCGGTATGTTTAACAACGGTTTCATACGTTCAGGATCGGGCTTAATGCATTTGTTTCCAACAACGTACCCAAGAATTTTAATATCAGAGACAGAGCTAATAGTTTTGTTTTCATTTAACGTAAAGTTTCGGCGACGAATTGCATCAATAAACGCTTTCACATTACGGTCATGCTCAAGTTGAGTGGAACCAGCTGCAGTAACATTATTTAGGTACGCATACGTATTGCTTAAGTTTTTTTCTTTAATAAATTGAGAAATTGTTTGTTGAAACGCGGCTACTCCATTTTTCACGCCAAAAGGTATTCGTGTGAATTCGTATAATTTACCATTAGATTCAAAACCGGTGTATTTACGTTATGACAAAACGAGTTCAATTTGGTGGTAAGCACTACGCAGATCAAAAGTCGAGAATACGGAGTATTGAGACAGTTCATTAATCATATCGTCAATTCGGGGAAGAGGATAAGCATCGAGTTGTGTGTAAATATTTATAGTTTGCGAGTAATCGATGCATAAACGCTTTCGTTGCTGATTGAAAGAATCTTTAACAACAACTATCTGTGCGCGCCAAAGTGAGGAGCTCGACTGAATAATTCCTGCTTCTAGCCATTTGTCAATCGTTCTTAGAATAAACTCTCGGTCCTCTTGGTTAAATCTGCGGGATTTTGTGACTATAGGTTTTGCTTCTGATGCCAAATTTGAGAAAAGAGATACAGCATCAGTTGAAGCAGCGGTAACAGCGCTAGTTGACGTCCCAGAAATTACCAAGTCGTTCGATTCTCCATTGAATTCAAATATCACGCGTAGGTGACGGCCTTGAAAATCTATCCCTAGGATTACATCACTGCAGATATTTTCAAAAACATTGATTCTGGTCGATTCGTATTTGTTACCTTTTAATTCTAGGTCAACAAGACAAACTCCATTTGATTTCATTTTCATCGCTGAGGATGCCATTTGTATTTCACGTCTAGACGGATACACTTTAAGTTTCAGGTCTTTGGATACTTTTAAATTAATGTAACTTTTTGAACTCCCCGAGTCAATCAGAGCAGTAAGATTTTTACCATTTAAATTCACTAATATTGCAGATCTCAGCAAATTTCCGGGACACGCCGTAGATGTAAGTGATGCCAAAGACAAGACTGCACTTTGATTTGTAGATTAACCTTTTCCCAGAGCCTTTATTTGATCTACAAACACGGGAGAAGTGTCCAATCTTTCCGCAAGAGAAACAGGTAGAATTTATTGCAGGACAATATTTGCGTTCATGGTAAGCTCGGCCGCAAAAGAAGCACTGTCTTCTCGTTGTCGTCATTAAGGCTTGCTTTGTCGCGGTTGGTTCATCTTTAGGGGACACAGTAGCTGTTACTCTGGTTTCCGAATAGTAAACAGCAGAATGTTCCTGAGCCATATGGAGAGACATAGTCGTTGTGTAGGCACGATCCACGGTGAGTTCAGTATTTTCTAAAAGCCGCTGTCGAACGTGATGCGAAGCCAGCCCATTAACAAATGCATCACGAACAAGTTCTTGTCTATATTCTTCCGCGGAAACATCTCGAAATTGACAATTTTTACTCAGAATCTGTAAAAGTTGTAAAAACTTCTGCAAAGATTCGCCTGGTTTTTGTTCCTTGTAGCTAACAAGTGTCTCGAGAAAACGACATTAGGTTGCTTGACGTAGTGACGTTGCAGTTTAAGCATGGCCACATCATAGTCCGTACAATCTTCGTTCAGCTCGTAAACGCTAGCGCCGACGTAAGCGCAAAGCACTTTAAATCTGTTTGGTTCCTCAATCTCTTGTGCTCTAGCATAAGTTGCAGCTGATTCTAAAAAGTTTTCTAATGTTTTAAGCCAATGCTTAAAAAGTTTAGTAGCTCCTGGAGCGTTTGGGTCGACGTCAAATCGGTTAGGTTTCAAAATCTCGCTAAATCCTGTAGCGGCCATCGTTCAAGCTCTCGTTCCAACTTTTAAATTTTTTGGTTTAATTGAAGTAACAACATTTTACAAGACTTTAATAAAAGTTTAAACCAAAAATTAAATACACTTAAACTCTAAAACGAAAAACCAATAAAGAAATTAATTTAAATGAACAACTTGAAAAACGACCTTCAACTATTCGACAAAACAACAACTGACAAAACCAAAGTGTAAACGGAATGTAAAATAACAGAAACGACAGAAATCAACGCGTTGGAGAAAAGGCGCAATGCGTGGCAATCATCACAAAGAACTTTGTTGATTATATAGTTCAGTTCAGTCACTCAAAGACGATAACAGCAGCCTTTTATTTAAACAACCGAAAGGCCAAACGTGAGCTAAAATTTACAATCATAAACGTTTATCAATCTGTCCGGTACGCAATTTTCAATTTTGTACGCGTGGAATTGTAATTTACGTATTTTCAATCTACCAAAAATCCAAATTTTTTCTCTGCTCAAAAAATTCTTACTCAGCTTTTTATAGCTTAATCATATTTATTTTTTGGTGCATTTGCGAATCAATCATATTTATTTTTCGGTACATTTGCAAACTCATTATAAGAAACGGATTGGTTTGTTTATCATCTTAAAAAGTCGCTAAAACAAAAGCTTTGCCGTGACAACTGACATACAGTGCTTCTTGATCGCTCCAAGAGCTGAGTGATAGAATTTTTATGAGCAGAGAAAAAATTTTGGATTTTTGATCGATTGAAAATATGTAGATTACGATTCCTTGGGTACAAAATTGAAAATTGCGTCCGGTACCAAGTTATCTTGGTGTAAAGTTAGATAGGTGGTTTACTTCAGTCACCATCTTCTGGCATTATTCAAAAAGCAATCTTCGTGCGTCACACTGTTTAGACAACTCGCACGCTTACGATAGGGTGTTGGTTCTTATGTGTACGGATTTATTTTTTCCATTATCTCTTATTGAAATCTCAACATCTCAGATATAAATCCTAGGTGCATTTTATAATAAAAAAAAAAAAACATTTTAAATAAACAACTTAAATGCAAACAAGCAAAACTCATTCATTCATTCATTTTTATTCTCGATCATTATTAAACAGTTTAACACAAAAATTATAAATATTGGAAAGATCAAGAAAAGGAAGAAACACCCCAACGTCAGACGTTAAAACATGCATAAAATAATCAGAAAGTGAAAGTACAAGACAGTAGAAAGCATGGCCGCAACACCTTAATCAGATGAAGATATAAGAAGTGAAAAAGAAAAAAAAATACATAATAATAATATTATCAAACAAACTGAGCGATTAAATACCTGGTGCATGACTAGGCTGCGTAATGATGATGGGTGGCATAGCTGGCCAAGATGGGAATTTAGCTCAATTGAGCAAAGTGAGTAAAGAAAAACCACCCATAAAAAGAAACCTCACCAGGTCCGGAAACTTTTTCTAAATGCAACTGGTGACTATAATGGAATTGTGAATAATGTAGAACGTATATACAAAAAAAATACAGAATTATAAATCTAATATTAACGATAAAAGATATTAACAAATATTAACGATAAAAAAGATAACACAACATAACATAAAAAAAAACTATTACGCTAGTCGAAGTTGATGGAAAAAACATATATGAATAATACAAGAATTATAAATAAAAATAAAAAACTTAAATTTTTGAATTAGAAAAAAAAACAGACAATTGCAATTTTATTTCAGCAGATTTTACAAATAAATTGGCGGTTTTTTATTATAACAAAAATTTTAAAAGTTTTTTTCTCTTTATAGTCCATTTTCCTGGGAAATCTGAACCTTTTTTTTACAACTGGTTTCGTTGGTCAGTCTGGAGTGGTAATCTTTTCTAGCTTCTCTGTAGCTGGCAAAAAAATTATAGTCTTTAATTAAATGAAAAAATTATATTTTTGACGAAATTACTATTTTCATATTCAGAAAAAAATTCTAAAAATATGACAAAATGGATTGTAGCCAGCTAGCTTATAACTAAAACATTGCAAACAATTTAACATCCATCTTCTAGTCTTGCATTTTATATAGTAATATCTGTAATCATTTTATCCGTAATATCTACACCACTTTTAGTTTTGTTGTAGTGGAGAATAGCTTCAAAATTTTTGATAGTATCAAATCGGTCAATAGAAGAACTATTATGCGCTGTTGATATCACGAGCACCACCTACGTCTTTATTTATACCATATGTAGTCAACTGAATGGGGTTTTGTCAGAAACAGAAAAAAAAGTCTCCTGAGGATTTATTACAACCTATTTTTCTATAAATTCTGTGATCTATAACTAGTTGTTGGACTCCTTTTAATATTTATTAAGACATACAGTGGTGACCAAAAGTTTAGCATCATCTAAAGATTTTTCCAAAAAATTGCATATAATGAAATTGAAAACAGGACGCTTTGGAGAAACATCATACGCTGTGGCTACCCCTAATTGAAGGGAAAGATTAAAAGAAGACGAATTTTGTTTGATTAATAAAAATAGCACTTTTTGGGGACGGGTGGACCTGTATGAGATCGTCTGACGTCACTTAAGTAAGCACTTGGCTTAAATTTATTTGCTAAAATTTCCAAAAAAACTCTGTGACGTCACAATCCCCAAGCAAATGCGCACGTCGGTTTATATACGGTTGCGCTTTGATGCGAAGTCAGAATTTCAATTGCCTGCTAAAAAACTTTAAATATTAATTAAATTTTTTTGTGTGTAATTTATCCTTTTTACAAAAGTATAGCATCACTCAATTTTTGCACTTTTATTTAATTTTTTAACGTCATATCAAATTATAATTTTAATTTTTTGTACTAAGGTAACTGTATTTTGCTTAAAATTTTTAATTTTAATAAGCTAGAATGCCACGTGCTTTGCAAATGATCCCTGAACAAAAACAAATTATTAATAACATGAAAAATCATGGAGAGCCTGATCGCATTGTTAACAAATACGTTGGCTGCAATCAGTCAACTGTATCAAGAGTGTACGAAAGGTGGAGAGAAGAACACACAGTAGCAGTACAGTAGAGAAGTGGTAGACCCAGAAAAGCTGATGAAAGAATGGACCGAGTGATTTGGAGATTGAGCAAAATGGACAGATTTAAAACTGCCATCTTCATCAGATCTTTTTTGCTGAAACAATATGACTTGTCAGTGTCTTCCAGAACCGTCAGGCGTAGACTCAATGAAGGAAAATTATTTGGCAGATCAGCACAGAAGAAACCATTAATCAATTTGCACAATAGGCGTCTTCGAGTTGAGTGGGCCAAGAAATACAAGCATTTCATAGTTAGGGACTGGATGAATGTGGTCTTTTCTGATGAAAGCAAGTTTGTGAGAGTGAACAGCAGTGGCAGAGTGTATGTGAGACGCATGAGTGGAGAGCAGCATTCGATTAAATGCACCAGGCCCACAGTGCGAATATGTATTGGTTCTTTGATGATCTGGAAGTGTTTTTTGGCATGGTATGGGGCCTATGATTGAATTGAAGGGTAGAATGAATGCTAGTAGATAAGGCCAGATTATCAGAAACACACTCAGCCCTTATATGAAAGAGAAAATGGTCAAAAAAGGCATTTTTCAGCAGGATAATCTTTACACTGCAAAATGCGTTTCTTTTTTCGAATCTCAAGATGAAAATGCTCGATTAGCCAGCTCAAAGGCCCAATATCAATCCAATTGAGAACATTTGGAGAAAAATTGAAGTTGATCTGAGTGGGAGAAATCGCAAAAATAAAAATGACGTCATATTGCATTTGATTGAATGCTATAATAATTCAATAGATCTGAATTTTTGTCATAATCTTATCAAATCTTATAAAGATATAAAGTTGTTATTAAAACATTTGGATATAGCACAAAATATTAAATTTTTAAATAAAGTGATAGAAAAATTTTAAAAATAATTGATGTTATATTTTTTGCAGTCTGTTTAATAATTTTTCTTCTTTCGGCCTTTCCATTCAATCAGGGGTAGCCACAGCGTATTATCTTTCTCCAAACCGTTCTATTTTCAACATCCGTCTCCTTCCCACCAACTTCCCCCATATCTTCTTTCACTACATCTAAAAATCTTCTCTTTGGTCTCCTTCTTTTCCTCTTTACTGCTAACTCCATTTCCGTCATCTTTCTTCCTACATACTCTTGGTCTCTCCTTATGACATATCCATACCACCTCAGCCTGCCTTTCCTCATCTTCGTTCCCTCATCTTTCCGTTCTACCTTAACTGTACCCCTGATGTACTTGTTTCTAAACTTGTCTTTTCTCGTCACTCCCATAGGAAATCTCAACATTTTCATCTCTGCAACTTCCATCTCTTTCACTTGTTTTTTTGTGATTGCCACCGCCTTAAGTTCATACACCATTGTTGGTCTCACCACTAAACTGTACACTTTTCCTTTTACTTTAGATGGTAACCTCCTGCACAGATTACTCCCAATACTTTTCTCCATCTGTTCTATCCTGCTTGCACTCTCCTCTTTATCTCCCTCTCATAACTACCACTTTCTTGCACCGTTGATTCCAAATACTTAAATTTCTTTACTCTTGGCACTTTTGTATCCTCCATCTTCACTGTTTCGTCGTCATTTTCTCCATTTATGCACAGATATTCGGTCTTTGACCTACTTACTTTCATCCCTCTTCTTTCCAATGCATACCTCCAGGATTCTAGTCTCCGCTACAGTTCTTCCCTGGTCTCTTCGCAAATCACAATATCATCAGCAAACAGCATCGTCCATGGTGGTTCTCTCCTTACTTCATCAGTTAGCCTGTCCATTGTCACTGCAAACAGGAACGATTTAACGCTGATCCTGGTGCAGTTCAACCTTAAACTTGAAACTTTCTTTAGTTCCTACAGCACACCTCACCACTGTTTCGCTTTCCTCATACATATCCTGTACAAGTCGTACATACTTTTCCACTAATCCTGATTTTCTCATACAGTACCACAGCTCTTCCCGCGGAACCCTGTTGTAAACTTTCTTTAGGTCCACGAATATACAATGTAGCTCTCTTTGACCTTTCCTGTACTTTTCCATCAACATTCTTAAAGCAAACATGGCATCCGTAGTTTCCTTTCCTGACATAAATCCATATTGTTGTTAACTGATCTCTACTCTATCCCTTAGCCTGGCTTCAATAATTCTTTCCCATAACTTCATTGTGTGGCTCGTTAACTTTATTCCTCTATAGTTTCCACAGCACTGTGCGTCCCCTTTGTTTCTATAGATTGGGATAACCACATTCCTTTTCCATTCGTCTGGCATCCGTTCACCCATTAATAGTCTGTTAAACAGTCTTGTCAAAAACTTTATCCCCATCTCTCCCATGCACTTCCAAACTTCTACTGGCAACTCATCTGGCCCAACTGCTTTACCTTTTTTCATCCTTTTTAGTGCGTTCTTTACTTCTTTTCTACTGACGCAATTTACCTCTTCGTTAACTACTTCTGCTTCCTCTGTCCTAGGGTCTCTGTTATTTTCCTCGTTCATCAGTTTCTCAAAGTACTCTTTCCATCTCTTTAACACTGCCTCCGAATTTACCATAACGTTACCGTTTTTATCCTTTGTAACCCTCACGTGCAGTACATTTTTCCCTGCTCTGTCTCTCTGCCTAGCCAATCTGTACAACTCCTTCTGACCTTCTTTTGTTTCCTATCTATCATACAAACCGTCATACGCACGTCCCTTTGACATCGCAACTGCCTTCTTTGCCTTACTCTTCTTTTCTTTGTAGATCTTTTTAGTATTTTTGTCTCTTATTTTGTCCCATGCTTTATTCGCTTCTTTTTTTTTTTAATGCTTTCCTGAACTTCCTCATTCCACCACCATGTCTTCCTGTCTCCTTTTCATTTCCCAAATGTCACTCCCAGCATAGCTTCAGCTGTTTCTTTTAGCATTTTTTCTGTTTTGTCCCACTCATCAGGCAACCCATCCTTGCCTCCCAGGGTCCTGGTCACCTCTTGTCTAAACGCTTCTTGACAGCTTGTCTCATTCAGTTTCCACCATCGTATTTTTGGCTTTACTTTTTCTGCATTTTTCTATTTCCCCATAAGAGCCATTTTGCATACCACCATACGGCGCTGCTTTGCGACACATTCATTCACTATTACCTTACAATCACACATTTACTTTAATTTCGTCCTTCTGCACATCACATAATCTACTTGGGTACTTTTTTTTCACTCTTATACATCACCCTGTGTTTATCTTCCTTCTTGAAATAAGTATTGATAATCGCCAAATCCATCCTTTTTTCAAACTCCACAACCATAGATCCTTCCTTATTACTTGTTCCAACATCGTACCTCCCCATTATTTCCTCATCCCCTATCTTTTCTTTGCCCATTAAGGATGTCCATTAAGGTCTGCACCAAAAACTATTCTCTCCTGTTTTGATACACTTTCTACCAACACATCTAGTTCTTCCCAAAAATCATTTTTCTCCTCCATGCTGTTGATAACCTGTGGAGCATATGCGCTTACTATATTTAAGATGGACCCTTTTACCTCCAGTTTCATGGCCATTAGTCTGTCTGATACCCTCTTCACCTTCAGGACACTTTCAGCCATCTGCTCTCTCACCACTATCCCTATCCCATTTTTTCTTGCATCAGCTCCGTTGTAAAATAGTTTGCATTCACCTTCAATGTTTCTCGTTCACTCCCTTTCCACTTTGTTTCCTGTAGGCACAGTATGTCAACATTCCTTCTCTCCATCATATCTGCCAGCTTTCTTCCTATTCCAGTCATTGTTCCAATATTTAAGGTACCCACCCTTATGTGTTCTTTTCCACAGTTCCCGCTGCCTTTTCACTCGCCTTCCTCCTCTCCTTTTGCTCTTGTTTTCACTATGTTTAGAAGTAGCATAATTTCCGCAGGTGTCCTGCTGTGCAACACCTGAGGCGGTCGTTGGTAACCCGGGCCGCGACCGATCCGGTATGAATTTATCAACAATAAGCATTTGTATAATCTGGTAAAAAAGTTTTACGCCCTTCCAGTTGCAACTCTCCCGTTTATCCGGGCTTGGGACCGGCATCAAGAAAAACAGGAATTTGCCCCCGATAGATGTTTTCAATCTATTTAATAATTAGTAATTGATAAATAAAATAATGCATAATTATTATGATATAAAAATTAAAAAATGCATATATTAAAAGTATGATAACTTATTTTTATTAATTAAACAAATTTGAATTTATTTAATGCTATTTTTTGAAAAGCCTTATGTGATACTAAACTTTTGGCCACCGCTGTATATGGAGCATCAAATGACACCTACAACTTAAAAATATATTTGGCGTGTTTACTAGGCATGTACTAAATGCCTAGTCTTTTACCTCTGAAGAGGTAAAGTTGTTTGTCTGCAATCATATACTCATTTTGTACTTAAGATTTTAGACTACTCGTGACTTAGGTAGATGCTATTCCTTAGCAATGTAAACTTACAGTTTATCAAATCAGTTACGTTGTTCTGTTGCTTTAAAAAATTTTAAAAGCACCTTAGTTCTACTCAAATTATGGAAAAATTTTGAGAGATTCAAAGAAATACCTAGAAAGCATTTGTGTAAACATGATAATTGATTGTCATAATTGGTAATAAATAGCTAAATCTAGCATTATTACGCAATACCAAATACTAAGCATAATAAATGAAAGTGTTTTGTAAAAAAGTCATTTAGTTTGCCACCAATAATGATAAATTTTCATTTAATGTGGACAAGTATCCAACCCTTTGTACTGAAAGCAAACGACAATTTACAGTCACTGTCTATTACTGCATAAAATCAAGATAAGTTTGAAACTTAAAAATCTGTCGTTGTAATATAACTGTATTAAAAAGTTAAAAAGTTAAAATCGATTTCAATCAAAAAATTATCATCAGTTAACAATTCTATCAATTTCGTGGAAAAAAAAAATATATATATATATATTAACAACAAATTTGAATAAAGTTGAGGCTAATAATTACACTGTAGTAAAAACTATTTTGAAAAACTTTACAAATTAAATTAATGCACTATTAAGTGCAACAAAAACATGCAACTGGCGTCACACTGCAATACAAGCCAGAAAACAAAATGACGTCAACTATCATTTCAACGCGTTACCGCGTGACGTCAGTCACTGCTAGTCATTACTTCAGTAATTTGAGAAAGATATTTAAATGTATGAGTTCAAACATTGCAAACGGTAGAAAATCGAATTATTTAATTTTGGGTAAAATTACTTCATTTATATTAATTTTCGCATCCAATTTACAAAACCAACGGTCTTCACACTAGTCCAAATTTTTTTTGTTTGGTTGTTCAACAAAAATAACCCTAAAACAATCGGATATGCATGGTTCTTTGACTAAAGTTTCTTTGTGATAATTAGCATAATGTTTTAATATGGCAGCTCGGTCATTGTTTTCTTCAAATTTAAATTGGTTACAATCCGATCTATGTGCTGTGCAACGTACAGAAAATTTATTTTTTGTTTGTCCAACATATTGCATATTAAAGTTTTTGCATTCTGCCACATAAATTCCATAATTTTGCAATTTAACTTGTTTCAAAATTTATATATTTAGCTTTACATCTTATAACTTCGGTGTGTTGTATCCTGCTATTATGTTGCCCATATTTTTCACTGAGTGCATAGTTTCCACTGAATGCATAGATTGGCAGGAGTTGGAGGGTTTCTATAAATTATTGTACAGTAGCTTCAGGTTTCAGTGATTTTTTTTTTGCTTGTAAGTTTTAATAGTTTAGGGAAAGGTGTGGTTCACATTGTTCTACTATTTGTTTGCTTTCTCTTGATAACTTTAGTAATAGAAACCAAACTGCTTAAAATGAGAAGCACCAGACTCGAGTTTCGCTCTTATTAGAGCTCGTAAGTGATGCATATCTCACTGCGAATCGAACTCGCTACGTGTTGTCTTCCAAGCAGGAGACAACACCACTAGACCACGCGAGCCCGACAACAACTCGATCACAAGCAGCTGGAAATGATTCCCGGCTTTGCCGCGCAAGGAATACACAGAATCCACTGTGTGGTAAGACCAAGGCCGCACCTCATGACCGGGACTTACCCGACAAGCGTTAAGCATCGCGCTTACACTCCTAGAGCTTGGCGGGCGAAGAAAGGATTTTAATGATATTATAAGCAACATGAGGTATTTAGGAATATTAATAGAAACCAAACTGCTTAAAATGAGAAGCACCAGACTCGAGTTTCGCTCTTATTAGAGCTCGTCAGTGATGCATATCTCACTGCGAATCGAACTCGCTACGTGTTGTCTTCCAAGCAGGAGACAACACCACTAGACCATGCGAGCCCGACAACAACTTTATAATATGATAACTTTAGGTTTGAAACGATCAATCCACCTTGAAGCTAATTTAATTATCTTGTTGGTTAATTTTTTATTAAAATCAGACCGGAAACATTTTTCCTTTAGGGTTTCCAAACTTTTCAAGTAATGTTCTTGTTTTTCATTGAACCTCCGCAATCGGACTGCCTCTTCAAATGCGATTGGTTTGTAAACATTTAAGGAGTGGTGTGAAGAACCATTTAAAAAACACCAATTCTGGGCTGTTTTCTTAGTAAAATTTTTTGTAACAAATCCTCTTTTAGCAGTTTGGTCAGTTACATGCAAAACATCCAGAAATTCCAATTGTCTGTCTGGTTCTGATGCATCAATTTATTTAAAGACCAGTTTTAAGTCATGTTTTGCAAATTCTACTTTAAGATCTTTTATTATCAAGTGGCTGTTGCGATTATTTGCTATCCAAACAATATCATCAATAAAACTTTGAAAATGGAAGCCTTTTTTAAAGTTTCCGATATAGGTAACAAAACAAAATGCATAGCAATAGTAGCCCATGACATTGAATGGTTTGCCCCCAGTAATTATCCCATTAGTTTTCCTATAGAATTTTTCTTTGTACTGTAAGGTCACATTATTTAAACAAAATACAGTCAAATCAACCAAAATTGTTATTGCTTTATACGCGTACTTGAACTTAGAGTGGTGTTTAACGCACGCCATAATGACTTTTTAACCAAATCTCTGTTTATAATCGAGTATAACGCCTGTACGTCAACCGTGTTAATAATACAATTTTCTGTATAATTGGTTTCTAGACTAGATTTCCAGGATTTCTAGTTCCAAAAGTAGTTTTTGCAATCTCGCCAATGTTCATTTATGGAATTTGGACATAAACTCTCACTAATCGGGTTCAATAAAAATTCCAAAAAAGCTGTAACGCGGGATGTAGTTATGTCTCCAGCTGACTGTAAAAGTCTAATGGGAAATTCCGTTACTGCCATAGTATAGAGCTCCTCATTTGTTAATTTATGCGTTTTAAATAGTGGGTAGGCGTACGCTGGTACATAGCAAGAGAAATGTTTAAATTGAAATGTGGTAATGCGTTGAAATGGTAGTTGACGTCACTTTGGTTTTTGGCTTGTATTGCAGTGTGACGCCAGTTGCATGTTTTTGTTGTACTTAATAGTGAATTAGTTTAAATTTCTAAAGTTTTTTAAAATAGCTTTTACTACAGTGTAATTATTAGCCTCAATTTTAACCAAATTTTTTGTTTTTATATTTTATTTTTTATTTTATTTTGCACAGAATTGATAGAATTGTTAACTGATGGTGATCTTTTGATTTTAACTTTTTAATACAGTCATTATATACAACGATAGATTTTAACTTATCGCGATTTTATGCAACAATAATAAATGTACATAAAAAAAGGGATCTATAAAACCTCTGTCATGCATTAACCTAATAAGTACAACTTTCTTCGTTTCTGATTATTCATTTGCATCATGTTTTTGTTGTTTCAAAGTTTATTATAAAAAAATAAAAGTCAGTAACTTTGCAGCACATTGATTAAAATCTGTAGAACGCGAAAACTGCAAAAGGTCTCACAGACCCCTCTATGCACTCTAAGGTTAAGAACCGTTTGGAGTATTAAAAAATTTAATATTTTTGTTGACATAAAAATACATAATTGCAACCAAAAATAAATATTTTGAAAGCTTACAAAAGAAATTTTAGAGGCGGTTTAAATGATATATATCATTGTTGTAATCTTCTCATTTCAAGTTACCACAAATGTATAAAACCAAAACTTTACTATACAACTTCACAACTTTTTCATTGAGTTAATTCTAAGAGTGGATAAACATTTGAATTAAAAACAAAAAATTTTGTGAACAGTAAACAATTCCTTATTAAAAGTACTTAGAACAGCCATGCGGCAATTGACTCATTAAGCACTTTAAGGTGCACTCTGTTATTTAATTGTAGGAAAAATTTGTTTCAGAATTGCAATTGTCTTCTTTTCACATTATTTTATTTATTTATTTATTTTATCTCTATATTTATCCTTCTGACTCGCAGGAAAGCAACGGAGGCGCTATTATATAGGGTAGGCAATTACCCCGACCTGCTTCCGGAGATGCCAAGATATTGCTGTCCGCTTGTAATTTGATAGAGATATGACTGTAATTTAGAACTGCTTGCCAGGACCACCAAGCAGGGGAATGTGCCGTAAAGTGTCTTTCCCAAGGACACAACAGAATGGCGCGAGTGGGATAATGTTAACGTTTATGGTTATAATTTCTTTTCTGCCTTTTTCTTAATTTTATTGCCAATTACAATATCATCTACAAACGCTTTAGTTTATATTATTTTTTTAGATCACGTTTGCTAATTAATTACGATGCTTATGTTCAAAATCTTATTTTTATTTCACCAGATTGTGTCAGAGCTTGATCTAGAAGAAAACCCTAAAACTGATGTGAAAGAGGCAAGACAGTCGAAAAAATTGTCTTGCGATATTTTATAATATTAACTAAACTTTCAGCAACAATTGTGTAATACCAAAACGATTGTTATTTTCAATGAAAAAATTTATTCGCAAATTATGTAATATATTGATTGCTGTTTTATCACTTTTTATATATATTTGTATATTTTATCACTTTTTGCCCAGCAGTCGTGTATTTACTTCAAATTAAAACTTAAATTAGTGGCTTTGTGATAAATTTCTTAATCGTAGAAAGTGCTTTTGGTGTTGAGCTTTCCAGCAGAAGCAGAGTTTGGAAAGACTCTCTACTCTCTTTTATAATTTAAAAATTTAGATTTTGTAATTTAGGCATTAGAAGAAATTGATTGATGACGTAATAAATGTAAATCCCGTGCTCTGTTTTAATTTTTAATTTGAAGCTTTGCGGTTTTGATGTTTTATATTTTAATACCGTTTTGTAATAACATAATAGTATATAGTTGAATTTTCTTGTTATATAGCGACTTGACAAATTTCACTATAAATTAATTTTAAAATTACAAGTTTAGAAACAAGATATTAAACAAAGTCGTCAACTTATTGTGTTACCTAATGTAATTTATTTTGTTTTGTGAAAAAATTTTTAAGCAAATGTCATGATATTAAGTTGTTTAAATATTTCTACTCGCTTTATAAAATTATTGCCATTGCTTTGTAATTTTGGGTGCTGATTAAGAATGCACTCTATTATCTGTAACCCTAATCTGTTGATCAACTTCTAGTTAAGAATGTGTTCTACGATTGATCAGATCTGGTTAGGGTTAGGGTTAGGGTTAAGTTTAGGGTTAGGGTAAGGGTTAGAGATGATAGACCACATACTTAACCAGTACTCAATTTTGTAAATTTATTATTACTAGTATTATTGTTTGCAGTGAACAATTATTTAGTTATTTGATAAAATGCGCCTTTGTTTAGAAGGCGCGCAAATTTATAAAAATAATTTATAAATCAGACTCCCAGTATTCAAATAAACAATGAATTGTCTAAAATATATTTACAAAATAAAATTAAATATTTAGTTTAAATACTTGATCATACAATCTTGATTACAGTTATTAATGTAATTTTCTGAATTAAAGAATTTTTATTGATTTCTTTTAAATCTGATATTTTACAAAGTTGACATTGTTAAAAATTGATTAAAACTGCAATTTTGTACATTATACAATACGACTTAATTAGATAAAATATTGATGTGCATCGAACATTGTGAAGTTCTATTAGATACAACATGGCAGTTTTAAGTTAGCAGTTATAAAAGTTTATAAATGAAATTTTGATTTTTTAATTTTATAATGTTATGGCCCTAAAACTGATTAGGGCTGACCAGAATTTTTTAAGAATGCATTTTGAAAAAATCTTACTGATTTGTAATAAATTAAAATTAAAACTAATGAGTAAAGTAATGGCTGAATACAATGCTAGTACAGAAAACTCCTGATTAACGCCAATTTAACTAACGTAAATTTGATTTAGCGTTATTATTTTTGTACTTTAATACCAATTAGCGCAAAATTGTAAATCAATTAACGCGCTGAAGAAAACTGGCTTGCAATTTGATCATGCGTCACAGTACATCTGTTCAGCCTTCTGGCAACCCGGGTTTACTCTCCGGCCAGAGTTGAGACATGGCTAATTTTAGCGAAAATGGTTAATTTCAGCATTTGCTGATCAAAACAAATAAAACGTTTTAGGCATTCGAGTTACCGCATTTGAAAATGAGAACGAGTTATTGGAATCTCATTCAGAAGAGCTTGATAAAGCTGATCTCTTAATATCGATTCACAAAGAAGATATAAAGAATTTGACAATGACAAACCTATTTTATCTTTGAGCAGGATAATCACTCAAAAGGAGTTTTCCAAAATTTTTCGAATTCTAGAAAATTTGAAGCAGCAATGCATTGATGCCGATTCAGATCTAGACCGTAGTGCAAAAGTTTGTAGAGATTTAGACTCAGCCTCGGCACTTTATCTTCAAATTTCCGAAAAACGCAAAAAAGAAAATACTATCCAGGCAACTCTCACAAAACATTTTATGCAAAAGCATTGAATTTATCGATTGTGGCAACATAATTATTAAATTTTTAACATAATTTCCATTGGCACATTTTTTCTTTTACTTAGATAAAACTTTTGAAAATACATATGCATGTAAATTTGTACAAAATAGAATTCTATGGCGTTTTGGTTTTGCTATAAGCTTTTTCAAATAATTTAAGCTGTAGAATATATAATATTTTTTTCCACTGACGTATAAGTTCGATTAATGCGATTTCAATTAATGCAAACTATTTAAGGGATAAATAATCTTATTAATCCGGGATTTCCTGTATTATCAAAAAAATAAATTTTATTCAGTAGTAGGTAAAAACTTTAAAGTGGTAAATAAACTGTTTGTCAAGCATAACAAAATCGAATTTATTTGAGAGCATATACAGTGACACAACGCCGCTATTTAAAAAAACTTTTTCTTTCGCTTCTAATTGATTGCTTTTCTTACCAATCAGACGCACTCTCGTTTTATTTTTTTATTTATTTTTGATTAATCGCTTTTTTTTAACCAATCAGACTTCTTCTTTCCTATATAAGCATGATCGGATTGCCCTCAGTTAATTCTGAGAATTCCTTCTGATGAGTGTCAGATGAAAAGTCTTGGAGGAATAAATACGTTTTTTAAAGCTATCTTTAAATTTTGTACCGCCATTCGACTCTTCAAGATGATTTTTTTCCTTGTTTCCAACCAAAATTTTGCAATCTTGATCTCCCATCTTTTGAGTAATTTTTATACGGCTCTTTCCGTTATATCAAAAGCTCATTGTTATTTGTTGCTAGCATGAGCAAAGCTTTGTCGCCTTCATTAAACAATCGTTTTTTTGTCTTTTTGTTGTTGTTCCTTTTGTATCTAACCTAATTTTTATTAATTCTTCTTGAGCAAGCTTCATTGTTTTCGCCAATCTTTCTCTCAACTTTAAAAGATATTCGTAAGTGATCTTGACTTCCGTGGATTCACTTTCGCCTGTCCAAAACTCTTTCAAAAATGTCGTGGATCCTCGAATAGTACGATCATATAAAAGCTCAAAAGGAGAAAAACCAGTAGACGCTTGTGGAACCTCTCTATACGCAAATAAAAGTCGATTTTGAAATCTATACCACTGCTTAGGCTGCTCTATACATAGTCGCCTCAACATCTTCTGAATGTGATTAAACTTCTCGGTCAAACCATCTGCAATTTGGATGATAAGGAATCGTTGTCAACCTCCTGATTGACAGCAACCTTGATCTTCCTGCACGCAATCTGACATAAACTGAGTTTCAAGGTCACTAAGTACTTGCTCTGGTATTCTGACTTGGCTATACAGATCCAAAAGCGCTTCTGCCACTGTTTCAATGTTGATATTCATAAAAGAAACAGCCTCTGGATAACCTGTTGCGTAATCTACCAGAGCTAGTACATATCGGCGCCCTTTGTCACTTGCTGGCGTAATCGGGCCAACTAAATCAACCGCCACACGCTTAAAAGACCAATCCATCAACGGCATTTTTCCCAATGGAACTTTTGCCACATTACCTTTTGATACTGTCCTTTGTCACACATTACACAACCTTTAGAAACTCACTAGACCCCAGTGAATTCCTGGCCAATAAAAAATGGATAAAATCTAGTTTTCCGTCTTCTTGGTTCCCATTTGCCCAGCTAGCATAGTATCATGCGCGACCTCTATCACCTTTTTTCTCAAGTCTTTTGGCACTAAAATTTGCTTGAGCTTTTTTTTTCTACACCAACTATTTTGGTAAGGCGGTACAAAATCCCTTTCAGTTTCACGTGACTGGCTTCTTTTACGTTTCTGAGTAAAAGTTCTTTCTTCTTTATATACTTAGACAGGACCAGTCCTCTTCTTGAAGCTGAATGAGTTTTTTCCTCGTTATAGCCAATTGATCCATGACCTCCGCAACTTTAAAAGTTTTGCTTCAGTGCTTATTCTAAACTGTGACCGGGTAACTGCTGCCGCTTTTACGCACCAAGTCTCATATAGCCCGTCTTTTAGGCACAAAGCTTCTACTGTTCAGCTGAAACAAGGCGTGCTAACATCCGTATTTGCAAAAGATGCCTTTAGCAAAGTGCGTGCAACTGTCATAACGTATCCGATCATGCATGTCGGCTGCTTTTCTTTTACCAAATCTTTCTTTACAATCACTCCAGAACAACCAGTATCGCTTAAAACTGTGACTGACTTATTTCCAACTAATTTATCTGATGTAGGCATTTGATTATCCAGACTTTCTTCCAAACATGTAGCATTCAAAACTAAAACCTTTAACTCCAAATAATCTTCTGACTTCTGACCAGTGTTTTCTTTGTATTTGATTATATAGTTTTACATTTTTCTTCTTCTGATGTACCAACTTTAATTGTATTAAATTTTCTGACAGGAAAACCACATGCAAACTTATGCGCCCTTATGCGTGCACCAGCACCACAACGCGCTAATCGATTTCCATTTTTGCTCTGCATAATGGTGTGATCAAATTATTTGCATCTATAGCAGGAACGTTTAGCATTTCCCTCTTGCACCCTAGAAAAGCACTTACTTGCCCTGTGTCATAGTTTTCCGCAGTTAAAACATTTTATACCGCTTGTTGTTGCAGAAAAAACATTTAAAATCTTTTCCTTCTGGTCTTGGAGCACCAGCACTCTTTTTAGAGCTAAAGTCTCAACTCAACAGCTTCTTGTTGCAGACAGTCAGATGCTGTTTCGCAATCGCCGCTAACTCTCTGAGACTCTGAAGTTTCCTCTTTATTAAATGCACAGACATCTCCTTAGAGCAAGAGTTAATCAATCATCAAGTCAACTACTCCTTTAAAACTTCTTCCCACGTCAGACAACTTTACCCACGTAGTAAAATAATTCCTGAGGCGCACAATAAGCTAATCAGGGTTTTCAAAACCTTCTGACCTAGCTTCTCTAAAACTTTGGCGATATCGCTTTTCTTTAGAAGAGTATCGCTGTAGCAGCGCTACCTTCAAACGTCCATAATCTAAGCGTCCTCTTGCAAAGGCTGGAATACTCGTCTAAAGTTTTTCCACCCAATAAAGCACTCAACTCAATTGTCCAATTAGCTTGGGCCAGTTTGCCACAGTAGCATATCTTTCAAAACGCAACAGATAGCTATCTAAGTCATCCTTTCCGTCAACAAAACGGGATAGTTCAAGGAGCCTCGGTCCTCTAAAAACAACGCGTGCACCCCCTGCCTGGTTTATTTCCCCTCTTCCTCCGTCAGAGCAATCTGTTTCCCGTTCAAGTTTCAGCCTATCAATTAAAGCTGCATTTTTCTTTCTTTAAATTTTTTTCCCAAATCTTGATCTTTCTCTCTTTTTTGAAGCATCGCTTGCCTTTCTTTCCTTTTTTCGTCCTTCTCACAAAGCTAATTCCACTCACTCAGCGTATCTCCAAACTCGAAGGTTAAAGTTCAGTCACTCAAAGACGATGACAGCAGCCTTTCATTTAAACAATCGAGAGGCCAAGCGTGAGCTAAAAGTTTACAACAATCGTAAACGTTTATCAATCTGTCTGATCTTGGTGTAAAACTAGATAGATGGTTTACTTCCGTTACCATCTTGTGGCATTTTTCAAAAAGCAATCTTCGTGCATCACACTGTTTAGGCAACTCGCACGCTTACAATAGGGTGCTGGTTTCAAAGCATTGCAAACAACTGCTCTCACTAGCCTTATTTACATCTGAGTACTGCACACTAGTCTATTGTCGTAGCGCATCCACTCGCCTCGTGGACACTACTTTAAATGACGCTTTGCGCATTGTCATTAAATGCCTGCGTCCCACTTCTACCAACCACTTATACATCATTCAAACATCTAGCCAGCTGAGCTTTGCCGACTTAGAGCGATACTTGTATTAGCTCTGAGCCCCGACTATATATTGCATAGATTTTTAAGTGGGTACTCAGAGGCCGGCAAGGGAGACTAAGATCTAGACACCAGTTTGTATTTACTACCCAGAAACTAATAAACCGCTTTGCCAAACTAAGCATCCAATCTTCCCAATGAAAGAATTATAGATGGAACATGAAGTAGTGGGAGTACATCCAGGATTTGTGCTTTCATATTAGTACAAGGCCTGTTAGAATCGGCTTGCCCCAAATAGCTTGAGTTAAAATCAATCGCCTGCGCATTGGTGTTGGGTAGTTCCATTTGTCGACGCACAAATGGGGTCAGGCTGCTTTGTCAGACAACGAGTGGGGAGCTACTGGACAAACCGCCGATGGCTGGTTCAACATCATCACTGCCAGCATCTCATCTGTGCAGCACAGCAGCCTGAGGTAGTAAAAGGATAAATCTTCGTGTCCAGTCCTGTTTGTATCTGACCCGGAGTGAATCACCTTCCAAACGACAACTATGACAATATTTTGATTTGGAGCAGTTTTAAAATAATTTTGCTTTTTTTATTGCAGCTTTTTATAAACTCCTTGATGTGCATATTATTATTTTAAGCCACATAAGGGTAGAAAACCAAACCACTATTTTTAAATGTGAATAAGTTTTTCAAAAAAGAGACAAAAGCAATGTTTTGATCCGACAAAACTTTGCTAACAAGCTATTATAAACTATGATTTTTTAAAGTTGACTCTAAAATGGGTGGTTTTTTATGAATCTTAGGGACCGCTATCAGTTTTTGCGTTTCTGTATCGCTGTACATCATTTTTATTAAAAACTTCACGCTTTTAATAACAAATTATCAATTGGTTTCTTTAGGGGCGGTAGAAAAATTGAGGTGATAGATGGCTTAATTTTTAAAATGGTAAAAAACAGTTTTAACGTCAAGTTTGTGGTCGAAAAAAATCGTTGGGTTAATTTTGCATAAATGTTTAGACATTGCTAACTTTTTCTGTGGGCGCTACTATTGATTAGTTGTTCAAATTATATTTTTATTATGCTTAATGGCTGATCACTGATTATAAAAGGTACTCATTTTTTGTTCCAACAAGAAGAATTTATTTAAAAACATTATACGTAGGGGTAGATGGGGTAAATTGAGCCAGTGTCCAAGTTGAGCCACCCCTATATTTTCAAAAATAAAAATAAATTCAACTTTGTTTGTTCAATAAATAAATTCAACCACGTGTTACTAAATAAATTCAAAATAAATTCAACCATGTGTTTGTTGCTGGTAACGGGATTACAGTTTTGATATTGAGATTACAGTTCTTTCTTTGTTCGGTTTTGAAAGAAAGTGCTTTTAGCGAAAACCAGCACTTTTTACAAAAACTTTCTTCGGAGAAATTTTGTGTTTTAGAGAAGACCTTAAATTTTAATCAGCTTTGAAATTTATAAATACAAGGTATAATATTAGTTTCTTTGTAAACTGTTGCATGAAAGTATAATGAATAGTATTGTTTAAACCTGAATTTAAAATTATAAATCATCTTAACCCATAGCTTGGCTCAACTTACCCACTCCGTGGGAAAAGTTGAGCCATTTGACACCCTAATTGCAATCGCTGATAATTCGATGATTTTTCAACATATGCAAATAAAACTTTCTCCATGTTGAAGAGAAATGAAAGTATTTGGATATGCAATTAAAAACTTTGCGCAAAAAATAAAAAATTTTTTTCAATATGCATTTTTTCATAAAGTAACTCAACTTACCCCATCTTCTCTACTGTATTTTAACCCTACTCAGACTGGACTTTTTTGAAACTTTGTACGACTGGGGGCGGGCGGAAACTGCCCGCGCTCTTTGCTTGCTTATATCTCAACAATTACTAGCGCTAGAATTGTCATTTAAGTTTGTATAGAAAGGAAATTTTATACTCTTTTAATATAGATATTTAAATATTGCATTTAAACATCTTATGGGATTGAAAAAACAAGTTTTCAAACGGTAGTCAATTTTCGTAAATTGACTGAAAACGAGAGAGCGATTTGAGAGAATTATCGACTTTGGCTGTTTGTCGAACGTCATTAATCCGTAAAATTAGAAGTAAAAATATGCTGACTGCTGAAATCCACTTGGCAAGATTATTACTGTTTACTGAGAAAAAAATTTTACGACAGCAAATCTGCAGAAGGCTGGTTTTATTAGTGCTTACAATGCTTCGATCTTTGCTATTGATCAAATAATTTTTTAAATTCACTTTCTTCTGTGAACAATTTAAGCAAGAAATTTTATAAAAAGAAAGGAAAATAATTACACAAAAAAAATGTGTTTGTAGTTCAACATTGCAGGGAATTCACATCAATTTTTCTTCACTATAAAAGAATATTTCGACTTGACTAATTTATTTAGAGTTGATTGGTTTTGATCACATCAATTTTTTTAATTTTACAGAAATCTATTTTTGTTTCGATTGTTTTCTTCTTTTGGTTAAGTACGCTAATTCATTAATAAAATATTTGTTTGTTAAAAATGTGCTAAGGTTTTCTGACGTAATTGTTTAACTTTTAATTTTTATACGCCTTGTTGAATTAGTTAGGTCCAGTTTTCGTAAGAAGTTAAAATTTTTCAAAAAAGTAATTTAATTACCATTAACTTAAATTTCAACAGTGACGAGTAATGTAACTTAGTTTAAAAGTTATGAAACCGACTTTTTTTTGCGATAGAAATTATTTAATTGATAGTCCGAATTTCAACATTGTTATTTGAAAAACAAAAACAGCAGTACAATCATAGAATAATATTGCACTCAAACAGAGCTCAATGCATTTTGTTTAAATATTTTTTGAGTTTGTTTATGTGAATTTTTGAAAACTGTTACCAGGCAGAACAAAAGATCAAAAGCGCCATTTAAATGTCTTTTTTTTTTTCATTCCGGATTTGATATTTCTGATATACATATTTCATATCGACGTTTTTTCTGATTGAAAAAGGAAATGCCGATAACAAAACGGTATAAATACTAGGTTTCACGACATTTTTGCTAAGTATCAACTTTAGTTCTAGAACAGGGGTGGGCAATTTACGGCCCGCGGGCCGAATTTGCCTCATCGCAGTGTTTCATCCGGCCCACTTGTGCCTGCCAAAACCATGACTATAGTTTATATAGATATAAATTTCCGTTGAAAATATCGATGAAAATAAACCAATCGTCGGCCAAAAGAAATACCGTAATTTTCTACGTATTATTTGCACCCGAGTATAATATACAATAATACAAGATCGGTTCGAGATGAAGATATTTTTTTTTTTTTTAGAGATCCCCATAATTTTGGGAGAAAAATAGCGAGATGGGAGACAAAATCAAAGTGAAAACCTTTTTTTTTAGAGATCACCATGACTTTGGGAGAAAAAAGTGAAAGACGAAATCAAAACCCTTTTTCTTTTCTAAAAAACATCAACTTTCGGAAATTCTTGCTTTGGGCCCCTGAATTTAAATATACACCATTAATAATGAAGATCAATATTTTTAGAGATTACTATAATGCGGGCCGCAAATAAATTCAACTTCCGAATGCGGCCTTCGAACTAAAAAGTTTGCCCACCCCTGAACTAGAATAATATACCAATGCATTCATTAAAAAGTGCGGCCCTCAGTTAGTTTTCGTGACCACGATGCGGCCAGTAAGCCAAAAAAATTGCCCAACCCTGTTCTAGAATTTAACTGGTTAGACCAGTGGTTTTCAAACGGGGTGCCGTGGCATCCTAGAGTGAAGATTCCGTTTTGCTAGGGTGCCACAAGCTATTGCACATTATTCACTAATCCAGAAAAAAGATTGAGTGTGGTAATGTTATTATGAATTACAAGCTTCAATGTTACTACATATATTTGTGTTTCTCAACCTATGTGCCGCGAAAGATTTCGGAAAAAAATTATCTAGGCAAATCAAACATTGCGCTTTTTACAGGTGAAATATGTAACATTTAGAGCGAAGACCGTTTTTATTTAGAAAGAATTAATTTTGGGAAGGAAATTCACAAGAGAAACCGTGAATTCAGTGAAGACCTTTTTTCTTTTTAGACATTACATAATTTTGGTGGCGGAAATCAAAGATCGTAGCTGAAGTGCGCGGCGAACTTCGAAAGATACCAATTATAAGCCGCGGCCAGAAGAACGATATTTTTAAAATAGAACTGATTTTTGGGACAAAAGCTAGACATCTGAGCCCAATTCTGGGTGAAAACTATTTTTTTTTTAGTGATCACCTTATTTTGGAAACAAAATTTAAGAAATGGTCTAAAGGTGTCGCGATTTTTGAAAAATTTCAAAAATATGCCGCAATCGGAAAAAGGTTGAGAAACACTGGGTTAGATTATGCCTTGGATGAAAGATTTTAGTAATTTCAAAACAAGACTAAAGCCAACTTCAAACAAATTCTGTTTGCGCGGCTCCGCGTGTTTATTCATTGCTAATACACTTGCTGCATTTATGCGACAAATATCAAGCAAATACGAAAATGCAATTGTGGTCCATTTTCGAGACTTGGTTTTACTCGAATAGAAATTAATTTTTTGGTCTACAATGTCGGTACCTCCTTTCGTATAATCACATAGCTTGTATAAAGCCAATTTCTTCATTTAATTTTTTTAAATTTAAAAAATTGAGTGCATTGTTAATAAGATTGAAATATTTCGCTTTCCTGTAGTTTTAGAGTTTACAATAAAAGAATTGAGGTTGGTATTTTTTTCAGGTTTGTTCTAAAAAACTTTTTAGAAACCAATATCTCTATTACACACTGCTTTATTTCATTTGATATTTCTTTGCGCTTAGCTTGAATAGTTCCGGTGGTAGTAATTTTCCGTTCCAATAGTCAATATACCAAAGGTATTGAAGTGCATAATCGATTGTAAGATCAACTTTTATAAATAAAGCCAAATCAAGATTTCGGGATTTTATACAAATTTGTTAGAAAATATTACATGCAAAGAAATCTAAATCTACAGTTACGTCTTTTTCAACATAAACAACTTGCCTTGGAAAGTGAGATTGAAAGCGTTTTATTGCCTCGTAAAGTGTTTAAATAAACATAGTTAATGAACCGTTCGGTCTCAATTGTTTTGATAAACAGTTTACAATTTGCCTTTTTCTTGCTTTTGGCTGCTTTTTTCTCCCGTTTTAGGAAATAGTCAAAAAACTAAAAAACTATTAATAACTCCAAAATTACTTGAGCGATTTTTTCAAAAATTGCACCAACTTTCCAGGAAAAGTTATAAAATTTGAAAAAGTTCGTGCAATAAGTTTTTGAGCAGCATATAGCATTTTAACGGCGCGGGCGCTTTCCGCCCCCCCCCAGTCCTAAGAGGGTTAAATTAAGTCAAAAACTAAGTTAATGGACTCATCTGTTTTGTTGCAGTGGAAAATAACTTCAAAATTTTTGGTCGTATCAAATCGGTTTATAGAAGAACTATTATGCCCTGATGATCTCACGTGCACCACCTACGTCTTCATTTGTATCATCTATAGTCGGCTGAATGGGTTTTTGTCAGAAAAAGAAAACAAAAATGACTGATGAGGATTTATTACAACCTAATTTTTTATAAATTCTGTTATCTATAACTAATTGTTGGGATCCTTTTAATATTTATTAAGACAGATATGGAGCATATGACGACACCTAGAGCTTAAAAATATACTTGGAGTGTTTACTAAGCATGTACTGAATGCCTAGTCTTTTACCTCTGAAGAGGTGAAGTTGTTTGTCAGCAATCATACATTCATTTTGTACTTAAGATTTTAGACTACTCGTGACTTAGGTAGATGCAATTCCTTAGCAATGTAAACTTACAGTTTATCAAATCAGTTACATTGTTTTGTTATTTTACAAAATTTTAAAAGCACCTTAGTTCTACTCAAATTATGGAGGAGTTTTGAGAGATTCAAAGAAATACCTAGAAAGCATTTGTGTAAACATGATAATTGATTGTCATAATTGATAATAATGGTCAAACCAAGCAATATTATGCCATACCGAATACTAAGCATAACAAATGAAAGTGTTTTGTAAAAAAGTCATTTAGTTTGCCACCAATAATGATAAATTTGCATAAAAAATTATAAGGATTTATAAGACCCCTGTCATGCATTAACATACTGTAATAAGTACAAGTTTCTTCGTTTCTGATTATTCTTTCGCATCAAGTTTTTGTTGTTCAAAGCTTATTACAAAAAAATAAAAGTCAGTAACTTTGCAGCACATAGATTAAAAATGTGGAACGCGAAAACTGCAAAAGGTCTTACAGATCCCTCTATGCACTCTAGGGTTAAGAACCGTTTAGAGCAGTGGTTCCCAACCTTTTTAATCCCCCGTACCCATAAAATATTTGAATATTTTTTCGCACCCCTTACAGTACATGTAATAATTTACTTAAGAAGAAAGTTGAAAGCGACCTAGAAAAATTGCATAACTAATTTTTAAGAATGTACTGTATGAGCAAAAATGAAATATATGGAAACAAAAAAATTCAATAAACTGAACATTGCATGAACTTTACAAAAAATTAAACTTTTATCTATCAATAATTAAAAAAAAAATCTAAAGAATTCAAAGTTAAAAGGCACTTCAAATTTAATGGCTCTTTTGCTCCTGTTTATTGCTTAGGAGTTTTTCAAAACGTGGCACTTTGTTACTGATAGCAACCCGCATGTCTGCCTGTGCATTCAAGCGATTTCTAGATTTTGTCTTGATTGACAGAAGGGCACTAAATCCAGATTGTCATAAGTAAGTTGTCGCGAATGGGATGAGCACACTTAATGCTTTTTCTCAAGGTTTTGGAAACATGTCCATTTCCAAGCACTAATATTGTTCCAGGGTTTTGCTTTAAAACTGCATTTCAGGAACATGATTTGCGTGCAATTCAATAAGATCGTCCTTCAATTTTTCATCATTCTACATATAATCCAAATTAAAGAAGTGTGGATTTATAATCCATTTTTCAGAAGTTTCCAATTCTCTTCCTTCAAAATATCCATAAAATGACCTTGATAGTATTTCCACATGATTCACAATTTCTTCACACACACTGGGAATTAGGGACTCATCGTCATCAACCATTTCTACAAGTGAGAAAAAATTTTGGAAGATTTCCTCTTTTAACTCGTCGACACCAGATATGTAACTTTTCTTTGAAAGCATTTAACTTTTCTCGGCATTTTAATATGTTTATACTTTTCCTTTGCATAGAAACACTCTTGCGAGTGACAACATCACTTAAATCAGCAAGCATTTGATTGAATTTTGTGATTCTATTTCTTTGGAAAGATTATAGTCACATTGTTTAGCAAGGCTTTGACTTCTTCGCGCCATTTGAAAAAGCACGTGAAAGCTTTCCCATGTGACAGCCAGCGGACTTCCGCGTAGAAAAGCAAAACTAAATGCTCACTTCCAAAATCTTGACAAAGCGACTTGAAGAGGCGATGGTTCAAAACACGACCCCTAATCAGGTTGATGGTCTTCACAGAAGTATTGAGAACATTTTTCAACTTTGGAAGCAATGTTTTTGATGCCAAAGCATGTCGATGAAGAAACAGTGGGTACCTTGCAAGTGCGAAATTTCCTGTTTCAACAAGCAAAAAATTCTGATTATTTCCGAGCATAGCAGGGGCACCGTCGGTAAACACAGAACCAATACTTTGAATATCTAAGTCATGTTTCACAAAAAAATGCCTCACATATTGGAAGATATCTTTTTCTTCACAATTCTTGTTCTCCTTTACTTTGTTTTGCTTTACACTTTTTGTTTAGTTCTGTACCAAACTAACTCCGCTACTACGAATCTGCTATACGCCGAATGCCATGATTGCACCATGACAATCAAAGAGCGAAGGAGAAAACTGATTTTCCACGCTCGTAGTGGAAACGGGCCTTAATGCAGTGACAAGAAACAAAGTTTCATTGCTGATCAAAGCTAAAGTCTTTGAGTTTTTTTCTTTGATTTGGTACGAAAAAAAGGCAGAAACCTTTTTGTCGGTCATTGTCAAGTGCGCAAAGATTCGAATAATGACGCGCAAGCACACACACTCGGATGAAGTTAAAAAAAGTGGTTGGTCTAATAACGAATGAACCGTCTGCTGTATTTCTTTTGCAACAAAATCGCGCAGAGCGCACGCGTTTCGCAAGATATCCAAAAAAACTAATTTCACCAGACAGAGGACGATTCTAGCAACACGTAGTGACTTAAAAATTTGAAATATCTTGCCGCTGGTTGTAATTATTGGAGGAAAAGAAACTTTTTGCAAGGAAAAGTGGGTTTTTTTATTTTCTTAATTGCAAAATTGTTTTTCAATAAATTTAAAAAATTTTATATCATTTTATTCACGAAAACGTAATATCTTTTCAATGATATAAAATTTAAACAGCTTTTTTTTACAGTTAATGGGGAAATACTAATTAGATATTGCTTAATTGTTAAAAAATCCATTTTATAGCGGTTTTTTGTATCTATATGGACAGGCAAAAAAAGGCACTGCGGACGCGTAAGGGTTAATTAGATAAAATATTGGTGTGCATCAAACATTGTGAAGTTCTATTAGATACAACATGGCAGATTTAAGTAAGCAGTTATAAAAGTTTATAAATGACATTTTGTTTTTTTAATTTTATAATGTTATGGGCCTGAAACTGATTAGGGCTGACCAGAATTTTTTAAGAATGCATTTTGAAAAAATCTTACTGATTTGTAATAAATTAAAATTAAAACTAATGAATAAAGTAATGGCTGAATACAATGTTAGTACAAAAAACTTCAGATTAACGCAAAGTCAGTTAACGCGAATTTGATTTAGCGTTATTATTTTTGTACTTTAATACTAATTAGCGCAAAATTGTAAATCAATTAACGCGCTGAAGGAAACTGGCTTGGAATTTGATCATGCGTTACAGTACAGTAATCTCTCGGTAAATTTTGTACCCGTTTAAGTTCGCATCTCAATCAAGTTCGCAAAAAATTTTCAAAAAATCAAGATTCAACTTTTACAAAAATTTATTGATATTTACGGCAAATCAGACAAATCATAAAAATGTCACAATTTAAACAAGCCATGAATCGTCAGCTGATGCATATTTTGTTCTTTTTTGCGTTTTGTAACCAGCCTTAATTTTTGCCGAAAAAGCTCAAAGAAATTTCTCAGCTCATTATAGTAATTCCTGCTTGAGCTTGCACATCAGGACACAGCAACTGATTGATCCTCAACTTCAAAAACTTTATTTATATGTGTTCAAATCCATTAAAAGTGACATCGTTCCCTGTGGTGCTGGACTATGTGCGCAAGATTCGACCACAGTGAGTACGTTTTCATCTTCATTATCATTTGTTGCTTGTATACTTTCCAACACTTCATTGACGTCATTTAAAATCTCATGCGAAAACTTTTCACTGTTTTTGTCACCAACATGCACAAACTCATCTAGAGTGCTTTCATCTATTGGAATATTTAATGCTTTGAAGCTGCACAATAGATCAGCCATCGTATCAAGTCTTTCATGAGCTCCACCTTTTAAAGTTGCTAATTCAGCCTTGTTAAACGCATTCTGTATTGTCGCATCTGATATCGCATTCCAAGCAAGCTTGATATATGGAGCCGCATCTAGCATATGAGTAGGGTTACCATAAGCAACACCTGCTGCTCCTCCAGGGAGTCTTTTTGCTCGCTCTCTTTTGCGAGCTTTAAAATTCTCGTCCAGCTTGTAAAAATCCAAAATATCTTTGAGATATAAATATTTATAGCTTTTTTCAATGCTGCAATAATTCCCATATTGCAAGGCTGTTTCCAACTTGTGCAGTTGGGTGGGAAAAACATCACTTTGATGTTATATCTCTCAAAAGCTGAAAAATGACCACGAGCATTATTCATCAATAGAAGAACTAGGCGTTTTGCTCTCTTTCTTACTTTAGGATAAAACATCTCTTCAAACCATTTTCGAGCATGTGGAGATGTCCATCCATGCTTTATTCTGACTTATGTACTTGACAGGCCATTCCCGATTCTTAATGTAAGTTGGAAATTTGGCTTTTCCAATTAATGTGCATGGGATTTTGTGCATTCCTGTGACATTTGCACAAACTGCAAGTGACACTCTTTCTTTGGCTTTTTTCTTTCCTCGTGTGCTGCTAACATTCTCAAACGGCATAAGGAAGGTGCGTTTAGGCAGGAACAAAAAAATAAGCCTATTTCGTCCATGTTAGTCTCAAAACACTAGCTTAAATGACAACAGTTTTCACTTTAACTGATAATTGTACAGGTTCTATGTTACGTAATAATCTCTTAGGTATAAATGTTAAGTTCGCACCTACCAGCTAAGTTTGCACTCGCTGTTCAGATTCAAGTTGCGAACTTAAGCGGGAGATTACTGTACATCTGTTCAGCCTTTTGGCAATCCGCGTTTACTCTCCGGCCAGAGTTGAGACATGGTTAATTTTAGCGAAAATGGTTAATTTTAGCAGTTGCTGACCAAAACAAAAAAAAAAAAAACGTTTTAAGCATTCGAGTTACCGAATGCGAAAATAAAAATGAGTTACTGAAATCTCAGTGAGGATGGGATTGATAAAGCTGATGTAGATTCAAAAAATTCGACAATGACAAACCTATTTTATTTTTGAGCAAGAAAATTACTCAAAAGGAGTTTTCTAAAATTTTTCGAATTCTAGAAAATTTGAAGCAGCAATGCATTGATGCCAATTAAAATCTAGACCATAGTGCACATACCGATATAGAACATATACCGTATATACCCGTGTGTTAGCCGCCCCCGTCTATAAGCCACACCTTCTTTGAATACTTAAAACCTCCCCTCTCAATAGTGACCCGTATATAAGACGCATTAAAATTTGAAAATTTGTAAAACAAAAATTGTAAATATTCAACATCAAAGCACACTGTTTTGGTCTACTTAATTAAAAGTTTTTGTCGAATACATTATTCTTGCAAAATTGTATGGATCTTTTGTAGAAAGCCCCCACCACTTATGCAAAAATGTGAGATTTAAGAAAAACAACCCCACCACGTTTTAAGTACTGTACGGTGGCGGGGGTGTTTTTTTGGCGGGGGCTTTCTACAAAAGATCCAATCGTATCCGTGTGAGCGGAAAATTATGACAATATTTTACACTTGGTCATTTTGTGGTCGTTTATTAAAACATACCTGTGGGCAATATTAAAACTTGAACGCTTGCTTTAGTTTTAAAAGATTAAAACCAATAGTTGGAGAAGCGCTTGTGGGGAACTGATGTTCTGCATGGCGTTTGCCAAGCATTCAAACGTGTCGCTTTTATAAGACAATGTTCACAATTTTATTCGCTCGTTGTATCAAGCGTTTCTTGCTTAGCTCGCAAATAACCTGTGGCTTTTTAGATTTTTTTTCATTATTATTTTTTTAACTCTATGTTTATCCTACTGACTCGCAGGACAGCGACTTAGGCGCAATACATAGAACAACCAATTATCCGACCTGGTTCCGGAGATGCCAAGATATTGTTGTCTGCTTGAAACTTAATAGATATATGACTTAATAGAGATATCTCATTTTTTCGAAAATGTGACTTAGAAATAGGGCCTTCAATTGTATTCTAAGCTATGCAATAGTTTTGAATTTTAAAACTAATTAACAGATGTGATAGATGGTACACTAGACATTCATAACTAGAAGTTAATCAACAGGCTTTTTGACAGATGGTAAACTGCATGTCAAAGAAGAAGTTAGTTAGTGGACTGCACACTTAAACAGTATCAAATGTCATTTGTAAAGCAGCTGCTGCCGGCGTTTTCGTATTTGTTGACGGTCTTACTCGAGTCTTATTTCGCAATGGATGCAATCAGCTTTTTAAAGGCTAATCCCAATAAACTCACCATTTGTTGCTTTTCTGTTTTAATTTGAACCTAAAAAAAGTATTGTATTCTTAGTTAAAAATATGTCATAAGTATAGCCATAACTGCCTGGAAGGACGGGGCGATGGCCTCCGCAAGTCTCAAGAATTTTGGAAAAATCACATTTTTTCTGGCCAAACCAGAATTTTTCTGGCAGTGATAAAAAATTTGGACAAAATCAAACATTTTAGGGCAGTGAAAAAAATTTTTGGACAAGATTTAAGGTGCAGGCCTTTTTTTAGAAATCATTATGTTTCGGGGACAAAAATCGAGAAATCAGAGCCAAATCTTAAGGAAAGATCTTTTGTTTTTCTCTTCACCTTAGATTTTGGACAAATTTTCTTCTCTTATCCGTAAAGTTCATGATTAACATTACAAAATTTGGGAAAAATTTTATTGCACTCCTAAATTTGTTTTGGCTGGTACGCCTATGGTTATAAGGGCAGTTAAAAATTTAAAAAAAAAAAGAAAGCAATGTCTTTGATTTATCATACAATATAGAAAAGATATTTACTTAATTGACAACACTTATTGCAAACCTAATACCAAAAGCATTATCGTAACATTCTAGATCAGGGGATTTCTAGATCAGGGTTGCTTTAGATCAGCGATGCTCTAGATCAAAAGTGTTCCAGATCAGGGTAGCTCTAGAACTGGAAACTCAAGCTCTAGATCACTTTAAATCGTTTGAAATTTTTTAAAAAAAATTATGGTTAATTTTAAACTTCTAAATATAACTACGTTTAGTCGGCAGTTGTTTGCATTTGTATGAAACGACAAATTGCCCGATTATTTTGATTGATTTAAAGAAAATATCTGTGTATTTTGACTTCCCGTTTTCTGGTTCTTTATTGTATTCTTAGTTGAGATATCAATTTTGAAAACTGGCATGATTTTAAAATATCATGTAAGCTAATCACTGATGTCACTAATT
This sequence comes from Diplosoma virens, assembly GCA_963680785.1. NCBI lineage: Eukaryota > Metazoa > Chordata > Ascidiacea > Aplousobranchia > Didemnidae > Diplosoma > Diplosoma virens. The sequence continues at coordinate 45,104,804 of OY796883.1, read as the reverse complement.
TAAGTGTCATGCTAATCACGTGAGTCTTAATCAGTGATGTGTGTCTCTCGCTTGGAACATTTTGATTTGGCTTTTAAATTTTATGTGCACGTGATAAGCACCATTATCATTGAGTCTCTTTATTGCTTTGCGCTTCAATCTATAAATTGTTCTTGCCTGACTCAGCGGCTTGTTCGTTAATTTGTGGTATTGACTGTTTCATCAGAAAACTTGTAAAACCATTTTATTGTAAAGCAATTTCGATTTAAATTACTTAAAAGCTTTTAAGGAAGTTTAATTAAAAGGAAAGTAAATTGTAATATCAATCAATATGGTATAGAACGATTAAAATTATTTTTTTTAAATGTATTTATTTTTCATCATCTTTACTTCTTTTTTAATAATTTTTTTTTGGTTTATTATTCTAATTGAACAAGTTGTTGTATTTAGAGATAATTTATTGAGAAGAGAATAAATACCATCGAAGATTTCTATGCCTGCAAATCAGTGCATTCCATTGCTCAGAAATGCTAAGAGGTTGCACAAAAAGTAAATACCGTATTTTCTTGAATAGAAGCCGCGGCTACTATTTTTTATTTTTAAACATTTTGTGCGGTTTCTATTCGAGGGCGACTTCTATTCAAGGCGGGTTCTATTTTTTATATGAACGTTTTCGTCTTCAAATTGGTATCCAGTGAGCATTCAAGATATAATCTACCATAAGCGACAGAAAAACGAAAACAGTAAACCAGATGCAATTCTATTGTCTCTTGTAAAACACTCACAAACAAGGTCACCACGTGCTACTCTACCGTTAATCCGACAGCTGCTATTCCTGTCGCGTCTGTGTAAAGCACTCAACAAAACCAAACGGAAGAAGTGTTAATTACTAAGTAGCAACAAAAATCTGGGCTCTCTTTTGTCTAAAAGTTTTTACGGACTATCCAACCACCACTGCAATCTGACAACTGCTTTTTTTGCGTGTGCAAGCTCTCAATCATAGTCTTTATATAACACAGGACCTAACACTCCAACGTTTTATTTTGAAAATGTTGTACCTATTAGCAAGCTGCAGTGTTTTGGAGAAATTTTGAAACCCTTTGTAAAACGTCATTTGTAAACATGAGCAAAAGACGTGCTTATTCCATAGAATTCAAGACCGAAGTGATTAAGTTTGCTGAAAAACATTTAAATTGAGAGACCGGAAAAAAGTTTAAAATTGACGAGTCAATGGTAAGGAGATGGTTGCAAAAGAAGAAGGAAATAAATGAAGCTTACGAGCAACCAGGGCCATCGAAAAAAAGATTAAGCTTAAAGGAGCTGGGCGAAAGCTATGCCTCTCTACAGTGGAAGATGAGTTTATGGAGAAAATTGTCAAAAAACGAGCTGAACACAGCGTCATGTCTCCACAAAATTAATCCAGGTTTGGGCCACAAAAACGGTCGAAGAAATTAGCTTGACTGAATTTATGGCTTCTCATGGTTGGTTATTCAACTTTATGAAAAGATATAATTTGTCAATCAGACGGCGAACGACTACAGGACAATCATTGCCACGTGACCTTGAGGAAAAGATTCGTAACTTTGTCGCTTTTAACAAGAAGCAAATAGATCTCAACAATCGTCAACTAGCCATGATTGCTAACATGGATGAAACGCCAATATGGGCAGACATGCCCAGTGCCACCACAGTCGATAGCAGAGGCGTCCATACAGTTCCCATTAAAACCACAGGGCATGAAAAAAAAACGACTCACTGTTTGTCTCGCTGCAAAAGTTGATGGGACAAAAATGAAACCATATGTGGTAATTCCAGCTGCAAAAGTCAAGAAAGAGCTTGCATCTATCCTAGACAACAATGCTATGCAGGGTCCATGCGGGGCCCATGTTTAATTTTTGATTAAGGCTTAAAATTTTTGATTATGGCTTAAACTCGTATGGGCCCTGCATAGCATTGTTTGCTTGGGTTTTGGGGTTTTGATGGCAGCAACGCGAAATAGTTGGATGAACGAAAATCGTACTTCGGGTTGGGTTGAAAAGTTGTAGACAAACTTTTTCTTTGCAAAACGCATGCTTGTGTGGGATAAATGTCACATTTCTGATGAAAGGAAGGAACAATCGAAGCGATATAACACTCTTATGTCAGTCATTCCTGGGGACTGCACGAAGTACTTGCAGCCACTTGATGTGTGCATTAACAAACCGTTTAAATCATTCTTTCGTGAGTTTTATCACGACTGGTTTAGAAAAGGTCAATTTGAATACACTAAGGGTGGAAAAATACAAGCACCCAGTCATTCAATGCAAATTCAATGGATTGTTAAGGCATGGAAAAAAGTTTCAAAAGAGGTTCTAATAAACTCTTTTGAGGTTTGCGAGATTACAACCAATGACATCGCAAAAATTTCCTGTCTTGGAAATAAAAGTCTCTTGATAGTAATGATTTGAATGATATCAGTATTAGTGATGTTGATGAGAATAACCGTTGATACAATAGTTGAAATAAAACATACAATGTTTGAGTTGTTTTTGTTGCGTGTTGTTAGATTTGTTTGCTTTGTTTTCTTGTGTCAATAAAGAAGCGGTTTTGTCCGTTGCGGTTTCTATTGTTTTTTTTAATCAATTCGTGCGGTTTCTATTCGAGGGCGGCTTCTATTCAAGAAAATACGGTAGTAGGAAGAGGGGATATTTCTTATTTAACCGGCACGAGGTTAGCTCACTGTCCTTAGTCCGCCTATGAAGCCGATGTTGTTAAACTTAACTTTGTTTGTTTATACTATTGTCAAATCCTAAATTAATATTTGGAAAAGCGTTTTATAGGATTGTCCACAACATAATCTTTGGCTTTTGGGTAAAATATCAACTCTTAATTAGCGTATGCTTTCTGGAGCAAAAGTGTTTGTTTTTCAATTGCATCATTGAAACATGAACAGATTTTTTAAAAAGTTAGGAAATAGCTGAACATTACTTTAAATTTCTCAATTTTTATCCTTAAAAAGTAGTGATCTCTAAAAACATAAATGTCTTCATTTTGAATCTGAGTCGGATTTCTTGATTTTCGTCACTAAAAACTTGAGATTTAATATTTACCCAACTATAGTAGTCGGCGACCCAATCAAATTTAACGGCAACTCACTTTTGGGTCGCGACCCAGGAGTTGAGAAGCACTGCTGTATTTAACACACAATGTAATTAAGTGCACTATCTACACATGCTGTAATCATTACTTACATTTTATTTTTTGTGACCTATTTATTTAATTTTAATGATTTTTGTGGCCATTTTTTTATTTAGTTTTATTTGATATTTACAGTAGACCTCGGTTATCTGGATTCTGTTAATGCGGAATTTCGCTTAACTCGGATAAAACTGAAAGTACAAATGATTTTCTATATACACTGTAATTCTTAATAAAAAGCTTCTAATTATCCCGATCTTTGCTTAACTCGGATAATTTTGTCTGTTACATCGAATCCGGATTGACCGAGGTCTACTTTAGTTTTAAAATTAGAAAATGATTTACTTGCTTAAAAAATTTTTTAAGAAAAAGTTATTTTTTTATTAAGCAATAAATTTCGAACTTAGTTTAAAAAATCAACTAAGCAATTCATTGGTCGATACACAATTTGGTGCCTCAAATATTAGAACCGTTTTGAGGTATATTTGGGGCGCTGATTCCAAAAATGACATCGGTTTTTTCGCATCAGCTCTAGTTTTTGAGTTACGGCATACCTCTATAATTTTGACTTTTATCTGTTATACATGGATCTTAAGCAACAAAGAATTTGTTTAAGATTGTTTAAAGGTATGTCAAATGCGCAATGGCAAAGTAACTACGTGTTTGACGTATTTTCAGCAACACAAAATAATAAAATACCCCGATGAAAGCAATAGACATTGAAAAATGCAAGACTTTATTTTAGTAATTACATAACATCTAAAAAGTGTCTTTTGTAGCACTTTCTGGAGTGTTTAGTATCAGGACAGTGCCTTTGCAAACTCCAACAATAATCAGCTAGCATCGTTGCATCCCATCTTCCTTGGTACCGCTCCTCCATTACTCTTATATCCTGGTGAAACCTTTCACCCAGCTCCTCGCTTAGGTCACCAAGATTTTTCGGAAAATGGTCTAAATGGCTATGAAGATAATGGACTTTGATGCTCATGTTGCAGCCAAGATCTTTAAAGCTGCTTAACATATTGCTTACAAGCTCTACATAGTTGCTTGCTTTGTAATTTCCCAAAAAGTTTTTAATGATCAGCACAAATGCTGTCCAAGCAGCTGATTCGTGTTCGGTCATATGCCTAGCAAAATTGCAAATCTTTTATAAGCTGCCTGATCTGTGGACCATTAAAAATTCCTGCTTTAATCTTTTCCATACTCATCCCTGGGAATGCACTGCACAAATATCGAAAGCATGCTCCATCTGTATTCAATGCCGTGACGAATTGCTTCATAATACCAAGTTTTATATGGAACGGTGGGAGAATGATCTTTTCTGTGGTAACCAAGGGTTGATGAATAATGTTTTCCTCTCCTGCAATCATTTCTTTCCTCAAAGGCCACTCTTTTCTTGTCCAGTGTTCACTTTTTGCTCTGCTATCCCACATACAGAGAAAACAAAGATACTTTGTATAACCGCTTTGCTGGCCCAGAAGAAAGTTTACCATTTTTAGGTCTACACATATTTCCCACTGATGCTTAAGGTATGTTACCTTTTCCAGAATTTGTTTAATCGAATCATATTCTTCTCTCATACTAATTGAATGGCCTATTGGAATGGAAGCATACTTATTGCCATTATGGAGTAGAACTCATTTTAAACTTCTTACAGAATTGTCAATAAAAAGGCGCCATTCTTGTGGATTGTATTCTGCTAGTCCCATTTTTTGTAGAAGCCCCCAACATCATTGCAGAAAACCAGATTGTTTTCCTTCGAAAAATAGGGCAGTAAATCTTTTTCTCTTCTACGATAAAACGTAATGTTAGTACCAGGCTGAAGAAGATTTTTCTCATTTACCCTGGATGCGAGGACTTCCGATGTCTCTTTCGAAAGATTGAGGTCTCTGACCAGGTCATTCAGCTCAAACTGATTAAATCGCGGCGGTGTAGCAACTGCGCCCTGAAACTCACTTTCACTGCTACAGGCCACTGCTGCATCAACAGAACTAATACTTTCATCAGAGCTTTCTATTAGTTCTGTTAGGTGGTCAAACACAGGAATGGGAACTTCGTCTGAATGCGGGACAGGCCGTCTTGCTGATTCTAAGTCGGGGTATATCCATTTTCTTCTATTATTACGGTTAATTCCCCTAATGTTAACCATACAAAAATAGCAATCGTCGTGATGATTTTTAGGTTCCCTCCAAACCATTGGGACACCAAACTGTAAACTTCATCTCTTTCCATTAATCCACTGACGTAAGTGCTCTACACAGGTTTTACAAGCAATGTGGGGAGCCCATTGTTTATCTTGATCTCCAACTCTGACGCCAAAGTAAGTGAAGTAAGCTCTCTTCACAAAAGCAGATATAGGTTTTCGTTGTTTTTTTACGCATAACTACCACAAATATAGCAGAAAATATCGGGGTGATTTAAACAAGATCTACGTGACGAAGCCATTTAATTTAAACGTTGATAGAGCAATTTAAAGCTAAACAATAAAACTTCATTACATTCAAAATATGTATTTCTCTGGATGCGCCTACGTTACTAGTAATGTAACATTAAAACGAAGTTACATAGAAAACAATCTGCCAGATACCAAAATATATTTTCTAAGCTCTTAGAAGTTATCAAATTTTCTCATCTAACGTCTTATGTTGCTATCAGCAGTCTACTTTAAACTGAACCTCTTGCGAGAAAAGCTGTGAGCAAAAGTTATTTAAACCTGTTGTGGATGAAATAAATGGTAATAAACTTTCAAGATAAGAATATCTGTAATCTGCTGACGAATTTTGTTGAAGCCGAAATTCTTGCCTGATAGATCTGTTATGGGTTTGTACGCAGAACATTTTTCAATACATTTTGCAATAGCAAAGTCATCACTTACGTATCGAGCACAAAGAGTCAATTGTTTCTGACATTATATGTATCGGTTGTTTCGTCAGCCAATATTGAAAAAATCTGAACCTGTTAATAGAATCGAACAATTGCTTAAATATCAAGTCATTGCAAATACTTATAATTTTATTTTACATTTTTCGGCAGAAAAAAAATCATGAACGCGTCTGGCAGAAAAAAAATCATTCTTAAAGACTTCATCATGTTTTATTCGCTACCGAAGTAAAGCACGCAAATTTCCGTAATTATTATTATCTTCTAGATTTTTTTCTGATTCGAAAATGAGTGGACCACTATCCCGATGTCCTTTTAAAGGAATACCCTGTAGACCACAGAGTATAATTGTTTCTATAATTGGTGTGATTTTTCTTCGGTTTTCTAAGATTGTTTGCTTCTGTTGCTGATTAAGTTGAATTTCGATGCTATCTTGTTTTCCTGATGAGATTGACATAAGGGTCTCTGCTGCCACCACACTGTTGCGGTGATATTTTGTGTTCTGGTGGTCTGCAAAGCGTTCAAACGCATTTTTTTCATTTTTGAAAATTTACCGCGCCTAAAGTTCCTAGAGGTTAGTTTTCAACTCCACTGCCTGCTTTACTTCCAAATTTATTTTTTATTTTTTATTTTTATCTCTATATTTATCCTCCTGACTCGCAGGAAAGCGACGGAGGCGCTATACATAGGGTAAGCAATTACCCCGACCTGCTTCCGGAGATGCCAAGATATTGCTGTCCGCTTGTAATTTAATAGAGATATTACTGTAATTTAGAACTGCTTGCAAGACCACCAAGCAGGGGAAAGCGCCGTAAAGTGTCTTTCCCAAAGACACAACAGAATGGCGCAAGTGGGTTTTGAACCGAGACCATGTTGATCATCAGTCCGGTACTTTAACCACTCGACCACGCTCAAAACGAAATATTTGCCTAAGGCTCCATTTTCTAAACATGAGTATGCTAACCACTTGAAGCGAATAAACCAGCGTACTGAAACCGTAAATTTTGGTGACTGGCTGCGGTGATTGGCAAATTAAAAGACTGATCCAGAATCCATATGTTTATTAGCATCCAAAGTCTTTCTGCTTGAGTACAAGTATTTTTTATAGAAAGTGAAATGCCATTTGACGGTTGTAAAACTAGATCTTTTGTCGCTCTATGTGCGTCTGGAGTCTCATCTGGTTCTTCTATTAGATTTTGCAGGCTGTTTTTGCTACATGCCAAATCATCAACAGCAGTAATTTCTTCGACATTTTCGCAGTTGTTACTACGAGTTTTTTTAAAAGTAAAGTCCAACAAACTTTTTCTCCTTTTTTTCGCGGAAACATGATCAAATGATTAAATAAATTCTTTGTAGGTTAAAAAATTATGCCAACCTGAAATCTCTTTTAAATTAATTCTTTTAGACTCTAAAATAAAATTTCTCTTTTAAATATACGATTACTCTAAAATTTAGAGTAATCGTATATAGAGTAATTACTCTAAAATACTAAAAAACGATTACTCTAAAATTTAGAGTAGTCGTATATTATTAATACGAATGGACAGGATAAAAAATTTTGTACTAGTGCAATAGTAATAAATAATATATTCGAAAGCAATAGCGTTAACTGTTAACTATAAAAGAATTTGAGCAATAACAATAAAGTCATGCCTCATTCCTTGTAAAACGCAGAAGAGCCATAAAGTATCTTTCCCAAGGACACAACAGAATGGCGCGAGTGGGTTTTGAGGCGAGGCCATGCTGATCATAAGTACGGCGTTTTAACCACTCGACCACGCTGTTTTCTATTTATTTTAAAATACCATGTTCAGCATTTAATAACAGAGTTAAAATTTAGAAAATTAAATAAATACTAACTTAATTTTTGAAAAGACGTAATTAAAAAATTCTATAGCAGATGAGAAAGCATCACTTTAAATTTTTACCATTTCAAATTACTTGATTTTAACAAGTTTAACATTTTCGACTCATTCTTGTGAAAGTGCCTAAAGTTTTCGATTAGTTTTACATTTTAAAATAGACAGTACCAAAAAACGAAAATGCTTTAAATATCAAGAAAAGTTTTCTCGAGTTAAGCTCACTGTTACAATTGAATTAATTCAGCACAAAGCAAACTTAATTTAATATTGGTTACGATCAAAAAGCAGATACCAAGTAGGCTACCACCAAAGTATAAAGACAACTCATGTTTAGCTACAAATTCATTTCTATTTGAATAAGATACTTGCGACGATCACACTTGGATGAAACAAATTGTTACAGTTGGGATTTTAATAAATTAAATGGTAATTGCATGATAGTTTGATTTAAAAATATTAAGCTCTAATTGCCTTATCGAGCACACCGTGTTGTAACTGCTATTGACGCTATCTAGCTGCATATAAAAATAATTTCAGTAAAAACGAAGAACCATTTTTATAAAATTTACTTATTTAGTTATGGTGTACAACAGTGGCGTGCGGTGACCTCTGAGACTAGTCATGCAATTGGCATGCCAAAACCGGGTCATAAAATTAGATATATTCAAGACCAATTTTCGTCCTAGATTTAAGGTGATTTTGAAAAAAAAGGTCATCACTTAAAGTCTTTTCCTGGTAATGCAGTGTTCGTCCTAGAAATCCAGTGATCTCTAAAAAAATCATCGCTTGAAATCGTTTCCGGTAATGCAGTGATCTCTAAGAAATAAAAAGATTATTACTTCAAAATAATGCCTGGTAATGCACTTCTACTCCTGAAAATACTGGGATTTCTAAAAAAAAAAAAGGTCATCGCTTGAAATTGTTCCGGGTAATGCACTTTTCTTCTTCGAAATGCAGTGATCTCTAAAAAAAAGGTCATCACTTCAAACCAGTCTCCGATTTCTTACTTTTCGTCCTAAATTCACGGTATTGTCTAAATTAACACAAAAAAATGGGTCTTCATCTCGGATCGGCCTCAGATTTCATCCCAAAGAAGTAATATTTCTTATAGAATTCAATAATATCTACCTCATCGCGCAAAAGTTTTTCAAGTAATTCATAAAAATTTGATCATGCAACGCATGACTTGCATGCCCTGACCGCACGCCACTGGTGTACAATTATTACTTTATAAAGTTTTATTAACCTTCCTCTCATATAAAAAAAAACTTTTTATAATGGTAACTTGATCGGTTAAACTATTTTATATTATATTTTACAACTCATATTTAAAATTTTTTTATCACGCTTATCAAAGTTCAATGAAGATTCTTTAAAATCGTCTTAGCCGCTTAAAACTTGTTTTGTTTTTCATATCAATGTACAGTTGAGTAAGCGGGCTATACTCACGGGGAAGCATTGCAATAAAACAATAGACATCAAAAGCAAAGCATAAAATGCTTGACTTTCAACATTTTACAATTTTGAAAGTTTTCTTCACAAGCGGTAGCCGCAGATTAGGCTACATTAGGTAACTTTGACGCAATTTAGGCGATAGCAACAATTGATGCGCAAACAGTAATTAAGTTTAAAAATTGCGATAAATAATAATCGAAACTACTATCATATTATTAAAGCCTACTTATTACTATGTCCATATGCCTGCACATCATTATTCAAGAGGGGTTTGGCTTCTGAAACCCCTTTCGTACGCCTATGATTTTAATTAGCTTTAGTGTTTAACGTGTTTAGTAGCAGGCCTAATTCCCGTCAATAAATGCTTAACTTTTCATTACGGTAAAAGTAAATTATTGTAAAGAGTAAACTTAAAACAGTAACTTTTGTTGTAAAGCTCGAACAATTTTTTGATCCATTACTTACTTTTCACAAATACATTGTTTAAGATTTGTGGCTTCTACTACATTGCTTACATTCGTAGAAGCGGCGTTGTGCATCACGCACGCCGATAACCAGAAGTTTTCGAGTTATAGGACAGATGACACTAAAGAGTACCATCCATCTGTGGCAATGTGCATCAGGCACGCCGAACCAATGCTACAGATTGGTACTCTTCGGTAGTGGCGGCTGGCAACTAAAAAAACAAAGAGGCTCTGCAATCAGAGGCGCCGGAAAATGTTTTGGCGCGGCGGAACAAAATTTTAAAAAGGGCACTCTTTTGGTCGAAAAGACATTCTTAACAAACGCAAATTTTAAGTGTAGATATAATGAAAAAACTTTTAGGAAATACTTAATGAAGATTAAAAAATAATAAATAAAGGTCTTTACTTTTTTGGCGCGGCGTTTCATTTACTTAATCCGCAATATTTAGGCAAGAAAGCAGAGGGTCTAGGGGATTTGCCGATTAGACGTTAGTGCAGGCCTAACAAAGTCAGCCCCAGCTAAAAAGTAGTTTCAACTGATTCAGCATAGAATGCCAGCGTAACAAGCGATAAAGAACTTTATCAGCTTGTTTCTTAATGGTTTGAATGAGCTTGTGTCTCACAGCTTGCCTTGAACTGTAATTTTTTCTCTACTTCGATTATAGTTTTTTACGACAGGTTAAACCGAATTGTTGTATTTTGGTCATCTAAAAGACACATAGTTCTTTGAATCATGTATTACGCAGCGGAAGAGGAGCACATAGCAATTTGCAACTTTTGAAAATGATTTGAATTCACGGTACTAGCCAATCTAAGCTGCGGACACTGTTGGTTGCTTGTGTAACTATATTTATCAAAGAATTTGACTGCAGAGGTTTGATGTTTCAATCCAAGTATCTATTTCTTATCGTTACAACTTATCATAAGCTTATTTTGTTGCAATCAATTACATCAGTAAACTACAAGCAATGTAAAGTCAGGTCAGTTTAAAAGCACAGTTGTTTGAATACATGAATACTGTTAAATCCAACTTTCCTTACCGGAATGCAGCAGACCAAGTGATACTTTACATCAACAAACTTCAACAAACTTGTCACTGCATAGCAACATTTTCGAAATAGTTTTCATGATTAACTTGATCTGTGATACAATGTGATATGATATCCGCCATTGAACTTCTTGAAACCTCATTTTCTGATTCGTTTTTTGGAAACGAATCAGAAAATGCACCTTCAGTAAACCATCCAGACTAAGTAAACTATCCAGTTTTGTAATTACCTCGATTCACTTTTAACACTGCGAGTTTCAACTTTCTAGTAAATCCAGATCGACTCGCACAACCAGTTTCTGTGCGAAATTGAGCCCTCTGCTAAATCATTATCCGACCGAGGTCCCGTCTACCTTGCTCTTCCTCAAGCTCCAATTTACTTCTAAACGTAAAAAAGTTTCAAAAATATATTCATTAAAAGTTGTTATTTTTGTTAAACTTTTTGTAAAAGTACAAAGGTTCATGTGGAAAATTACCAACGCACGTGTTTGTTTTATTTCGTTTCGTTTGTTATTTGCGCGTGCACTCGCTGCCAGCGCCTTTTCGTTTTTTACTTTAATCGGTTAATTTCTTCCCCGGCACAGTTTGTTTCTGTAGCGTGTTCGTTTAGTGCTGGCTCATTCGCCTTCTCTTTTTCTTTTCTATTTGTGAGGCAATCAGCAGCAATATTGTGGGCAGCTGGTTGAAGTTTGAGAGACTTAGATGTGTACTAATCCTTATTGGATTTTATTTTTTATTTATTTATTTTATCTCTATATTTATCTTCCTGACTCGCAGGAAAGCGACGGAGGCGCTAATACATAGGGTAAGCAATTACCCAGACCTGCTTCCGAAGATGCCAAAATATTGCTGTTTGCTTGTAATTTAATAGAGATATGACTGTAATTTAGAACTGCTTGCCAGGACCACCAAGCCGGGGAAAATGCCGTGAAGCGTCTTTCCCAAGGACACAACAGAATGGCGCAAGTGGGTTTTGAACCAAGACCGTGTTGGTCACGAGTCCGGCGCTTTAACCACTCGACCACGCTGCCGACACTGATATACCGGTTTGTGTGTTTCCCGTTTCCTCTTGAGTCAGCACCGATGTGAACTGCTCGATAAGGCAACTATGTTTTCTCATTCTGTTTGATTTTTAGTTCGTTTTATTTATTATTTATTTTTTTCACTCTTTACTTCATTACGCTTTGCATCATCGGTTATTAGTTTTTATTTAAATTAAACACTCTTAGTTATTTTGAATTTTTCTTTATCGAAGCCAGAAGCACCTTATTCGACTATTAAACAATTTTAAAATAAAACAAAAAAATCTAGATTTGTTTCTTTCATTAAATTTTTTTTTCAAATAATACTTAACTTAGTATTAAGAAATTGTCTAATGTTCGCTGCCTTAGATTTTTGAAGCGTTTAAAATAAAATAAATGCATTAATTTTAAATCTTTTTTTTTATTTTTAAATCATTTATAACTGTTTAATTTTTTGAAAAAATTCGAAAAACGCTTACGAGACGAAAACTATCTAAAAAAAGACAAAACAAAGTTTTAGAGAGGACTTAGTTCCGTTTTTCACCAAACTAAATTCTTACTTTTGGCCGTTTATACTGGCGTATCAAAATAAGTTGATGGGCCTTCATGCTATGAGTAATCTCATGCTAGTTTTTCTACTGACGGAAATACACAATATCAGGAAGTAAAGCAATCTCTTTGTGTAATGGTTCAAATAAAACTGTATAAATTAGCCTATCATTGATAATACAAGATAAAACAAATTCTTAAACGAAAATAATTTAATTGGAAATGAGTTATTACGTTTAGTTTTAAATTTTTATGTAGTCGTTTGGTTTTAATTCTTCAACATTGTATGTAATTTGCATCATCTATTCAACGTATGTAGGCTAAGAAAGGAGAGATTTTAGAAATTGTTCTAAAAAACTTGATGATCGTTTAGACGGCGAAACATAAATTAATATATTTTGTTGTACGTTCACCAATCGCATACAACTTAGTGTTAATACTTTAACGTGCTTTAGCGCTATAAATGTTTGTCCAAAGATTGATAAGCAACTTTTGTAGTTTGTAAAAAAACTATTTGAATATTTCAACCTTTAAAGTGCGTTAAATTGGGAATAATTTATAAAATTTAAGATTAGCAAAAAAATACAAGATGTACTAAAAGTATCAACAAGAAAATGTAATTGGATCCTTCTACTATTTAAACTTTTAATTAAAATACAAGACATACGAGTATGTGGGAGACCGGGTCTGGTTGTCCTCTGTCCTGGTAGTCACATTCAGTTTTTTAAGTATTTCGCAACCTTGTGCAATAATCACTTTAATGTTAAATCACGTGTCTTTAACTCTCTGTTTGCCAAATGTAGTTTGACTTTGATTGAGTAAGCACAATTTAAATGAAGTTTAAAATACTAATTTTTGCTAAAAAGTAAAATTTTTTTTGTTTTTATTCAAGAAAGGATAGAAGCAACTAGGATGGACGTATTATCAACATCGATATGTCGTTGGAGGCGTAAAAGCATTGGCACTTTTGTAAAACAAGTCTTTATTTAGGTGGTAATACAGTTTTTTAATTAGGTTTAGTCGAATTCAAGATGGCAGGTCTGTACAGGTTGTCACAAAAAAATTAGTGAAGGTTGTCACACTGTGACAACTAACTCCATGCAAAACAAACTGTTTAATTACCTTGTTTTGATGTGTTTTTAAAAATGTAGTTCATCACGTTATGTTAAAATGTTAAATTTATATAAGCCTAATATGCCTAACACCTGCTTTATTCATGTAAAGATTAAAAGCAGAAATTAGAGATCGATTTATTACAATAAGTGTAAGCCTACTTTGAAATCCTTACTTTTTAACGTTGGCAGCAAAAAATTCTTAAATTCTTGCGCTCCGTCTTGGCTATTAAAATAGTGTTTGCTTCATTAAGAAACGTTGAAGCATATTTACAGCTTGGGAGATTTGAGACATCAAATGAAGTCTTGTCCAAAAATAAATGATTGTTCTTGCTGGCTTGCTTTTGAGATATAGGCCAACCAAAAGTAACTCCAAAATTTAACAAGGACAAAACCAATATTTGTAAAAATATTTTAAATTTCCAGTGAGAATATCACGTTTTTATTTTACTGTTTAGTAAAATTATATATATATCAGTGGCGTGCGGTGACATATGAGACTGGTCATGCAGTTAGAATGCCAAATCTGGTCATGCAATTGGGTATTTTATTGATATAATGGGTAGGACATGCCATATTTTATGAGTAGGACTAAAAAGTTTGTTGGATTTTAAGACATAGACCGATTTTTATCCTAAAATTGTGGTGTTATCCAAAAAAAAGGTCTTCACTTGAAATCAGACTCGGATTTTTTACTTTTCGTCCCAAAATCATGGTGCTTTCTAAAAAAAAATCTTCACTCAAAATCAGTCCACGATTTTACACTTTTCGTCCTAAAATTGTAGTGCTCTCTAAAAAAAAAGGTCTTCGTCGCGGATCAGCCTCACATTTCTCCAATTTCGTCTCAAAACAGTATTGTTTTCCATTAAGTTAAAAAATAGGTCATCGCGCAACAGTTCGTTGGTCATGCAGCGCATGACTTGCATATCCTGACCGCACGCCACTGATATATATATATATAAATATAAAAATATTAAATAAATGAATGGAATAAGTTATAATTCCGAAACGTTCTTAATAAACTATGTTTCAAAATATATTGGCTATACTTTTTATTCTGAAATTAGTTAAGCGTTCCAAATTTTATGCTCCGAAAAAAAACAGATCAATTCAACTTAACCTCAAGAAACAGATTGAGAAAGATTATTTAGTCCAAACCCTTTTCAATAAAAAAGTCATCACTAACATTGGAAAATAATTTTTTACCCTCCTCAACAAGCATTTTTCACCCAGCTACAAATATCACAAATTTTTTACAAAAACTACATAAAATTAAGCTATAGTTACATGCCAAACATCAAGTTTATTATAAAAAAGTAAAACACTTCACGCCTGAACAATCAAGATAACAAAGTAGACGCCAAACAATGCAATTTTAGATTAGCCAAAAATTGCTCACGTAACGAAAAATGCTGCAGAAACTCTACATGTATAATATACAAAGTCTCCTTAGAAACCCGTGAAACGGACAAATTTTATTGTGGAAGTTTTAAACAGTACACAAATGATGAAAACAGTAAAATTATAATAATCATAACCAATCCTCTAAAGACAATAGAAAAATTAATTCTACTGAACTATTGAAAGCTGTTTGGTAATTAAAGCAATCAGGGCAATCGTCACAAATAAGATGGAACATCGTACACCACGCAACTATATATCAGTGTGGTTCAAAAACAACTTATGCTTATCGGAAAAATTACAAATATTTCGGGCTGACCCAAAAAATTACTGGATAAACGCTCGATCACGGCCGCTGATAAAACGACACTCCTACCAACTCAGTACCGCTGCCAACACTTATTTTTTTAATATTGATGGTAACTAAAAAGTTTTACTAATTGTTCGAAAAATTTTTAAAAGAAAGTGAGTTTAAAACTTACACTATGTGAAAAATGAGATACAAAGTTTAGACTTATAATTAATTTAATAAAGAATATCCTAGAGTTCTTGTCGAAGTTTAGTAAATTTACAGTAATAAAAAACTTAAAGGCTTGGTTTAGACCTGGCGTCATATACGCTCGGTCTTTTTGTTTATTTATTGAATTTTGACGTATAACGCTTATCGTAGATTCTTGTTAAAATTCAGTAAGCAAAGCAAGAAACAGTGTATACCCCAAGTGCAAACCGGGTCTCAATTGTTTTCATCTAACAATTAATTTACTGAATGCGAACATGTTGTCCACCCTTCTCATCATGGGCAAAGTGGCCAGTCCCCCGATCATAGATACCAAGAATTTGGCAGCAAAGAGCCACGATACATCTCCAATTAAAGAGTGAACGTTTTTGGCAAGAGCAATGAGGGTGGGGCGTAAATTGAAAGAAAAAGTTCCTTAATACAGTCAGCGTTAATTGTTTCTGCGCGGACTTGGTTGATCAAACGCTTATTTCGTAATACGAAGCGGGTAGTAAAAGTAGTATTTTTAAAGTAATGTTTACGGCAAATTTAAGTTTTTTTTTAATTTTTTTAAAAAGTCCGACTTATAAATTTACTTTTATGCCTAAGAAGTAGATTATAGAATCATTAAAAGAATTGTTTCGTTTTTTAGTTCATCTAAAGTTACTGCAAAAATCGTTAAACCTCGAGTTATCATAAAAAATTACCTGCCTGGCATTTCATCTGAGATCATAACCGTACCAACCGAAAAAATTTAGGGGAAAATAAAGTTTTGCTCAAATATTTTTGACTTTTGCTCGAATCATGATCTTGTAGTTTAGCAAAATTTGGGACAACCTGTCATCCGAAATTTTGGTAAAGACCAAAAAAATTAGGTCTTTCCTGAAATCTTAATTGTTTTTCTACATATGGAAAATT
Organism: Diplosoma virens; assembly: GCA_963680785.1. NCBI lineage: Eukaryota > Metazoa > Chordata > Ascidiacea > Aplousobranchia > Didemnidae > Diplosoma > Diplosoma virens. The sequence continues at coordinate 45,088,441 of OY796883.1, read as the reverse complement.
TCTCGTGCGCAAGTATTCTATTGCGGTGCATAAAAAAAATTTTTTGCCCAAATAATTTATTGCTGAAGCCCGAAAAATTCTGATTTTTCCCAAATTTTTGAGACTTAGGGGACGATTGCCTTCCTGGCTTATACGACTATGTCTGAGATAATTTTTCAATTTTAATTTGTCCAGTTTTTATGATTTGAGCGAAATCTTAACATTGAAACAAACTTGTGCTTGTTCAAAACCTTTAATTACAAGAAGTTAACTACTTTTGCTAGATTAGAACGAAAAAGGAAATACTTTCTGGAGTTAAAAATTTTTCGTAACCCAACATTTAAGTTAAAAAAATCTTGGAAATGTAAATTTGCCATCTTATTTTTGTCGAAAATGGAAATTGAGAATGCAATAAGATCAAATTAGATTTTCATTGTATCGTGAATAAAAACACTGTTAAATTTACAGCTAAAAAAAGGGCAAAAGTTTAAGCCACAAAACATTTTTGCCGTAGTTGTTCTTTTGTGTAAATCTTACCAAACAAATATTTAATTTCTCAATAATATACTGTAATCATAATTAAAATTTTAGCAACAAAATTTACATAATAAACTTACTCCAGCATTTATGATTTCTGTACAAATAAAAATACCCTATCCTGGAAAAACTTCATTAAGACTTACACATCCTATTCTGGAAAACATGGCAATAAACATCAACATGTGCTTTTTTGCTATTAACCCTTCCTTTTTCTTCTTTTTCTCATCATCTTCAATCAAAGATACTTGTGATCTATATAATTAGCCTATCAATAAATGATTTAGTCTAGATTAAAAAACTTAACAAGAGTTTTAACACATTGACTGCCACGCATATTTTGAAAAATTTACCCCAGGGGCCAAAGTTTTAAAATTGGTGGTTGAGTTCAGAATTAGCTTGAAATCATGTTTTGAGGTACTTGGGGTTTATTTGAAGCGTTTTTGTGGTATTATTTTGTTTTTTCTTTGTCAGTCAAATATAACTGACGTGGCCACCCGCGTAATTTTTCTTCAGTCATTTGTGACTGATATGGCACAGCGTGATTGTTACTATACAGCCAGATACGTACAATCACTCATACGGTTTATCGATTTAGCAACTAAAGTATTAGCAATATGAAGCAAAGCTTTTTGTTTTCATTTTAGTTTGGTAAAAAGCAGGCATGTTTGGTGAATATGATCAGTTGACCATAGTTACGTCATAGTAGCTGATTTTGAATAATTAAATTTATGCGGCCATAGACATTATGAAGTGACCTAGGATTTATTAGTTTATGACAGTTTAGTATCAACAAAGTTGCTTTTCCTATTTTCCAAATGATACGGCTTATGTTCATGTTATGATAATACAGATTTGACTAAAGAATAAAGACAGCGTCAGTGCCAGTGTTAAAACCATCAAACCAGATAGATACTGTAAGCCAAAGTCAATAAGAGTATGTAAGTAGCTGCTGCCAAACAAACAAACACTTACTGTGACCAATGCATTGGTCAACCACATCTGTGTCTTTCTTGCTTTAATGCTTTGCATTAAAAACGGCTTTTTTTTGCTTTGTGCTATACTCAACATACTTTGAACAATTGAATATGTAAATATCTTTTCGTTTTATGTATTTACATGCAATCAAAAAAAAAAACGAAAATATTTGTCTAAACAACAAAATAAAACTTCTTTAAAAAAAAGTGCATAAAAGTTTTATTTTTGCATATTTTTTAGAACCAAGCATATCAGAACGTTCGCAAGAGGCCACGCTTTTAGATATCCATTGAAATCGCACGTAGCGTCAAGCAGTAGCAACTGACATGGTTAAGAATGAAATGTCTTGCGTCAGGCATAAATGACTGACGTGGCCACAACAGTAACATCAGTGTCAAGCAAATTTAACTGACGTGGCAGTCAATGTGTTAATTTAATTTAACCAAAGTTGTAAAAGGGGGCATAACAAATTAAGCCCAGATTCGACTTGAATTGAAATGTGATCTGAAAATTTAATTTATTGAATAAATCATTATAACCTACAATATCCAAAATAAATACAGAGGTAGGTTATTGAAGACCTAATCCGACCCAAATTTTTTCAAAAATGCCGAGTACAATTTACAAATCTGCATCAGGCACAGCTTTTTTTTTCTTATTTTAAAATTGTTTGGAAAATTTTAAGAAAAGACTAATTATAACCTACACCACGCTGCAACAACTTTGATTTGCTTTTAATTCCATGTACAGCACTCGCAATCCTCTGTTCCGCGTCTTAAAAATACAATTAACTTTTGTTTTGCAATAATTGTCAGTTTGAATCAAAACAAGAGGTTCATGAAGAAAAGGTGAGTAGATGAAAAAGAAATTTGAATTAATTTTAACACCAAACGAAATAATTTGTTTGCAGTTGGTTTACACCAGTTTCCTATAACTTTTTTAGTCTTGTTTACCCCAAGCATCAAGGTCCAAACTTTATTCACTCATAGGTTATTCGGAAAGAAATAAATGTTTTTATTGGCGGAGTTATTTGTAACCATTGATTTAGGACCTGTTTGCTGTTTGCGCAAATAGTCGCGCTGTTTCTTGTTACTTTAAAAGCAACCCGGAAAGAAACCATACAACTTTTTGCCCAATTTGGTGCCAATGAGTGCTTGTGTGGTCGTATGATGAGAAAGCGATGTACAATTGACTTATATGAATTAATACATGCTAAACGAACAAGTTAACTGCTATTATTAAAGCGTATATAGCCTTTGTGTCATACTGAGCCCCGAAATATTGCGTTAATGTTTCACAAAGAACGATATCTTTCTGATCACCTGTAATTGCTAGCAAGCTTTCATCCTATGTTGGTTCACCCCTCTTTCACCCTTCTTGATTGGTTTGCCCTCGCAAAAACTTTGTTCACCCAGGGATGAACGATTTATCCGATTAAAAAACATTGGTTTTATGATTTTATCTCTACCCCGACGGGCGGTGACCATGAACAGAATCATAAAAATATTATAAGGCATCAAGCCGCAATAAACAACTGCTAGAGCCGGACCCAAGTAGTGTTTCACCCAGCTGAGCTTAGATTAATTACCATAAACCAAATTAAATTTTTCTTGCTTTATTTGCTGCATACCGCAGCGTATTACGCGATTTCCTTATTTTGTCATTTCAAAGTTTTTAATTTTTACCAGTCGTGTTATCAATAAATATATATCGGTAATGTTCCACTCAGCTCTTAAGGCTCGTTTCTACTACGAGCGTATAATGAAGTATTCTTTGTTTCTTTTATTGAATTTTTGCTTTGCTTAACGCTTAAGCACAGAAATAGTAAAAAATCAATAAAACAAACAAATAATGCTGCAATTCACGTTGGTAGTGGAAACGAGTCTTCACGGCGCATTCCTCTGGTTAACGGTCTTGGAGCAGCTAGCTTTAAGTTTCAGTCATATCACTAAACAAAAACTGAAAAAGTAAATAAGTAAATAAAAATTTCAACTGGACAGCAATATCTTGGTATTTCCGGAAACAGGTTGGGGTAATTGCTTCCTCTATATATAGCGCCTTTGAAGTTTTCCTGCAAGTCAGTAGGAAAATAAAGATAATAATGATAATGACACTTTTGAAAATAAATCATAGCTAATTTTATAAAAAATATCTTTTCCAATAAATTTTTAAAGCTTACATATCAAGTGCGGAACCAATAAAAAATTCTGCTTTTAAAAATGACTTTCTTGGTAACTCTTCATAAATATCACTCATCGTCTAAACTACAATAATAATTTTATAGAATTCAAATAGGCTAAAGACAACTTTATAAAACATATGGCATATAACAAATTTAAGCAATCCAATACAATAAATCCAATTTTATAAAACTTTTTAAATGAAATATTCAAATTGAAAATAACAAATATAATCTATGACAAAATAAACTCTTTTGTTCAAGGAGATCTTCAAATTATTTTTGATATTACCAAACTGGGCATGTAAAAAAGATCAACAAATCTTTGTAACTTGCTTTGCATTCTTAAAAATACCAAAACAGATATTTAATAAACTGCATGGGACCCGCACAGGATCTGTGCCGTTATCCTACTTGGATTGCTTACTTGAAACCCGCATAACTTCTGTATAGTTTGCAGAAAGCCTGCATAGGTCCTGCACATGATTTCTACTTTCAAATTTCACATAATATTTTTTAAACTTAATGTGATAAACTGTGAAGGACCAGCACAGGGCCAACAATCTTTTTTACATACTTCGCATTCTTGAAAATATCAAAAAATATATTTTATTAACAGGATGGGACCCCCACAGGTCCTGTACAGTTATCGTACTCGGATTGCCCACTCGAAACCCGCATAACGCCGGCACAGAAAACTGCACAGGTCCTACACTTGATTTCTACTTTGCAAATTTGAAATAAAAGTTATAAACTTTATGTGATAAATTATGATGGACCTGCACAGTTCAGGCGCGGACTATGCACTCGCATTAGTTTTTAAAAGCTTTATTTAAACAATGCGACAAACTGAACGGGACCCGCACAGGACCTGTACAAGTTTCCTACTTCAATTGCCCTTTTGAAACCATCATAACGCCTGCATAGCAAACTGTACCCTGCACTGGTCATGCACACAATTACTAAATAGAAATTCACCAATGCTATTAAACAAACCGTACAGGATCCAAACGGTTCCTGCACATGTTTGCAATTGACAATAACTTACTTGAAAACTGCACTTTTGCTTTGTGAAAACTGCACAAGATCTGTACCGGGTCCTTACGGTTTTGGCTTGCCCGCACAAACCTGTATTGCTTAAATTTTACCCTTAAAGGTCCTGTATCGGCACGTTGGCTAAGTCTATATTCTATCTGATGCTCTTCATGACGTATTAAAACTTCTTCTTCTCCTTTCGGCCTTTCCATTTAGTCAGGGTTGGCCACAGCGTATCATCATTCTCCAAATCTTTCTGTCTTCAACATCCGTCTCCTTTGCACCAACTTTCCCCATATCTTCTTTTACTACATCTAAAAATCTTCTCTTTGGTCTCCCTCTTCTCCTCTTTTCCGATAACTCCATTTCCATCATCTTTCTTCCTACATACTCTTGGTCTCTCCTCATGACATGTCCATACCACCTCATCCTGCCCTCCCTCACCTTCATTCCTAACCGTTCTACCTTAACGGTACTCCTAATGTGCTCGTTTCTAATCTTGTCTTTTCTCGTCACTCCCATAGCAAACCTCAACATTTTCATCTCTGCGACTTCCATCTTTTCCACTTGTTTCTTTGTGACTGCCACTGTCTCAAGTCCATACACCATTGCTGATCTCACCACTTTTCCTTTTACTCTAGCTGGTAATCTCCTGTCGCAGATTACTCCCGATACTCTTCTCCATCCGTTCCATCCTGCCTGTACTCTCTTCTTTACCTCCCTCTCACAACCACCACTTTCTTGCACCGTTGATCCCAAATACTTAAATTCCTTTACTCTTGGCACTTTTGTATCCTCCATCTTCACTGTTTCGTCGTCATTTCATCCATTTATGCCCAGATATTTGATCTTTGACCTACTTACTTTCATCCCTCTTCTTTTTAATGCATACTTCCAGGATTCTAATCTTCGTTCCACTTTTTCCCTGGTCTCTTCTCAAATCACAATATCATCAGCAAACAGCATCGTCCATGGTGGTTGGAGTCACTACATTGCTTTGACGAATAAATTCGCAAAAACTTTGTTGCCGCCTGATTCACTTGATGTGGATGCGGCTTACCAGGACTTCTGTAACATCATTAAGAAAGCAGCCAAAAAGACTATCCCACGCGGGTATCGAAACAACTATATTCCGTGTTGGGATGCAGAGTGTGAATCCCTCTATAAAACCTTTCTGCAGTCTCCTCAGGGAGACGACTCAAGTTTGGCTGCTACAACTCTGCTTGCCAAGCTTGACAGAAAACGGAGGGATCGATGGTCCGAAGCAGTTCGGAGCATTGACTTCTCACACTCTAGTCGAAAAGCGTGGAGTATTTTGAACAACCTTACTGGTAGGTCACGACACTCTCCTCGTCACTGTCCCGTTTCAGCCGATGCTATTGCATCTCAGCTGGTTAGAAATGGGAAATACGAGGCTGTTGACCGCAAGTCATCTCGACTTGTCTTTAAAGAAGTGTCTGACCTTTGGAGGGCCACAACACCAGACGCAGTAGATATCTCTGACAATTTTTCACAGAGAGAATTTGCTGCTGCCCTTCAACATTTAAAACCAGGTAAAGCTCCGGGTCCTGATTCCATCTGCCCCGAGCTTATACTCCATGCTGGAGTTGCTTTGAAGTCCTGGTTACGTGACTTCCTTTCTTCCTGTTTGCGCCGACTCAAAATTCCCAAGATCTGGAGAAGAGCGCTTGTGGTCGCGATCCCAAAACCAGCAAAGCCCGTGGGGGACCCAAATAGGTATCGACCGATATCTCTGCTCTGTGTCCCCTACAAGATCCTCGAAAGGCTTATCTACGCCCACGTTGAACCGTTAATCGATCCACTGCTCCCTAAAGAGCAGGCTGGGTTCCGACGCGGGAAGTCAACCGTAGATCAAGTTGTTCTGCTAACCCAGAACATTGAGGATTCTTTCGAGGCTAAAAAGAAGGCCGGTGCCGTATTTATCCATCTGACAGCTGCTTATGACACTGTCTGGCACCGTGGCCTTACCTGCAAGCTGCTGAGACTACTTCCGGATAAGCACATGGTCAAAATGATCATGGAGCTTGTCCGAAATCGAAGTTTCACTCTTACCACCGGTGACAGCAAGCAAAGCAGGCTACGCCGTCTTAAAAACGGCGTTCCTCAGGGATCGGTCTTGGCTCCCCTCCTATTTAACATCTATACGTACGATCTTCCTTCCATGATTTCCAGAAAGTTTGCTTATGCTGATGATCTAGCATTGTTGCACTCTTCTGGAAACTGGAAGGACTTGGAGGGGACATTAAGCCAAGACATGTCCACACTGTCAGCGTATCTCCAGACTTGGAGGTTGAAGCTCAGTCACACTAAGACGGTGACGACAGCCTTTCACTTAAACAACTGAGAGGCCAAACGTGAGCTAAAGGACTACAACAATAGTAGACTTTTACCGTTCTGTCCAACCCCTACATACCTTGGGGTAAAACTGAACAGATCGCTCACGTTTCGTCACCATTTAGTGGCATTGCGCAAAAAACTATCATCGCGCGTCACACTGTTGAGGCGACTCGTGGGCTCGGGATGGGGTGCTGGTGCTAAAACACTACGCATAGCCACCTTGTCTCTAGTCTACTCAACAGCTGAGTACTGTGCGCCAGTCTGGTGTCGCAGTGCTCACACTCGCCTCATTGACAGTGTCTTGAATGACGCCTTGCGCATAGTTACTGGATGCCTGCGTCCCACTCCAACGGACCACCTACCCGTACTTTCAGGCATCCAGCCAGCTGAGCTTCGCCGACTGGGAGCGACACTCTCCTTGGCTTACCGTGGATCTCTGGACCCCGATCATATTTTGCATGGTCTGTTAAATGGGTCCTCAGATACTGGCCAAATGAGACTAAGATCTAGACGCCCGTTTGTGCCAGGTGCGCGGAATCTTTTGGACAATCTTGCCAGACTTGGCATCCGCGCCTCTGAATGGACAAATCACAAATGGAACGCGGAGTACTGTGAAAGTGCTTCCAGGCTCCGTGCTTTTGTGCCCGGGACCAGTGTCAGGCCTGTTGGGATGGGCTTACCCCGAGCAGCTTGGGTTAGGCTCAACCGCCTGCGGACTGGTGTTGGGCGATTCCATTCGTCCATGCACAAATGGGGTCTCGCTCCTTCACCGAATTGCGAGTGTGGCGCCTCAGAGCAAACCGCAGACCATGTACTAACAATGTGCCCCATACATCGGGCACCACATGGAGCACGCGGTTTGACGGTTTTGGATGACGAAACTCGATGCTGGCTTAATAACATCACTGCCAGCATCTGATCCAGGCAGTGCAGCAGTCTGGGGTAGTAAAAGGATAAACCCTCGGCCCCAGTTCTGTTCGTGTCTGGCCTGGAATGGATGCCCTTCAAACGAAAACGATGACGACGACGAGCATCGTCCATGGTGGTTCTCTCCTTACTTCATCCGTCAGCCTGTCCATTATCACTGCAAAAAGGAATAGATTTAACGCTGATCCCTGGTGCAGTCCAACCTTGACCTTAAAAGTTTCTGTAGTTCCTACTGCACACCTCACCACTGTTTTGCTTTCCCTTATGCATATCCTGTACTAGTTCATACTTTTCCACTATTCCGGATTTTCTCATGCAGTACCACAGCTCTTCCCGTGGAACCCTGTCGTAAGCTTTCTCTAGGTCCACGAATACACAATGTAGCTATCTTTGACCTTTCCTGTATTTTTCCATCAATATTCTTGAGGCAAACGCGGCATCGATGGCTCCCTTTCCTGGCATAAATCCATATTGTAGTTTGCTGATCTCCACTCTATCCCTTAACCTAGTTTCAATAATTATTTTCCATACTTTCATTGTGTGGCTCATTAGCTTTATTCCTCTGTAGTTTTTACAGCACTGTGCGTCCCTTTTGTTTTTATAGATTGGGATAAGCACAATCCTTTTCCATTCTTCTGGCATCCGTTCACCCAGTAGTAGTCTGTTGAACAGTCTGGTCAAAAACGTTATCCCCAACTTTCCCATGCACTTTCAAACTTTTACTGGTAACTCATCTGGCCCAGCAGCTTTACCTTTTTTCATCCTTCTTATTGCATTCTTTACTTCTTCTCTACGGACACAATTTACCTCTTCGTTAACCACTTCTGCTTCCTCTGTTCTAGGGTCTCTGTTATTTTTATCGTTCATCAGTTTCTCAAAGTACTCCTTCCATCTCTTTAACACTGCTTCCAAATTTACCATAACATTACTATTTTCATCCTTTATAACCCTCACGTGCTGTACATCTTTCCCTGCTCTGTTTCTTTTCCTAGACAATCTGTACAACTCTTTTTCACCTTCTTTTGTTTCCAATCTAGCATACAAATCGTCATATGCACGTCCCTTCACCATTGCAACTGCCTTCTTTGCCTTACTCTTCTTTTCTTTGTATATCTTTTTAGTATTTTCATCTGTTATTCTATCCCATGCTTTCTTTGCCTCTTTCTTTTTTTTTTGCTCTTTTGAACTTCCTCATTCCACCACCACGTCTCCCTGTCTCCTTTCCGTTTCCCAAATGTCACTCCCAGTACAGTTTCATCTGTTTTTCTTAGCATTTCTGCTGTTTTGTCCCACTCATCAGGTAATCCATCCTTGCCTCCCAGAATCTGGGTCACCTCTTGTCTAAACGCTTCTTGATAGCTTGTCTCCTTCAGTATCCACCATCGTATCTTTGGCTTTACTTTCTCTGCTTTTTTTCTTTTTCACCATACCACCATACGGTGCTGCTTTGCAACACACATATTCAATATTACCTTATAATCGCACATTTCCTTCAAGTTCCTCCTTCTGCACATTACATAATCCACTTGGGTACTTTTTCCTCCACTCTTATACGTCACCCTGCGTTGATCTTTCTTCTTGAAATAAGTATTGACAATCGCCAAATCCATCCTTTTGCCAAAATCCACAACTATTGATCCTTCCTTATTTCTTGTTCCAGCACCATACCTCCCCATTATTTCCTCATCCCCGATGTTTCCTTTGCCCTCATGTCCATTAAGATCTGCACGAAGTACTATCCTCTCTTCTTTTAATATACTTTCTATCGACCCATCCAGGTCTTCCCAAAAATCATTTTTTTCCTCCATGCTGTTGTTAACCTGTGGAGCATATGCGCTTACTATATTTAGGATGGACCCATTTACCTCCAGCTTCATGGCCATCAGTCTGTCTGACACCCTCTTCACCTCCAGAACACTTTCAGCCAGCTCCTCCCTCACCACTATCCACTATCCCTATACTCATGACGTATTAAAACTAAAGCCGCAAAAACTAAAGGCTACCAACTCATTTTAATGTTTAGTCAAAGCCTGGTCATCTTTTTGAAAAGAAGCAAAGCATAAAAAATCTACCTCGGTCGGTTTCGTGTTTTTTAACTTGGTCTTGAAACAGATATTTTTTGATATGCTTATTACTTGATGTTCTTGTGATGAAGTTTGCAATTTGCTTTAGAACGACACTCAATTGACTGCTTTGCCGCTTTTTGAAGTGGCAAAAAGCTTCTAGTCAAACTAATCTCTAGCATTGCACTTTTCTTACATTTATTTCAATGAAAATATCTGTTTCAAGATAATCCAATTACGAAAAAATTCTATTTAAATTTTCTTTCGGCAACAAACAAGTCTGGTAATGCTTTGAATAGTTGTACTCATATCCTTGCCCACAATCGGTACAGTGAGGGCTGTTTGAAAAGTAACGGGACTGTGCAAATAATTGTTTTATTTCAAATGTCACATAAAATTTACAACTTGTCTCCTTTGAAATAATCTCCTTCAGCCTGAATGCACTTTTCGATTCTCCGCTGCCATGCTTCTAAGAACTCCTGGAAAGATTCCACTGGAATCACTCGGAGTTCCTTCGTTACCGCTATTGTAATGGTTATTGAATTTTGAAAACGAGTTCCTTTTGATGTCTCCTTGAGCTTAGAAAACAGAAAAAATCACAGGGAGCAGCTGGTGAGTGAAGTGGTTACCCCAGCACCTTAATGTTATTTTCTGCAAGAAATGCCGTATGCTCAAGGTATTATGAGCAGGAGCATTGTCAAGATGAAGCAGCCATGACTTCGTCTCCAACAATTCTCTTCTTTTCTCTTATATTGAATACATCAAATGTCGCAAGATGTTTTTGTAAATATTCTGATTGATGGTTTGGCCCTGTGGCAAGAATTCTAGGTAAATAATTCCATGAACATCAAAGAAAACGATCAGCATCACCTTAATTTTTGACTTGAACAGCCTCGCTTTTTTGGGTCTTGGTGACAACGCACTCTTCCATTTAGGGCTCTGCCGTTTGGTGAGTGGATCGTACTCGAAGATCCATGACTCGTCACCCGTAACAACTCTACTCAGCAACTCTGGTTCATTTTCAAGTCGTTTCAGGATGTCTGGACACACTTGCACACTATGTTCTTTTTGCCTATCATTTAGCAATCTTGTTACCATTTTTGCACAGATATTCCTCATCTGCAGATCTTTGGTGATGATCTTCCACACCCTCTCACTGTTCATGCTCAACTTATCTGTTATCATTCTAACAGTAAGGCCACGGTCATTGCGCACTTTTTCTCTTACACCCTCAACATTTTCGTTTGTTCTGCTTGTTGTTGGCCTTCCGCTCCTAGGGTCATCTTCCACATCCTCTCTTGCATCTTTAAACCTTTTGTGTAACTCCAAATTCCGAGTTCTTGACATCGTGGCATCTACGTCGACTTCTTGGAGCAACTTGAATGTCTCAGTTGGAGTTTTTCCAAGCAAAACGAGAAACTACAAATTGATTCGTTGTTTGAAATTCATTATTTGTTAACTAAAGAAAAAAAGCAAAAAATCTTAATTAATTAAATTATTCCGAACGAACTGCAGTAAAACATCTTTAATGAAAAGTCTGTGAAAAAGCATATGGTTGTCACTGTATGCTGAAACTGCATTTTTACAATCACAAGACAATTCGCGATCTTAAAAAACAAAGCTTTTATTACTGCTGTAAACGTTGCTTGTGCAAAACATACAGTCCCGATACTTTTGAAACGCAGCTTTTTTTGATCTTTACTTTGATTTTAATATTAATAATTATTTCGAATTATCCTCCATGTGAACTTGGTTTTGAACAGCAGCCGTTTTGATCACAATCACGACGCTTTAAGCACTCGACCGCGCTTTCGATAACCCATTTAACCACTGGTTAAAAGGTTGTGATCTATGAATCCACAGCCGTATGCGCGGAAGGGGGAGAGTTGAAGATTAAAAAACCTCTATCAAGATTGATAATCAAAGATTTACAGTAGCATTAAAACAACTTAAAATTTTGTTATAATAAAATGAAGATTTTTGAAATTGAAAAAAAATTAGGGTTTGAAATGTGTGAAGAGCAAAAAAAGTCTTCACTTTCATTTTACATTCATCGGTAACATGGTTGAGCGATTAAGAGCGCCGTGCTCGATGGCGAACATGATCGACACCGTCGCGATTGAAAGCTTTCTCTCGCCATTCTATTGTATCCTTGTAAAAACAATTTACTTCCCCTGCTTGGCGGTCTTAGCAAGCAGTCCTAAATTTTGATCATAGCTGTAAATATAAATTAAAAAATAAAAAACTTTAATCGGACAGCAATATCTTTTCTTCTCTGGAAACAAGTCAATGTAATAGCTTGATAGTTGCTCTATATAGGCTATATCTCCTCCGACTTCTGTGAGTCAAGAGGTCACGAGGATAAATATAAAAATAAAATAATTAGCATTCAAATAATAATTATTGTAGCGATACTCAGCAGCACAACTAAATTCATAAAACTTTTATTTTCAAACGTTTTTGGCTTCTTAAGCCCTTTTCAAGAAAAACTTAAACTTAAATGAAATTAACAATAATGCGTCAAAACAAAGAAAATTAATTATTTATGCATGAATGATTTACATTGTGACGAATAAGTTAAAGCAAATAGAATTATAAAGCCAATTTTTAGTTTCATTAAATTATTTAAAAGTGAAAGTAAATTTACAATTTTTTATAAGAAAAGAAATAAAAAAATTTAAAATAAAAATTAAAAACATTTAAAAAAATAAGAACCATTTGCATAAAGTTGTCGATTTAAACCAGGATTACGCTTTTTAATAAGTAATGCTTCGTGTATTTTTGTGTGAAATTCCGACTTACACTTTTTAATTATTTTAAAGGAGTTCAAATTTAATTTAACAGAGGAACAAACATTACAACACATTATATAATTTTTTATTGCACTTGATACTTGAGAGTTGAAGTCCAAATATGGTTGTTGAAGTCCAATTGAAGTCCAAAAGTTGAAGTCCAAATTTCATGGTGTTACCATGGGATCACCACTTGGACCAACAATTGCAAATTTCTTTCTCGCGAATTTGGAAAACCGTATTCTTAAAAATAAAAACCAACATTCTCCAAAATTGTATTTACGTTACGTTGATGATGTTTTTGCTGTTTTTGAAAATAACAATGATTTTTTGTCCTTTCTAAATGTTCTTAATAGTCAACACAAAAACATAAATTTACTCTTGAGCATTCTTCAGACTTTATTTGTTTTTTAGATGTTAAAATAGAAATAAATTGCAATAGTTTAGACACGTATACATGGAGAAAACCAACCAACACTGGACTTTTACTTAATTTTAACGCTTTTTGCCCACAAAAATGGAAATCTGGTTTAATTTTGTGTTTGCTTCACCGTGCGAAATTAATATGTTCCTCAAAAAGTTATTCAACCGAGAAATCAACAACCTAAGAAAAATGTTTTGTTTAAATGGTTATCCTTGCTGGTTTTTTAATAAAGTTTTAAACAAATTTGTGTCCAACATAACCGTTGATCGTTCTACTGATTGCCGTACTTATTACCTTACAATTCCGTACTTTGGTATTGACTCGAGACGTTTTTTAAATCGCTTATCAAAAATTTTCAAATCGAAATTTAACGTGAAAGTTTGTCCTGTCTATAAAACATTTAAAATTGGAAATTACTTTCAGTTAAAGTCCACAACTCCTTTGGGTCTTTGCTCAAATGTCATTTATGAATTTACATGTTCGTGTGACGCGAACTTGACATACATCGATATGTCAACCCGACATTTGAGCACTAGAGCTAAGGAACATTTGGACTTCAACTCTCAAGTATCAAGTGCAATAAAAAATTATATAATGTGTTGTAATGTTTGTTCCTCTGTTAAATTAAATTTGAACTCCTTTAAAATAATTAAAAAGTGTAAGTCGGAATTTCACACAAAAATACACGAAGCATTACTTATTAAAAAGCGTAATCCTGGTTTAAATCGACAACTTTATGCAAATGGTTCTTATTTTTTTAAATGTTTTTAATTTTTATTTTAAATTTTTTTATTTCTTTTCTTATAAAAAATTGTAAATTTACTTTCACTTTTAAATAATTTAATGAAACTAAAAATTGGCTTTATAATTCTATTTGCTTTAACTTATTCGTCACAATGTAAATCATTCATGCATAAATAATTAATTTTCTTTGTTTTGACGCATTATTGTTAATTTCATTTAAGTTTAAGTTTTTCTTGAAAAGGGCTTAAGAAGCCAAAAACGTTTGAAAATAAAAGTTTTATGAATTTAGTTGTGCTGCTGAGTATCGCTACAATATGGTTGAAGAAAATTTATTCCTTGCCAAAATTATAAATAATAATTAATAAATGATTTTTTCAATGAATCTTAAAAGTGGCTTTCTTTTTTTGTTGCACCAAGGCCTCATTTTTGCAAAAAAGCGTTAATACGACGAGGTAGAAAAAGACAAAGTCCTAAAATTTACTCCAAAATAACCTACCCAAAAGATACACAGAAAACAAATAAAGATAATACTAAAAGACAAACCAACCAGTCGTTAAACAGTTTTGCTTTGAACAATTCGTCATTATTTTAAATCTTTTTGAGGTGATTGATGAGACAAATTCTATTCTATGTAAGCCAAACATAGCCAACAAATCCAACAACTGCAACATGTCAACAGAAATAGTCGACCTAATCAAATATTTGAATGAAGTCTCAACCGTTACAGTGATGACCGTGCCTTCAGTGTTTTTGAGTTTTAAAAATTTTTTATGAATATCCTGCTTTTTTTAAACTTTTTTACCAGCATGCCTTGCGTGTTTCAGCTTTTTTCTGCTCTAGCTGATGTTTTTGTTTAAAGAAAATTAATTATTTAGTGATGCAACCACTATCAGCAAAGCGCTTTTCAAAATGTTAGATGCTTGATTATATAAAATACAATATTAGATAATTTTTAACAAATTTATTGTTTTTGGAAAACTTAAAATGGACGACAGTTTTGTAAATTTTTTTGGTCTCGGTCTCGAGCCTAAGGTCGCAAAATTTGCTGGTTTCGATCTCGGTCTTTGTCTCGGAAAAATTATCGAACCTCGGTCTTGCTCTTAACGTTTGTGGTCTCGATTACATGACTGGTATTGGTAATTCTAGGGAACCCATCGATAATGATCCGATCTTGATAAAACAAACTGCTGTATATATCTAGCGGTACAACGACAGCTTATCAAACAACAATTGATCGAAACGGCGCTTGGTCAAACGAAAGTTTATTGGAACGTTAATTTATCAAGCAAAACTATCTGTGCAAGTTTCTCTAATTGAAAATAGCGAAGAGATGGTTAATAACAAATTAACAAATTTATTGACATGAGAGGACAAGCTGTGTTGCCACATTCTTTTATTCACGGTTTTGATAAACTGTCTTTAAACCAACATTCGGATCAGGAAGCCTAACGGCTTAATTCAAATTGAAGATCAGTGAATTAATTTTGTTTGGACACTGATAGTTAGAAAACAATGTCTACAAACTTTCGTCAACAGAGATTTATCGTGTTATTTTACCTTTTTCTGTATGCCTGCGGCTTTAATTTTCCGCATATTGATAGGGACTGAAAACAATAGGAATAAAATGTGATTGACTAGTTAGGGAAGTATTGCTAACAACCTCGCGCTCAACCTTGGTGTTAAAAATTTCACGAGCTTTAATGCTTTGGTAACAAAAACAAAATTTGGAGTTTGGGAGAGTTGGTTTATCTCTTTTTATCTCTATATTTATCCTCCTAACTCAGAGGATGTTACTGGAGGCGCTACACTTACGACAAACGTCAATCAATTATTTTGATTTGCTTTCAAAGATGCAAAAATATTCCTGTTCAATTCAAAATATTTAAATATTGAAAATATTTGAAAATATTGAAAATATTTATTTGAGGATTTTAATGTTTTAGAGATAAGAGTGAAATTAAGAGCTTCTTCTTTTTCTTCGTTTGGGGAACATGGATTGTTTACTAAACGGCCAGACATGTTTTTTTATTAGCCAAATTACCAGGTTCTTGTCAACATCTGAGAGAGCACGAATTCATTTGGATGGTGATAGATGGGACAAGATGTTATTACGTGCTCAGCTGTCTGCTCCTTTTCTCTTCACTCATTAAATCTAACAAAAATCTTAGAAATAATCACGAAATGGCAACCTCCTTTTATATTTGCAGAGGGTTGTAAGGTTTAATTCGGTTCTTGAAAGGTAAAAACTAATTTACTCTAACAAAAGTAAAAATCAAAAAGCGCAATAAAAAGTAAACACCATTCTACAAGAATTCCCACACCAATAAATAAGTTTTTGAAAAGCGAGGTCAATAATATTATCAAACTTTTTGCTGTTACAAAGACACATTGCTGGCATTTCAAATCACAGACGTACCGACAAGGTAGCTGTCACTACTATGTACAAATATGGTATGAACATGTATATTGTTAATTTTCAAATTCAGGCCTTAGTTTTACCGTTGTGAATATACTCGTATTTTCCACAAAAAGCATTTAATTTAAAGCTTATAAAACTGAACAATAATCAAAAAGAATTGCCTGTTGATTAGGGTGGGTTATGTCCAAGCACTTTTTTTATTTGCAGCTTGAGATTTAATTTATTTAATTCCAATTCGATCAGATTAAAAAGAAAAAGAAATAAAGTAATTAAAGAATGAACAATGCATGTCATCTATGCATAAAGTAGCATACCGTATCAAAGGTCGCGAAAAGCTTAGCCGAGCCAACACTCGATTAAAGACTAATTTAGAATGAAAATACAAACGCTGCAATGATTCAGAAACGATATGTTTCATAACAATCACAAAAAGGTAATGTGCACTGCATTTGACCCATTCCAACCATATAAATTGAGGTTCTACGCTATTTATGATATCATTGAAAAGGCACTTGAGGAAGTGCGTTACGTATTTATGTTTTGGCTTCTAGAAATGATGCTAGAAACTTGGTTTGCGATCAAACATTTCCTTGAAATCAGTCGAGAAAGAAACAAACAAAACATGTGTCTGGTTTTAAAAGTTTAAGAATTTTTTTGACATGGCAATTAGGAGCGTTTGATAATAGGCAAGTTTTAGATATTTAATTTTAGGAAAGGGGCAGCTTATATTCTTAAAAAGTTATCAAAGACTGCAGCACGATTCGATTTATGTTTTTAAACTATTTAATTTACTTGGCTAATACATAAAAGCTTCACCTGCTAATTTACCTGATTTGTTAATTACTGATTTACATGGTAAAAAATAATTGATCATCACAGCTAAGGATCACTTCCTTTTCCTTTCTTCAAATAGTAGTGCAAAAAAAGAATCTACTCAATCCTGTAAAGAATGTCTAAATCAAAATTTTAAATTAAATTTGTATATTTTAATGAAAACACAAGCTCGGATTATCAACCCAGAATTCATGAAGCTTTCACATAAATAAAGGACAATTCACAATTTGATACAGGGTGATAAAAACCGAGGCGCAAAAGTCATTCGCAACACTTTTTGGATAATTTTAATCATTATTTTTTTAAACAAAAACACCTGCGCATAATTAAAAAGGCATCCATAAGCCCTCAGTAATATGCAATGGGTCATTTCGCGTGCGTTTGGGAGGCTAAATTTAAGGAAGCGAAGGAGGCAAAATCCAAGGAGGCAAAATCCAAGGAGATAAAATCCAAGGAGGTTAAAAGTGGAAGACTGTAATCAATATACTCGATTAAAGCTAATTTTACAAAATCTGTAAAAAAGTGGCAAAGTTGCATTTTATGGTTTCAAATGGCTGTTTAAATTTGCTGTGTTAAAGCAAAACCTTCATCTAATTAATTGTAAAAGCATAGAAAATGGTTTTAAGGTGTAAGAACTTATTCACTGTGAAAACAAAGGTCTATGGCCAAAATATGATCGTATTATTTTTATACATTTTACGTACTTTTTACATGCTTAAAAAGAAACAAGGATTGTTGGAACAGTTTTAGTCAAAATAAATAATTTCGGCAATATTTTGCAACAACTGAAAAGAGACAAAGTGTCATCTAGTGTTTTGGATAGTCGCATATTTCTCACTACATTTTGAGGCTTTAAATTCATAATTAGGTTTACATTTTTATGTTTCTGATTCAATAAAATCGTAAATTCAAGTAAAATTTATACTTTTTTTAAACATAAAAATATTTCTATTCTTGGGTTGATGCCGACTTCAGATCAAAGTTAAAAACTTTAAAAGATTTTATTGCCACTTTACAAATAATTAAGTTACCGGAAATTAGTAAAACCCACCTAACAAACTGTTTGATTGAAACAAAAAAAATTGTTTGAGAGTTTAAGGTCAAACGCTTTATTCCTTTTTTTATATAAGTTCATAGTATTAATAAATTTATACTAAAGACTGAAAAACTTACAAAGTTCTGTTTTGCTTGATCTTAATTTCAAAAAATTTGTCGTTCTTATTACTTTCTTATGTTGATAATAAGCTTCATTTCTCTTTCATAAGTTTGCTTCTCTTCTTTTCATCAATATCCAATAATTCAACAGGGCTGCGCTTTTTCTTTTTATCTAGATTTATAGGCTTTAATAATTTAATCTTCTTCTTCTTCTTTCGGCTTCTCCCTACTCGGGGTCGCCACAGCGCGACAGTAATCTCCATTTCACTCGGTCTACTTCGTCTCCTTCCCTAGCTCCAACCCTTTCCATGTCTTCTCTCACCAAATCCATCCACCTTCTCCTTGGCCTTCCTCTTTTCCTTCTGCCTGGCACTGCCATCTCCATCATCCTTTTCCCCACGTAGTCTTCTTCTCTCCTTTTTACGTGTCCATACCAACGTAGCCTCACATTCCGAAGTTTTTCTCCCAGCTTTGCAATTTTTGCAGTCCCTCTCACATATTTGTTTCTTATCTTGTCCTTTCTTGTCACTCCCAGTGCCCATCTCACCATTTCAAACTCTGCAACTTCCATTTTTCCCATTTGTCGTTCAGTCACTGCCACCGTTTCCATTTCATAGAGCATGGCTGGTCTAACAACACTCTTGTATATTTTACCCTTAACCTTTGCTGATAACTTCCTGTCGCACAGAACTCCAGATACCTTCCTCCAACTCATCCATCCTGCTTGGATCCTTCTCCTTACTTCTTCTTCACATCTTCCATCATTACTAACTGTTGACCCCAGGTATTTGAAGTTTTTGGCTTTCTTTACCTTTTCTTCTTGCAACTTCAACTCTTCTCCATCATCCACAACCCCAACCCTCAAATATTCTGTCTTGCTCTGGCTCA
The DNA here is from genome assembly GCA_963680785.1 of Diplosoma virens. Lineage (NCBI taxonomy): Eukaryota > Metazoa > Chordata > Ascidiacea > Aplousobranchia > Didemnidae > Diplosoma > Diplosoma virens. Next base: position 45,069,129 of record OY796883.1, on the reverse strand, counting down.
CTTTCAGGCCTCTTCTCTCCAGTGCATTTCTCCAAATCTCCAGGTCCTCCTCTTGCTCCCTATGATTTTGTCTACACAGAACTATGTCATCTGCAAACAGCATATCCCATGGTGCGTCCTTCCTGATGTCCTCCGTCAGCCTGTCCATAATGATGACAAAAAGAAATGGGATGAGTGCTGAACCTTGGTAGAGTCCAACACCTACCTTAAATTCTTCAGTCAACCCTGCTGCACTTCTCACAGTTGTTGTTGCTCCGTCGTACATATCCTGGATAATCCTTATGTAGCACTCTGATGTTTCGGCTAACTGCAAGCATTCCCACAGTTCCTCTCTGGGTACCCTGTCGTATGCTTTCTCCAGGTCAATAAAGGCACAGTGCACTGCCTTCTGCCCTTCAGTCCATTTTTCCAACAGCATCCTTAGACAAAAGATTGCATCGGTGGTACTCCTTCCTGGCATGAACCCAAATTGTTGTTCAGCAATTGTCACCCCCTTCCTTATCCTTGCTTCTATTATCCTCTCCCACAATTTCATACTGTGGCTCATCAACTTGATTCCCCAGTAGTTTCCACATTCTTTGATGTCTCCTTTACCTTTGTACAAAGGTACAAGCACGCTCCTCCTCCATTCATCTGGCATCTTCTCTCCTCGCAAGAGTCTGTTGAAAAACTTCACTAAAAACTCCACACCTTTATTGCCTAGAGCAATCCATGCTTCCACTGGTATGTCATCAGGTCCTTAAGCCTTTCCCTTCTTCATCCTCCTCAACCCAGTCCTGACTTCTTCTCCAGAGATATCTTCCACGTCCCTTCTCTCTCTTCTGTTCTCGTTTCTCTTCTTTCTCTAGGGTTTTCATGGTTGAGTAAGTTGTCGAAATACTCCTTCTATCTCTGTTTCACTTTCTCTTCTTCCATCAGAATCTTCCCAGTTTTACTCTTGATTACTCTTACTTGTTGAACATCCTTGCTTTGTCTGTTTTTCTGCTTTGCTATTTTGAACACCTCATTTTCCCCCTCCTTTGTTTCCAGTTTTTCGTACAGTTCCTCATATGCCTTGTTTCTTGCCTTTGCCACTTCTCTCTTAGCTTGCTTTATTGCAGTTTTATAGGCCAACTTGCTTGCATCATCTCTGATGGTATCCCATGCTTTTTAGCTTTTTTCTTATCCTTTAGCTTCTCTTGTACTTCCTGGTTCCACCATCACGTTTCCCGTCTACCTGCCGTGCTAATTTTTCCTGATGTTTCACCCAGTTCCTTTCTGGCAATGCTCCGTATCATTTCAGCTATTGTTTGCCAGTCTTCCTGTCCACTAAGTATTCCGCTTTCAATCACATCCATTTTGAATTTACTGTTCACTTTCGAGTCCTTTAATTTCCACCATTTTATTCTCTTCACTAATTTTGGTGCTTTCCTCCACTTTTTCCAGATGATTATCGCACTGACCACTATTCTGTGCTGTTTTGCTACACTTTCACCTACAACAACTTTTGTATCCACCACCTCCTTGATTCTTTGTCTTCTCACCATGATATAATCCACCTGCGAACTGCGTCCGCCACTGCTGTAGGTGACTCTATGTGCCGTTTTCTTTACAAAATATGTGTTGGTGATTGCTATTTCCCTTCTCTTAGCAAAATCCACCACTGCTTGTCCTTCATTATTTCTTTTCCCTAATCCGTGTCTGCCCATGCATTCTTCATCACCATTATTCCCTTCTCCTACGTGCCCATTCAGGTCTGCTCCCACCACAATTCTTTCATTCCTTGGTATCTTTTCCACTGTCTCATCTAGGTCCAGCCAGAATGTTTCCTTTTCTTCACGTATGCACCCCACTTGTGGCGCATATGCACTGATGACATTCAACATAACACCATCAAGCTCCATCTTCAAGCATATTATTCTTTCTGATACCCTCCATAATTCCACTACCCTGTCCACATGCTCCTTTTTCAATATGATTCCTACACCATTCTTTTTGTTTCCACTTCCACAGTACCACATTTTATATTCTCCACCTATGCATCTTGCTCTCTCCCCCTTCCAGCAAGTTTCCTGCACACACAGTATGTCCACCCCTCTTCGTTCCATAAGATCCGCCACTTCTCTTCCTTTACCAGTCATGGTTCCAACATTTAATGTAGCAACCCTCAGCTTGATCTTCTTAGCTTTCTTCCTCTCTTCATTTCTCTCCTTCCTTCTTCTCCGCTGCTTTCCACCTCTTCTTTGCATCCAAGTAGCATGTCCACCAGTAACCCTTGGTGCCCAGTCACTGGTAATGGTCGTTGTTTTCCCGGGCCTCGACCGATCCCGTATGAAGTTAGATTTTACAACGCGCATTGAAAAATATTTGGCTGTGTTTTACGCCGGATGCCCTTCCTGTCGCAACCCTCCCCATTTATTCGGGCTTGGGACCGGCACCAAGGCTGCTCTGATTTGAACAACCTTAGAGGCTGGGTTAGGCTTTAATAATTTAATAATAACGCTTTAATAAAACAAACAGATTACGTTGAAAAAAAAAGTGCTGTAAACGGTTGTAAACGCGCCTTATGGCAAAGTCATGTTTGTGTTTTATGGGATTGGAATTCAAGAAAAAAAATTTTGAAACTAGGCTGGGGTCAGATGTGGAAATGCATTTCTAACCATACTTTCTTTGTTGTATTGTCTTTCTTGTTTTTGTAATTTTCTTTTAACTCTATTACATGCACTCAGTGATAGATTTATAAAAAAGGATCAGAAATAACCGAGAAGGCACTTTAATCAACGTGTGAGAAAAAATATACATTACAGAAAAGTAAAGACTGTTTTGGTTTCCATTTGTGTTTTTTCTTTAAAGTCATGCAGGGACCAAATAAAAAACATAAAAAGATACAAGATGTACCTGACAAAAGTAGTGCGCCATGCAAATGAATTTCTAAACTAGATGAATATGACGTAACAATGTACTTTTTAAGATAGGTTCAGAAATTTTATTGCACCCAGGCAAGAGCATCATTTGATGTATTTTGTATCACAGATGGTTTGTCTATTTCTTAAAATATCCTTTCATTTTAAATGGCTGCTTCGGGCTCTACAAAAAGCGCACCCAGACAAAATTTCAACGTCACAATTCACAATGCCAATTGTTACTTCCACAGAATTAGTTTTTGAAATTTTGTAGAAGGGATTTATACAATTGTAAAACTAAATAATTGTTCTTACTGGTTTGCTTTTGAGATATAGGTTAACCAAAAGTAAGTCAAAATTTAACACGCACAAAACCGATAATTGTAAAAATATTTTAAATTTCCAGTGAGAATATTATGTTTTTATTTTACTGTTTAGGAAAGTTATATATATACAGTATATATATATATATATATATATATTAAATTAAATTACAAAAGCCACAAAAGAGATTTTATTAAAACCTCAACAGTCTGTTTCGCCTTTACGGCTCATCAGGAGGTGATTCTAAACGCAGACGAAAAGTTAAGAAAAAACGCACGAAAAAGCTAATTATTATAGTTAAGAGCCAGAAGTAATAATATTACGGATAAAGTGAATACAAGTAAAATAAAATAAAATTGAAAATTTAAAGTATATATATATATATATATCGGTGGCGTGCGGTGACATATGAGACTGGTCATGCAGTTGGTATGCCAAATCTGGTCATGCAATTGGGTATTTTATTGATAGTTAATGGGTAGGACATGCCATATTTTATGAGTAAGACAAAAAATTGTGTTGGATTCTAAGACATAAACCAATTTTTATCCCAAAATTGTGGTGTTCTCTAAAAAAAAGGTCTTCACTTGAAATCAGACTCAGGTTTTTTACTTTTCGTCCCAAAATCATGGTGTTTTCTAAAAAAAAAGACCTTCACTTAAAATCAGTCCACGATTTTACACTTTTCGTCTTAAAATTGTAGTGCTCTCTAAAAGAAGATCTTCATCTCGGATCAACCTCACATTTCTCCATTAAAAAATAAAGGTCATCGCGCAACAGTTCGTTGGTCATGCAGCGCATGACTTGCATGCCTTGACCGCACGCCATGATATATATTAATATATATATATATATGTAGAGTAATTATAATAATGCCGCGTAATTATACAAGGAAAAGTGAACGAGGCATAGCTAAACCTGATGAAATGTTGAGAGCAGTTCGACACATTAAAAGTATCGGAAAGAGTATTCGAAAAACTGATGAGAGTAGTTTTGGTATCAATTACAAAACACTTTCACGTTATACAAAAAATTTTCTGGCAAAGAAATTGAAAGAAAAGATTCATTTGCAACAACAACTGTGGGGTACACAAGAAACAGGAACATGTTTACAAATGCACAAGAAATAATGATTGTTGAGTATGTTTTAAAAATATCGGACATTTATTTTGGATTATCACCAAAGGAATGCCGAAAACTTGCTTACAGGTTTGCTGAAGCTAACTGTATAGAAATACCAAAAAGTTGGTATGACAAACAACAAGCTAGTCCTGATTGGCTTATATATTTTTTTAAAAAAGACACCGGCAATTGTCACTCCGCACTCCAGAAAGTACAAGTTTAGCTAGGGCAAGTAGCTTTAACAAAAACAATGTTAATTCTTTTTTCCAAAATTTGAAATTACTTTTGATTAGGCATAACTTTCAGCCTTTGGACATTTGGAATATGAACGAAACAGGCATAACTACCGTACGTAAGCCTGATAGAATTATTGGAAGACATGGAACAAAACAAATAGGCGCTATAACATTGGCTGAGCGAGGTACATTTATTACTGTAGTAGGCACCATATCAGCAAGTGGAAATTCTATTCCCCCTTACTTTATTTTCCCCCGAGTAAAATTTCAAAGGCATTTCCTTAATGGAGCGCCACCTGAAAGCAAAGGAGGTGCGAATCTATCTAGATGGATGACAGAAGAGCACTTTTTGGACTTTTAAAACTTTATTGAGCATGTTCGCTGCACCCACGAAAAACCTTGCCTTCTTTTACTAGATAATCACGAATCGCATATATGCATTAAAGGATTAGACTTCGCTAAAGAAAATGGCATTGTAATGCTTTCATTTCCGTCTCACTGTACTCATTGTTTGCAACCGCTGGATCGATCTATATACGGACCATTTAAAAAATGTTTTGATACAGTGGCTAATTAATGGCATCTTAATAACCCCGGTAAAGAAATGACTATCTATGATTTTCCAGCTTTGGTTGCAATTGCATATAAAAATGCTTTAACGCCGTTAAATATTCAAGCAGGCTTTAAATCGACTGGGATATATCCTTACAGCCAAACATTTTCTGACTCGGACTTTTTGCCAGGATATGAAACTGATCATGACCTTTTATTGCCAGCAGCTGGAGAAGCAGGAACGACTTCCAACAAGACTCCGGAAAACTTATGAGAAGATCAGCTCTTTGGCAATAACCAGATTGCAAATAGCACTGCTGCTGATATAGAACAGCAACCTTCAACATCATCAGATGCAGCTGTAAATCCTTCCAAGCAAGGATCGGTAGCGCTGAGCAGTCCGTTGTTTAGTAGATCAGAAAGTATATCTCCAGTTCAAGTTCGTCTGTTTCCAAAAGCTTAACCGCGCAACAATAACAAAAGAAAAAGGTCGTCTAAACGAAAGTCAGAAATCCTGACTGACACCCCAGTTAAAACAGCCATCGCACAAGCAAAGTCCAGCAAAAAGGTGCGCTTACCTAAGATTATACAGTACAATACAATTGGTTTTATAAAAATAGTTCGTTCACAAGACAAATAGGGAAGAGAAAACCAACTGCCCTTGCTAAACAACAACGGTATCGCCTGGTATGTATGGACTCCTACTGCAATAGCAAGTCAAAAGAGATTTGGGTGCAATGTTACACATGCAAAAATTGGGCACATGACAAATGCATTTCTTTTTCTCAAAGTTATGTGTGTCATAACTGTGATACCGATGAAGAACCAAAGAGAAATTAATACCTCAGTGTAACTTGTTCAAGATGAGCGTAAAAACATTTGATTTTTTCATTGTAAAAATAATCAAGTTGTTTTGTGCTATTAAATGTGCAAATTGCTTGCCTATTTTGGTTACTTATCCTTCCTTAAACACAGCTAGTGTAACTCTGATCTTATCTGATTGTATCCGGCGCTCAACCGTGAATCAAAAATAAAACATCTTCGTAAACAGCTAACTGGACAAAAAATACGGTGCTATTTTTACTTGACATGCATATAATATTTTTGTATTGTTTTTTTTATCAATAAATTGTTCGTTTGATTTTGGCGTATAGCAAAATTTAGAAGCAACTGAGTGAGTGTCAACTCATAAATAGCTGTGAGATTTTACCCCAATGCTTGTGACAACCAGGACAGATTTGTTCAAGTTGTCACACTTTTTTTGGCTGTTTTAAAACTGTCCAAAAACATGTTTATTGTTGCTGAAAAACCAAAAAAATACTCTAAGATTATAGCTGAAGACTTTAACTAAAAAAAAAAACCAAATTGAAAATTGACCAACTATTCGCTGGATTATAAAGTTTGAAATTTGTGACAACCAGACCCGGTCTCCCCTACTGTAGTTCCGCAATTCTTAACCTTTTTTAGTGGTGACCTAATTGTTGAGCAAAAGTAGAAAGTAAAGCTTTGGTAATCCAATCTTTTTTACAAACTTTATTGCAAGCATAAATATCTATATTTTTGTCCCAAAAACGTAGTGATCTCTCTTAAAAATAGGTCATTACTTTGAATCTTTCTTAAATTTCTCAATTTTTATCCTTATAAAGTAGTGATCTTTAAAAACATAAAGATCTTCATAATGAATGGGAGTCGGCGGATTTCTTGATTTTCGTCACTAAAAACTTGAGATTTAATATTTACCCAACTATAGTAGTCCGCGACTCAATCAAATTTAACGGTAACTCACTTTTGAGTCGCGACCCAGGAGTTGAGAAGCACTGCTGTAGTTAACACACAATGTGATTAAGTGCATTATTTACACATGCTTTAATCATTACTTATATTTTATTTTTTGTGACCTATTTATTTGATTTTAATGATTTTTGTGGCCATTCTTTTATTTAGTTTTATTTGATATTTACAGTAGACCTCGGTTAATCTGGATTCGGTTAATGCGGAATTTCGCTTAACTCGGATAAAACTGAAAGTACAAATGATTTTCTATATATAGTGTAATTCTTAATAAAAAGCTTCTGATTATCCAGATCTTTGCTTAATTCGGATGATTTTGTCTGTTAAATCGAATCCGGATTGACTGAGGTCTACTTTAGTTTTAAAATTAGAAAACGATTTACTTGCTTAAAAAATTTTTTCAAAAAAAGTTATTTTTTTATTGAGCAATAAATTTAGAATTTAGTTTAAAAAATCAACTAAGCAATTTTGATTCGGAATGAAGCCCCTTTTATTGCTTGATAAGTTTATTTGAAACTATTGTACATTAAAATTTATTTTTTAGAATTAAATTATTAATCAAAACAATGTCATTAAACCTTTCTACTTCAAAGACCGTCACGCACCACTTGGTATCGACTTCTTCTCTTTTGCAATATGCAAGAAAAAACAGGTTCTATTTTTGTGACGTCATTTTACAAGCATCCAATCTAAGCTTGTCCGCCAATAAAATGGTTTTATCCGGTTGCAGCAAATACTTTGAAAGGCTATTTCAACATGATTTAAGAAACAAAAACAAAAACTTTGTGGACCTCCCGGACATTGAAGGAGAAGTACTGACGCTTCTGGTTGATTCTGCTTACTCTGGACAAATATCCTTAAACAGTGAAAACGTCTCAGAAGTAGTGGACGCTGCGGACCAACTTGAGTTAAATGAAATAAAGAAATTCTGCTTTGAATTTTTAACAGAGTGCTTAACAACAACTAATTGCTTCGCTGTTTTAACAATTGCGAATCGCTACCGCAATCTCAGTTTGAAAGATCAAGTTTACAGATACATTAGCAGCAATTATCAAACTGTCACCAATACAAAATCGTTTCAAACAGTTTCATATAATGAACTGTTTCCCTTGATCTATCAATTAAAGCAAAGATTTTATGTAAACGAAGAAAATTTATGCTCATCAATAATAACTTGGGTGAAGTACGACGAAGAAGCAAGAAAAGGTCGCACAACCACGCTCATGAAGTTTGTTGATGCAAAGCAATTATCTTATTGGTTCCTCAAAGATTTGCTTGTTGAAGAATTAGTTTAAACTAATCCGGACTGTTTGAATTTTTTTAATAAAAAATATCAAGCGTTGTGCAAGAAAGGCACCAAAATACTTAGTTTTGGTGGCGAATTCACACCCACCAAAGTAGCAGTTATTCTCAGCTTGGACAACCAAGTAAATCCAACGTATCCAAACTTACCAATTCCTATTCTTTTACATCGTTCATTGAAATGGCAGAATTATGTTTATGTCATCGGAGGCCAGGCAAATGGGTGTCCATCACAAAAAGTTTTTCAATTAGATTTAAATCAAACCGAATCGATGTGGAAAGAAGTTGTTCCACTGAACGGAATGAAGCTCGACATCGGAGGCGCTGTATTTAACGACTGCTTGGTGGTGAGTGGGGGCTTCAAGCTTACCGCATCAGAAGCGTATGACGTTACTCAAAATAAATGGAATTATATTTCTCCATTACAACAGAAAAAGTATGGAAACGAATTCGTGGTCTGTAGTCGATATTTGTACTCATTGGGAGGATATGATGGATGTAATTACTTACCCTCGGTAGAAAGGCTGGACGTATCGAATGCATTCACTTGTTCTTGGGAATTCGTTGCATCAATGCAAACAGAGAGAAGTTGGTTTGCAGCAGCATGTTGTAACAACGTCATCTACGCAATTGGCGGAAAAGATAAATACAGTAAAAGATTAAAAAGTGTTGAAAAATATGTTGCAGATAGATGGGTTTATGTAAGTGAGATGAATGTCGAACGATACGGACATTGTGCTTGCGTTTTGCAAGGTAAAATTTTTGTCATTGGCGGTAGGAATTCCGCCAATGAGCCTGTAAAAGAAATAGAATGTTATGACGTAAGTGTTGATGAATGGAAAGTATTCGGATGCACTGAAGATAAACTTGTTGATAACGCAATAGTTGTTGTATAGATAACTATATGTGACACGATTGTGGTCGTATCTTTTAAAATTGAACTTATTGATGACGAGTATTACTATGCCGACCAAGTATATTTGTAACAATATAAACTAAACTTTATATTTTTATATAATTGTAATTAAAATTTTTGTTTTTGTGAAATGGCAATTGTAACGTATCGAATTCCAATGAGATGTGCTAGTCGATTATTGTACTGTAGATTCGATTAACCTTTTTACCTTTACGTTTTCTTATTTTTTGAAATAAAAAAACTTAGTTATTTAAGTACTTATCTACGAATTAAACTTGAAATATTTTATTGAAAATTAGATCAACCATTTAAAAAAAATAAACACGTTATCATCATTTATTGAACTCCGGGAAAAGGAGCAAAATTTTAAACGAGCCAAAAGTCACAGCAGACGTTCAATCTGCACAACCTAAAAAAAGCAAAAAAATCGAAAATAAATTGAAAAAATTAAGCAGAAAAATAAAAATAAATAAATAACAACGCTAGGAAAAAACGAATAAACGCATGCAACCTACTTATACCAATCAAAGATAAAAAAAAATAGCACTGCACTGAAAAATGTTTAGAAAATCGTAATAAAAATTCTAAAAATTGTCAACCGACGATAAAGCATTGCATCCAGAAAAAGCAAGCGATCAGGATAATTACATAAACATTTTACAAAAAGATAGAACAATTTTGTAGAGATTGTTTTAACCAGAAAAATGAAATTCAAAAAAGAGTCTATTCTCGTGTCTTTGATTTTGTAAGTAGGTTGTGTAAGAGTATTTTGGTTTAAATTTACCAAAAAAAACGGTTTTTTGACAAAATTATTTTTGCCTTTATTTCTATACTATCAAAGTTGTTTTCTAGGGATGTATCATTGTTTGTTGATATTAAACATAATTCTCACCGTGTTCAGTTTTATTGGCAAGGCGGTGAAAGGCAAACAAATTAACCTTGTAAACTCATAGGCAACAGGACGCAATGAGCATAAACGAGCCTTCTTAGAAGAATAAAAATAGACCTTTTTTTTGTTTAGCAACCCACTATATATTCATTTCTGTTTTTATATCTATATTTATCTTATTGACGGCAAGAAAAGGCGACGGAAGCAATTACCACAACTTGCTTCCAGAGATGCGAAGATATTGCTATCTGTTTGAAACTTTTTTATTTGGATCTTTGGTTTTTAGTTTAGAGATATTACTGAAGTTTTGAGGTGCTTCATTGCCAAGACGCCAAGCATAAAAAATGCCGTAAAGTGTTTTACCCAAAAATACAACAGAATGGTCCGAGTAGGTTTTGAACCTGAACCAGGTCAATCTCGTTTGCCATTAATCAGGGAGCTCTTGACCACTCAACCACGCTGCAAAAAAATTAAAAAGACAGCAAAATATCTACTTCATTTGAGAGAAGATTTGATAATTATCATTATTATCTCTATATTAATCCTTCTAACTCGCATAAATAGTCGGAGGCCTTATAATTAGAGCAAATTTTTCCTCAGAAAAGTGTTCATATATAGATAAAATTTGATATACAGTAAGTCAAGCCCGTCGTCCTGAAAGCTCGAGAGATATGGAACTTGCACTGATAATCGGAATCACTGTCATGAACTTTACTCGGGAATCAAAAGGACCAGTTAAAATAGGTAACCCGAATACCAGCGCTAAACTAAAGCTATATTTATTTTTTATTTGTTTCGACTCAAAAAATACTTGACGCTAGACTGAAGTTCTTAACCTGTTTTTTACCAATTTTTCCATATGGAAACATGGAACATGGTATAAACTACCAACTAGCTGGGTTTTCTTTAAGCCTTGCCACGTTTGTCCACGAGCGACTGAGATACACGCTTTTGGACCAATCTCCACCGACATCGGAGATCGAGTGGTTGTGTGTGGAGGTTGACGACTATAAAATAGTCAACGTCTACAAACCACCGCCAACGCGATTGCGAACCCTGAATCTCCCAGTGTTTCCTTACCCCTGTCTTTACGCTGGCGATTTTAACTGTCGTTATGCTGACTGGGGTTACGACGACAACAGTCCGGACGGTGAGTGCTTGGCTGGCTGGGCAAGTATTAATTGTCTTGCCCTCCTATATAATGCCAAGGACGCTGCCAGTTTTTATTCCGACCGCTGGAACACTGGTACCAATTCAGATCTAGCTTTCTCTAACGTAGGTCCAAACAGTTGCTTATCGGATAGACGTGTCCTTGACAAGTTCTCTAGGTCACAACATCGACCTTCGCTTATTGCACCACCAAGTTGGCTTGCTATGGCAGTGCCAAGCATGCCTGTTAAGCGATGGAACTTCCGCAAGGCCAAATGGAGTCACTACATTGCTTTGACGAATAAATTCGCAAAAACTTTGTTGCCGCCTGATTCACTTGATGTGGATGCGGCTTATCAGGACTTCTGTAACACCATTAAGAAAGCAGCCAAAAAGACTATCCCACGCGGGTATCGAAATAACTATATTCCGTGTTGGGATGCAGAGTGTGAATCCCTCTATAAAATCTTTTTGCAGTCTCCTCAGGGAGACAACTCAAGTTTGGCTGCTACAGCTCTGCTTGCCAAGCTTGACAGAAAGCGGAGGGATTGATGGTCCGAAGCAGTTCGGAGCATTGACTTCTCACACTCTAGTCGAAAAGCGTGGAGTATTTTGAACAATCTTACTGGTAGGTCACGACACTCTCCTCGTCACTGTCCCGTTTCAGCCGATGCTATTGCATCTCAGTTGGTTAGAAATGGGAAATACGAGGCTGTTGACCGCAAGTCATCTCGACTTGTCTCTCAAGAAGTGTCTGACCTTTGGAGGGCCACAACACCAGACGCAGTAAATATCTCTGACAATTTTTCACAGAGAGAATTTGCTGCTGCCCTTCAACATTTAAAACCAGGTAAAGCTTCGGGACCTGATTCCATCTGCCCCGAGCTTATACTCCATGCCAAAGCTGCTTTAAAGTCTTGGTTACGTGACTTCATTTCTTCCTGTTTGCGCCGACTCAAAATTCCCAAGATCTGGAGAAGAGCGCTTGTGGTCGCGATCCCAAAACCAGGAAAGCCCGTGGGTGACCCAAATAGTTATCGACCGATATCTCTGCTCTGTGTCCCCTAAAAGATCCTCGAGAGGCTTATCTACGCCCGCGTTGAACCGTTAATCGATCCACTGCTCCCTAAAGAGCAGGCTGGGTTCCGACGCGGGAAGTCAACCGTAGATCAAGTTGTTCTGCTAACCCAATATTGAGGGTTTTTTTGAGGCTAAAAAGAAGGCCGGTGCCGTATTTGTCACTCTGACAGCTGCTTATGACACTGTCTGGCACCGTGGCCTTACCTGCAAGCTGCTGAGACTACTTCCGGATAAGCACATGGTCAGAATGGTCATGGAGCTTGTCCGAAATCGAAGTTTTACCCTTATCACCGGTGACAGCAAGCAAAGCAGGCTACGCCGTCTTAAAAACGGCGTTCCTCAGGGATCGATCTTGGCTCCCCTCCTATTTAACATCTATACGTACGATCTTCCTTCCATGATTTCCAGAAAGTTTGCTTATGCTGATGATTTAGCATTGTTGCACTCTTCTGGAAACTGGAAGGACTTGGAGGGGACTTTAAACTAAGACATGTCTACACTCTCAGCGTATCTTCAGACTTGGAGGTTGAAGCTCAGTCACACTAAGACGGTGACGACAGCCTTTCACTTAAATAACCGAGAGGCCAAACGTGAGCTAAAGGTCTACAACAACGGTAGACTTTTACCGTTCTGTCCAACCCCTACTTATCTTGGGGTAAAACTGGACAGATTGCTCGCGTTTCGTCACCATTTAGTGGCATTGCGCAAAAACTATCCTCGCGCGTCACACTGCTGAGGCGACTCGTGGGCTCGGGATGCGATACTGGTGCTAAAACACTACGCATAGCCACCTTGTCTCTAGTCTACTCAACAGCTGAGTACTGTGCGCCAGTCTGGTGTCGCAGTGCTCACACTCGCCTCATTTACAGTGTCTTGAACGACGCCTTGCGCATGGTTACTGGATGCCTGCGTCCCACTCCAACGGACCACCTACCTGTACTCTCAGGCATCCAGCCAGCTGAGCTTCGCCGAATGGGAGCGACACTCTGCTTGGCTCACCATGGATGTCTGGACCCTGATCATATCTTGTATGGTCTTTTAAGTGGGTCCTCAGATACTTGCCAAGTGAGACTAAGATTCAGACGCCCGTTTGTGCCAGCTGCGCGGAATCTTTTGGACAACCTTGCCAGACTTGGCATCCGCGCCTCTGAATGGACAAATCACAGATGGAAAACGGAGTACTGTGAAGGTGCTTCCAGGCTCCGTGCTATTGTGCCCGAGACCGGTGCCAGGCCTGTTGGGATGGGCTTACCCCGAGTAGCTTGGGTTAAGCTCAACCGCCTGCAGACTGGTGTTGGGCGATTCCATTCGTCCATACACAAATGGGGTATCGCTCCTTTACCGAATTGCGAGTGTGACGCCTCAGAGCAAACCGCAGACCATGTGCTAACAGCGTGCCCTATACATCGGGCACTACATGGAGCACGAGGTCTGACGGTTTTGGATGACAAAACCCGATACTGGCTTAATAACACCACTGCCAGCATCTGATTCAGGCAGTGCAGCAGTCTGGGGTAGTAAAAGGATAAACCGTCGGCCCCAGTCCTGTTTGTGTCTGACCTGGAGTGGATACCCTTCAAACGACGACGGTATAAGTTTATGCATATCTTTAAAGAAAATTGTATTTTTCTGTTTTTTTTTCATGCTTCCTCATTGTTTTAATTTGTGATGTAAAAATTTTTTTTGAACCACTGTACTTTTCCACCAGTTTGTTTGGCGGGAAAATAGACAAAAAATTGATTTTATAAATTTGTAACGTTGGCTAAATTCAATTTAAGCTTGACATTTTGAAAGAGAGTCTTTCCTGTAAAATTGCAACTTTTTTTAAAGCTAAGGTATTACTTAACATAGAGCAATGTTTTTCACTTAAATATTTAGTTTTATAGTGCACTTATTTCAACTGTTTATAATTGATGTTCCCATATGGAAACATTGGAGGTTTCCCACCAATTGTTGCTGAATTTTGATGCTAAGTAAAAGTCAAGGCAATAATAATTAAAAGATTGATTGTTTTGATCATAAACAGTATATTACGTTTTTTAGAACTTATTTTTTGATCTAATTTAGAATAACATGAATTTTAATGCAGTATAGCCAGTATAACGTCGACTAATTTGTTACAATAATAGATCCTAAAGTATTCCATTGCTACGTTTTGTTATTGCTGCTGCTTACAAACAAAAGAATGTCATTAAATTATCATCAATGGCTGTTGATGATGGTTGATGAATAAAAAGTTAACAAAAATGATTTATAACAAAAGTTGGCAATGCAGATAATATGGGGTTTAAATCCCAAGCAATTTTGTGGAGGTTTTAAGGGGCTAGCCCCCAACCATTTTTGGGGCCTCAGGACCGCGCCTATATCTGGGTTTTGCCACCAAAGTGTTAAACAGTTTTTATTCGTTTGCATAATTTTTTATTATTTCTAATCTTTTTAAGGTGATTAATTTGACGAATTCTATTATAAAATATGACATGTATGTAATAAATACCCAAAGAATCCAACTGCAACACGCCAACACAGATACCAAGCTAATCAAATATTTGCATGAAGTTTCAACCATTACCGTAATGACCGTACCTTTAGCATTTTTAAGTTTGAAAAAAATTTAATAAATATCTTTTTTTACAACATTTCTATCCAGCTGCCTTGTACGTTTCGGCTTTCTTTTGCTCTGATTGAATGGGTTTTTACAGAGAGTTATACAGCGACGTAACCAAATAGAGCAAAGCTCTTCCCAACATGTTCGAAATACTTGTCTATGTAAAAACAAACCTCAGGTTCTATAAAAAATATAATATATTGCTTTTGAAATACTTAAAAGTGGACTTTGTTTTTGTAAAATTTTTGATCTCGGTTTTGGTCTTGGTCTCGACTGCTTCTGGGCTCGGAAAAATTATTGGGTCTCAGTCTCAGTCTCGGTCTCGAATTTTGCGGTCTCGATTACATCAATGATCAAAATATTGTATAGCTTTGTAATTTTTAAAAAATTTATTCTTTTATTACAAATTCGTAGCATATTTAGTTTATTTTTTGCTGTTCTTGATACCAGGTATATTATTAAAATCTTTGTTCATGATTTTCAGGGATATCTAAACTGCAAAATACCCATTCACCAGAAGATCATGAGCAAAGATTTTAATATTTAGTTCATCTTAAAAACAAAACGTTTTTCCTTGTGATTTAAAATAGCAGAAGTAATTCCTATTTACCAAAAAGAATACTCGATTTGGATACAGACTAACATCACTGTTACAATAAAAGAATCTATTACCGTCAATGGCCTGCCGAGGTCTTTTGAAATGGGGCGCCATACATTCACAATCAAATATGCTTAGTGGAAAAAATTTTTCAAGTGCTAGCTAAAAAAAAAAGTCTTTACTTTGAGTCGGTGTCCGGTCTCTAAAAACTAGTGATCTCTGAAAAATACGAAAAAAAGAGAAGGTCTGCTCATAAAATCTGTCTTCGATATCTGGCGGTATTTCTGCCGAAATAGGCAGAACAAAACCCTAAAGCATTAGTGATCTTCAAGGGAGGGCATGGCACAATGCCCCTCCCCTAAATACGCTACTGATTACCGGCCCAGATGGTATGTGCTTTCACGCAGCCTGGGCCGTGAGTAAGTCTGTTCATTGATTTTAAAATGACAGACCGAAACCGAACCTACCAAAACGGAAGGGTATCCACCCATTCCGATGTTCAGTGTGGGTCTGCTAATCAGCAAACGTCCTTTTCAGGACGGGGCAATGCTAGGATAAAACTGCCCTTTTCAGGGCACATTGCCAACAAACTCCGAAGACCCACTATTCTTCAGCTGAACATCGAAGGCCTCACTGCAAGCAAGATGAACGTTCTTCATCATCTCGCTATGCAGTCTGAGGCACTCGTCATCCTATTGCAGGAGACCCACTGCACTGATGCAGAGAAGTTGGTACTACCAAACTACCAACTAGCTGGGTCTTCTTTAAGCAGGAAGCATGGTCTTGCCACGTTTATCCACGAGCGACTGAGATACACGCTTTTGGACCAATCTCCACCGACATCGGAGATCGAGTGGTTGTGTGTGGACGTTGATGGATATAAAATAGTCAACGTCTACAAACCACCGCCAACGCGATTGCGAACCCTGGATCTTCCAGTGTTTCCTCACCCCTGTCTGTACGCTGGCGATTTTAACTGTCGTCATGCTGACTGGGGTTACGACGACAACAGTCCGGACGGTGAGTGCTTGGCTGGCTGGGCAAGTATTAATTGTCTTGCCCTCCTATATAATGCCAAGGACGCTGCCAGTTTTTATTCTGGCCGCTGGAACACTGGTACCAATCCGGATCTAGCTTTTGCTAGCGTAGATCCAAACAGTCGCTTACCGGATAGACGTGTCCTTGACAAGTTCCCCATATCACAACATCGACCTTCGCTTATTACACCACCAAGTTGGCTTGCTATGGCAGTGCCAAGCATGCCTGTTAAGCGATGGAACTTCCGCAAGGCCAAATGGAGTCACTACATTGCTTTGACGAATAAATTCGCAAAAACTTTGTTGCCGCCTGATTCACTTGATGTGGATGCGGCTTACCAGGACTTCTGTAACACCATTAAGAAAGCAGCCAAAAAGACTATCCCACGCGGGTATCGAAATACCTACATTCCGTGTTGGGATGCAGAGTGTGAATCCCTCTATAAAATCTTTTTGCAGTCTCCTCAGGGAGACGACTCAAGTTTGGCTGCTACAGCTCTGCTTGCCAAGCTTGACAGAAAGCGGAGGGATTGATGGTCCGAAGCAGTTCGGAGCATTGACTTCTCACACTCTAGTCGAAAAGCGTGGAGTATTTTGAACAATCTTACTGGTAGGTCACGACACTCTCCTCGTCACTGTCCCGTTTCAGCCGATGCTATTGCATCTCAGTTGGTTAGAAATGGGAAATACGAGGCTGTTGACCGCAAGTCATCTCGACTTGTCTCTCAAGAAGTGTCTGACCTTTGGAGGGCCACAACACCAGACGCAGTAAATATCTCTGACAATTTTTCACAGAGAGAATTTGCTGCTGCCCTTCAACATTTAAAACCAGGTAAAGCTTCGGGACCTGATTCCATCTGCCCCGAGCTTATACTCCATGCCAAAGCTGCTTTAAAGTCTTGGTTACGTGACTTCATTTCTTCCTGTTTGCGCCGACTCAAAATTCCCAAGATCTGGAGAAGAGCGCTTGTGGTCGCGATCCCAAAACCAGGAAAGCCCGTGGGTGACCCAAATAGTTATCGACCGATATCTCTGCTCTGTGTCCCCTAAAAGATCCTCGAGAGGCTTATCTACGCCCGCGTTGAACCGTTAATCGATCCACTGCTCCCTAAAGAGCAGGCTGGGTTCCGACGCGGGAAGTCAACCGTAGATCAAGTTGTTCTGCTAACCCAGAACATTGAGGATTTTTTTGAGGCTAAAAAGAAGGCCGGTGCCGTATTTATCGATCTGACAGCTGCTTATGACACTGTCTGGCACCGTGGCCTTACCTGCGAGCTGCTGAGACTACTTCCGGATAAGCACATGGTCAGAATGGTCATGGAGCTTGTCCGAAATCGAAGTTTTACCCTTATCACCGGTGACAGCAAGCAAAGCAGGCTACGCCGTCTTAAAAACGGCGTTCCTCAGGGATCCATCTTGGCTCCCCTCCTATTTAACATCTATAAGTACGATCTTCCTTCCATGATTTCCAGAAAGTTTGCTTATGCTGATGATTTAGCATTGTTGCACTCTTCTGGAAACTGGAAGGACTTGGAGGGGACTTTAAACTAAGACATGTCTACACTCTCAGCGTATCTTCAGACTTGGAGGTTGAAGCTCAGTCACACTAAGACGGTGACGACAGCCTTTCACTTAAACAACCGAGAGGCCAAACGTGAGCTAAAGGTCTATAACAACGGTAGACTTTTACCGTTCTGTCCAACCCCTACTTATCTTGGGGTAAAACTGGACAGATCGCTCACGTTTCGTCACCATTTAGTGGCATTGCGCAAAAAACTATCATCGCGCGTCACACTGCTGAGGCGACTCGTGGGCTCGGGATGGGGTGCTGGTGCTAAAACACTACGCATAGCCACCTTGTCCCTAGTCTACTCAACAGCTGAGTACTGTGCGCCAGTCTGGTGTCGCAGTGCTCACACTCGCCTCATTGACAGTGTCTTGAATGACGCCTTGCGCATGGTTACTGGATGCCTGCGTCCCACTCCAACGGACCACCTACCTGTACTCTCAGGCATCCAGCCAGCTGAGCTTCGCCGAATGGGAGCGACACTCTCCTTGGCTTACCGTGGATCTCTGGACCCCGATCATATTTTGCATGGTCTTTTAAGTGGGTCCTCAGATACTCGCCAAGTGAGACTAAGATCCAGAAGCCCATTTGTGCCAGCTGCGCGGAATCTTTTGGACAACCTTGCCAGACTTGGCATCCGCGCCTCTGAATGGACAAATCTTAAATGGAAAACGGAGTACTGTGAAGGTGCTTCGAGGCTCCGTGCTATTGTGCCCGAGACCGGTGCCAGGCCTGTTGGGATGGGCTTACCCCGAGCAGCTTGGGTTAAGCTCAACCGCCTGCGGACTGGTGTTGGGCGATTCCATTCGTCCATACACAAATGGGGTCTCGCTCTTTCACCGAATTGCGAGTGTGACGCCTCAGAGCAAACCGCAGACCATGTGCTAACAGCGTGCCCTATACATCGGGCACCACATGGAGCACGAGGTATGGCCCTTTTAAATGACGAAACTCGATGCTGGCTTAATGACATGACTGCCAGCATCTGATTCAGGCAGTGCAGCAGTCTGGGGTAGTAAAAGGATAAACCGTCGGCCCCAGTCCTGTTTGTGTCTGACCTGGAGTGGATACCTCTTCAAACGACGACGACGACGACGACGACCGTCTTGACAAATTTGTTTTGCAGTTGACTCCAAATTTTATAGAAGTACGCAGGAACTCACTAAAACTTATGTCAATGAAAAAGCAAAAATCAACTTCAGTGCATTTTTGCTTCATTTTTAAACGTCAATTATAATTTAAATGAATTTTTTCCAGAATAAATGAAAGTCACAAGATATGTAGCATATATACGATAAATTTACTGATAAACTCGGCGACAGTTTATTGCTGGGCAAAAGCAGGAGTGAAACAAAAAACAAGATTGTACATCCATAGTAAAAAAAAGTTATATAGCTTTTATTTTTTACTTCAAATTTTATGGCAAACTATGTAAACCACAAAATATAATCCACCAATTCACCTTCTCATTTCAATATTGTTTCTTTCATGAATAAATGGTTTAGCAATACCAAATCAATAGAAGTTTCCCGTTTTGCTGATAACGCTATTTTGTACAGTATTAATACAGCAGTTTGTTCTTATTTGCATCCAATAGATTTTTTAAAAATCGATCATCGTAAACAAGATAGAGCAAAGGTCAAAAATAACGTAAAGCCAACTAAAACTCGCTGGAAAGCGATGGGGGCTCTACACCAGGGTTTTCAGCCGGTGAACTACAGAGCATAAATCAAAATAAAAGCAATATGTATAATGAAGTCATTATGATCGAAAAATCGGAAACAAATTCCAAGCGAGGACCTTTCTTTATGTTTTCGGGACAAAAATTGAGAAATCGCAGACAAATTCCAATTGAAGATCTTTTTTTTAGAGATTACCAGATTTTTGCGATGGAATTAATTATACTTGGACCAAATTTCTTGATTTTCATCTATAAAAAGTAGTGTTTTCTAAAAAAAGACCTTCACTATGTTTCTGTCTTGAATTTTCTGATTTTCATCCACAAAAAGTAGTGTTCCCTAAAAAATTTTAAAAAATATAAAAAAGGTTTTCATTTTGAATCTGTCTAAAAATTTCTTGATTTTTATCCCTGAGGAGTAGTTTTTTCTTTCTTTGTTTAACGGAGATTAACGGGAACTGGACGGTGCACTAAATTGCCGGACATGTTTCCTTCAGCCAGGTCACCAGGTTCTTGTCGACATTTGAGAGAGCACGGGCTCCATTTAGATGGTGATAGATGGGGCAAGATGTTATTACATGCTCAGCTGTCTGCTCCTTTGCGCCGTAGAAGCCATGCCCTGTTTGCGCTTTTCTGAGCGGAATAGACCAACGTCGGTTCGGAGGCGGTTAAGCGTGACCGACGCTGTTCTAGAAAAGCTAGTTCCCGGAAGCGCTGGGCTAACATCTTTAATAAATATTTGGAGTCCAGAGGCGCTTTCTCGTCACTCAATGCTTCATTTATTTTCCGCCTATCGTGCTTCACTGGTGCCTGACATGGCAGCGTCGTTCAGCAGTTTCAGTGCAGCAGGCACAAATGGGTGTCTTGATTTAAGTCGCCGCAGCTTTGCGCGATGTGGAGACAATAGCCTTTCATGTAGGAGGTGTTCTGGCTCTGAAGCTCGGCGAGCTAAAAAAAGTACGGCATTTGACGACAAAGCTCGGTTGGTTGGATGACTGATAAGATAAAAAGATTGTCCGTTGGTGTGGGATGCCAGCATCCGGTCACTATGCACAAGACATCGTCAATGAGCTTGTCAATAAGGCAAGTATGACCACTGCCACAAAAAAGTAATGTTCATTAAAAAGAAAAAGCAAAAGAGACTCGATAAGTCCAAAAAAGTAGTGTTCCTCAAAAAAGGTCGCGAAACAATGGACTAACGTTTTTTAAAAGTTTCGCGGTACACTTGAAAATGACTCGCGGCGCATTACTGTGCCGCAGCACGCAGGTTGAAAAACACTACTTTGAATCTTTTTTCTCTCTCGTTTGTTCGAAAGTCAGTAATGAAATTTTTTCATTTAACACGAAAAGTTTTAATTACTTAATCCTTTCCGTCTAGCGATTCTCCCGTTGGCTTTTTTCAGTAAATGCGAAGTGTGACCGATATCAATCTCTATTTAATCCTTTATTGGGAAAGTTGTTCTCATTTACGTACGTTCTATCATAATCTAGCGTCACATGACGTGATCTCAGACAAGCGCGCATTTTGTTTTCATTTCATTCTCTTCCACAGTCATTCTAATCGAAAATTCCGTTGAGTTGTTCCAGTTGATTGACACGTGCTGGAATCGTTTCGCGCCAGTATTTTCATAACTGAGAGCTTTTCATAAAGACGCTTGCCCCAAGCATCATTTTCAGTATTCGCAATGTTTTTCGATTAAATCAATATTGATTGTGTTATTCCAAACATTTTTTACAATATCAAGTGATAGTAATTAGTGACTGTAGTGGTAACAAAGATATTAACTTTGAATTTAGCGGAGAAGCAATTAAAACAATGCTGCTCTGGTTTAACTTTAGTAAAAATTGTTGTCTATACAGTTTAAGCAGCTTTAGTTTGACAATAGCAGCTTAAGTTGATTGATTTTGAAAGTTTATTTGCTAGCAAGTAAGATTAGAGAAGTCATTTTTTACGAATTGTGTTTGAATAAAATTGATCATTAAAAAATGTTGACATTTCGTTCCATTGCAATCCATAGGAGTAAAAAGCATATTATTATCAAACGAACTTATTATTTTATACGCCAAACACATAAGTTCATTCATTTACCATAACTCACTAGCGACCATTAGTTAAAACTAACTCTGTAATGCGGAGCGCAACTACATAAAAGTTGTGCATCTCTGTACTAACTTATTTGACAAGTTAACAAGTTGTTGGGGTTCAGTCGCAGTTCTTTTTTTTTCAAGTTCAGTTCTGACTTAAAAAATAATAACAATTGATACGGGTTTTCGGATCCGCTTCGGGTTCTGGTTTTAAGATGAAAATAGACAAGATTTATTTTAAAAAGTATAAAAAAAAATGCAAAAGCGCCTATTTAGCAATTATATATGTATATAGTTTATATTGCAACGATATATCTATATACAGTAGATCATGGAGATTAGTGAATACTTTTTACAAGGGTTAGACCTACTTTATTTTATTCTATTTAGTTTTATAATTAATAATACTTACAGTTTACTTAAAGATAGTATTACAGCATGTTAAGTTGATTATATTTTTATAACAATTGATCAACACACGACTTTGTTAGAGAACACAAACAGAATAATTTTAAAATTGAGCCCGTTTTTTTGTAAGTCAGTTTCGGATTGGTAATGGGTTCGGGCTTAAGTTTTAAAAAACAATTCGGACCTGATTCGGCTCAAATTTATATAGAGAGAGAGTATATAGAAGTTTTTTTAATTTTTCGTCGGTGTTTATCAGAAAAGTACTCATAGACCTCAAGTCAGGCGGTTAAATCAAATTTCAGACCAAAAAATTTACTTCAACATTAATTCTATTTGGACCAACAGACTGTTTCGTCTGCCTGGGCTCATCAGGCGACGGTTAGAAATCTGAAAAACAAAACAAATGAATAAAAATACAGTTTAAACAAAGCGGTTGAATGCAGGCAAAAAAACGTAAAACAAGAGAAACTACAATTGTGGTATATTTTAATCAATGAATGAATTTTATTGCCAAAGACAGAGTTTTTTTACGTAGCTTGCTCTATTAGAGGTTTACGATAAATCGTTTTAGAGGTTTACAATATCTAATGCCTGATGAGATCCATAAGACCAAAACTGGCTTGTCGCATAATAATCATCCTTTTTTATATTGCGTTTTAATTTTGCTTAATTTATTGTTCCTATTAAACTCGTAGAAATTATATTTGATCGGTTATATTATAATCTCTTTTAAGAATTCGTTGTTCATGTTGAGAATTGATTTTATACATGTTGAATCCGGTTTCTCATGGATTCCTGTTAAATATTTTTCACATTAATTTGTATTGATTAAAAGTTATAGTAACATTTCTTGATTCTAAGAGAATTTGAAATTATTCTACGCTCTATTGCATTCGGTTCGCCCTGGATTCTTTATCATCAACCTCGCTACGGTGTTTGATTTCTGATGACGTTTGGTTTACGCCCAATCACACTAACGTAATCGTGCGGTTTCCGAGTCAATCAGGATTTCCAGTGCCGTCTTGCGTTTGTTTAGTGTTTTGAGTTTTCTAGTTACGTAATTTTGCTCTTTAAATACAATTTCTTTTTTGTTCTCTCTATCTCGTAATGAAAACTGAGTTTAACGAGTATCTAAGAAGAAAAAGAAAAAGTTTTTTCATTCGTACATTTGCCTCGCTTAGTCCGAAATTTATTTTTTATCAACTCTTCTCTAATTTGTTTTTTATTGATGTGCTTTTCGATGGCTTTTCATAATATTTTCGATGTAATTTATTTCATCTAATTTGATGAAATCCAAAATTGAAATTTTATTAATGCTGTTCAATGTTGCTTTAAGATATGTTTTGATGTAATTTATTCGAAATGGTTCGATGAAGTCCGAAATTCAAATTTTTAAACTATTTTTCTGATTATTTTTTCACTATTCACTGCTCCAATTTTAATTTAAAATAGTAGATTCTTGGTTGGAATTCCTAATTTTTAATAAAGTAACTTTATGAAATTCTTGTCTTGATTTTTCGTGCTACCATTGGTCTTAGAGCCTTACAATAACTTATGCCTGATGAGGTCCATAAGACCGAAACAAGACTGTCGCATGATAATCGATCTCTTTTTCATTGTGTTTTAGTTTGGCTTATTTTACTATTCCTATTAAACTTGTTGAAATTACATTTGATCGTTTACATTGCGATCTCTTTTAAGAATGTTTTGTATTTGCTTTATTGTTAGAAAATAATGAATAAGTTGAAAAAGTTTGCATTAAAAAATACTTTAATTTTTGATTAAATTAAATGCACGGAAAAACACGGTAAAAAGATGCTTAAAAAATGCATTAAAAATAACAATTTTGAGAGTACAAATTAAAATTAAAGCAGTAAAATTTTTTTACTGGGTATAATTTAAGATTATTGTTAGCTCGATGAGTATAAAATGTAGAGGTGAGTTGTGTTATTTGCTGATCAAGAAAGTGGGTAAAAATAAGATTTAAAAGTAAGATAAACCGAGTGTGTAAATCAGTAAATATATTTATTAAGTGCCAGAGTGGTTAAAGTTTTGTAATTTGAATTTACTTTGACGTCGACGTTTTCAGATCAACTCTGAACGTTTATTTAGTAATTTTTCGGAGTCAACCTAAAATATTTGCAATTTTTCCGATAAGCATAAGTTGCATGTTTTTGAATCACACTGATATTGAGTTGGCTGGTGTACGATGTTCCATCATATTTGTGGCGATTGCCCTGATTGTTTTAATTTACAAACGGCTTTTGATAATTCAGTTGAGTTAATTTTTCTATTGTGTTTAAAAGATTGGTTATGATGATTACACCAAAGTTGTTGTTTCACAACTTCCATAACAGAATTTGCCTGCTTCATAAGAAGTAGGCTTTGTATATTATGGAGTTTTTGCAACATTTTGCATTTATGTAGTGGGCAATTTTTGTATAATCTGCAATTGCCTTGCTTGGTATTTATTTTGTTATCTGGATTGTTTAGGCGTTAGATGTTTTGCTTATTTTATTAATTATAGATTTGATATTTGGCATACTACTACAGCTTAACTTTAGGTTACTTAATATAGCTCAACTTTATGTATTTAATACTTAGCAAAATACGTAAAAAAAGTTTGTCCTTGGCAACAAAATTCATTTTTCGAATAATACTACAACTATTGTTCTCTTGTTGTTTTACGTTTTTTCGCCTGCATTCATTCGTTTGTTTAAACCAGTGGTTCTCAACCGGGGTGCCATTTGCGATTCGCTGGGGTGTCGAGAGCTATTGCACATTATTTATTTGTCTAGGAAAAAGATTGAATGCTGTGATGTTATTTTAAGGTATAAACTTCAATTCATTTTGATAGAAAAGTGACCTTCAAGTTCATGCTTAGGTGAAAATTTGAGATGGCTTCGAATAATTGCTTTACATTGACAATGACGCCATACCAACTTTTCAGTTCAGTCAGTTACTGTTCAAAATCATACTGTTCTTTTCAAATTTTAAACAACAGTGAAGCCTCATTATGACGTTTCATACTATCTCATTCATACTCCCGCTTGTATCAGATAAGTTTATTCAAGGAAGATTAATTTGCTGACTGAGAAGAAAATGAATAATTTGATAGAGAAAGAAACAAAACGCAGTGTTTAAGGTTTTTTTTGCAATAATACAATGGAGAAATTTATCACGAGGAAAAGAAAGTTAAGCATTGATCAAAGCGCATTTGCAGTTGCTGAAAGTGAAAGTACTGGTAAGGTTTCAGTTTCATTTGCTGAAACAGAAAGTACAGGCAAGGGTACCGGTACATTAGAAAAAAAGAAGAAACACCGGCTATATTGCAATAGTTATTTGAATTTTGGCTTTACTTGGTGCGGCGACGAAGAACAACCCCTACCAGAATGTCTTACTGTGATACGAAATTGTCAAATGAGGCCATGGTGCCAAGTAAATTGAGTAGACACTTTTCAAAAAAGCACGGAAATCTTTCTGACAAACCGGCAAGCTATTTCAAAAGACTTTTGGAAAGACGAAAGCAACAAAGTGTGACATTTCCCAAAACTTTTCAAGTTTCTACGAAAAGTCAACATGCCAGCTATTTAGTAGCAGAAATGATAGCTAAAAATTCAAAGCCTCACACGGAAGCAGTAAAAGTAATTTTTCCTGCTTGCAGTGCGATAGTGAAAACAATGTTTGGCCCCGAAGCTGAGGAAAAAATAAGACAGATTCCTTTGTCAAATGATACCATTCGCAGACGTATTTGTGACATGACAACGGATGTACAAGATACTGTTATTTCTTCTGTAAAGCAAAGCAAAATGTTTACGATGCAAGTTGACGAATCAACTGACATCAGTGGAAAAGCTCAATTAATAGCTTTTATCCGGTTTGTCAGTGATGGAAAGATATCTGACCAATTTTTCTGTTGTAAAGAACTTAAAGAAAGAACGACTGGTCAAGATATTTTTGATACTCTTAGTAAGTATTTGGAAAAAAATGAATTAACATGGAAAGAATGTGTAGGACTGTGTACGGATGGAGCTCCATCTATGATTTGGTCAATCAAAGGATTTGTGTCACTTGTAAAAAAAGTTAATAGTGAAATCATAACAACCCACTATTTTCTTCATCGTGAAGTGCTTATTGGAAAAACATTGAACTCGGACTTAACACAAGTCTTGAAAGAAGTTATAGAAATGGTAAACTACATCAAAGCTAGACCACTTAAATCACGATTATTTACAAAGCTCTGCAAAGAAATGGAAGCAAATTATGAAAATCTTCTGTTACACACCGAGGCAAGATGGCTTTCACGTGGAAAAGCATTGTCACGAGTATATGAGCTGAAAGAGGAGATGTTAGCTTTTTTTAGTCTTGAAAGACAAGGAGAATTTTGTAATTTGCTTTGCGATGACAGCTGGAAGTCCGAATTAGCATATTTGGTAAACATCTTTGACCACTTAAATAAGACAAATTCCAATATGCAAGGCAAGAATAAAAATCTCTTATCTTCAGCAGACAAAATGAGAGCTCTACAAGAAAAATTGAAAGTGTGGTCATTACGAATACAGGAAGGAAACTCTGACATTTTTTTTCATTTTTCGAAAACGAATAACAAAGAAATGGTTTCATCGGTTATTAAACATCTTAAGTCTTTGCAAGATAAAATTGAGAAATATTTTCCAACACTGAAAAATGTCCTGAAAATTTTCCAACACTGAATATGTCCACTGAAAACTATAAATTGGTAAGAAATCCATTTTTACCCCTGGATACCCGTTGTATTTTGAATCTGAAAGAAGAAGAAGAACTTATTGACATACGTAACGACGGTAACATTAAGCTGTTGCACAGGGAGATGCCTCTGGATGAATTTTGGATTAAAATTCAAAATGAATACCCTAACATTGGAGAAAAGCCATTAGTTATTTTACTTCAATTTTCCACAACGTACCTAAGCGAAACCGCATTTTCCGTTTTAACAAACCTAAAAACAAGAAAAAGAGAAATTTTCCACAACTTGACTTGTTG
This sequence comes from Diplosoma virens, assembly GCA_963680785.1. Lineage (NCBI taxonomy): Eukaryota > Metazoa > Chordata > Ascidiacea > Aplousobranchia > Didemnidae > Diplosoma > Diplosoma virens. The sequence continues at coordinate 45,041,886 of OY796883.1, read as the reverse complement.
TGGAGGAAGAAATGCGACTAGTATTATTGAATGTGCGCCCCAACATTGAGAGAATTTGCGCTAAAAATCAAGTACAAATTTCGCACTGACTTTTAAAATAAATTAAATCATTTTTATGACATTTTTAGTGTTCTGTTTAGCTGTTATTAATCAAAACTGTTTCAATAGAGTGTTTTGATGCAAACTTTACTCTTAAAATTGATTTTATTAGAATCGGAAGCTCTTAGGTTCAACCGGGTGCCGCAAAACTTTTTTGGTGGTTACAGGGTGCCAATAGCTAAAAAAGGTTGAGAACCATTGGTTTAAACTGTATTTTTATTCATTTGTTTTGTTTTTTCAAATTTTTAACCGTCCCCTGATAAGCCCAGGCAGGCAAAAAAGTCTGTTAGGGCACAAGTAGTAGATAATGATCCATTTGGTTGGTGTTGTAACTTCATCACAGGCGCACTGACGTCATCAGTGGTGAAGAGTGGCGCTAGAGAGCAGTGGTGGAGGTGGATCTGAACCTTATTCCGAATCCTATTTCGAATCCTTTTCCAAATCTTATTCCGAATCCTATTCCTAATCTTATCCTAATTCTATTTCTAAGCCTATTTTGAATCCTATTTCTAATCCTATTCCTAATATTATTCCTAATCCTATTCCTAGTCCTATTCCTAGTCCTATTCCTAATCCTATTCCTATTCCTAATCCTATTCCTATTCCTAATCCTATTCCTAATCCTATTTCTATTTCTATTTCTAATCCTATTTCTAATCCTATTTCTAATCCTATTTCTAATCTTATTCCTAATCCTATTCCGAATCCTATTCCTAATCCTATTTCGAATCCTATTTCTAATCCTATTCCTAATATTATTCCTAATCCTATTCCTAGTCCTATTCCTAGTCCTATTCCTAATCCTATTCCTATTCCTAGTCCTATTCCTAATCCTATTCCTATTCCTAATCCTATTCCTATTCCTAATCCTATTCCTAATCCTATTTCTATTTCTATTTCTAATCCTATTTCTAATCCTATTTCTAATCCTATTTCTAATCTTATTCCTAATCCTATTCCTAATCCTATTCCTAATCCTATTCCTAATCTTATTCCTAATCCTATTCCGAATCCTATTCCTAATCCTATTTCGAATCCTATTTCGAATCCTATTTCTAATCCTATTCCTAATCTTATTTCTAGTCCTATTCTTAATCCTATTCCTATTCCTAATCTTATTTCTAAGAAAGACGCTGGTTTTGAGTTCAATTCTTATCGAAGACAGTATAAACCCTAACCCTAAGAAAGTCAGTGGTCCTGGGTTTGACTCCCATCCAAGACAGCGAAGCTGTTAAATCCTAATCCTAAGAATGTCAGTAATCCTGAGTTTGACTCCCATCCAAGACAGTATAAATTTTAGCCTTATGAAAGACAGTAGTCTCGAGTTTGATTTCTACCAAGACAATCGTATAAACCCTAACCCTAAGAAAAACAGTGGTCTTGAGTTTGATTCCCTGCCCAAGACAGGACCAAGACTTCAAAACATGACATAAGATTATTTCAAGACATTCTGCAAGCTTTTAAATCAATAAAGTCAAACCGTTTTCTGATTTAGGCACGCATAAAATGAACCTGCCTAACCTTTTCATGTTTTTTAAGCGCAAGTGAAGCAAACCTGTCAAGCCGTTTCCTGATTTTAAGCGCACAATATTGTATTTATGTTCAATTTCTCAATTTTTTCCTAAAAAAGTTTGGTTTTTAGATAATTTTATTCAATTTTAAAACATTTTTCTCTAAAAAAACCTTGATTTTATTATAACTTGGTTTAATTTTTTCTAATCAATCTTGATTTTTTATAGCTATCTTCAATTTTTTTCTAGGTAAGCTTGATGTTCGTTTAACAAAGTTTAACCAATTTAAATTTATTACAATTAAAAACCCTTATTCAAATAGAATCTTATCGAAATAGAATTGGAAAGAAAAAATAACGAATTAAAATAAAACATATTTAAAACTGCAATTTTTTTTAAGTTCGACAATTAGTACGTCCCGAATTATACTATCAATTATTAAGTTTTACTTCAAGCTTCTACATCTGCCCAAAAGCATTCAAAGACATTCACCTATAAGAAGCTTTTTCTAAAAAAAAGGAACGGATTGTTTACGAAGCGAAATAATAGCAAGCAAGCGGAAAAAACTGATAAACTTTAAAGCGATTAAGGAGTAAAATAATAAGGTCTTTTGACTGCCTTACAAAAACAACTCGCAAGCAATTCATCAGCATTACGAAGCACGTTACGAAATTGGGCATCTCTGCTTGAAAGATTTAAATAAAACAAATAAAGAAAACATGGTTATTTCTTCAAACCAAACCCCCTCCTTGATAGAATCTGGTTCTATCAATAAAAATTAATTCGAAAAGAATAATATGTATCAAACTATTGTCATGGGAATGCACAAACAAACATATACGAGCTTACGAAAGGATTAAGGAGGCTAATATGAAACAAATTTTACAGTAAAGACAACAAAAAACATTAAAATTTTCACAATTCCAGCGGGCAAATCTGTGTTATTGATCGAGTCAATACGCCGTTGCCGGTTTGAATAGTCACGACTCTCACATGTCCGTCTCGACCAGGATGCACTCGGAGCACTCTACCTAAAGGCCAATGAGCTCTTGGGGTGTTAGCTGATAAAACAAGAACAACATCATTAGTTTTTAAGTTATTACGTTCAGTACGCCATTTTACTCGAGCATTGAGCGCCGGAACCCACTCTTTTAACCATCGTGCCCAATAATGGCGAATTAATTCTTGCACGCGCCGCCAACGTTTTGTATGATCATTATGTGTTTTATCAATTACGTCAGGGGCATACGCACCACCTAATTGACCAATTAGAAAGTGATTTGGCGTCAAAGGTACATCGTCAGTGGGATCAGCACTTTGGTAAGATAAAGGTCTTGAATTAATTAAGGCTTCGGCTCCGATGAAAGCCGACTGAAGCTCTTCGTCAGTTATGTCAGCAGATTGAAAAATAGCTCTCAGTGCCTTTTTGGCAGATTTGATCGTCGCTTCATGCACTCCACCAAAATGTGGCGCTAATGGGGGAATGAAAGACCAAGTGATTCTATGATTAGCAAAGCAACTTTGAATTTTCTTATGATTAATTTTAGACCACAATTCTCTTAACTCCTTTTCTGCCGCAGAGAAATTGCCAGCATTGTCTGATACAACTTCAATTGGGTAGCCGCGTCTATTAATCATACGAAAAAATGTTTTTAAAAATGAATCAGTGTCAAGACCATAAGCCATTTCAAGGTGCACTGCTCTACATGCTAAAGAAGTGAATAAACACAAATATCGTTTTTATCGCTTTTTTCCGCGACCTTGAATCGTTATAAAAGGTCCAGCAAAATCAACAGCAATTCGAGCAAATGCTCTTAAAGGTATTTGCACTCGACTATCAGGCAGTGGTGCCATTAACTGTACTCCAGGTGAAGCTCGTGTTCTCTTGCATTTAGCACATTGATTTTGCCATTCTTTAATTGCTTCTCGAGCGCACAAAACCCAGTACTTTGATGAAATAGCAGCTAAGGTGTGGTTGACGCCATGATGCCCCATCTTTTCGTGATAGTGCTTGACTATAAGCATAGTTACCCAGGATTTTCTTGGTAAAATTATGGGACATCTTGCTAAAAATGGCAAATGCTCAGCAAAATTTAATCTACCATTGCACTGTATTAAACCATCAGTCCATAATTTGGGTCTCAACTTCAACAAGACACTGTTGTTTGCAATCTCTTTTCCCTGGCTAAGAGCTTTATATTCTATTGCAGTGTTTCTCAAACCATGGGTCGCGAAGCCTTGTAAATTACCGCACGTAAAAGAAGAAGATCTGCGCGCACAAGATATGAGAAGTGAAGAACCTTCTTGAGATGTCATTACGAATTTAAGAGGAAAATGAAGAAATCGGAATCAGATTCAAGATGAAGATCTTTTTTTTTTTTTTTTTAGAGAACACTAGATTCTTGAGATGACAATCAAGAAATCAGAAACAGATTCAAGGTGAAGACCTTTTTTTTTTTTTTTAGAGATCACTACGTTTTCACTACGCTCAGTCAAATTTATTTGGGTCGCAGTCATCTTTGCAAATCGTTATTTTTAGCGATTTTGGGTCGCAGAAAAAAAGGCTTGAGAAACACTGTTCTATTGCAAAGGCGTCTTTTTGTGTCAGCATTAAAACGCGCGTTTCCACATCATCGATTTCGTCTGATGACAGCTCTCCATATTTTCTATCGGCGCACGATAACTTGCAGTTCTCAACAAATCGAACAACGAGCGCAAACAAGCGAACATATTTTAACCAATCCGAGAAACGTTCGGGCGCAAGCCTCCCGAGGGTCATTTGCTTTAGTGTTTACTTTAGTGCTTACAATTTTACGATAATTACTAATAAGAGATATTTGTCTTTTCTTTTCTGTTTCAAATTTTAGTTTGTTTATTGCTGTCGAAGGCCATTCGGCATTATTCAACCGGATAAATTTCGGGCCTTGCCACCACAATCTGTTTGAACTTAAAAAAGACACTCCACACCCTCTACTGAGCAAGTCAGCAGGATTTTCATTAGATTTAACGTGGCGCCATTGCTCTGAATTTGTGCATGATTGAATCTTTCCCACTCTATTTGCCACAAAAGTCTTGAAGGATCGACTACAACCGCGAATCCACCACAAAACGTTCATGCTATCAGTCCAAAAGTTAAAACTATTTATAGAAAAATTCAAGGCTTTTGAAACAGTCTGTCCCAGCTGCACCCCAAGTGTAGCCGCCATGAGTTCAAGCCTAGGTATGGTGACAGCTTTTAAAGGAGCAACTTTTGTTTTGCTACAGACTAAACAAGTTGCTATTTTACCCGAATTCGATACAGTTTTTACGTAACATACTGCGCCATAAGCCAGACCAGAGGCATCAACAAAAATATGAAATTCAGTTGTGTCAGCATCGTTTGACATATAAAGCCGTCTTGATACTTTAATTTCTGGTAGTGGCGACAGTTCTTTCAACCAAGCTAAACAGGCACACTTAATTTCATTGTCAACAACCTCGTCCCATGTGTAACCTTTTACCCATATTTGCTGAACCAGAATACGAGCTCGAATAGTAAACGGTGTGATAAATCCTAATGGGTCAAATAAAGTGGAGATTTTTGACAACCAAATTCTTTTGGTTATTTTTTCAACAACAGACAAAGACGACTTAAATTCAAAAGTATCGCCTTCCGCTCTCCACCATAGTCCTAACGTTTTCACTGCAGAGACGTTTTCAGCAAGCACGTCAAAAACTACCGCTTTATCATCTTTTGAAATTAAATCAGATATTGCTTTAGAATTAGTGACCCATTTTCTAGCGTGCATACCAACATATTTCCATATAGCGCATAGATCATTATATAGTTCAATTCCTTCATTTTCGGTGTCTACAGAGTCCATACAATCGTCCATGTAAGTGGATTTCTGTATTGTTGTTGCCGCGCGGGGATACACCGAAGCAAACTTTTCTGCATGCTGTTGAGTGACAAATTGTGCCAGAAAAGGAGAGGAATTTAGACCAAAAACAACTCGGTTAAATTAAAAAACATCGGGTGGTCGAGACTGATCCAAATCTCGCCACAAAAACCTTAAATATTTTTTGTCGTTTTCTGCTACACCAATTTGCAAATACATTTCAGCAATATCACAGACCATAGCGACCGCTCCTTTACGAAAGCGCAACAAAACGTCAATTAAATCACGTTGCAATTTTGGTCCGACATCGATGACGTCATTGAGAGAGAAATTTTCGCATTTCGCTGAGGCATCAAAAACAATTCTCACTTTACTCGTTGGTTTATCAGGTTTTAATACAGGGAAATGTGGCAGCAACCATTGTTGCGAATTTAAGACACATTCTTTTTTTGTCTTTGAAATATAACCTTTGTCAATATATGAAGTGATGAGATTGCAATACGACAAACCGAGATCGTGTTCTTTAAGTAAGCGCTTTTCAATATTTTTTAATTCCTTCAACGCCATTTCATAACTAGAAGGAAGAATCGCAGGATTTAACTTCCATGGGATAGACACTTCGTACCGATCCTCAGTCCATTTTAACGACTCCTTAACAGTTAGTAGCGCCTCATTGTCTTGAGGTTTACTCGCGATTACTTCATCGTGTTCATAATCTTCGATCTCCCAAAACCTTTGTAACGATTGGTCGATCGAGCGCAGCATTACGTCATTGCTACGTATTAGCGTTTTTAGCGAAATAAGTCAAATAAGTTGGATTAAACAATTTACCTTGTGGTAGTATTCCCGTACAAGTCCATCCAAGCGATGTTAGACGAGCTATCGGTTCTTCAGGCGGTCCGCACACTTCTTGTATATTTTGATGAAGCTCTAAATAGTCTAAACCGATTAACATATCAACCTGACGGCTTTTGATGATCGGAAAAGAAATTTTTGCTAAATAACTCCATTTTTGCTTTATTTGCTCCCATGGTACCGCTTGTAAATCTTCAGTGACATTTTTTGCTGTATAAGCTGTAACATCTTTTGATAAACTTCCGTCCAAGCTTCTTAATGAAAAGTTAACGGGCTGCGTTTCAAATCGCTCACACCCACCGTTAAGCACACCTACGTTTATTAACTCACGTTTGCCTTCTAAACCAAGTTCAGCTGCAATATCAGCGTTAATATAAGTTTTTGTGCTGCAGTCGTCTAATAAGGCATTTACTTGGAGTTTTCTCGATGCATGCTCAATTAAAACAGGGATTGTCCTCATTGTTCTGACTTGGTAACGACTTAGCTACCATAGTTCTGTTTTCTATATCGCCTTTTGAGGAAGTGCCCTCGTCACTTTTCTTCATGTTTTTATCAGTTTTAAGCAAATGATTTTCTTCTTCAATGTTACCTTCTTGGATTTTAACATCCGACTTGTGCAATAAGTAATGATGTAATTTGGGACAGTCATCAACACCACACTTTTTAACCTTTTTACAATTTTGCAGAACGTGATTTTTACCAAGACAGCCATAACATAAATTAAGTCGCTTGATTGATTTCCATCGGTCCTGAATGTTCATTCGCTGAAACTCGGGGCATTTTAAAAACATGTGGTTTTTATAACACAGCAGACAGCGTGGTGATAATGTTTCTTTTTGATTTTAACCATAAAAAGTTCTTTGCCTGTCTACTACCTTTTCGGGTCTTCTGGTCGCTATTCCGTGAATCGTTTCTGACGCGACAGAGAGAAACTCGGCTTCGCGAAGCACAAATTTACGTAAAGTAAGAACAGATTCTTTTCTTTTATTGTCTATAACCCATCTATGATAATTGGTCAATAAGTTTTCCGAAAGTTTTCTTTGTAGTTTTATGTATAAAGCACCGCTTCCTAATTCATTGTTCATTTGCGCTTGTTGTAAATTTACAATTGCCACATCTAGCAAGTCCGCAAATTTTTTTAATGCTTTAACGTGACCATCCCTGATGGGTTTAAAATTATCTAATTCATCCAAATATAACGCCACTAACCTTCGTTCGCCGCCGTATTTTCGTTCCAAACATTGCTTTGCCACTTCATACGCTTCTTTTGAGTGGCCAAGATTTTCAACAACTCGTAGCAGTTCATCAATTAAACTTTGACGTAGTTGAAGAAGCTTATACTAAGCCGTTGCGGGCGCACTGTCGATGCAAGCATTAAATGCAGCTTTCCAACTAGGATAAGAATGCTTATTTCCGTTAAACTTGGGAACAGATACTCGTTCTAACTGCCGCCACATGTCACGGCCTATTTCAGGAGGAGCACTTAATGATTCAAGTTGTACCTGTTGTACAGTTTTGGCAACTGATTCGTGTTGCTGTTGGCTAACCCACGATGCCACACTTGACCCTGGGTCAACCGCAGAAGATTCGTCCTTTTTTTCTGTGATCCTGGTTCTCACTTGAACTTCAATTTTGTCAAATCTTTCGGTCAATTCTTCGACATCTTGCAACACTTTGTCACTTTGAGATGTCTCTCCTTTTGCGTCTAAAGTTTCCGAGTAATTTAACGACAATTCTACCAATTCATCAAAGCTATCTTTTAGCTTTTCGTGAGCGCTTTGAACCTTGTCTCCCATTGGATCCTCTGTCTGTTCAATTAACTCCAATAATTGGTTACAAAATCGCGTAAATTCTGCCTTGCAGGCGGTTCGTGCTCTCTTTTGAGCATTTACATCGGAATTATGTTCTTTAGAGCAAGTTGATATTTCATTGTCTATTTCTCCGTTATGTGACATAATTTTATTCCTTTCAATTATCTTTAGTATCTAATAACCATCCTCTGCTACCAATTTTGTTCGTTTAACAAAGTTTAACTAATTTAAATTTATTACAATTAAAAATCCTTATTCAAATAGAATCGGAAAGAAAAAATAACGAATTAAAATAAAACATATATAGAGCTGCAATTTTTTTTAAGTTCGACAATTAGAACTATCATTAATTATAATTATACTATCAATTATTAAGTTTTACTTTAAGCTTCTACATCTGCCCAAAAGCATTCAAAGACATTCACCTATAAGAAGCTTTTTCTAAAAAAAAAGGAACGGATTGTTTACGAAGCGAAATAATAGCGAGCAAGCGGAAAAAACTGATAAACTTTAAAGCGATTAAGGAGTAAAATAATAAGGTCTTTTGACTGCCTTACAAAAACAACTCGCAAGCAATTCATCAGCATTACGAAGCACGTTACGAAGTTGGGCATCTCTGCTTGAAAGATTTAAATAAAACAAATAAAGAAAACATGGTTATTTCTTCAAACCACTTGATTTTTGTTATACTTATGTTCAATTTTTCAAAAATTTTTCTTAGACAAACTTGGTTTTTGTTACTCCTATCTTCAATTTTTTCTAGACAAATTCGATTTTTGTTATATTTTTGTTCAATTTTAAAACTTTTTCTCTAAACAATTTTGACTTTTGTTACACTTGTGTTCAAGTTTTCAAAAATTTTTCTTAGCTAACCTTGATTTTTGTTATACCTTTGTTTAATTTTTCTTGGCAACCTTGTTTTTTGTCATAACTATCTTCAATTTTTTTTCTAATAAATCTCGATCTTATTATACCTTTGTTTATTTGTTTATTTATTATTATTATTTTTTTTTCAACAATCTTGATTTTTGTTATAACTTTCTTCATATTTTTCTAGACAAAACTTGATTTTTGTCACATCTTTGTTTAATTTTTCTAAGCAACCTTGGTTTTGTTACACCTATCTTCAATTTTTTCTTAGTATCGCTTTAAACAAAGTCGATTTTATTGGAGCCATAAGCTTTTCGTGACGCTCTCATCAATGGCAATTGCGTCAAAATGGGACAAACCAGAGAAAATCAAGGTATTTATATGGGACATGCAAGCCTTGAGAAAGGCTGTTGAGAACTTAAAAGTTCTGATTTTTCCTCTAATTCTGACCACCTTGTTTAAAACAGCTATTTGCTGTTCAGTGTACCTGCGCTGCAAAAACGTAAAGTGCGACTGATGAGAGCGTCACGAAAAGCTTATGGCTCCGATAAAGTCGACTTTGTTTAAAGCGATACTAAAATTCTGTACCACAAAGAAGCTCTTTACGTATTTGCAGCGCAGGCACACTGAACAGCAAATAGCTGTTTTAAACAAGGTGGTCAGAATTAGAGGAAAAATCAGAACTTTTAAGTTCTCAACAGCCTTTCTCAAGGCTTGCATGTCCCATATAAATACCTTGATTTTCTCTGGTTCGTCCCATTTTGACGTGATTGCCACTGATGAGAGCGTCACGAAAAGCTTATGGCTCCGATAAAGTCGACTTTGTTTAAAGCGATACTAAAATTCTGTACCACAAAGAAGCTCTTTACGTATTTGCAGCGCAGGTACACTGAACAGCAAATAGCTGTTTTAAACAAGGTGGTCAGAATTAGAGGAAAAATCAGAACTTTTAAGTTCTCAACAGCCTTTCTCAAGGCTTGCATGTCCCATATAAATACCTTGATTTTCTCTGGTTCGTCCCATTTTGACGTGATTGCCACTGATGAGAGCGTCACGAAAAGCTTATGGCTCCGATAAAGTCGACTTTGTTTAAAGCGATACTAAAATTCTGTACCACAAAGAAGCTCAATTTTTTCTAAACAAGTTTGATTTTTGTTACGTCCTTGTTGAATTTTTCAGAATTTTTCTTTGTCAACCATGATTTCGTTATACCTTTTTGAATTTTAAAAGTTTTTCTTTAGGCAATCTGGTTTTTTTACATATTTATCTTCAATTTTTTTCTAGGCAAGCTTGATTTTTGCTATACTTATGTTCAAGTTTTCATAAATATTTCTTAGCTAACCTTGATTTTTGTTATATCTTTGTTTAATTTTTCTTGGCAACCTTGTTTTTTGTCATAACTATCTTCAATTTTTTTCTAATTATCTCGATCTTATTATACCTTTATTTATTTATTTATTTATTATTATTTTTTTCAACAATCTTGATTTTTGTTATAACTTTCTTCATATTTTTCTAGACAAAACTTGATTTTTGTCACATCTTTGTTTAATTTTTCTAAGCAACCTTGGTTTGTTACACCTATCTTCAATTTTTTCTAAACAAATTTGATTTTTGTTACGTCCTTGCTGAATTGTTCAGAATTTTTCTTTGTCAACCATGATTTTGTTATACCTTTTTGAATTTTTAAAAGTTTTTCTTTAGGCAATCTGGTTTTTTTACATATCTATCTTTAATTTTTTTCTCCAAGCTTGATTTTTGCTGTAATTATGTTCAAGTTTTCAAAAATATTTCAAATGTGACATATAAGGCCGTGTCTATTAGAAGGTTATGGTTATACCTATGTTTAACTTTTTTCTAGACAAGCTTGATTTTTTGTTACAACCTTGTTGAACTTTTTTCTTGGCAACCTTGATTTTTATTCATAGTCATTTTTAAAGTAATTGTTAAAAGTTTTAAACAAAATTTCTATTGATAGGTTATTCGTGTTCAATAAACAGATGTTTCATAATAAAAAAGTCAAACCGAATTCAAACATAGTTACTATTTTTATGTTGTATGAATTTAATTTCTAGTGTTAACATTTAATCGTTTTAAAAATGAATTCAGTTCCAACTACGTTTAATCTTTTGGTCTTGTGAATTTTTAAACCGTGCAAAAGTCGAAATATTTGCTTCTGTGCAACAATTATACAAAGAGTTTGACAAAATTACAACATTTGCGCAATTAAGAAAGCAATTGTGACAAAAAATTTGAGACTAAATTGTTGCTATGCATTGAAAAAATGGTAAAAAATCTAACATAAAATAGAATTTTTTTAGGATTTGGTTCTAAAAACTAACAAACTTCTGCAACGAAGAAATGTACACTTTTCAGGAAAAATTTTTTAGATTTTTTAAGCAAGCTAGTGTTTTCGTAACTTTAAAATGCAAGACACTTAGAAGAAAGGTAGGCCTTTCAAAAAGTTAAATTTTTTCACGTAAAAGGAATCTAGTGTTTTTTATACAAAAAACTTTACAATGTGCGATTCTTGAGAGAATTTTTAAATGGTGACAAGTAGGCTCAAAGTTTTACAAATTTTTAACACCTAAACCACAAAACCTCCGTCTGAAAAATGTATAAAATTATATTTGTGGATCTAATTTTAATATCAATTAATAAAGTTTTTTGGTTAAAATATTTATTTGGAGAAAGAAAACTAAAGTATTTTTTGGTTAAATTAGTGCAATAATTTAAAACTTGACCACGAAACGTTGTTGCGGAAAATGAAATTTAAAAGTTTAATTTTTAATACCCGTAGACGTTTTCTTTGACATCGTTGATGTCCACACCTTTTTCTTAGAGGTTAACAACGTTCAAGATAAAACACTAAATTTATTGGTTTCTTACTTTATTTGTGTTTGTTACCCCAAGCAAAACCGTATCCTGAAAGCAAAGTTTTAGGTATTTTTTAAAAATCCTGCTTTTTGAAGAGTTTATTTTTAGATTTCGAACTAGACAAAAAGAAAGAAAGAGTTTTTTATTTTATGGATTGTTGTTTTAAATTTTAAGTGTTTTGCCAACATTACCCTATATGCCATATTATGTGACATAAATTTAATCTATTTGCTGAAAACTTTTGAGAGTTTTTGAGGTTCATGAAACCGTTTAAAATACCACAAAATAAAACTACATGCGGCATTTTCAAAAAGGGGGGGCCCCTCGATAACTGTAAAAAAGGGGGGGCCCAAGGCGATTGCCTCATTTGCCTCACCCAATATCCACCACTGTGTTTAGTGTACATATATTTCTTTTGTTGTTGACTTGAACAGTTTAATGCTGAAATAAGTTAGAACAGGATTTAATGCTGAAAAAAGTGTAAGAACGCATATGTTGTAAAAATATTAAAGAACCTACTGAATTGCTGTAGCAGTGCAAATAGGTAAAGTTAAGTTTAAATGCAATATTTACTGCTTATGGGTAATAACGCGTATGGGTAATCGAATGCTGATACAAAGAAAATCCAAAACTAGTAACAACTATATAGCGTTATGGGTGAAATTAGTTGGTCAGAAGATGACGAAACAGCCATGCAGTTATGAACTGTTAATTGCCAGTCAAAACAATAAAAACATACATTTAAAAGTGCCATAGTATATACAGGGTCCGTCAAAATGATCTGACACATTTGTAGTTTAAATAAAAGACAGAAAATGTAAATAAACAATAAAGTGTTTTTATTTTTGAAAAGTAGATATAATGCCATTTTGTTTCATTTAGTTTTAAATATTAAATCGGTCAAATGGGAACCGTTATTATCCACACACTGTTGAAGACGTTCACGAAAGTTGTCTATAACTCGGCGGATCATTTCATGTGGAATGGAGGCAATTTCTTGACGAATCGCATCTTTAAGTTCTTCAATAGATTGAGGACGATTACTGTATACCTTTGACTTGAGATATCCCCAGAGAATTGAAGTTAAAGATGCTGACGATCTATTGAAGAACTTAAAGATGCGATTCGTCAAGAAATTGCCTCCATTCCGCATGAAATGATCCGCCGAGTTATAGACAACTTTCGTGAACGTCTTCAACAGTGTGTGGATAATAACGGTTCCCATTTGACCGACTAAATGAAACAAAATGGCATTATATCTACTTTTCAAAAATAAAAACACTTTATTGTTTATTTACATTTTCCGTCTTTTATTTAAACTACAAATGTGTCAGATCATTTTGACGGACCCTGTACAATGCACAGAAGTAGGTTGCAAGGCTAAATTAATGAGCTTTTGACACTCTGAACTGTGTAGAGCTTTTTTGGCATTTGTAAGATAGGATATTGCTATAGTTTGCAGCGTACCAGCATGTGCCAGCGGTTATTTATTTCTGCACCGTTTCGGTCAGGTGTCAGTTTTTACCGAAACTTTTAATTGACTATTTGTATTACACGTGATTTGTTGCAGATATTAGCCTATCTATTTTGATTGATATTGATAGTTAATAGGTTAGGGAGATGATTCGCAAAATATTTTTAGTGAGGTAAGTGGTCCTCTGTTTGAAAAAGTTTGGGAAATACTAATTGTTGTGAAACAGTGATTGCTGTGTTGCTCAACTTGTTTTGGCCCTGGACTATTTCCACACCAGTATAATATGTGAAAATTATATAGACTGCATCCAGTTTGTTTTTCTAATAGTAAGTTTATTTTATTATTTACTATAACTCTTCTAATTTAGTCATGTGATTTGCATTATTATTATTTTTTCTCTTTTTTTCTCCTTTTTTTCTCCTTTTTTTTTTCTGTAAATTCTGATGTTGTTTTGTGTAATTGTCTTTGCCTATAAACTGAATTAGTAATAACAGTGACAGCATAAACTTGAGAAAATTGTTGTTTTTTATATATTTTAATTGATTGTAATTGTCGTTTATGGTTAAAAAATTTTTTTAGATGATTTTAAACAATTTTAGATGCTTTGATAAGGACTGATGATAGTCGAAAACGTTCAGCTTTTTAATAAAAAATTTTACAAACTAAATGAAATGTTTAATTTTGCTTGCTATAATTTTTAAGTGGATTTTAAAAATCACCTCTCTTCTAAATTATTTATTTTTGTTGAGGAAAACCACTTTAATTAAACTACCTCGTACTTAAAAAAAACTACTTTGATTAAAATTGGCTTGTACAGTTAAATTGTGTATGGCTGTATAAAGCAGTATGGTAAACAAATGCGTTGTTTACGCTTGCAAATCTGGATATAAACAGTCACAAGGAACTGTTCCATCATTTCATTTTCGGGCAAATAAAAGCAGTTTATTTAAAAAATGAGTTAGTTTTGTCAATCGTACCAATTGGAAGCCATCTGCAAATTCGGTTATCTGTGCTGAACATTTTCTAGACAAATTTGTTCGTGATGGTTCAAGGAAAACTTTGAATTGGAGCTTAAATCCAATCCCAACTCTTCACACACAGATTGCCTTGAAAATACCCTCTACCTTGAAAACTTTATCTGCAGTTAGAAAACTTCCCAAAATTCTTGTCTATCAAGATAATCAACTTCAACATTTTGATAAAAAAGATACCATTAAAAGTTTTCAGATTTGTCAGAAAAATTATGTCCACCAGGCTACAGTTGTTATAAAACAGACGATTTCATTGTATACTATAATCTGATCTTTGGTGAGCCATAGTTGCCATTTTAGATTATTTTCATCTAAATCTAGGTGTTTTTGTATGAACCTAGATGTAAGATTATACAATCTAGATGTTAGATATTTTTTTCGATTACTATAAAAAAAATCTAGATGTTTTTTAGATGTTTCTATTTATAGGCATGTGTTCAAGAAGAATTTACGGCAAGCATAATTTTTGTATTTGAAATAAATTATTATTAGTGATTAAAAATAGTATTTGTTTGTATAGACTTTATTTATGAATTGGGGAATTATATGGTAGTGAAAGTTTGAATCAAGAATTTCTTAACATTTATATTGATTTCTTAACTCTTCAATATGCCAAAGGTTAAAAAGTATCAACAGAAATTTAGAAAAGAATGGTTAAATGATGTTTCTTTAAAAGACTGGATAATGCAAGTTCCTGGAAATTATAATAAAAGTCGTTGTAAGTATTGTAATTGTGAGTTGAAAGCAAAGTACCAAGACTTGAAGAATCACATTAAAAGTAAAAAGCATGTAGCTACATTGTGTGGTAGAAACATTACACCATTGACTAATATTTTCAAATGCACAAACAACAATGCATCATCAAAAATTGAAGGCTCAATAGCCATGTTTTTAAGTTGTCACTGTGCAATTGCAAATTGTGATCATTTAGTTGATATGATGAAAAACAACAGTAATAAAGATGTTGATGATGTAAAAATGCATAGAAGCAAATCTACAAATATTATAAAGAATATTTTGTGTCCACATTTTGAAGAGAAATTGAAGTGTGATATAGGTAGCAATAAATACAGTTTATTGCTTGATGAATCAAATGACGTTACTGTAACAAAAATGCTTGGTATTTCAGTGATTTATTACAGTAACAACATTGGGCAAGTTGTTTCAACATATTTGGGACTTGTTCAACTAGACCAATGTGATGCAGAAAGTATTGTTTTGGCACGATGATTTTTTCATTAAGAGCTTGATGGATTTCCAACTGTTTGTGAAGCAATACAAATTGACAATCAATTACACGTAAGTCTCCGACATTATAATGATCCTGTTTCTTTACCAGCTTGGTTCACAACTGGTCGAAGTGCTAAATTGACAGGCAAAGCCATGCTTGAAAATTTTCCAAATTAGCTTCAAAATTTAAATAAAAATGATAAAAATGACTTGATTTCTTGGTGAAATAAGACATTGATTTTTGGAATGAGTTAGCACTGGTGACAAATCCCGCTCTAAACTTTGAAAAGCTTGAACAGTTATTGGAGGAGAACTTTGTTGCAACAGAAGAAACAACCCTTACAAACGAAAGTGAAGAAGTATCCTTTTTCATTGCAGGTTACGTCGTAAAACAACTCCATATTAAAACGCATTGTGATGTTTGTGCTACTCGCTTTTCAGGATGCGCTGCTGATGTAGCAACTGGTTCATATTTTGATATCTTGACTCGAGGTGGACTGACAATACCTTCTCTTGAGTTGTTGCAGTATGTTTCTCAGTGCTTTGCGGTATTAAATTATACAGACAAACGTGTACTTCAGCAATGTCCAAACCTTCCTAGCCGTGCCGCCAGACAGTTTATTCTACGTTACCACTGCGCAAATGTTTTATTTACATGTGATTATCATACTGCTTGGGGTGGTCAAATAGCACAAAAAACATTGTTAATATTTATTTTAATAATAAACAAAAGATTACCAACAATTCTATCAGAAAGAATGCTGTTGTAGCTTTTAAACAACGACAGAAAACAAAACACTAATTTTTAACTTAGGCAAGTGGTCACTCTTTCTCTTGCCAATGCTTAACATGTATCTACACCATATCTAACTTGCAATATTACAGCATCTTCACGTCAATTTACCATTTACTACAACAATATTAAGATGAATGCATGTTTTTTCATCGTGCATGAAACAACTTGAAAAGTATATGCATTATTTTTAATTAGTGTTTATCTGCCATGATACGGTGTTATTTAATGCATTGTTTTCAAATAATATGGAACAAGTGTTGTAAAATGAATAGTACTCCAATACGAACAAAATGTGGTAGAAAAAAACTTGACTTGTGCATTGGCTTGATTTATCGCTCCAGACCTCTTAATTATAGCCTCTCAAATGTGACATATAAGGCCGTGTCTATTGTAGGCCATGATATAAAAAAAGTCAAGGTTGCTTAAAAAAAAATTGAGATTAGGTATAACAAAAATCAAGGCTGCTTAGACAAAAAGTTTTAAAATTGAATAAAGGTACTTAAAAATCAAGGTTTTTTTAGGGAAAAATTGAATGTAGGTATCTAAAAATCAAGGTTACCAAAAAAAATTAAGCAAAGGTATAACAAAAATCAAGGTTAGCAAGAAAAAATTAAGCATAGATATAACAAAATCAAGTTTGTTAAGAAAAAATTGAGATTAGATATGACAAAAATCAAGGTTACCAAGAAAAATTAAACAAAAGTATGACAAAAAATCAAGATTGTTTAGAAAAAATTGAAGGTAGATGCAACAAAATCAAGATTGTTAAGAAAAATTAAACAAAGGTATGACAAAAATCATGGTTGCCAAGAAAAAATTAAACAAAGGTATGAGGAAACTTGAGGATGTCAAGAAAAAATTTAAATTAGTTATAACAAAACCAAGGTAGTTTAGAAAAAAATTGAAGATAAGTATAATAAAAATCAAGGTTTCCAAGAAAAAATTAAGCAAAGGTATAACAAAATCAAGGTTGCTTTGAAAAATGTTTTTAAATTGAATAAAGCTTATGACAAAAATCAAGGTTGTTAGAGAAAAAATTGAGGTTAGGTATAACAAAAATCAAGGATGACTAAGAAAAAAAGTTTTAAAATTGAATAAAGCTGCCTAAATGTCAAGCTTCTTAGGAAAATTTTTTGAGAAAGTGAACATAATTATAACAAAAATCAAAGTTGACTAAGAAAAATTTTTAAAAAATTGAACATAAGTATAACAAAACCAAGGTTGCTTAAAGAAAAAGTTTTAAAATTGAACAAAGGTATAACAAAAATGAATTTATCCAAAAAAAAATTGAAGATAGGTGTAACAAAAACCAAGGTTGACTAAGAAAAATTTTTGAAAACTTGAACATAAGTATAGCAAAAATCAAGCTTGGAGAAAAAATTAAAGATAGATAGGTAAAAATACCAGATTGCCTAAAGAAAAACTTTTAAAAATTCAAAAAGGTATAACAAAATCATGGTTGTCAAATAAAAATTCTGAAAAATTCAACAAGGACGTAACAAAAATTAAACTTGTTTAGAAAAAATTGAAGATAGGTGTAACAAAACCAAGGTTGCTTAGAAAAATTAAACAAAGATGTGACAAAAATCAAGTTTTGTCTAAAAAAATATGAAGAAAGTTATAACAAAAATCAAGATTGTTGAAAAAAAAATAATAATAATAAATAAATAAATAAACAAAGGTATAATAAGATCGAGATTTATTAGAAAAAAAATTGAAGATAGTTATGACAAAAAACAAGGTTGCCAAGAAAAATTAAACAAAGGTATAACAAAAATCAAGGTTGGCTAAGAAAAATTTTTGAAAACTTGAACACAAGTATAACAAAAGTCAAAATTGTTTAGAGAAAAAGTTTTAAAATTGAACAAAGGTATAACAAAAATCGAATTTGTCTAGAAAAAATTGACGATAGGAGTAACAAAAACCAAGTTTGTCTAAGAAAAATTTTTGAAAAATTGAACATAAGTATAACAAAAATCAAGCTTACCTAGAAAAAAATTGAAGATAGCTATAAAAAATCAAGATTGATTAGAAAAAATTAAACCAAGTTATAATAAAATCAAGGTTTTTTTAGATAAAAATGTTTTAAAATTGAATAAAATTATCTAAAAACCAAACTTTTTTAGAAAAAAATTGAAAAATTGAACATAAATATAACAAAAATCAAGACAAAGTTTCGCAATGCACCCACAAAGAAACCTACTAGTTGAAAGAATTTTCTATTGTGCACCCAAAATCAGTAAAAAATTTGACAGGTTCACTTCGCTTGCACTTAAAAAACAGGAAACTAGTTAAAAGACTTTTCTATTGTGCGCTTAAAATCAGGAAACGGCTTGACAGGTTTGCTTCGCTTGCGCTTAAAAAACATGAAAAGGTTAGGCAGGTTCATTTTATGCGTGCCTAAATCAGAAAACGGTTTGACTTTATTGATTTAAAAGCTTGCAGAATGTCTTGAAATAATCTTATGTCATGTTTTGAAGTCTTGGTCCTGTCTTGGGCAGGGAATCAAACTCAAGACCACTGTTTTTCTTAGGGTTAGGGTTTATACGATTGTCTTGGTAGAAATCAAACTCGAGACTACTGTCTTTCATAAGGTTAAGATTTATACTGTCTTGGGTGGGAGTCAAACTCAGGATTACTGACATTCTTAGGATTATTATTTAACAGCTTCGCTGTCTTGAATGAAAGTCAAACTCAGGACCACTGACATTCTTAGGGTTAGGGTTTATACTGTCTTGGATGGGAGTCAAACTCAGGACCACTGACTTTCTTAGGACTAGGATTTACAGCTTCGCTGTCTTGGATGGGAGTCAAACTCAGGACCACTGACTTTCTTAGGGTTAGGGTTTATACTGTCTTCGATATGAATTGAACTCCGGACTAGCGTCTTTTTTAGAAATAAGATTAGGAATAGGAATAGGATTAAGAATAAGACTAGAAATAAGATTAGGAATAGGATTAGGAATAGAATTAAGAATAGGATTAGAAATAGGATTCGAAATAGGATTTGAAATAGGATTAGGATTCGGAATAGGATTAGAAATAAGATTAGGAATAGGATTAGGAATAGGATTAGGAATAGGATTAGGAATAAGATTGGAAATAGGATTAGAAATAGGATTAGGAATAAGATTCGAAATAGGATTCGGAATAGGATTCGGATCCACCTCCACCACTGCTTTCTAGAGCCACCTCCACCACTGATGATGTCATGCGCCTGTGCGCTTGCGCCTGTGATGACGTCACAACACCAACCAAATGGATCATTATATACTACAGGAAAACAAATTAATGTTAAACTAAATTTTGTGGTCTGAAATTAAATTAATTTGTAGAGAGTATATACACGTATATAATGCATGCATACTATGCATTGTATGGTCATTGCTTTTTTAATTGTAGATTTACTTTTTAGGTCTAATTTATAACTGATTCAAGCTTTAAGTATATTTTTGAGTTTGGGTTGGTTTAGGACTTTTATTTTTGGGTTTTATCGTAAACATAGGACCCAATTACAAATCTGTACTACAGTTACAGTTAGTCAAAATATGGCTACTTCTGTAATTCTCATGACAATTTAAGGTGATTTGCTGTTATAATATTATAATTTTTTTGCTTCATTACAGTCGTTACAATGAACCAATTTTGTTTCATTAATGTTATAGTTTGCTTATTCAAAGTACGGCAATAAAATAACCATACATTAAAAATAACACTGATTGTCAAAGACTAAGCTTATCAACTTAAAAGTGAGTTGCATTAGCCAGTTTTGTGTAAAAATTTAGTATTTGCTATGTCCACCTTTGTTCTTGATAACAGCTTGCAGACAACAGGGCATGCTATACACCCTGTGTTTGAAGTATTTAGCTGAAATCTTTTGCGTTTATATGCGTTTTATTGCCATTTCCAGGTTTTTAGCGCTTGTGGGCTGTTAATCTGCCATGTCTCTCAGCATTGCTCACAAACTGTCAATTGGATTGAGATCTGGACGTGTTTTTAGGCCACTTCAACGTTTTGGTATTCTTTTTATTGAAGAAATCACTTACTAACTTTAAACCGTGACAGGGAGCACCGTCTTGCATGAACATAATGCATACAATAGATAATTACATTCATTCATAAATAGCCATGTGAACTTCAAGCTTGTCCTCCAGTATTTTTCGGTACCTGACTCCGTTTATTGTTGTTCCAATTGATAAAAATAAGATCAGCTATACCATTACTCGACTTAGTCCCCTATGTCAGGATACTGGCAGTATGTTTTGCCGTAGCTTGTGCATAGCAGTAATTAACCCTTAAATGTCAAGTGTTAACTTGAAGCAACAAACTGATCTTTGAAATAGTTTTCTCGTTTTCTTCCAGATCCGTGAGAAAGACCGCTGTTAACCCAAACCAACATTTCTACTAATTATGTTTTTGAAACAATTTTAGTATACTTTAAGTTTTCAATCACGTTTTATCAAGTTTTTGTTTTGTAGTCACAATATGCGGTTTTAGACTAGAATTTGATTTTCACAAACAAAATTTAAAAGCTCGGTGGAAACAATTTTTTTTCATATGAAGTAAAACATTCGAGGATTCCAAAGAAAAATTTTGAAAAGCGTTACTACTTTAGTTTTTTCTATAAGAAAGAAAAACGGCCTGTTACTTCAAAGAAACACTGGGCATTACATACCAAGACATGGAGGCACAGAGTAAACGTTTTTACTGCTCGTTGCCAAAAGTTTGGCTTGCCCCTTGCAGGAAATGAATACTATACATTTACAGAGACTTATTTAGCAACACTGTAGTTGCCCAATGGTATTTTTTGTGTAGTGTTGGTTTTTTCAGAATAAGTTTGAATTGAAATATATGGTAAAAAATATGTGCAGATGCAAGTATAGGTTGTAAATTTTGTCTTAAGCTTTGTAACTCGGTGTAGGAGAAGATTTGAATTTGATTTGTCTTTATTTCAGTAAGCACTCAATTGCAAATTGCTTGAATAAGCAGAGAAGTAAATTCGGGTCTTTTCAAGAAGTCATCGTAAGGGATGGCAAGTACCTCAGACTGCAGAGCAAGATAATGAAGAATGTTCGTCTTGCTTGCAGTGAGGCTTTCGATGTTCAGCTGAGGAATAGTGGGTCTTTGAAACTTTTGGGCAATTGCCCTGAAAAGGGCAGTTTTTCTAAACATTGCCCCGTCCTGAAAAGGACGTTCACCAATTAGCAGACCCTCGCTGAACATCGAAATGGGAAAATACCCTTCCGTTTTGGCAGTTTGCTTTCTTTCTGTCATGCTTGAGAGCAATAATAGACGTACTTACATCCCAGGCTGCGAGAAAGCACCTGCCATCTGGGACCGAAAGCACTCCGAAACCGAAGTTTCACCATTACTACCGATGGCAGCAAGCAAAGCAGGCTACCCCGTCTAAACGGCGTTCCTTAGGGATCGGTCTTGGCTCCCTCCTATTCAATATCTATACGTATGATTTGCCTTCCATAATTTCCAAAAAGTTTGCTTATGCTGATTATTCAGCATTATTACACTCTTCTGGAAACTGGAAGGACTTGGAAAGCACTTTAGGCCAAGACATGTCTACACTTTCAGCCTACCTCCAGACTTGGAGGTTGAAGCTCAGTCACACTAAGACGGTGACGGCAGCCTTTCACTTAAATAACCGAGAGGCCAAACGTGAACTAAAGGTCTACAACCACGATAGACTTTTACCGTTCTATCCAACCCCTACTATTCTTGGGGTAAAACTGGACAGATTGCTCACGTTTCATCATCATCTAGTGGCATTGCGCAAAAAACTATCCTCGAGTGTCACACTGTTGAGGCAACTCGTGGGCTCGGGATGGGGTGCTGATGCTAAAACACTACGCATAGCCACCTTATCTCTAGTCTACTCAACAGCTGAGTACTGCGCACCAGTCTGATGTTGCAGTGCTCACACTCGCCTCATAGATAATGTCTTGAACAACACCTTGTGCATAGTCACTCAATTATGTTTCTAAATAATAAATTAAAAATGTCAATAAACATGTTTTAATAAAATCTTTATGCCAATTGGTTTTCAATCCGAGAAAATACTAAAATCTACTCAATAAAAATAAACAAAAAGCCTAATTTTTAAGGAAGTTGTATAAATTTTAAATGTATGAATTGTCCGGCTGCAAAGGCAAAGTAAAATATTTTTGCATCATATGTTTATAAGCTAAGGCAAGTTTTTATTGATCTAAAAACTCAAAATGATTAACTTAAAAAAATTCAAAAAATTGACTTTATTGACTAGGCGTTAAAAAATTATTAATAAGTTATATTTTAGTGCTAGGTGCTAAAAGTCATTTTGGAGTTATTAATAATTTTTTAACACCTAGTCACTAAAATATAACTTATTAATAGTTTTTTAACGCCTAGTCAATAAAGTCAATTTTTTTGGATTTTTTTAAGTTAATCTTTTTGAGTTTTTAGGTCAATAAAAACTTGCCCTATTTATAACCATTACTAATTGACACCTTGCACAATGTCACTGAATTCCCGCGTCCCACTTCAACGGATTACCTATCCATACTTTCAGGCATCCGACTAGCTGAGCTTTGCCAACTGGGAGGGACATTCTTCTTGGTATACCGTGGATCTCTGGACGCTGATTATGTCTTGTATGATTTTTTTGAGCAGATCCTCAGATGCTCGCCAATAGAGACTAAAATCCAGATGCCCATTTGTGCCAGCTGCGCAGAATTATTTAACCCATTTCATTCCAGAATTTAGGAGGGCAAAGAAATTTAATTCACTTAGTGTATAATAGTTGATATAGGGCCTATTAAGACTATGTATAAGTTTCATAAAAATTAAAAAATATTTACTGTGATTTTAGGACTAGTCCCATTTGGGGATCATGGAATGTAGGCGTATTACTTATAAATTGTTATATTCAAATTAGAAGACATTTATTCAAAACTTTATAATAATAATATCATTACAATTACAAAACTACCACACCAAGTCACATATTTGAGTTAATTTTAGTTAGAATGGTATGCTTCAAAACCCTGTACATGAAATCCAAGGTTGCACTGTCCACATTGCTTCCTGGCATTTTTCTTGCACACCTTGCATTTTCTTTGTTTCCCATCATCAGTTCTTTCTAAAAAATGCTTTTCACCAACAAGGTTGAGTGGCTGTGGCAATCTCGGGACCTTGACACCAGGTTTCTTGGGTTTTGAATTGCTGTCAGTCTTCAGCAATGCTGTTGTTACGTACACTCTGAAGTCGAGGAGGTTCATTTTTTCTTCCAGATAAAGAAGACTGTACAATATATGACTGTTAACAACAGCCACATCCAGACAGTAAGTTACTAATCAGAAATACCATTTTTTACTCTTTATGCCCACTCTGTACTTGTGAGTCTTCCAATCAGCAAAATTTACCCCGAGCATACCAGCATTATATTCCGTGATGCACTTGGGTACTTGAACTGGTTGGCCTCGACGATTTGCCAGTTTCATTGGATTTACTCCATCAACATTTGACAATACACTAACAATGCTATTGTCCTTCCAAGTGCAAGCAAACAACCCAGAAATTGCATCAACAGCAGTTTTCAGGAATCCCTTTTCTTTCTTCATCAAGTCCTTCTTTGCTCCAAAAGGATTTCCAGGAAGTCTGTTGAGTCTGACAGTACCAGAAGCCTTGATACCAAGTTCTGTAAGACTCTTCATCAAATCCATGTTGGTAAAAAAATTGTCGAAGAAAACAAAGACACCAGAAGGTATTTTCTCAAGAAGATTCAAAACCACCTCTGTGCCAATAGAACATCCTTTGATTACGGTTGTGCGTTGGCTCCCTGATACACAAAAAACTTGTAGGTATAGCCAGATGTGCTGTACAGTGCCCACTCCTTGAATACAAATCGTACTGGCTTCCCCCTGATAAACTGTTTTATGGGGTGTCAACCATAGTACCCTACTATCTTTTCATCCACGGAATATTTGTCACTAAAATACCCAAATTGCAAGAAGTTTTCCTTCATTTTTTCTATCAAAGGACGTATTTTGAAACAACGGTCCTTACAATTTTCAGGAATTTTTAGGTTGTTGTTCAGATGAAAGTATTTCTTCAATGCCATGAACCTATTTTTAAACATGGCTTCCCTAATAATTGGACAGTCAAAGTTGGGATGTAGACTCCAATACAGTTCTTGCCTCGGATAAGGGCGATGCCCAGAAAGCAAAAGAATGCCAACAAATACCATATAATCTTCAATGGTCCAGTGAAAACTTGGATCATTCTTTTGTGCAGCATAAATTTGGCTTTGGTTTTGTATGATTTCAAATATGCCACTCATGATGAGCATAAACAATTCAAATGGATTTTGTCAATAAATTCACGAATCAGTTCTTCTATGACAGGTTTGTTATTGTAGTTATCAATTGTAGGTACAATCGGCTTTGGTGCAGATTTCTTCCATTTGGGGATTTCCTTTAGTACTATATTTGCACGCTTAGATTTCCTTATTGATGCTGGATCTTCACACACATCTTCACTTTCATCATCTGTACCTACATAAACTTCAACATTTCCTGGCACATCCACAATTTGAGTTTCACCTATTTCTTCATTATCAAATTTTTCGGGATCACTCATTTCATCAACAGTTTCTGGTGGAAGTTCTATGATATCAACAGTCTCATGCTGACAATTTGTTGGTATTTCATCTTCCATGGTTTTTAAAAACTTCAAAGCCCTGTCAATGTTTATAAACTTTCTAGGTTTACTCATCTGAAAAAAAGGTAAAAATGTTGGCAAAATACCACAATCCCCAATTGGGACTTTCATCATTCAACATGCCCAAAAATGAATAATGTAAGATAAAGAGACTAAATATAGTACACTATGATAAATATATAGATTTACTTTATATTTGATGGGCATGTTGAAATTTACAAATAAAACAAATACACAAAATCTTACCTTGAAGTTATGAAGTCAAAAATTGAAAAATAGTACAAATTTGAGATGAAATTTAGAACAAAAAATATACTCAATGTAAAAGTCTATCAATGCGAAATTAAAATATAATGTCTCTACAATGATATAAATTAATCTATATTTTCTAAAACCTTCAAATAAAGAAGAAATTCCACTCTAAAGTGTGATCCCCAAATGGGGCTTATGGAATAAAATGGGTTAAACAACTTTGCTGGACTTGGCATCCGTGCTTCTGAGTGAACAAAGCATAAATGGAACGCAGAATACTGTGAAAAGATTCCAGGCTCCGTGTTTTTGTGCCCAGGACCAGTGCTAGGCCTGTTGGGATAGGATTGCCCCGACAGCTTGGGTTAAGCTCAATAGCCTAAGGATCGGTGTTGGGCGATTGCATTTGCTCCTTCACCAAATTCCAAGTGTGACGCCGCTGAGCAAACCGAATAGCGTGCCCCATACATTGGGAACCACATGGAGCACGAGGTCTGACGGTTTTGGATGATGAAACGCTAACAACATCACTGCCAGCATCTGATCCAGGCAGTATAGCAGCCTGGGGTAATAAAAGGATAGACCTTAGGCCCCAGTTCTGTTTGTGTCTGGCCTGGAGTGGGTGCTTTTCCAAACGACGGCAATGACGTAAGCAATTTTTATTCAAGAAACTAACCTGCAAGATGCCTGGTGCATAAGCATCACCAAAGTCAAATGCATTAAATGCAAATTACAGTTTTGCTTTACACCAAAGAGTAATTGCTTTTTCAAATTTTACACTAATTGAACGTTTCTTTGAGTGAAATAAAAGACCATTTTGGAACAAAAATTTGTGTTTTTGTGACAGATGTTGCTTTGAGTTAACAAACTTAGAAAAATTGTTATGAATATTAATATTCAATTTTTTTACATTTTGTGCTACACAGTGTGATTACAGTTTCGCGTACATAAACAAAAAATTTTTTTTATAAAAAGAAAAAATTTGGTTCTTTAAGGGTTAAATTGTGTTCCAACAGACTTACGAACTGTCTATTTTCTATCTGCAAACTGCTGATTGTAGATTCATCCGAGAAAAGGACTTCACTTCACCTTGACTAATCCCAATCTTCATATTGCTTCGCAAAGGCTAACTTCCTTGCTTTTATGGCTGGGGTTAAGCAAGGCTTTTAATTTTTTAATTTAGTTAATTAACTACACACCAAGCAATGCTTTAGATTGAAATCACAAACAAAACGCCTACTAACAGTTGTAAAATGAATATCTGTGCCTTTAAGAAGCAGTGCAGAGCGTATTTCCTAGCAGGAACTGGTTGGAGACAAACAGCTGTTCGCCGAATTAAGTTGTCATCACGAGGGTTTGTTTTTCTTGACCTTCCATTCCTTTTCTCCTTCCATTTTCTGACCTTGTAAAGTCTAAAATTTTTAAAATCTAAAAATTGCTTGATGAACGGCCGTTTTGTTACAAGACACGTTTTTGCAAATTTTTCTTTGCAAAATCCCTTTTTTGGGCAAAATTACAATTTGGGCTTGCTTAGTTTCAGACAAACTGACTTTTTTGGTCATTATTTAACTTGATATTATTTAATTAAAAACTAAAAAATATTGAAGAAACAGCAAAAATATTTTTTAACCAAGCGCGCTATGAGTATTGTATTGCTAAACACATTTGCTCAAACGGAAAAGCATATAGAGAGTGCCATAAAGTATATTTTCATAGGAAACAATATGATTACGGCATAAATTTTGAACATGTCAATCGTGTTCGCCGTCAATATGGCGCTCTAACCTACTAGACTATACAGCCTATAATTTTATTTACAAGTTTTTAAATTTTTCATTGTGATAGTTTTAAAATTAGGCAGTTGACAAAGTCAATTAAATGTGCTTTCTTTGCAATAATATGCAATATTTTGAGTAACTTTGTGCTATATATTTGATTTGACTTTTAAAGGATTTGTTATGACTCGTGAATGCCAAATGCGTGATTATAACATGATCAGTTGATCACCTTATACTTATTATTTTATAAATCGTACTGTACTTCCAATAATATTTATCGTGTAAAATTTTAAATTATCTTTTTTTGACTTTCCTATTTTGGGCCATGGCAATTTTGAGTCACACGGTCAGTAATTTAGAGCTACGTGTACAATACTGGCCAGAATGGACGATACAGATGTGTTTCTGCTATTTTTGAGTGATTATACAATAACAATGCAAGTGATTCATTTTTATGACGTATGTTGGTGACTCTCGTGCATTCATATTTCAATATCAAGCATTGCTTATTCACTTTAGAGGTATAGATTTCATTCGAATGGTCAACTTCGACCAAAATAAAGCCAAAACAGTTGATACGTACAATATTAACTTCAATATCGATTAAACAAGGGAATACTCAACTTTTTTCGATAAGAGTAAATCAACAAATAATAGTAATTTAGCAAAAGGAAAAAGTTTGAAAAAAGCCCTTTTGTCGTAAAAAGACTGTCTCAACAACCGTAAATTTTAGCGTATCCAAAAAAATATTTAGTAAAGACCAAAAGAATGAAAAAAAAAGGAGTTTAAAGGTAAAAATTTTTTTTGTACAAAGTGGAGAGAAAAAAAGGCATTAGGAGCGTTCAATCTTTTCTAGGCAAAACTTATTCTGGTTTATCAAAAGTATTTGCCGATCATGTTGATAAAAAACACCCGAGGAAGTTTACAAGTAAAAAACTTTTTTTGAAAATAGCACGTAGAATTGATATCATTTCCAAAGCTATTTTTTGTAAAACATTTTAGGAAAAATTGGCAGAATGAAGAACAAGCAAGCCGAATTAAGTTAAAAAGTAAAAAAAAAAACTTTTAAGTCATGTCATGACAAGAAAACTTTTAAATTATGACATGACTGCACTTTCTGTATATTTCCGTTTTGAGAGATTGAAGCTCAGTCATTTTAAGAACTGACAGCAGCTTAGTTCAAAGACTAAATTATAAAGAACGAAAGCTACTTAGTTCAAAGACAAAGTTATAAATTCAATTGTTGGAGAAGAGAGTAAATTTATTTTTTGGTAGAAAGACAAATTAAAAAGACTAAATTCAATTTTTGTTAATGAAGGAAAGACTCTTAATTCTTGAATTCACTCTTCGTTGAGAGAACGCTGACGTGTCCGACGATTTACGTAATTCAATAGCTATATCCGTCTAGTGCTGAACTTGTTTAAATAAGGTCAGCGAAATCCCTCCCAGTTACAAACTACCTTTATTTAATATGCGTAACTCTATGATGCCCGATCCAGAAAAATATAGTTGTAACTTGAATATGAAGGAGAGGATCGATTTTATTTTTTATCTGCGGTTTTACACGCGCAGCTACTGAACACAATGCAGTATAAAACAGTACAATAGTCACCGTTCTCAGAGCAAAATTCTGGTTACTGTCCGATGATAGCGATCTCTCTCTATTTATAATAAACCCGAATTGGGCCACGTGGCTCAGACGACAAAATCAACAATAAAAATCAATTTTATGCCCTTATACAGATCACTGTCAAAGCGAGGTCACATTACTATGATTTAATTAGGACGATGTATTAATATTTAGGTCGCAAAAATGTAGAAATGTAGAAATGCATTAATATTTAGGTCGTAGTATCTTGTAGAAATTACATTTAATCGGTTATATTGTGATCTCTTTTAAGAATTCGTTGTTCATGTTGAGAATTGATTTTATACATGTTGTATCCGGTTTCTCATGGATGCCTGTTAAATATTTTTCACATTAATTTGTATTGATTAAAAGTTATAGTAACATTTCTTGATTCTAAGAGAATTTGAAATTATTCTACGCTCTATTGCATTTGGTTCGCCCTGGATTCTTTATCATCAACCTCGCTACGGTGTTTGATTTCTGATGACGTTTGGTTTACGCCCAATCACACTAACGTGATCGTGCGATTTCCAAGTCAATCACGATTCAAGTGCCGTCTTGCGTTTGTTTAGTGTTTTGAGTTTTCTAGTTACGTAATTTTGCTCTTTAAATACAATTTCTTTTTTGTTCTCTCTATCTCGTAATAAAAACTGAATTTAAAGAATATCTAAGAAGAAAAAGAAAAAACATGGTGTACCAATTTTGTAGTTTTTTCATTTCTACATTTGCCTCGCTCAGTCCGAAATTTATTTTTTATCAACTCTTCTCTAATTTGTTTTTTATTGATGTGCTTTTCGATGGCTTCTCATAATATTTTCGATGTAATTTATTTCATCTAATTCGATGAAATCCAAAATTCAAAGTTTATTAACGCTTTTCAATGTTGCTTTAAGATTTGTTTTGATGTAATTTATTCGAAATGGTTCGATGAAGTCCGAAATTCAAATTTTTAAACTATTTTTCTGATTGTTTTTTAATGTCACTGCTCCAATTTTAATTTAAAATAGTAGATTCTTGGTTGGAATTCCTAATTTCCAAAAAAGTAACTTCATGGAATTCTCATCTTGATTTTTCGTGCTACCATTGGTCTTAGAGGGTTACAATAACTTATGCCTGATGAGGTCCATAAGACCGAAACAAGCCTGTCGCATGATAATTTAATCGATCTCTTTCTCATTGTTTTAGTTTGGCTTATTTTACTATTCCTATTAAACTTGTTGAAATTACATTTGATTGTTTACATTGCGATCTCTTTTAAGAATGCTTTGTATTTGGTTTATTGTTAGAAAATAATGAATAAGTTGAAAAAGTTTGCATTAAAAAATACTTTAATTTTTGATTAAATAAAATGCACGAAAAAAC
Source organism: Diplosoma virens (assembly GCA_963680785.1). NCBI lineage: Eukaryota > Metazoa > Chordata > Ascidiacea > Aplousobranchia > Didemnidae > Diplosoma > Diplosoma virens. The sequence goes on along the minus strand of OY796883.1, from coordinate 45,011,726 downwards.
ACGGTAAAAAGATGCTTAAAAAATGCATTAAAAATAACAATTTTGAGGTAGAAATTAAAATTAAAGCAGTAAAATTTTTTTACTGGGTATAATTTAAGATTATTGTTAGCTCGATAAGTATAAAATGTAGAGATGTGTTGAATTATTTTCTGATCAAGAAAATGGGTAAAAACGAGATTTAAAAATAAGATAAACCGAGTGTGTAAATCAGTAAATATGTTTATTAAGTACCAGAGTGGTTAAAGTTTGATAATTTAAATTTACTTCGACGTCGACATTTTGAGATCAACTCTGAACATTTATTTAGTAATTTTTCGGAGTCAACCTGAAACACTTGCAATTTTTCCGATAAGCATAAGTTGCATGTTTTGGAATCACAGCGATATTGAGTTGGCTGGTGTACAATGTTCCATCATATTTGTGGCGATTGCCCTGATTGTTTTAATTTACAAACGGCTTTTGATAATTTAGTTGAGTTAATTTTTCTATTGTCTTTAACACTAGAATGGCCGGAAAATTTTTTAAACTTTGTTGGCCGTGGTGTTGGTTTCAACACCGCTTGACAAATGTGGTCTTTATTTATTGAAGCAAAATTTTTTCTACACAGTTTCACTTGTAATGTATGAAAGCAACACGCGGAAAAACAAGTACATCAGATATCACAAAAACACTCAGTACAAGTATAATCAGGAATAATCATGTGCACACTGCAAAAAGTTATCACTGCTAATTTTCTGGCATTGTTTGCACATCACCGAAATTTCTCAGCTGTTTTCAGTTGCACACTTTCCGCAGGTAGGACTCTACATGCTCTGAAAATTGTCACAGTTGAGTTAGTGCACCCTTTTTTTGTGCATTTTCGTCTTTTTTAGGCCCATGTGACTGTTGCAGCTTTCTGTTATTGGCCGTGCTTTCTTCGGTGTTCCGTCAAACGTACTGTGTTCTCAGTTCTTCAATAAGTTGAAGTATAAAATTTTTCGTGAAATTGTCTTTCCAGTTGCCTTCTTATACAAAATCCAAGCATTCAGTGCGGCAATGTTCAGTATATTGCATCACACAGCAACTGGCCACCGTCTTGAAGCAGAGTAGGTTGAATACTTTCTGACCATTTAGTCGACTACATCTACACCAAACTTATTTTTGTTATAAAACAAGATAACATCTGGTTTGGTTTTTGCTGAATCATCAACGGAAGGGGAGTTGTGGATTGTTAAGAGAAGGCACACACTTTTCTTTATCTTACACTGATAATTTACAAACAAACAGTGATGCTTGTCACTATAGTAGAATGTTAATTTATTTGTACCACCTTTTACAGGAGCTGTCATCGCTTTTGTGATACCTTTGCTGTTTGCTCTAACAGTTCTACAACAGTGGTTGCAATAGCTTCTGATTTTTTAGCTAAAGCTACGCTTGTGAAAAAGTTGTCAGTAGTCATGTTGTATCCTTTGGACTTCACAAGAGAAACGAGTCGCAGTACAACATCTTGGGCTAAAGGGACTCTTTGCTTACTCTCTTTCTCCTGTGCTCCCAAATATGGTCGCAGGTTGACCACGTATTTGCTCTCTACTTCAACCAAAAGCCAAAACTTTATCCCGAATTTGTCCTGTTTATTCGGCATGTATACGATGAATGGACAACAATCTTTCATTGACATGGTTGCTCATCGATAGTAAGGCTAAACGTGGGTGTATATTTTGTAGCACAATTATTTGAAAACTTTTCAAAGATCTTCCTAATGTGCGTAAACTTATCTGTGTCTAGTCGTCCTCTTCTTGTAGATTTGTCATCAAATCTGAGAAAGCGAAAAATAGACTTGAACGTATTTCGAGGCATTGTTTCACGAAAAATTTTTGGCCCATACATTTCATTCGACAGGAAGTCCAAAGAGTGTCCTTTTCCATAAATACCCCTTGCATATTGCAGAGCTATAAATGCTTCAAGCAAATCTGAACTGACGCCCCATTGCCAATTCTGTTTTCTTGCTTCAATAACAGTATAGTTTTGAACCTGACGAAATATTGATTCTTCTATGAATAGTTTCCAAGCCATATACGAGAACTGTGAAGCCTGTCTTCTTACACAAAATGTCATTTCCGGCGTTGCTTTGAAAACACTTGAGGCTCTTGCATGCCCGGCGTGCGAAGTTCTTAGCAAACTCCACTTGTTACCATCCTTAGCAGTAATGGTGTCTGTCATTTTCGTCTGTTTCTTCGCCTCTCTCTTCTGAGCTTTACACCTCTAACACTTCTGAGTAGGTCTCACTGCAATCTGAAACTGCATCATCATCACCGGATGAGTCATTGAAGATATTTTCGATGTCTTGTTCTGTCAAACGCTTTGCTGCCATTAGGCTGTAACCTTTAGCTGGCAAATGAGTTTTAGTAATGAAAACTCTCACTGGTTTCAAGCTTATTTACCTGTAATTATTTTCAAAAGCGGCATCTTTTGTTCTAATGATTTGAACTGTCTGTATGTTGGCAATTCGGATTATCTCAGCTGGATATAAGATAAGAGAGAAGTGTTAAACAAAAGATTAACAAAACCGCTGCAATTTCTTTGTTCTGAGATAGTTTCTGCAATAATTTCAGCAAGATTTATTTGAATGACCTAATTTCTCGTACGAAAATTGCGATAAAAGGAAGAGGTGTCGAAATCGACACCTGGGCCAACAAAGGTAAAACTATCGACAAATTAATCATCTTATTTAGAATTCGCAACCACGAAGTGGAAACATAAATATTGTGAAAAAAAATAATTTTCAAAGAATTTCATAAAAATAAACCCATACAAATCCAAATAAAAATAAACCAAACTCTCTATAGACTAATAGAAAGTTGGGACTTTTTTTGTGCATTGGATATTTTGATGCTAGATCCCAGCACCCATATATTTCCATAAAATGTAGTCATAAGTAATCATTATTCATAAGCAAAATTAAAATGGTGTACTTTTATAAGTTTTGAATAAAATTAATTTCTTCACCGCGAATTTGATTTGGTAAAATTTTTTAGTGCAGAAATTTTTTGTAAAGATTCATCCGGATTTTATTAGAACTTTTCAAATTTGAAATCCTTTATTTCGATAATTACCAATTCTTCAGATGTTCCAATAACTAGTTCTTTGTAATTTTTCAGTCAGCAGTTTTGTGCCGGAAGCGACTGTTATGTAATTTTTTGCAGTGACGTTATAGGCACAGCTGCACATACAATGAATTATAAAATATTATAAAAATGTGCATCTACAATCGCGAGTAATCTACAATCGCGAGTTGTTTGTGCATCTACAATCGCGAGTTGTTTGCAATAATATGCAATATTTTGAGTAACTTTGTGCTATATATTTTATTTGACTTTTAAAGGATTTGTTATGACTCGTGAATGCCAAATGCGTGATTATAACATGATCAGTTGATCACCTTATACTTATTATTTTATAAATCGTACTGTACTTCCAATAATATTTATCGTGTAAAATTTTGAATTATCGTTTTTTGACTTTCCTATTTTGGGCCATGGCAATTTTGAGTCCCACGGTCAGTAATTTAGAGCTACTTGTACAATACTGGCCAGAATGGACGATACAGATGTATTTCTGCTATTTTTGAGTGATTATACAATAACAATACAAGTGATTCATTTTTATGACGTATGTTGGTGACTCTCGTGCATTCATATTTCAATATCAAGCATTGCTTATTCACTTTAGAGGTATAGATTTCATTCGAATGGTCAACTTCGACCAAAATAAAGCCAAAACAGTTGATACGTACAATATTAACTTCAATATCGATTAAACAAGGGAATACTCAACTTTTTTCGATAAGAGTAAATCAACAAATAATAGTAATTTAGCAAAAGGAAAAAGTTTGAAAAAAGCCCTTTTGTCGTAAAAAGACTGTCTCAACAACCGTAAATTTTAGCGTATCCAAAAAAATATTTAGTAAAGACCAAAAGAATGAAAAAAAAAGGAGTTTAAAGGTAAAAACTTTTTTTGTACAAAGTGGAGAGAAAAAAAGCCATTAGGAGCGTTCAATCTTTTCTAGGCAAAACTTATTCTGGTTTATCAAAAGTATTTGCCGATCATGTTGATAAAAAACACCCGAGGAAGTTTACAAGTAAAAAACTTTTTTTGAAAATAGCACGTAGAATTGATATCATTTCCAAAGCTATTTTTTGTAAAACATTTTAGGAAAAATTGGCAGAATGAAGAACAAGCAAGCCGAATTAAGTTAAAAAGTAAAAAAGAAAACTTTTAAGTCATGTCATGACAAGAAAACTTTTAAATTATGACATGACTGCACTTTCTGCATATTTCCGTTTTGAGAGATTGAAGCTCAGTCATTTTAAGAACTGACAGCAGCTTAGTTCAAAGACTAAATTATAAAGAACGAAAGCTACTTAGTTCAAAGACAAAGTTATAAATTCAATTGTTGGAGAAGAGAGTAAATTTATTTTTTGGTAGAAAGACAAATTAAAAAGACTAAATTCAATTTTTGTTAATGAAGGAAAGACTCTTAATTCTTGAATTCACTCTTCGTTGAGAGAACGCTGACGTGTCCGACGATTTACGTAATTCAATAGCTATATCCGTCTAGTGCTGAACTTGTTTAAATAAGGTCAGCGAAATCCCTCCCAGTTACAAACTACCTTTACTTAATATGCGTAACTCTATGATGCCCGATCCAGAAAAATATAGTTGTAACTTGAATATGAAGGAGAGGATCGATTTTATTTTTTATCTGCGGTTTTACACGCGCAGCTACTGAACACAATGCAGTATAAAACAGTACAATAGTCACCGTTCTCAGAGCAAAATTCTGGTTACTATCCGATGATAGCGATCTCTCTCTATTTATAATAAACCCGAATTGGGCCACGTGGCTCAGACGACAAAATCAACAATAAAAATCAATTTTATGCCCTTATACAGATCACTGTCAAAGCGAGGTCACATTGCTATGATTTAATTAGGACGATGTATTAATATTTAGGTCGCAAAAATGTAGAAATGTAGAAATGCATTAATATTTAGGTCGTAGTATCTTGTAGAAATTACATTTAATCGGTTATATTGTGATCTCTTTTAAGAATTCGTTGTTCATGTTGAGAATTGATTTTATACATGTTGTATCCGGTTTCTCATGGATGCCTGTTAAATATTTTTCACATTAATTTGTATTGATTAAAAGTTATAGTAACATTTCTTGATTCTAAGAGAATTTGAAATTATTCTACGCTCTATTGCATTTGGTTCGCCCTGGATTCTTTATCATCAACCTCGCTACGGTGTTTGATTTCTGATGACGTTTGGTTTACGCCCAATCACACTAACGTGATCGTGCGATTTCCAAGTCAATCACGATTCAAGTGCCGTCTTGCGTTTGTTTAGTGTTTTGAGTTTTCTAGTTACGTAATTTTGCTCTTTAAATACAATTTCTTTTTTGTTCTCTCTATCTCGTAATAAAAACTGAATTTAAAGAATATCTAAGAAGAAAAAGAAAAAACATGGTGTACCAATTTTGTAGTTTTTTCATTCGTACATTTGCCTCGCTCAGTCCGAAATTTATTTTTTATCAACTCTTCTCTAATTTGTTTTTTATTGATGTGCTTTTCGATGGCTTCTCATAATATTTTTGATGTAATTTATTTCATCTAATTCGATGAAATCCAAAATTCAAAGTTTATTAACGCTTTTCAATGTTGCTTTAAGATTTGTTTTGATGTAATTTATTCGAAATGGTTTGATGAAGTCCGAAATTCAAATTTTTAAACTATTTTTCTGATTGTTTTTTAATGTCACTGCTCCAATTTTAATTTGAAATAGTAGATTCTTGGTTGGAATTCCTAATTTTCAATAAAGTAACTTCATGGAATTCTCATCTTGATTTTTCGTGCTACCATTGGTTTTAGAGGCTTACAATAACTTATGCCTGATGAGGTCCATAAGACCGAAACAAGCCTGTCGCATAATAATTTAATCGATCTCTTTCTCATTGTGTTTTAGTTTGGCTTATTTTACTATTCCTATTAAACTTGTTGAAATTACATTTGATCGTTTACATTGCGATCTCTTTTAAGAATGCTTTGTATTTGCTTTATTGTTAGAAAATAATGAATAAGTTGAAAAAGTTTGCATTAAAAAATACTTTAATTTTTGATTAAATAAAATGCACGAAAAAACACGGTAAAAAGATGCTTAAAAAATGCATTAAAAATAACAATTTTGAGGGTAGAAATTAAAATTAAAGCAGTAAAATTTTTTTACTGGGTATAATTTAAGATTATTGTTAGCTCGATGAGTATAAAATGTAGAGATGTGTTGAATTATTTTCTGATCAAGAAAGTGGGTAAAAATAAGATTTAAAAATAAGATAAACCGAGTGTGTAAATCAGTAGATATGTTCATTAAGTACCAGAGTGGTTAAAGTTTGATAATTTGAATTTACTTCGACGTCGACATTTTGAGATCAACTCTGAACGTTTATTTATTCTTATTGTTAGCAGAGGTAGATGCTTCGAGATTGTGTTCTCTATGATGTAACAAGGTGTGGTGTTTGTCTTGACACATTTTACACCTTTGGGGAGATTGACAATGTCGCACCAAGTGGTCACCAAGACAATTAATGCAACATCCACTTTTCCACACCGTATTCCATTTTTGCTTTTCGGTAGCATTTTGGAACTTAAGACATTTCCACAATGGATGGGCTTGAACACACATAGGACAAGACTTACGTTTCCTATCTACTTCTTTAAATTGATTTGTTTTTACTAAAGCAGATTCAACTACGGGGGATGGGGCAATTGAACTTTGTGTGGAATGAATGGCAGGCTTATTACAGGACTTTTTAGAAAAATTGAATTTAGTAGTGTTAGGGTCTTTACTCTTTACAATTTGGTTTAAAAAACTTCTTTCAACATGAGACTGTTTTTGCATGAACTGGGAAAGCTGTGAAAAGGTGATTGGATGTCCGTTTTCCAACTGAAAAGACACAGACGTAATGAATTTTTCTTGAAGAGATTTTGGCAGACGAGCAAAAACTTTGCCAACCACATGTTGTGAATCGAGACCAGACTCTGGTCTGCTACCACAAGTAAGCTCACAATTATAGAGGTCTCTCGCAAATTTAAGAATGCCCTCTGAGTCATTGTTCTTTATAGGAGGACCCTCTGTAAGCTTTTTTACATACGCGTTTATTATGCCGCCAATTTTTCCAAAATTTTCTTCCAGGATATGGCGTGCCTTCCAATACCCCACATCAGGGGAATCACACATAATACAGTTGACAATGGATTCCTTGGCTTCACCAGCGCAAGAAGAGATTAGTAAATTTAGCCGAGTGGCTGAGTCATCTACACCCCTAATAGTGTATGTTTCAAAGTAACGAATAAAACGTCTATAATCTATAGGGTCACCGTAAAAAAGATCATCACCTTGCACAGGTCTAGTTTGTGACCGGTTAATAGAATTAGTCATAATGCTAAGGGCATCTATCAGCTCAGAAACCCTTGACTGGTCATTCATTGCAGCAGGTGCTGGTGGATGATACATGGGTCTTCCACATTTATGCCTGTTCTCAGGTGTAGCAAATGGATTAGGGGCAGGCCCCAACTGCTGAAATGGCAATTGGTAAGGATTGGCAAAACTGTTTGATGAAAAGGGATTATGCATGTCCTTAGAAAAGGGATTTTCATTATCACATAAATCAGAGACTAATTTCTGATCTACAGGAGAAGAAGAATTGGTAGCACTTAACGTAAACAAGGAAGTAGCATTAGAGCATGCAGGAGCTGTCTCAACTTTATGAGAAGAGCCTAATTGGTACTTTCTTAAGTGTTCTAATTCACGACGTTCGAGTTCTAACTCCCTACGAGCCAAATCAAGTTCACGTTTATCAAAGTCACCAGCTGAAGCTGGCTTAAGCTCTGAAGAGCCAAGCATGATGACAAGAGAAGAAAACACAACGAACTAGTAGTAACTAGTAACAAGAATTAAATACAGAGACAAAACATACACTGGGCCCAACACAGGCGCCTAAAGACAGTACGGCCTAACCTATACTAGACCAAACCACTTTTTGTTAAATGCAATATACGAGCAAGCCAACAGCCCGTAGAATTCTATAAGAATAAGCGATAGGTCGGGCAGTAAATGCGCACTAAAGTAGCCTACTAGCTCTCCCTAGATACACCAGCCACCTGATCCACCAGGGAGAAATATATAATTTGAAATAAAAGGCAGTAAAATCACAGAAATTAATTATATACTGTACACAAATTATTCCAGTTAGCAAAGGCTACTCAAGTAGCGATTTAACAAAAAGGTAGACCGATCTATACAAATAAAATCCAAAAGTTAAATTATTGATTACCTTCGATAACCATGTGGTCCTGTCACAAGGATGTGATTCCAAAAATAAAACAACCAGTTACGAACGCTGATTGAAATTATGTACGTGACCCGGATGTAAATAATTTTATTGGAATTAAAAAAGGGACCACCAAATTAGCGGATTAGCCGTAACATGCTGATTATTCAGCATTATTACGCTGTCAGCATTATTACACTACTCTTCTAGAAACTGGAAGGACTTGGAAAGCACTTTAGGCCAAGACATGTCTACACTTTCAGCCTACCTCCAGACTTGGAGGTTGAAGCTCAGTCACACTAAGACGGTGACGGCAGCCTTTCACTTAAATAACCGAGAGGCCAAACGTGAACTAAAGGTCTACAACATCGATAGACTTTTACCGTTCTATCCAACCCCTACTTATCTTGGAGTAAAACTGGACAGATTGCTCACGTTTCATCATCATCTAGTGGCATTGCGCAAAAAACTATCCTCGAGCGTCACACTGTTGAGGCAACTCGTGGGCTCGGGATGGGGTGCTGATGCTAAAACACTACGCATAGCCACCTTATCTCTAGTCTACTCAACAGCTGAGTACTGCGCACCAGTCTGATGTTGCAGTGCTCACACTCGCCTCATAGATAATGTCTTGAACAACACCTTGTGCATAGTCACTCAATTATGTTTCTAAATAATAAATTAAAAATGTCAATAAACATGTTTTAATAAAATCTTTATGCCAATTGGTTTTCAATCCGAGAAAATACTAAAATCTACTCAATAAAAATAAACAAAAAGCCTAATTTTTAAGGAAGTTATATAAATTTTAAATGTATAAATTGTCCGGCTGCAAAGGCAAAGTAAAATATTTTTGCATCATATGTTTATAAGCTAAGGCAAGTTTTTATTGATCTAAAAACTCAAAACGATTAACTTAAAAAAATTCAAAAAATTGACTTTATTGACTAGGCGTTAAAAAATTATTAATAAGTTATATTTTAGTGCTAGGTGCTAAAAGTCATTTTGGAGTTATTAATAATTTTTTAACACCTAGTCACTAAAATATAACTTATTAATAGTTTTTTAACGCCTAGTCAATAAAGTCAATTTTTTGGATTTTTTTAAGTTAATCTTTTTGAGTTTTTAGGTCAATAAAAACTTGCCCTTTTTATAACCATTACTAATTGACACCTTGCACAATGTCACTGAATTTCTGCGTCCCACTTCAACGGATCACCTATCCATACTTTCAGGCATCCGACTAGCTGGGCTTTGCCAACTGGGAGGGACATTCTTCTTGGTATACCGTGGATCTCTGGACGCTGATTATGTCTTGTATGATTTTTTTGAGCAGATCCTCAGATGCTCGCCAATAGAGGCTAAAATCCAGATGCCCATTTGTGCCAGCTGCGCAGAATTATTTAACCCATTTCATTCCAGAATTTAGGAGGGCAAAGAAATTTAATTCACTTAGTGTATAATAGTTGATATAGGGCCTATTAAGACTATGTATAAGTTTCATAAAAATTAAAAAATATTTACTGTGATTTTAGGACTAGTCCCATTTGGGGATCATGGAATGTAGGCGTATTACTTATAAATTGTTATATTCAAATTAGAAGACATTTATTCAAAACTTTATAATAATAATATCATTACAATTACAAAACTACCACACCAAGTCACATATTTGAGTTAATTTTAGTAAGAATGGTATGCTTCAAAACCCTGTATATGAAATCCAAGGTTGCACTGTCCACATTGCTTCCTGGCATTTTTCTTGCACACCTTGCATTTTCTTTGTTTCCCATCATCAGTTCTTTCCAAAAAATGCTTTTCACCAACAAGGTTGAGTGGCTGTGGCAATCTCGGGACCTTGACACCAGGTTTCTTGGGTTTTGAATTGCTGTCAGTCTTCAGCAATGCTGTTGTTACGTACACTCTGAAGTCGAGGAGGTCCATTTTTTCTTCCAGATAAAGAAGACTGTACAATATATGACTGTTAACAACAGCCACATCCAGACAGTGAGTTACTAATCAAAAATACCATTTTTTACTCTTTATGCCCACTCTGTACTTGTGAGTCTTCCAATCAGCAAAATTTACCCCGAGCATACCAGCATTATATTCCGTGATGCACTTGGGTACTTGAACTGGTTGGCCTCGACGATTTGCCAGTTTCATTGGATTTACTCCATCAACATTTGACAATACACTAACAATGCTATTGTCCTTCCAAGTGCAAGCAAACAACCCAGAAATTGCATCAACAGCAGTTTTCAGGAATCCCTTTTCTTTCTTCATCAAGTCCTTCTTTGCTCCAAAAGGATTTCCAGGAAGTCTGTTGAGTCTGACAGTACCAGAAGCCTTGATACCAAGTTCTGTAAGACTCTTCATCAAATCCATGTTGGTAAAAAAATTGTCGAAGAAAACAAAGACACCAGAAGGTATTTTCTCAAGAAGATTCAAAACCACCTCTGTGCCAATAGAACATCCTTTGATTACGGTTGTGCGTTGGCTCCCTGATACACAAAAAACTTGTAGGTATAGCCAGATGTGCTGTACAGTGCCCACTCCTTGAATACAAATCGTACTGGTTTCCCCCTGATAAACTGTTTTATGGGGTGTCAACCATAGTACCCTACTATCTTTTCATCCACGGAATATTTGTCACTAAAATACCCAAATTGCAAGAAGTTTTCCTTCATTTTTTCTATTAAAGGACGTATTTTGAAACAACGGTCCTTACAATTTTCAGGAATTTTTAGGTTGTTGTTCAGATGAAAGTATTTCTTCAATGCCATGAACCTGTTTTTGGACATGGCTTCCCTAATAATTGGACAGTCAAAGTTGGGATGTAGACTCCAATACAGTTCTTGCCTCGGATAAGGGCGATGCCCAGAAAGCAAAAGAATGCCAACAAATATCATATAATCTTCAATGGTCCAATGAAAACTTGGATCATTCTTTTGTGCAGCATAAATTTGGCTTTGGTTTTGTATGATTTCAAATATGCCACTCATGATGAGCATAAACAATTCAAATGGATTTTTGTCAATAAATTCACGAATCAGTTCTTTCATGACAGGTTTGTTATTGTAGTTATCAATTGTGGGTACAATCGGCTTTGGTGCAGATTTCTTCCATTTGGGGATTTCCTTTAGTACTATTTTTGCACTCTTAGATTTCCTTATTGATGCTGGATCTTCACATACATCTTCACTTTCATCATCTGTACCTACATAAACTTCAACATTTCCTGGCACATCCACAATTTGAGTTTCACCTATTTCTTCATCATCAAATTTTTCGGCATCACTCATTTCATCAACAGTTTCTGGTGGAAGTTCTATGATATCAACAGTCTCATGCTGACAATTTGTTGGTATTTCATCTTCCATGGTTTTTAAAAACTTCAAAGCCCTGTCAATGTTTATAAACTTTCTAGGTTTACTCATCTGAAAAAAAGGTAAAAATGTTGGCAAAATACCACAATCCCCAATTGGGACTTTCATCATTCAACATGCCCAAAAATGAATAATGTAAGATAAAGAGACTAAATATAGTACACTATGATAAATATATAGATTTACTTTATATTTGATGGGCATGTTGAAATTTACAAATAAAACAAATACACAAAATCTTACCTTGAAGTTATGAAGTCAAAAATTGAAAAATAGTACAAATTTGAGATGAAATTTAGAACAAAAAATATACTCAATGTAAAAGTCTATCAATGCGAAATTAAAATATAATGTCTCTACAATGATATAAATTAATCTATATTTTCTAAAACCTTCAAATAAAGAAGAAATTCCACTCTAAAGTGTGATCCCCAAATGGGGCTTATGGAATAAAATGGGTTAAACAACTTTGCTGGACTTGGCATCCGTGCTTCTGAGTGAACAAAGCATAAATGGAACGCAAAATACTGTGAAAAGATTCCAGGCTCCGTGTTTTTGTGCCCAGGACCAGTGCCAGGCCTGTTGGGATAGGATTGCCCCGACAGCTTGGGTTAAGCTCAATAGCCTAAGGATCGGTGTTGGGCGATTGCATTTGCCCCTTCACCAAATTCCAAGTGTGGCGCCGCTGAGCAAACCGAATAGCGTGCCCCATACATTGGGAACCACATGGAGCACGAGGTCTGACGGTTTTGGATGATGAAACGCTAACAACATCACTGCCAGCATCTGATCCAGGCAGTACAGCAGCCTGGGGTAATAAAAGGATAGACCTTAGGCCCCAGTTCTGTTTGTGTCTGGCCTGGAGTGGGTGCTTTTCCAAACGACGGCAATGACGTAAGCAATTTTTATTAAAGAAACTAACCTGCAGGATGCCTGGTGCACAAGCATCACCAAAGTCAAATGCATTAAATGCAAATTACAGTTTTGCTTTACACCAAAGAGTAATTGCTTTTTCAAATTTTACACTAGTTGAACGTTTCTTTGAGTGAAATAAAAGACCATTTTGGAACAAAAATTTGTGTTTTTGTGACAGATGTTGCTTTGAGTTAACAAACTTAGAAAAATTATTATGAATATTAATATTCAATTTTTTTACATTTTGTGCTACACAGTGTGATTACAGTTTCGCGTACATAAACAAAAAATTTTTTTTATAAAAAGAAAAAATTTGGTTCTTTAAGGGTTAAATTGTGTTCCAACAGACTTACGAACTGTCTATTTTCTATCTGCAAACTGCTGATTGTAGATTCATCCGAGAAAAGGACTTCACTTCACCTTGACTAATCCCAATCTTCATATTGCTTCGCAAAGGCTAACTTCCTTGCTTTTATGGCTGGGGTTAAGCAAGGCTTTTAATTTTTTAATTTAGTTAATTAACTACACACCAAGCAATGCTTTAGATTGAAATCACAAACAAAACGCCTACTAACAGTTGTAAAATGAATATCTGTGCCTTTAAGAAGCAGTGCAGAGCGTATTTCCTAGCAGGAACTGGTTGGAGACAAACAGCTGTTTGCCGAATTAAGTTGTCATCACGAGGGTTTGTTTTTCTTGACCTTCCATTCCTTTTCTCCTTCCATTTTCTGACCTTGTAAAGTCTAAAATTTTTAAAATCTAGAAATTGCTTGATGAACGGCCGTTTTGTTACAAGACACGTTTTTGCAAATTTTTCTTTGCAAAATCCCTTTTTTGGGCAAAATTACAATTTGGGCTTGCTTAGTTTCAGACAAACTGGCTTTTTGGTCATTATTTAACTTGATATTATTTAATTAAAAACTAAAAAATATTGAAGAAACAGCAAAAATATTTTTTAACCAAGCGCGCTATGAGTATTGTATTGCTAAACACATTTGCTCAAACGGAAAAGCATATAGAGAGTGCCATAAAGTATATTTTCATAGGAAACAATATGATTACGGCATAAATTTTGAACATGTCAATCGTGTTCGCCGTCAATATGGCGCTCTAACCTACTAGACTATACAGGCTGTAGTTTTATTTACAAGTTTTTAAATTTTTCATTGTGATAGTTTTAAAATTAGGCAGTTGACAAAGTCAATTAAATGTGCTTTTTTTGCAATAATATGCAATATTTTGAGTAACTTTGTGCTATATATTTGATTTGACTTTTAAAGGATTTGTCATGATTCGTGAATGCCAAATGCGTGATTATAACATGATCAGTTGATCACCTTATACTTATTATTTTATAAATCGTACTGTTCTTCCAATAATATTTATCGTGTAAAATTTTAAATTATCGTTTTTTGACTTTCCTATTTTGTGCCATGGCAATTTTGAGTCACACGGTCGTAAAAAGACTATCTCAACAACCGTAAATTTTAGCGTATCCAAAAAAATATTTAGTAAAGACCAAAAGAATGAAAAAAAAAAGGAGTTTAAAGGTAAAAACTTTTTTTGTACAAAGTGGAGAGAAAAAAAGCCATTAGGAGCGTTCAATCTTTTCTAGGCAAAACTTATTCTGGTTTATCAAAAGTATTTGCCGATCATGTTGATAAAAAACACCCAAGGAAGTTTACAAGTAAAAAACTTTTTTTGAAAATAGCACGTAGAATTGATATCATTTCCAAAGCTATTTTTTGTAAAACATTTTAGGAAAAATTGGCAGAATGAAGAACAAGCAAGCCAAATTAAGTTAAAAAGTAAAAAAGAAAACTTTTAAGTCATGTCATGACAAGAAAACTTTTAAATTATGACATGACTGCACTTTCTGCATATTTCCGTTTTGAGAGATTGAATCTCAGTCATTTTAAGAACTGACAGCAGCTTAGTTCAAAGACTAAATTATAAAGAACGAAAGCTACTTAGTTCAAAGACAAAGTTATAAATTCAATTGTTGGAGAAGAGAGTAAATTTATTTTTTGGTAGAAAGACAAATTAAAAAGACTAAATTCAATTTTTGTTAATGAAGGAAAGACTCTTAATTCTTGAATTCACTCTTCGTTGAGAGAACGCTGACGTGTCCGACGATTTACGTAATTCAATAGCTATATCCGTCTAGTGCTGAACTTGTTTAAATAAGGTCAGCGAAATCCCTCCCAGTTACAAACTACCTTTACTTAATATGCGCAACTCTATGATGCCCGATCCAGAAAAATATAGTTGTAACTTGAATATGAAGGAGAGGATCGATTTTATTTTTTATCTGCGGTTTTACACGCGCAGCTACTGAACACAATGCAGTATAAAACAGTACAATAGTCACCGTTCTCAGAGCAAAATTCTGGTTACTGTCCGATGATAGCGATCTCTCTCTATTTATAATAAACCCGAATTGGGCCACGTGGCTCAGACGACAAAATCAACAATAAAAATCAATTTTATGCCCTTATACAGATCACTGTCAAAGCGAGGTCACATTGCTGTGATTTAATTAGGACGATGTATTAATATTTAGGTCGCAAAAATGTAGAAATGTAGAAATGCATTAATATTTAGGTCGTAGTATCTTGTAGAAATTACATTTAATCGGTTATATTGTGATCTCTTTTAAGAATTCGTTGTTCATGTTGAGAATTGATTTTATACATGTTGTATCCGGTTTCTCATGGATGCCTGTTAAATATTTTTCACATTAATTTGTATTGATTAAAAGTTATAGTAACATTTCTTGATTCTAAGAGAATTTGAAATTATTCTACGCTCTATTGCATTCGGTTCGCCCTGGATTCTTTATCATCAACCTCGCTACGGTGTTTGATTTCTGATGACGTTTGGTTTACGCCCAATCACACTAACGTGATCGTGCGATTTCCAAGTCAATCACGATTCAAGTGCCGTCTTGCGTTTGTTTAGTGTTTTGAGTTTTCTAGTTACGTAATTTTGCTCTTTAAATACAATTTCTTTTTTGTTCTCTCTATCTCGTAATAAAAACTGAATTTAAAGAATATCTAAGAAGAAAAAGAAAAAACATGGTGTACCAATTTTGTAGTTTTTTCATTCGTACATTTGCCTCGCTCAGTCCGAAATTTATTTTTTATCAACTCTTCTCTAATTTGTTTTTTATTGATGTGCTTTTCGATGGCTTTTCATAATATTTTTGATGTAATTTATTTCATCTAATTCGATGAAATCCAAAATTCAAAGTTTATTAACGCTTTTCAATGTTGCTTTAAGATTTGTTTTGATGTAATTTATTCGAAATGGTTTGATGAAGTCCGAAATTCAAATTTTTAAACTATTTTTCTGATTGTTTTTTAATGTCACTGCTCCAATTTTAATTTAAAATAGTAGATTCTTGGTTGGAATTCCTAATTTTCAATAAAGTAACTTCATGGAATTCTCATCTTGATTTTTCGTGCTACCATTGGTCTTAGAGGCTTACAATAACTTATGCCTGATGAGGTCCATAAGACCGAAACAAGCCTGTCGCATAATAATTTAATCGATCTCTTTCTCATTGTGTTTTAGTTTGGCTTATTTTACTATTCCTATTAAACTTGTTGAAATTACATTTGATCGTTTACATTGCGATCTCTTTTAAGAATGCTTTGTATTTGCTTTATTGTTAGAAAATAATGAATAAGTTGAAAAAGTTTGCATTAAAAAATACTTTAATTTTTGATTAAATAAAATGCACGAAAAAACACGGTAAAAAGATGCTTAAAAAATGCATTAAAAATAACAATTTTGAGGGTAGAAATTAAAATTAAAGCAGTAAAATTTTTTTACTGGGTATAATTTAAGATTATTGTTAGCTCGATGAGTATAAAATGTAGAGATGTGTTGAATTATTTGCTGATCAAGAAAGTGGGTAAAAATAAGATTTAAAAATAAGATAAACCGAGTGTGTAAATCAGTAGATATGTTTATTAAGTACCAGAGTGGTTAAAGTTTGATAATTTGAATTTACTTCGACGTCGACATTTTGAGATCAACTCTGAACGTTTATTTATTCTTATTGTTAGCAGAGGTAGATGCTTCGAGATTGTGTTCTCTATGATGTAACAAGGTGTGGTGTTTGTCTTGACACATTTTACACCTTTGGGGAGATTGACAATGTCGCACCAAGTGGTCACCAAGACAATTAATGCAACATCCACTTTTCCACACCGTATTCCATTTTTGCTTTTCGGTAGCATTTTGGAACTTAAGACATTTCCACAATGGATGGGCTTGAACACACATAGGACAAGACTTACGTTTCCTATCTACTTCTTTAAATTGATTTGTTTTTACTAAAGCAGATTCAACTACGGGGGATGGGGCAATTGAACTTTGTGTGGAATGAATGGCAGGCTTATTACAGGACTTTTTAGAAAAATTGAATTTAGTAGTGTTAGGGTCTTTACTCTTTACAATTTGGTTTAAAAAACTTCTTTCAACATGAGACTGTTTTTGCATGAACTGGGAAAGCTGTGAAAAGGTGATTGGATGTCCGTTTTCCAACTGAAAAGACACAGACGTAATGAATTTTTCTTGAAGAGATTTTGGCAGACGAGCAAAAACTTTGCCAACCACATGTTGTGAATCGAGACCAGACTCTGGTCTGCTACCACAAGTAAGCTCACAATTATAGAGGTCTCTCGCAAATTTAAGAATGCCCTCTGAGTCATTGTTCTTTATAGGAGGACCCTCTGTAAGCTTTTTTACATACGCGTTTATTATGCCGCCAATTTTTCCAAAATTTTCTTCCAGGATATGGCGTGCCTTCCAATACCCCACATCAGGGGAATCACACATAATACAGTTGACAATGGATTCCTTGGCTTCACCAGCGCAAGAAGAGATTAGTAAATTTAGCCGAGTGGCTGAGTCATCTACACCCCTAATAGTGTATGTTTCAAAGTAACGAATAAAACGTCTATAATCTATAGGGTCACCGTAAAAAAGATCATCACCTTGCACAGGTCTAGTTTGTGACCGGTTAATAGAATTAGTCATAATGCTAAGGGCATCTATCAGCTCAGAAACCCTTGACTGGTCATTCATTGCAGCAGGTGCTGGTGGATGATACATGGGTCTTCCACATTTATGCCTGTTCTCAGGTGTAGCAAATGGATTAGGGGCAGGCCCCAACTGCTGAAATGGCAATTGGTAAGGATTGGCAAAACTGTTTGATGAAAAGGGATTATGCATGTCCTTAGAAAAGGGATTTTCATTATCACATAAATCAGAGACTAATTTCTGATCTACAGGAGAAGAAGAATTGGTAGCACTTAACGTAAACAAGGAAGTAGCATTAGAGCATGCAGGAGCTGTCTCAACTTTATGAGAAGAGCCTAATTGGTACTTTCTTAAGTGTTCTAATTCACGACGTTCGAGTTCTAACTCCCTACGAGCCAAATCAAGTTCACGTTTATCAAAGTCACCAGCTGAAGCTGGCTTAAGCTCTGAAGAGCCAAGCATGATGACAAGAGAAGAAAACACAACAAACTAGTAGTAACTAGTAACAAGAATTAAATACAGAGACAAAACATACACTGGGCCCAACACAGGCGCCTAAAGACAGTACGGCCTAACCTATACTAGACCAAACCACTTTTTGTTAAATGCAATATACGAGCAAGCCAACAGCCCGTAGAATTCTATAAGAATAAGCGATAGGTCGGGCAGTAAATGCGCACTAAAGTAGCCTACTAGCTCTCCCTAGATACACCAGCCACCTGATCCACCAGGGAGAAATATATAATTTGAAATAAAAGGCAGTAAAATCACAGAAATTAATTATATACTGTACACAAATTATTCCAGTTACCAAAGGCTACTCAAGTAGCGATTTAACAAAAAGGTAGACCGATCTATACAAATAAAATCCAAAAGTTAAATTATTGATTACCTTCGATAACCATGTGGTCCTGTCACAAGGATGTGATTCCAAAAATAAAACAACCAGTTACGAACGCTGATTGAAATTATGTACGTGACCCGGATGTAAATAATTTTATTGGAATTAAAAAAGGGACCACCAAATTAGCGGATTAGCCGTAACATGCTGATTATTCAGCATTATTACGCTGTCAGCATTATTACACTACTCTTCTAGAAACTGGAAGGACTTGGAAAGCACTTTAGGCCAAGACATGTCTACACTTTCAGCCTACCTCCAGACTTGGAGGTTGAAGCTCAGTCACACTAAGACGGTGACGGCAGCCTTTCACTTAAATAACCGAGAGGCCAAACGTGAACTAAAGGTCTACAACATCGATAGACTTTTACCGTTCTATCCAACCCCTACTTATCTTGGAGTAAAACTGGACAGATTGCTCACGTTTCATCATCATCTAGTGGCATTGCGCAAAAAACTATCCTCGAGCGTCACACTGTTGAGGCAACTCGTGGGCTCGGGATGGGGTGCTGATGCTAAAACACTACGCATAGCCACCTTATCTCTAGTCTACTCAACAGCTGAGTACTGCGCATCAGTCTGATGTTGCAGTGCTCACACTCGCCTCATAGATAATGTCTTGAACAACACCTTGTGCATAGTCACTCAATTATGTTTCTAAATAATAAATTAAAAATGTCAATAAACATGTTTTAATAAAATCTTTATGCCAATTGGTTTTCAATCCGAGAAAATACTAAAATCTACTCAATAAAAATAAACAAAAAGCCTAATTTTTAAGGAAGTTATATAAATTTTAAATGTATAAATTGTCCGGCTGCAAAGGCAAAGTAAAATATTTTTGCATCATATGTTTATAAGCTAAGGCAAGTTTTTATTGATCTAAAAACTCAAAACGATTAACTTAAAAAAATTCAAAAAATTGACTTTATTGACTAGGCGTTAAAAAATTATTAATAAGTTATATTTTAGTGCTAGGTGCTAAAAGTCATTTTGGAGTTATTAATAATTTTTTAACACCTAGTCACTAAAATATAACTTATTAATAGTTTTTTAACGCCTAGTCAATAAAGTCAATTTTTTGGATTTTTTTAAGTTAATCTTTTTGAGTTTTTAGGTCAATAAAAACTTGCCCTTTTTATAACCATTACTAATTGACACCTTGCACAATGTCACTGAATTTCTGCGTCCCACTTCAACGGATCACCTATCCATACTTTCAGGCATCCGACTAGCTGGGCTTTGCCAACTGGGAGGGACATTCTTCTTGGTATACCGTGGATCTCTGGACGCTGATTATGTCTTGTATGATTTTTTTGAGCAGATCCTCAGATGCTCGCCAATAGAGGCTAAAATCCAGATGCCCATTTGTGCCAGCTGCGCAGAATTATTTAACCCATTTCATTCCAGAATTTAGGAGGGCAAAGAAATTTAATTCACTTAGTGTATAATAGTTGATATAGGGCCTATTAAGACTATGTATAAGTTTCATAAAAATTAAAAAAATATTTACTGTGATTTTAGGACTAGTCCCATTTGGGGATCATGGAATGTAGGCGTATTACTTATAAATTGTTATATTCAAATTAGAAGACATTTATTCAAAACTTTATAATAATAATATCATTACAATTACAAAACTACCACACCAAGTCACATATTTGAGTTAATTTTAGTAAGAATGGTATGCTTCAAAACCCTGTATATGAAATCCAAGGTTGCACTGTCCACATTGCTTCCTGGCATTTTTCTTGCACACCTTGCATTTTCTTTGTTTCCCATCATCAGTTCTTTCCAAAAAATGCTTTTCACCAACAAGGTTGAGTGGCTGTGGCAATCTCGGGACCTTGACACCAGGTTTCTTGGGTTTTGAATTGCTGTCAGTCTTCAGCAATGCTGTTGTTACGTACACTCTGAAGTCGAGGAGGTCCATTTTTTCTTCCAGATAAAGAAGACTGTACAATATATGACTGTTAACAACAGCCACATCCAGACAGTGAGTTACTAATCAGAAATACCATTTTTTACTCTTTATGCCCACTCTGTACTTGTGAGTCTTCCAATCAGCAAAATTTACCCCGAGCATACCAGCATTATATTCCGTGATGCACTTGGGTACTTGAACTGGTTGGCCTCGACGATTTGCCAGTTTCATTGGATTTACTCCATCAACATTTGACAATACACTAACAATGCTATTGTCCTTCCAAGTGCAAGCAAACAACCCAGAAATTGCATCAACAGCAGTTTTCAGGAATCCCTTTTCTTTCTTCATCAAGTCCTTCTTTGCTCCAAAAGGATTTCCAGGAAGTCTGTTGAGTCTGACAGTACCAGAAGCCTTGATACCAAGTTCTGTAAGACTCTTCATCAAATCCATGTTGGTAAAAAAATTGTCGAAGAAAACAAAGACACCAGAAGGTATTTTCTCAAGAAGATTCAAAACCACCTCTGTGCCAATAGAACATCCTTTGATTACGGTTGTGCGTTGGCTCCCTGATACACAAAAAACTTGTAGGTATAGCCAGATGTGCTGTACAGTGCCCACTCCTTGAATACAAATCGTACTGGTTTCCCCCTGATAAACTGTTTTATGGGGTGTCAACCATAGTACCCTACTATCTTTTCATCCACGGAATATTTGTCACTAAAATACCCAAATTGCAAGAAGTTTTCCTTCATTTTTTCTATTAAAGGACGTATTTTGAAACAACGGTCCTTACAATTTTCAGGAATTTTTAGGTTGTTGTTCAGATGAAAGTATTTCTTCAATGCCATGAACCTGTTTTTGGACATGGCTTCCCTAATAATTGGACAGTCAAAGTTGGGATGTAGACTCCAATACAGTTCTTGCCTCGGATAAGGGCGATGCCCAGAAAGCAAAAGAATGCCAACAAATATCATATAATCTTCAATGGTCCAATGAAAACTTGGATCATTCTTTTGTGCAGCATAAATTTGGCTTTGGTTTTGTATGATTTCAAATATGCCACTCATGATGAGCATAAACAATTCAAATGGATTTTTGTCAATAAATTCACGAATCAGTTCTTTCATGACAGGTTTGTTATTGTAGTTATCAATTGTGGGTACAATCGGCTTTGGTGCAGATTTCTTCCATTTGGGGATTTCCTTTAGTACTATTTTTGCACTCTTAGATCAACATTTCCTGGCACATCCACAATTTGAGTTTCACCTATTTCTTCATCATCAAATTTTTCGGCATCACTCATTTCATCAACAGTTTCTGGTGTGTTGTATCTTTGCACGAATACACAGGTTTATTAAAAAAACAATAATAAATATTCACAAAAGTACTTAGCCAAACAACAACCGTATTGAAAATATAATGCTTTTAGTTCGTTTGCTGTAGTAGCTTGATAACTCGAACTGACTGCTAAACCAAAATAAAGGCGCATATTTAACTAGTAACAACTATGCCTGGAGACGCGCGCGTCCAATAATTGTTTGAGCAGAAGGCGCTGATTAAGATTAGAGCGTTTAAGAAAAACACTACGTCATCTATTGCACAATATCACAACACCTCCCCAAATAAACTACGACAAAAAAATATATATACATTTGAGCAACAATATTTTTTTGGAGGTCTCTTGGTTCTCGCTGATCGTCGTAGATTGTGTCGCCCGTACTCGTCTCCGGTTGGTAGTCTCGGATTGTTGCGTTGGTTCATCGAAGAAGAACTAGATGCGTGGTCAGTCCCGGCTGGAAGTGTTTCTGTAGACAAAACGCTCGTTGGGATTTCACAGGGATCATCATCTTGATCTGAACCGTATCGAGGTCGAAGTTGATCAAGATGTCTTCTCCAAGTTGGTCCTCGAGGAATGACTCGTACATTGACGCTTCGTGTACCATGGACTTTCGTAACTATCGCAGGCACCCATCGTGGGTCACGATCTCTTCTAGGGCCGAAGTACAGTGCGTAACAAGGGTCCCCTAATGTATAATGATGTTCGACTTTCGAAACCACTTCCGAGTCTTCAGTATTTGAATGCTTGCTCGCTTGTCTTGACTGTCTTCCCTGCAGGAGATGCGGAATGGATGGAACCAAAGTGTCAATTTTGGTGCGTATTCTTCTTCCATTCAACAATTCGCTTGGTGACAGTCCCGATGCAAAAGGAATTCTTCTATATTGCATTAGAAATTCTTGCAAAGCTTCCTTTGGAGGTAACGAGGATTTTCTCAATGCCTGTTTGAACGATTGTATCAAACGCTCGGCAGCACCGTTTGTTGCTGGATGATAAGGTGCTCCGGTGAGATGTACAATGCCTCGTTGTTTGCACCAAGCTTGGAACTCTTGAGACATGAATGTTGTGGCATTATCGGTCACCAACGTGTGGGGATATCCGAAATGAGCAAATTCTTGTTCAAGTATAGCAGTAGTACTTTTCGAAGACGTTGAGGTTGTTGGATGAATGCAAGGATATTTTGAATAAGCGTCTACAAGGACTAACCAGTTTCTTCCCAGAAAGTTGATCGCATGGTCCAAGTGGAGTCTTGACCATGGTTTTTCTGGCATCATCCACGGATGGATTGAAGGTTTATCCGGCTTATTTTGAAATTGGCCACAGGAAGTGCATTTGCGACATAAATTCTCGATGTCAAAGTCAATTCTTGGCCAATAGACAGTTGACCTGGCAAGTTGTTTCATCCGTTGCATGCCGAAATGTCCAAGGTGTAATAATTTAAGAATATGATTACGTAGGGTTGAAGGAATTATTACCCGTAAGCCGTAAAAAACGCAACCATTCTCTGTTGACAACGAATTTTCCAACTTTTTGAAGTCTTTAAGCTCTTCCGAAAATGCATGCGGCCATCCTTCCTTCACAAATCGCATTAGTTGGGAAAGAATTGGATCCTTGGCAGTCTCTCTGACCACAAGCAATGGATTGTCAGGATTGATTTGACGACTGATTGTTCGAACTAAACAAACGCTATCGACATCATCTTCCATCTCCTCCCCATCAAAACTTGTGTCATTTGAAAATGGCAAGCGACTAAGAGCATCGGCATTGCCATGGTCCTTGCTTCTACGGTATTCCACCGTGTAGTCATATTGATGGACTAGTAATGCCCATCGTGCAAGTCGATTCGCGGCCATTGCAGGAGTACCTTTATCAGGGGCAAACAAGGTCACTAAAGGTTTGTGATCGGTAACCACAATGAACTTACGACCGTAGAGAAACTGATGAAATTTCTTCAAAGCGTACACTAAGGATAGTGCTTCTTTCTGTATTTGGCTGTAGCGTCTTTGTGTTGCCGATAGAATTTTAGAAATATTGAGAATCGGACGCTCGCTTCCGTCTGCAAAGCGATGAAATAATACCGCTCCAATTCCGCATTCTGAGGCGTCACAAGATAAACCCAACGGAAGAGATGGGTCATAGTGCGCAAGTACAGTCTCTGTGCATAGTAACCGTTTGATTTCTTTGAAAGATGTCGCTTCTTCTTCACCCCACTTCCACTGTTGTCCTTTGCGTGTAAGCTTGTACAACGGCTCGGTGATTTCCGAAAAATATGGAGGTAAGAATTTAGAATAAAATTGCACAGATGCTAAAAAAGATTTTAACGTAGAAATGTTCTTGGGTGTAGGCATTTCTAGTATGGCATCAACTTTGGACCCTTTTGCAATTCCTCGACTTGATAAAGTGTGACCCAGGTAATCAATTGATACTTGGGCGAAAACACATTTCTCACGGTTGCAGCGAAGACCTTTTTCTTCTAGTCTTTTGAACAAAGCTCGCAGGTTCATCAAATGATCTTTTGCGTTGTCACCACTTACCAAAATATCATCGAAATACACGGCAACTCCTCGCAAATTTTGCGTTAACTGTTCCATGATTTCTTGGAAATACCCTGGTGCGGATTTAATTCCGAAAGGAAGTCTTTTCTGCAGTAAAACCCCTTTGTGAGTGCTGAGAGCCAGCTTCTTCTGGCTGTCAGGAGAAAGACAGATTTGATTATATGCATTAGCTAGATCAATCTTACTAAAGCAGTAACCACGTCCTAGCTTGCGCATTAGATCTTCTGGGAGAGGGATTGGTTGACGATGGTCTTCCAGTTGCGAGTTTACAGTCACCGAATAATCTCCACAAACTCGGATGCTTGCTTTTGCTTGACCTGGCAAAGGAGACTTTCGAATAGGAACCACGGGGGTGCCGTACGAGTTAAAATCTGTAAGCTCCCATACACCTCTCTTAATTCCTGCTTCGTATGCTTCGTTTAAATCTTGTAGGATTGAGAACGGAGCAGGTCTTGGCTTCTTGAAAATAGGTTTAGCTTCAGGTTTAAACCGTATGTCCAGTGAAAAATCTTTTAGACAACCCAATGTAGATTCAAATAAAGTAGGAAACTCTCCACATAATTGAATACATGCCGCATCTAAGGAGTTTTCTGGACCAGTTGTAGTGACGTGCTCTATCGTTGCAGTAGATTCAGCACAACTTAGGTTTTCTCTGAAGTGATCAGTTAAGTTGGTGAGTTTCAACTTCATCATCGCCAGACGACCTAGTAAATTTAGATTGGGCACCTTAGTGACAATTACAGGAAAGGTCACGTCAGGTGATTTTCCATCAATACTTGCAGTTGATTGGAATTGTCCCACGACGGGTAGCGGGCTACCTTCAGCAACTTGATATTGAACTGATACAGGTTGTAGAGTGGGTTTACCCAGCGTTTGCCACGTCGCTTCACAGCAAAATGTGTCACTGGCTCCGCTATCAATTTCAAACTTAATTCTGTGGTCATTAAGTCTAATAGTTTGATAGATGGGTGAAACAGAACATTGGATTTTGTGCACCAATTTCATCTGTTGTTTCACAAGCTTATTATCTCTTAGTCGAGACATGCATACAGATTGCAGATGACCTGTTTTCTTGCAGAAGCTGCAAATAGCTTTAATGTGTGGACAAGCTTTGCTAAAATGTCCAGAATTTCCACACCTGAAGCAGGCGGTTTTCTTTTCTTGCGTTTTGGAAGTTTTGGACTTTGCGTGATAAACTTTCTGCACCGACGTAGAAGGTTGACCGTGTACGGTTTCCTTTGCTACCTTGGCTGCTTCTTCCACTTCTTGAGCCACTCGGATGGCGTTGCTAAACTTCAGTTCATCGTCCTTGAGCTTGAAGAGTGTCTTCAAAACTGCTTCGTTGTCGACTGAACAGATAAATTTAGTTCGCAAGGCTTCATCTAAAGGATCTTTAATGGATTGAAAATCACACGTAGCTGCATCTTGTCGTATTCTGCTTGCCAGTTCAGGAATAGTTTCGCCAGGTTTGCGTTTCATGTCAGACCAAAACTTGAAACGTTCTCTGACAACAAATCGTTTTGGGTCGAACTGCTCTGCCATAAACGTCTGAATATCATTCATCGTTAGCTCATGTATGCTTTTGACAGGTTGTTGCTGAGCCGCTAAGTTGCTAAGCATTTTGTAAACGGAGTTAGATTGGTTGGTAAGAAAAATTTGTGCTTGCTTGTTGTCGGGAACAGAGTTAGCAGTGACGAATGTTCGGAACCTTGCCAAATAATCAGTCCATAACTCAGATGTGGAATCGAATGGTTGAAAACTTGCCATCGGTGTTGGAACATTTTCTCGCGGGTTGTTCAAGCTGCTTTGTAAAGTTTTCAGCTGCTCTTGAAGCATTGTCATTTGCTCTTGGTGTTGCTTGTTCTGCTCGTCGCGTAAAACTGCCATTTGCTCTTGGTGTTGCTTGTTTAACAACAAAATCAGTTCAGAAATTTCACTCATTGTCGACAATTCAAGCTGTAATGCAAAATCAACAAATTTTCTTTTTTCTTTCTTGACGCAGTGGAGTTCCTTGAATCCTCGTCGCCACTTTTGCCTGTTGTATCTTTGCACGAATACACAGGTTTATTAAAAAAACAATAATAAATATTCACAAAAGTACTTAGCCAAACAACAACCGTATTGAAAATATAATGCTTTTAGTTCGTTTGCTGTAGTAGCTTGATAACTCGAACTGACTGCTAAACCAAAATAAAGGCGCATATTTAACTAGTAACAACTATGCCTGGAGACGCGCGCGTCCAATAATTGTTTGAGCAGAAGGCGCTGATTAAGATTAGAGCGTTTAAGAAAAACACTACGTCATCTATTGCACAATATCACAACATGGTGGAAGTTCTATGATATCAACAGTCTCATGCTGACAATTTGTTGGTATTTCATCTTCCATGGTTTTTAAAAACTTCAAAGCCCTGTCAATGTTTATAAACTTTCTAGGTTTACTCATCTGAAAAAAAGGTAAAAATGTTGGCAAAATACCACAATCCCCAATTGGGACTTTCATCATTCAACATGCCCAAAAATGAATAATGTAAGATAAAGAGACTAAATATAGTACACTATGATAAATATATAGATTTACTTTATATTTGATGGGCATGTTGAAATTTACAAATAAAACAAATACACAAAATCTTACCTTGAAGTTATGAAGTCAAAAATTGAAAAATAGTACAAATTTGAGATGAAATTTAGAACAAAAAATATACTCAATGTAAAAGTCTATCAATGCGAAATTAAAATATAATGTCTCTACAATGATATAAATTAATCTATATTTTCTAAAACCTTCAAATAAAGAAGAAATTCCACTCTAAAGTGTGATCCCCAAATGGGGCTTATGGAATAAAATGGGTTAAACAACTTTGCTGGACTTGGCATCCGTGCTTCTGAGTGAACAAAGCTTAAATGGAACGCAAAATACTGTGAAAAGATTCCAGGCTCCGTGTTTTTGTGCCCAGGACCAGTGCCAGGCCTGTTGGGATAGGATTGCCCCGACAGCTTGGGTTAAGCTCAATAGCCTAAGGATCGGTGTTGGGCGATTGCATTTGCCCCTTCACCAAATTCCAAGTGTGGCGCCGCTGAGCAAACCGAATAGCGTGCCCCATACATTGGGAACCACATGGAGCACGAGGTCTGACGGTTTTGGATGATGAAACGCTAACAACATCACTGCCAGCATCTGATCCAGGCAGTACAGCAGCCTGGGGTAATAAAAGGATAGACCTTAGGCCCCAGTTCTGTTTGTGTCTGGCCTGGAGTGGGTGCTTTTCCAAACGACGGCAATGACGTAAGCAATTTTTATTAAAGAAACTAACCTGCAGGATGCCTGGTGCACAAGCATCACCAAAGTCAAATGCATTAAATGCAAATTACAGTTTTGCTTTACACCAAAGAGTAATTGCTTTTTCAAATTTTACACTAGTTGAACGTTTCTTTGAGTGAAATAAAAGACCATTTTGGAACAAAAATTTGTGTTTTTGTGACAGATGTTGCTTTGAGTTAACAAACTTAGAAAAATTGTTATGAATATTAATATTCAATTTTTTTTACATTTTGTGCTACACAGTGTGATTACAGTTTCGCGTACATAAACAAAAAATTTTTTTTATAAAAAGAAAAAATTTGGTTCTTTAAGGGTTAAATTGTGTTCCAACAGACTTACGAACTGTCTATTTTCTATGTGCAAACTGCTGATTGTAGATTCATCCGAGAAAAGGACTTCACTTCACCTTGACTAATCCCAATCTTCATATTGCTTCGCAAAGGCTAACTTCCTTGCTTTTATGGCTGGGGTTAAGCAAGGCTTTTAATTTTTTAATTTAGTTAATTAACTACACACCAAGCAATGCTTTAGATTGAAATCACAAACAAAACGCCTACTAACAGTTGTAAAATGAATATCTGTGCCTTTAAGAAGCAGTGCAGAGCGTATTTCCTAGCAGGAACTGGTTGGAGACAAACAGCTGTTTGCCGAATTAAGTTGTCATCACGAGGGTTTGTTTTTCTTGACCTTCCATTCCTTTTCTCCTTCCATTTTCTGACCTTGTAAAGTCTAAAATTTTTAAAATCTAGAAATTGCTTGATGAACGGCCGTTTTGTTACAAGACACGTTTTTGCAAATTTTTCTTTGCAAAATCCCTTTTTTGGGCAAAATTACAATTTGGGCTTGCTTAGTTTCAGACAAACTGGCTTTTTGGTCATTATTTAACTTGATATTATTTAATTAAAAACTAAAAAATATTGAAGAAACAGCAAAAATATTTTTTAACCAAGCGCGCTATGAGTATTGTATTGCTAAACACATTTGCTCAAACGGAAAAGCATATAGAGAGTGCCATAAAGTATATTTTCATAGGAAACAATATGATTACGGCATAAATTTTGAACATGTCAATCGTGTTCGCCGTCAATATGGCGCTCTAACCTACTAGACTATACAGCCTATAATTTTATTTACATGTACAATTTTTTAAATTTTTCATTGTGATAGTTTTAAAATTAGGCAGTTGACAAAGTCAATTAAATGTGCTTTTTTTGCAATAATATGCAATATTTTGAGTAACTTTATGCTATATATTTGATTTGACTTTTAAAGGATTTGTCATGATTCGTGAATGCCAAATGCGTGATTATAACATGATCAGTTGATCACCTTATACTTATTATTTTATAAATCGTACTGTACTTCCAATAATATTTATCGTGTAAAATTTTAAATTATCTTTTTTTGACTTTCCTATTTTGTGCCATGGCAATTTTGAGTCACACGGTCGTAAAAAGACTGTCTCAACAACCGTAAATTTTAGCGTATCCAAAAAAATATTTAGTAAAGACCAAAAGAATGAAAAAAAAAAGGAGTTTAAAGGTAAAAACTTTTTTTGTACAAAGTGGAGAGAAAAAAAGCCATTAGGAGCGTTCAATCTTTTCTAGGCAAAACTTATTCTGGTTTATCAAAAGTATTTGCCGATCATGTTGATAAAAAACACCCGAGGAAGTTTACAAGTAAAAAACTTTTTTTGAAAATAGCACGTAGAATTGATATCATTTCCAAAGCTATTTTTTGTAAAACATTTTAGGAAAAATTGGCAGAATGAAGAACAAGCAAGCCGAATTAAGTTAAAAAGTAAAAAAGAAAACTTTTAAGTCATGTCATGACAAGAAAACTTTTAAATTATGACATGACTGCACTTTCTGCATATTTCCGTTTTGAGAGATTGAAGCTCAGTCATTTTAAGAACTGACAGCAGCTTAGTTCAAAGACTAAATTATAAAGAACGAAAGCTACTTAGTTCAAAGACAAAGTTATAAATTTAATTGTTGGAGAAGAGAGTAAATTTATTTTTTGGTAGAAAGACAAATTAAAAAGACTAAATTCAATTTTTGTTAATGAAGGAAAGACTCTTAATTCTTGAATTCACTCTTCGTTGAGAGAACGCTGACGTGTCCGACGATTTACGTAATTCAATAGCTATATCCGTCTAGTGCTGAACTTGTTTAAATAAGGTCAGCGAAATCCCTCCCAGTTACAAACTACCTTTATTTAATATGCGTAACTCTATGATGCCCGATCCAGAAAAATATAGTTGTAACTTGAATATGAAGGAGAGGATCGATTTTATTTTTTATCTGCGGTTTTACACGCGCAGCTACTGAACACAATGCAGTATAAAACAGTACAATAGTCACCGTTCTCAGAGCAAAATTCTGGTTACTATCCGATGATAGCGATCTCTCTCTATTTATAATAAACCCGAATTGGGCCACGTGGCTCAGACGACAAAATTAACAATAAAAATCAATTTTATGCCCTTATACAGATCACTGTCAAAGCGAGGTCACATTGCTATGATTTAATTAGGACGATGTATTAATATTTAGGTCGCAAAAATGTAGAAATGTAGAAATGCATTAATATTTAGGTCGTAGTATCTTGTAGAAATTACATTTAATCGGTTATATTGTGATCTCTTTTAAGAATTCGTTGTTCATGTTGAGAATTGATTTTATACATGTTGTATCCGGTTTCTCATGGATTCCTGTTAAATATTTTTCACATTAATTTGTATTGATTAAAAGTTATAGTAACATTTCTTGATTCTAAGAGAATTTGAAATTATTCTACGCTCTATTGCATTCGGTTCGCCCTGGATTCTTTATCATCAACCTCGCTACGGTGTTTGATTTCTGATGACGTTTGGTTTACGCCCAATCACACTAACGTAATCGTGCGGTTTCCGAGTCAATCACGATTCAAGGGCCGTCTTGCGTTTGTTAGTGTTTTGAGTTTTCTAGTTACGTAATTTTGCTCTTTAAATACAATTTCTTTTTTGTTCTCTCTATCTCGTAATAAAAACTGAATTTAAAGAATATCTAAGAAGAAAAAGAAAAAACATGGTGTACCAATTTTGTAGTTTTTTCGTTTCTACATTTGCCTCGCTCAGTCCGAAATTTATTTTTTATCAACTCTTCTCTAATTTGTTTTTTATTGATGTGCTTTTCGATGGCTTCTCATAATATTTTCGATGTAATTTATTTCATCTAATTTGATGAAATCCAAAATTCAAAGTTTATTAACGCTTTTCAATGTTGCTTTAAGATTTGTTTTGATGTAATTTATTCGAAATGGTTCGATGAAGTCCGAAATTCAAATTTTTAAACTATTTTTCTGATTGTTTTTCAATGTCACTGCTCCAATTTTAATTTGAAATAGTAGATTCTTGGTTGGAATTCCTAATTTCCAAAAAAGTAACTTCATGGAATTCTCATCTTGATTTTTCGTGCTACCATTGGTCTTAGAGGCTTACAATAACTTATGCCTGATGAGGTCCATAAGACCGAAACAAGCCTATCGCATGATACTCCTAATTTAATCGATCTCTTTCTCATTGTGTTTTAGTTTGGCTTATTTTACTATTCCTATTAAACTTGTTGAAATTACATTTGATTGTTTACATTGTGATCTCTTTTAAGAATGTTTTGTATTTGCTTTATTGTTAGAAAATAATGAATAAGTTGAAAAAGTTTGCATTAAAAAATACTTTAATTTTTGATTAAATAAAATGCACGGAAAAACACGGTAAAAAGATGCTTAAAAAATGCATTAAAAATAACAATTTTGAGGGTAGAAATTAAAATTAAAGCAGTAAAATTTTTTTACTGGGTATAATTTAAGATTATTGTTAGCTCGATAAGTATAAAATGTAGAGATGTTTTGAATTATTTGCTGATCAAGAAAGTGAATAAAAACGAGATTTAAAAATAAGATAAACCGAGTGTGTAAATCAGTAAATATGTTTATTAAGTACCAGAGTGGTTAAAGTTTGATAATTTGAATTTACTTCGACGTCGACATTTTGAGATCAACTCTGAACGTTTATTT
The DNA here is from genome assembly GCA_963680785.1 of Diplosoma virens. Taxonomy (NCBI): domain Eukaryota; kingdom Metazoa; phylum Chordata; class Ascidiacea; order Aplousobranchia; family Didemnidae; genus Diplosoma; species Diplosoma virens. Next base: position 44,979,899 of record OY796883.1, on the reverse strand, counting down.
AGTAATTTTTCGGAGTCAACCTGAAATATTTGCAATTTTTCCGATAAGCATAAGTTGCATGTTTTGGAATCACAGTGATATTGAGTTGGCTGGTGTACAATGTTCCATCATATTTGTGGCGATTGCCCTGATTGTTTTAATTTACAAACGGCTTTTAATAATTTAGTTGAGTTAATTTTTCTATTGTCTTTAACACTAGAATGGCCGGAAAATTTTTTAAACTTTGTTGGCCGTGGTGTCGGTTTCAACACCGCTTGACAAATGTGGTCTTTATTTATTGAAGCAAAATTTTTTCTACACAGTTTCACTTGTAATGTATGAAAGCAACACGCGGAAAAACAAGTACATCAGATATCACAAAAACACTCAGTACAAGTATAATCAGGAATAATCATGTGCACACTGCAAAAAGTTATCACTGCTAATTTTGTGGCATTGTTTGCACATCACCGAAATTTCTCGGCTGTTTTCAGTTGCACACTTTCCGCAGGTAGGACTCTACATGCTCTGCAAATTGTCACAGTTGAGTTAGTGCACCCTTTTTTTGTGCATTTTCGTCTTTTTTAGGCCCATGTGACTGTTGCAGCTTTCTGTTATTGGCCGTGCTTTCTTCGGTGTTCCGTCAAACGTACTGTGTTCTCAGTTCTTCAATAAGTTGAAGTATAAAATTTTTCGTGAAATTGTCTTTCCAGTTGCCTTCTTATACAAAATACAAGCATTCAGTGCGGCAATGTTCAGTATATTGCATCACACAGCAACTGGCCACCGTCTTGAAGCAGAGTAGGTTGAATACTTTCTGACCATTTGGTCGACTACATCTACACCAAACTTATTTTTGTTATAAAACAAGATAACATCTGGTTTGGTTTTTGCTGAATCATCAACGGAAGGGGAGTTGTGGATTGTTAAGAGAAGGCACACACTTTTCTTTATCTTACACTGATAATTTACAAACAAACAGTGATGCTTGTCACTATAGTAGAATGTTGATTTATTTGTGCCACCTTTTACAGGAGCTGTCATCGCTTTTGTGATACCTTTGCTGTTTGCTTTAACAGTTTCTACAACAGTGGTTGCAATAGCTTCTGATTTTTTAGCTAAAGCTACGCTTGTGAAAAAGTTGTCAGTAGTCATGTTGTATCCTTTGGACTTCACAAGAGAAACGAGTCGCAGTACAACATCTTGGGCTAAAGGGACTCTTTGCTTACTCTCTTTCTCCTGTGCTCCCAAATATGGTCGCAGGTTGACCACGTATTTGCTCTCTATTTCAACCAAAAGCCAAAACTTTATCCCGAATTTGTCCGGTTTATTCGGCATGTATACGATGAATGGACAACAATCTTTCATTGGCATGAGTTGCTCATCGATAGTAAGGCTAAACGTGGGTGTATATTTTGTAGCACAATTATTTGAAAACTTTTCAAAGATCTTCCTAATGTGCGTAAACTTATCTGTGTCTAGTCGTCCTCTTCTTGTAGATTTGTCATCAAATCTGAGAAAGCGAAAAATAGACTTGAACGTATTTCGAGGCATTGTTTCACGAAAAAATTTTGGCCCATACATTTCATTCGACAGGAAGTCCAAAGAGTGTCCTTTTCCATAAATACCCCTTGCATATTGCAGAGCTATAAATGCTTCAAGCAAATCTGAACTGACGCCCCATTGCCAATTCTGTTTTCTTGCTTCAATAACAGTATAGTTTTGAACCTGACGAAATATTGATTCTTCTATGAATAGTTTCCAAGCCATATACGAGAACTGTGAAGCCTGTCTTCTTACACAAAATGTCATTTCCGGCGTTGCCTTAAAAACACTTGAGGCTCTTGCATGCCCGGCGTGCGAAGTTCTTAGCAAACTCCACTTGTTACCATCCTTAGCAGTAATGGTGTCTGTCATTTTCGTCTGTTTCTTCGCCTCTCTCTTCTGAGCTTTACACCTCTAACACTTCTGAGTAGGTCTCACTGCAATCTGAAACTGCATCATCATCACTGGATGAGTCATTGAAGATATTTTCGATGTCTTGTTCTGTCAAACGCTTTTCTGCCATTAGGCTGTAACCTTTAGCTGGCAAATGAGTTTTAGTAATGAAAACTCTCACTGGTTTCAAGCTTATTTACCTGTAATTATTTTCAAAAGCGGCATCTTTTGTTCTAATGATTTGAACTGTCTGTATGTTGGCAATTCGGATTATCTCAGCTGGATATAAGATAAGAGAGAAGTGTTAAACAAAAGATTAACAAAACCGCTGCAATTTCTTTGTTCTGAGATAGTTTCTGCAATAATTTCAGCAAGATTTATTTGAATGACCTAATTTCTCGTACGAAAATTGCGATAAAAGGAAGAGGTGTCGAAATCGACACCTGGGCCAACAAAGGTAAAACTATCGACAAATTAATCATCTTATTTAGAATTCGCAACCACGAAGTGGAAACATAAATATTGTGAAAAAAAATAATTTTCAAAGAATTTCATAAAAATAAACCCATACAAATCCAAATAAAAATAAACCAAACTCTCTATAGACTAATAAAAAGTTGGGACTTTTTTTGTGCATTGGATATTTTGATGCTAGATCCCACCACCCATATATTTCCATAAAATGTAGTCATAAGTAATCATTATTCATAAGCAAAATTAAAATGGTGTACTTTTATAAGTTTTGAATAAAATTAATTTCTTCACCGCGAATTTGATTTGGTAAAATTTTTTAGTGCAGAAATTTTTTGTAAAGATTCATCCGGATTTTATTAGAACTTTTCAAATTTGAAATCCTTTATTTCGATAATTACCAATTCTTCAGATGTTCCAATAACTAGTTCTTTGTAATTTTTCAGTCAGCAGTTTTGTGCCGGAAGCGACTGTCATGTAATTTTTTGCAGTGACGTTATAGGCACAGCTGCACATACAATGAATTATAAAATATTATAAAAATGTGCATCTACAATCGCGAGCAAAAAAGTAAGACTTTTTTATTTCAATAGATATTTTCAAAATAACTTAGTTAAAATTGAATTATATTTAAAAAAAAAAAATCAATTAATATTAGATTTGATATAATGTAATTTTTTGTGCTCTTTTTAATGATATATAACTGGATAAATATAATTCAATTTTAACAAAGTTATTTTAAAAAAATCTAAAAAAATAAAAAACTCTTACTTTTTTGCTCGCCACTGTATAATTAATTTTGATAACTAAGCCTAAGGAGTAATTTCAATAAAAACCTATTTCAAACTATAAACTTAGGAACCAGATATACATCTTATCAAATTTTTTTTTCTAACCGTACACATTTTGGACTAAACCAAAAAATTATACCCAGTTGTAATAAATCAAGCTTTAAAACCAAAAGTCTGATTAAAAAGAATCTTCTTGTCTTAACTTTAATGCAGCAATGTTTTTTAAGTTTTACGTAAACTTTAGAGTGTTGAAAGAAAAAACATTACTGTACATGCAGCCCACATAACAAGAGAAAGCACAAATGAAGACCAAAAAACAATGCTTTGAATTTTAATTATGAATCTTTTAAGGCTTTTTAAGACATCATTGGGCTAGAATTTATTACCTCTGGAAAAAAACAACACTGCTTTATTCCAGCAAATCCCGGAAATTATTCGATCATCTTTTAACTATTTATCGACCCTCTAAATGATTCAATTGACCCCTGGAGTTCAATACCAAACTAGTTTGTGAACCACTGGTGCAGGTTGCCTATGTTAAGAAAAGTTGACCAATAATGATGGCTTTGGTACAGAGCAAATGAAGCGGCCGCACCTGATAAACGTCAAACAGTGAGCCTCCTAGGCAAAATATTGCTCTGTTTCTTCATATAGTACCATGACAGTGGCCTCCTAACTTAGCTTTAATACGAAAGTAGGGGGCATGTACTCAATTAAAAGTGATGGCCTTTTTTTTTAAATCACTACGTTTTTGAAACAAAATGAAGATTTTAGATTTTGATTGAAAGTGCATGACCTTTTCTTTAGGAAATCAGTACGCTTTTTGGACCAAAAAGATTTCACTTTATCATTTTGTTTTCGAACTAGGATAGGTTTTTTATAATCTTTGCAAAATAAATTTTAAAAAGTAGCCTGCTTTTTTTCTTACACTAGGCCCTCCTTTTGTAAAGCCCTCCTTTTGTAAAGCTAATAAATTTTTTCTGGTAGTTTATTCTTTAATTATTTATTATCCATGTTAGGTTTTTTGACTGAAATTTTCATTGTTTATTTTGTCATAGGTTTCCAAACGTACCAGATTTGTGCATCTGATCTATTAAGCGACTACACACTCGACACTATGTATGTTTTCATATACGAATTTCAATCTGCTAACGATATCAAAATAAAGCAATAGAGAGTAAAACTAAATTATTTAAGAATTAGATTTGTCTGACAGCAAAACTTGGCTTAAATCTGCCCTGCGAAAAGATAGTATAGAACAGGGTGGTCCAAGTTCTTTACTCTTGCGGGCCACTTTTCAAAATTTTTCAAGCTTGCAGGCCTAAGCCTGATAGAAAATTTTCAAAATCATGGTGTTCTCTTAAAAAAAGTTCTTCACTTGGAACCAGTCTCGGATTTTCCTACTTTCATCCCAAAACCAAGGTGTTTCCAAAAAAAAAAGGTCTTCACTTAGAATCGATCGCGAATGTTTGAATATTCCGGACGGTATGGCAACCCTAAAGTGTGGCCCGTAAGCTCGCCATTGCCTTGTTGTAGCCTTGTTATAGAATGTTATATAAGGTTACCACAAAGATGCGAGTTCTCTGTCTAACCGGATGAATTTCGCTTTTTTTGAAAAAAGCACTTCAAATTTTATTCATATAGAAGGTTCACTGTTTACCTTCAATGGTGACCCCGCTTAAAACAAAAATTAAGAACCAGACCAATAAGGCAATGCAAAGAAGAACACGTGTGAAGATTGTCGTCAACTATGCACAATAATTGTCCTAGCTTCAAAAACTAAATGACACTTTTGTGTTTCTTATATCTTCTTTTGTTTAGCCATCAGGTCAACTTCGGATGCAGAACCCTACAAAGCAAACTCAAGAGCAACGTTTTTTGTTTAACTTCTTCTTCTTCTTCTTCTCCTTTCGGCCTTTCCCATTAGTCAGGGGTGGCCACAGCGTATCATCATTCTCCACATCTTTCTGTCTTCAATGTCCATCTCCTTCACACCAACTTCCTTCATATCTTTTTTTACCACATCTAAAAATCTTCTCTTTGGTCTCCCTCTTCTCCTCTTTCCTGGTAACTCCATTTCCATCATCTTTCTTCCTACATACTCTTGGTCTCTCCTCATGACATGTCCATACCACCTCAGCCTGCCCGCCCTCATCTTCATTCCTAACCGTTCTACCTTAACAGTACTCCTGATGTGCTCGTTTCTAATCTTGTCTTTTCTCGTCACTCCCATAGTAAACCTCAGCATTTTTATCTCTGCGACTTCCATCTCATTCACTTGTTTCTTTGTGACTGCTACTGTCTCAAGTCCATACACCATTGCTGGTCTTACCACTGAACTGTACACTTTTCCTTTTACTCTAGCTGGTAACCTCTTGTCGCAGATTACTCCTGATACTCTTCTCCATCCATTCCATCCTGCCTGTACTCTCTTCTTTACCTCTTTCTCACAACCACCACTTTCCTGCACCGTTGATCCCAAATACTTAAATTCCTTTACTCTTGGCACTTTTGTATCCTCCATCTTCACTGTTTCGTTGTCATTTCCTCCATTTATGCAAAGATATTCGGTCTTTGACCTACTGACTTTCATCCCTCTTCTTTCCAATGCATACTTCCAGGATTCTAATCTCCGCTCCACTTCTTCCCTGGTCTCTTCGAAAATCACAATATCATCAGCAAACAACATCGTCCACGATGGTTCTCTCCTTACTTCATCCGTTAGCCTGTCCATTATCACTGCAAACAGGAAAGAACTTAACGCTGATCCCTGGTGCAGTCCAACCTTGACCTTGAAAGTTTCTGTAGTTCCTACTGCACACCTCACCACTGTTTCGCTTCCCTCATACATATCCTGTACTAGTCGCACATACTTTTCTACTATTCCGGATTTTCTCATGCAGTACCACAGCTCTTCCCGTGGAACCATGTCGTAAGCTTTCTCTAGGTCCACGAATACACAATGTAGCTCTTTTTGACCTTCCCTGTATTTTTCCATTAACATTCTTAAAGCAAACATGGCATCGGTGGTTCCTTTCCTGGCATAAATCCATATTGCTGTTTGCTGATCTCCACTCTATCCCTTAACCTGGCTTCAATAATTCTTTCCCATACTTTCATTGTGTGGCTCATTAGCTTTATTCCTCTGCAGTTTCCACAGCACTGTGTGTCCCCTTTGTTTTTATAGATTGGGATAAGCACACTCCTTCTCTATTTTTCTGGCATCCGTTCACCCATTCTTCTGGCATTTAGCCTGTTGACCAATCTGGTCAAAAAATTTATCCCTATCTCTCTCATGCACTTTCAAACTTCTACTGGCAACTCATCTGGCCCAACTGCTTTATCTTTTTTCATTCTTCTTAGTGCATCCTTTACTTCTTCTCTACTAACGCAATTTACCTCTTCGTTAACCACTTTTACTTCCTCTGTCCGAGGCTTTCTGTTATTTTTCTTGTTTATCAGTTTTTCAAAGCACTCCTTCCATTTTTTTAACATTGCCTCCGAATTTACTATTACATATCCATTTTTATCCTTTATAACCCTCACATGCTATATATCTTTTCCTGCTCTGTCTCTCTGCCTAGCCAATCTTTACAATTCCTTTTCACCTTCTTTTGTTTCCAATCTAGCATACAAATTGTCATATGCACGTCCCTTCGCCATAGCAACTTCTTTGCTTTACTCTTCTATTCTTTTTTAGATTTTTTTAGTATTTTCATCTCTTATTTTGTCCCATTCTTTCTGTTAACGCTTATACTACCAGGGGCGCTGTCGACATGTCTCGTGCACAAGTGAAATTCGTAAAAATATTGCAGATTGCATTATGGCAAATTCTCCAGAAGAAGGGTACTTTGAAGTGCGTAGAATACTATAAATGCACTATGGTCAAGAACATGCAATTGTCGACGCGTTTGTGAGTAAGCTGACGGAGGGACCGCCTGTAAAACAAAAATGACTATGATACGTTGTCGCAGTTGGCGTGGAACATGAAAAACTGCGAGATATCTTGTGGTGGCACGCCCAGTGCTGCTTGGACACGCTGCATACTGTCTCAAAAATATTTAAACGCTTCCCTCACTATTTACAAGATAAGTTTATGGCTAAGCTCAGTGTACAATTAGAGCGTGGTCAACTTATTGCGTTTACACGGCTGTCCAGGTTTATATTATATACAGGTTTATAACAACGTGCTTTAGTAGGGAGAAGCTCATGAGCCGACGAGTTGACAAGTCATTTGTTGAGAGCTCTCGCAACTTACAGTACATCCATTAAAGAAAGCTTTAGTAAAAACGGACCAAAGAATATCTAAGAACGTAACTAACGCCCTTTCCGACCTACGAGAACATTTGTGTGCTTTCTGTCAAGCTTCTCACGCACTTTGAAAATGCAATAAATTTATAAACGACTCCGTTGAGAATCGTTGGAAACTTGTAAAAACGTCTAAACTCTGCTTCAATTGCTTAGGCGCCCACATTGTTTGCAAATGTAAGTCAAAGACTGAGGTGTCGTTATTGTAAGGTTGGCATCACAGTCTACTGCATGGAAAGTCGCTTAAGTCTTGTCCCACGGTTTCTGGCTCCTCCAGGAAGGAGCGGGAGACGTCTGACGGGGCCGATGATTCACCACGTATGAAGTCAGTGATGTCAGCCAGCAAAGTGAATCTGAAAGCTGAGATGCAAACGCCTAATTGAAGCCACAGCAGCGTCACTTGCGATACCATTAATGCAAAACAAAGGCGAGTTCCGATGTAAGGTTGAAAGTGATTTTGGTGACTGTCTAGAGTGATACTAGTTGCAAACACGAGAAAGTATACGCTTTTTTAGAAAAAGAATCTGATACCACTCTATGTACCAATGCACTTACGAAGAGACTGGGTGCTAAAGGTAAGTCACTACAATACAATACTCTTTCTATCCTCGGTGGGGTGGATAATCAGCAAGGTTTTGAGACCCGTCTAAATGTGCGAGGCTATGACCAGCAACCATGAACTTTGAAAATATAAACCTTGGATATTCCTTGAAAAACATTCCAATCCCACCCAAAAAATTATAATTTAAATTTATGTTGAACAAAGTTGAGAGTTTTATTAACCAATTGTGGTGGTAAGCGTTTTACTTTGATAAAAAAGAATTAAGCCCAGATGAAGAGCCTCTTAACACCTACGGATGTAAAAGTGAAAAAATACCATTACCAAACAATAAATAATCGTGTTTCAAAACAATCTTTATGAATTAATTCGCAACTTAAAATATCGTAAAGTTACAAACAACTTTCAAAAACATTTGGTGAATGACATAGCATTTTTTGTGTTCGAAAAAACCAACTTCTAATACCGAATAGGAAAAGTTGCTATGTTTGTACTATTGTGATGCTTAAAAAGTTTTTTCTAATGCCATTTTGAATGATTTTCACGTATCTGTAAACACTAATTTTTCAAAGATAACATACACGATGACACTTTTTGGCAATGTTAAAACGCAATCTTGGAGAAAAATTAAAATTTAGTAGTGACGATAGAAAAAAATGGGTCAGAACATCACACACTGATTTGGTTAGTTATCATTTGGGTTAATACTTAGTTGTTAGCAAGTCTTGCCAGCTGCTAATGCTTCCAGTTTTTCCTGTAATTTTGGTTTTCCTGTAATTTAGTTTTCATAATACTTTCTCTGCTATTTTACATCCAACCGAGCTCTTTATGGTATTTTACAGGATTTCCAATACTAATTCTTCTATTTCGTGCTTATTTGCTTTCTAAATTTACCAAAAATAACAAGCAGTGCTAGTTTTATATCTTTATAAATGTGAAACTAACTTTAATTTACTTTATTTCATTCAGAGTTTCCCAAACTGGGTTTCGCGAACCCCTGAGGACAAAGGATGATAAGTGCACAAATGGTCAGCGACGACATGACAAAAGTTGTCAAATATATACGTATACTTGAAAAATAATCCATACCACGAAATTCGAGACTGGTCCAATATAGAGACGTTTTTTTAGGAAATACCTTGTTTGCAGGACGAAAATTACGAAATCGGAGACTGATTGAAAATGAAGACTTTTTTTGGGAACACCTTGTTTTCGGTACAAAATTGGAGACCGATTAAAAGTGAAGACTTCCTTTTTTTTAGAGAACACCTTGTTTTGTGTTTGTTTGGGCTGTGAAAGAAAACGATTTGCAAATAGGGGTCCATGGCCCAAAAAGTTTGGGAAACTCTGATTTTATTGGCATTGTGAATTGTGACGTTGCAACTTTGTCTGAGTGAGCTTTTCGTGAAGCCCGCAGCAGCCATTTAAAATGAACGGATATTTTTAGAAAAAGACAAACTCATTTGTGATACAAAATACATGAAAACGATGCTCTTGTCTGGGTGTAATAACATTTCTGAACATGATTACGTCATATTTGTGTAGTTCAGAAGCTCATTTGCATCCTATTTTTGCCAGATACATCTTGTATGTTTGGAAATACATTTTCACATCCGTCCCTGACCAAATTCCAAAATTTTATTTTTTGAATTGCAATTCGATAAAACACAAACATGATTCTGCAATAGATCATCATCAAAGAACAAGTGCAGCCCTGTTGTGGATATAGATAAATAGAAGAGGAACAAATCTGCGAAAGAGTAATGCAGCTTGCTATCAGAATAAGACAGTAATAAGCAATGACGGCTCGCTCATTGAAGCTGCATAGCTGCAGAATCCTAAATATCTGTGCAACAGTTGTAAATATTATCAGAAACCTTTAAAAAATTAATAATTATAATTTTTTTAAGCGTTTCTGGTAATATTTATAACTACTGCATTGATTTTAGGGTGCTGCAGATCTGCAGCTCCAATTGCGCAAGCGAGAACAACGAAATTTTATTAAAAATAGAATCCAGGAAAATAGAACTTTGTAAGTTTTTCAGTCTGGTATAAATTTATTATCAATTTATATAAAAAAATAATACAGCGTTTGGCCTTAGACTCTTAAACGATTTTTTTTGTTTGAATTAAACAGTTTGTTAGGTGGGCCTTACTTATTTCCGGTAACTTAATTATTTATAATGTTGCAATAAAATATTTTGAATTTTTTTAATTTTAATCTGAAGTCGGCATAAAACCGAGAATAGAAATATTTTTATGTTTAAATAAAAGTAGAAATTTTGCTTGAGTTCACAATTTTGTGGAGTCAGAAATACAAAAATGTAAAACTAATCATGAATTTAAAGCCTCAACGTAGGCTATAGCCTGGTGAGAAATATACGACTACTTAAAACATTAGATGACACGTTGTCTCTTTTCAGTTAATATAAAGTATCGCCAAAATTATTCATTTTGACTAAAACTGTTCCAACAATCTTTGCTTTTTAAAGCTTTTTAAAAAGTAAGTAAAATGTATAAAAATAATACGACAATATTTTGGCCGTAGATCTTTGTTTTTACTGTGAATAAGTTCTTACAACTTCAAAACAGTTTTCTAAAATAAGTTGATTTGTATAATTTGACAATTTACTAGATGGGAGTTTTGCAACAACACAGCAAATTTAAACAGCCATTTAAAACCATAAAATGACACTTAGCAATTTTTTATAGATTTTGTAAAATTTGCTTTAAAATCAATTGGTGTTAAATTTAACTTTTCATTAAACGATTAAATAGTAGCTAATGCGTTCAAATAAATGAGTTCTTAAAAAAAAGTTTGATTAATGTCAGGTTTGAATACAATGGTCGATTTATCGTTAGAATATGAGAAAAATTTTATTATGATTACTATAACTAAAAAATCATGGTGATAAATATTTACACTTTACACATTCATCTCCATCGTAACTTTTTAATTAGGCGGGTGATTCTAACGTATTCATCAGGAAAGCTGCTGAATTTTTGCTAGGAAGTTAGATTTCACAAAAAACTTTTTTTTGGATACATGCATAAACTTCTGATGTAGACTGAGAATGTTTATATGTCGTCATTAGATATCAAATGTTGTTCTGCAACAATATCACAAAAACATTCTGCAACAATTAAAAATTATTGTTTGTTAACAGTAGTAACTAAAAGTAAATTTTGATAAACAGCTGTGTGTGCTGCGTGCAATTACTTTCCTATGTTATCGTTTCCAATGTTTATTAAAACCTGGTTCGCAACGATAGAGCTCTCCTCCTATTTCCTAGTAAGATGCCAGTGGTCAAAATACCGTATCGTAACCAAATGTTAAAATCAGCAAATTTTCACAAAATTATGTTTTTTTAGAGAAATGTGTTATTGATAAACAAGTAGCATAATTTTTTTGAATTTCCAGATTTAGACACAGAATAATTAATTATTCGTTTGTTTTGCCAAAAGATCGTTTAGCTCGTCATCAAAAATTTTTTGAACAACTGCATTCATTTAAGTGTTTCATTTAGAACAACGGCTTGCACACAATTATAGCAACACTAAAGAACATATAAGTTCAGTCTTTGCAGTTTGTGTTATTGCAGAATGTTTTGCAACTAGCTTACTCAAATCAAAGAACGCTTTAAATATTTTAAAAGGAAATTGGGTTAATACATAATTTTGTTTTTGTTAACTTTTGCTGTAAAAAAATGAATTGTATACGCTCTAAATCGAAACGCTTTAAATCGTCATCGTCGTCGTCGTTTGGAAAAGTATCTACTCCAGGTCAGAAACAAACAGGACTGTGGCCGACGGTTTATTCTTTTACTACCCCAGGCTGCTGTACTGCCTGGATTAGATGCTAGCAGTGATGTTGTTAAGCCAGCATCGAATTTCGTCATTTCAAACTGTCAGATCTCACGCTCCATGTGGTGCATGGATAGGGCACACTGTTAGAACATGGTCTGCGGTTTGTTCATAGGCGCCACACTCGCAATTCGGATAAGGAGCAAGTCCCATCCGTGCATGGACGACAGGAATTGCCCAACACCAGTACGCAGACGGTTGAGCTTAAACCAAGCTGCTTCGGGTGAGCCCATTCCAATTACAGGCCGGGCATCGATGCCGAGCACAAAAACACGGAGCCTGGAATCATTTTTACAGTACTCCGCTTTCTATTTGTGGTTTGTCCATTCAGAAGCGTGGATGCCAAGTCCGGCAAGGTTGTCAAAAAGATTCCGCGGACCTGGCACAAACAGGCGTCTGGATTTTTGTCTCACTTGGCGAGTATTTGAGGACCCACTTGAAAGACCATACAAAATATGATCAGGATCCAGAGATCCACGGTGAACCAAGGAGAGTGTCGCTCCCATTTGGCGAAGCTCTGCTGGCTGGATGCCTGAGAGTATGGGTAAGTGGTCCGTTGGAGTGGGACGCAAACATACAGTGACAATGCGAAAGGCTTCGTTCAAGACACTGTCGTTGAGGCAAGTGTGAGCACTACGACACCAGACTGGCGCGCAGTACTCAGCTGTTGAGTAGACTAGAGATAAGGTGGCTATGCGTAGTGTTTTAGCAGCAGTGCTACCCCATCCCGAGCCCACGAGTCGTCTCAGCAGTGTGACGCGCGAGGATAGTTTTTTGCGCAATGCCAGTAGATGGTGACGAAACGTGAGCGATCTGTCCAGTTTTACCCAAAGATAAGTAGGGGTCGGATAGAACGGTAAAAGTCTATCGTTGTTGTAGACTTTTATCTCACGTTTGGCTCTCAGTTATTTAAGTGAAAGGCTGCCGTCATTGTCTTAGTGTGACTGAGCTTTAACCTCCAAGTCTGGAGATATGCTGAAAGTGTAAACATATCTTGGCTTAAAGTCCCCTCCAAGTCCTTCCAGTTTCCAAAAGAGTGCAGCAACACACCTAAATCATCAGCATAAGCAAACTTTCTGGAAATCATGAAAGGAAGATCGTACGTATAGATGTTAAATAGGAGGGGACCCAAGACCGATCCCTGAGGAACGCCGTTTTTAAGAAGGCGTAGCCTGCTTTTCGTTTTTCACCTGTAGTAAGAGTGAAACTTTGATTTTGGATAAGCTCCATAATCATTTTCACCATGTGCTTATCTGGATGAAGTCTCACCAGCTTGCAGGTAAGGCAACGGTGCCAGACATTGTCATGAACAGCTGTCAGATTGACAAATACGACACCAGCCTTCTTTTTAGCCTCAAAAGAATCCTGGATGTTGTGGGTTAGCAGAACAACTTGATCTACGGTTGACTTCCCGCATCAAAACCTAGCCTGCTCTTTAAGAAGCAGTGGATCGATTAATGGCTCAACGAGGGCGTATATAAGCCTCTCAAGGATCTTGTAGAAGACAAAGTGCAGAGATATTGGTCGATACCTCTTTGGGTCCCCCACGGGCTTTATTGGCTTTGGGATCGCGACCACAAGCGCTCTTCTCCAGATCTTGGAAATTTTGAGTCGACGCAAACAGGAAGAGAGGAATTCATGTAATCAGAACTTCAAATCAGCTCCAGCATGAAGTATCATCTCTAGGCATATGGAATCAGGACACGGAGATTTACCTGATTTTAAATGTTGGAGGGCAGCAGTAAATTATCTCTGTGAAAAAGTGTCGGAAATATTTACTGGGTTTGGTGCTGTAGCCCTCCAAAAGTCAGACACTTCTTGAGAGACAAGTCGAGATGACTTGCAGTTAACATTCTTGTATGAGGCTATTGCATCTCAGCTGATACGGGACAGTGACGAAGAGAGTGTCGTGACCTACCAGTAAGGTTGTTCAAAATTCTCCATGCTTTGAAAATCGATGCTCCGAAATGTTTTGGACCATCGATCCCTCGGCTTCCTGTAAAGCTTGGAAAGCAGAGCTGTAACAACCAAACTTGATTCTTCTCCCTGAGGAAACTGCAGGAAAGTTTTATAGAGGGATTTACACTCTGCATCCCAACACGGAACATAGTTGTTTTGATACCCGTGTGGGGTAGTTTCTTTGGCTGCTTTCTTAATGGTGTTACAGAAGTCCTGGTAAGCCGCATCCACATTAAGTAAATCAGGCGGCAATAAAGCCTTTGCGAATTTATTCGTCAAAGCAACGTAGTGACTCCATTTGGCCTTGCGGAAGTTCCATCGCTTAACAGTGAGTGGTTGTCGGTAACGTGGTCGAGTAGTTAAAGCGCCGGGCTCGTGACCAACACAGTTTCGGTTCAAAACCCACTCGCGCCATTCTGTAGTGTCCTTGGGAAAGGCACATTACGGCACATTCCCCTGCTTGTTGGTGCTGGCAAGCAGCGTGGTCCAGTGGTTGTCGGAAGCGTGGTCGAGTGGTTAAAGCGCCGGGCTCGTGATCAACACGGTTTCGGTTCAAAATCCACTCGCGCCATTCTGTAGTGTCCTTGGGAAGGACACTTTACGGCACATTCCCTGCTTGGTGGTGCTGGCAAGCAGTTCTAAATTACAGTCATATCTCTATTGATTTACAAGCGGACAGCAATATCTTGGTATCTCCGGAAGCAGGTCGGGGTAATTGCCTACCCTATGTAATAGCGCCTCCGTTATTTTTCTGCGAGTCAACAGGATAAATATAGAGATAAAATAAAATAAAACAGGCATACTTGGCACTGCCATAGCAAACCTTGGTGGTGTAATTAGCGAAGGTCATGCTGTGACCTGGGGAACTTTTCAAGTACACTTCTATTCGGTAAACAACTGTTTGGACCTACGCTGGCGAAAGCTAGATCCGGATTGGTACCAGTGTTCCAGCGGCCGGAGTACAAACTGGCAGCATCCTTGGCATTATATAGGAGGGCAAGACAATTAATACTTGCCCAGCCAGCCAAGCACTGACCGTCCGGTCTGTTATCATCGTAACCCCAGTCAGCATGAGGACAGTTAAAATCGCCAGCATTAAGACAGGGGTGAGGAAATACTGAGAGATACAGGAATCGCAATCGCCTTGGTGGTGGTTTGTAGACATTGAACATTTTTTAACCATCAACGTTCACGCACAACCACTCGATCTCCGATGGCGGTGGGGATTGATCCAAAAGCGTGTATTTTAGTCGCTTGTGGACAAACGTGACAAGGCCATGCTTCCTGCTCAAAGAAGACCCAGCTAGTTGTTAGTTTGAAAGTACCAACTTCTCTGCATCAGTGCAGTGGATCTCCTGTAATAGGAGGACGAGTCCCTCAGACTGCATAGCGAGGTGATGAAAAACGTTTATCTTGCTTGCAGTGAGGCCTTCGATGTTCAGCTGAAGAATAGTTAATGGGTCTTTGGAACTTGTTGGCAATGTGCCCTGAAAAGGGCAGTTTTTTCCAAGCATTGCCCCGTCCTGAAAAAGACGTTTGCCGTTTAGCAGACCCACGCTAAACATCGGAATGGGTAGATACCCTTCCGTTTTGGCAGGTTTGATTTCGGTCTGTCATCTTTAACACCAATGAACAGACGTATTCACGGCCCAGGCTGCGAGAAAACACCTGCCATCTGGGCCAGCTTTAAATAATTAAACTGATCTTAATAAACATTTGATTTTATGTAAAGTTATTTAGCAAAAAAAGCATTCATAGATTGATATATGTAGATACGTCGAAACATAATAAATTCATTGAAACAAGTACCGCTAGTAACAATATTGATGGTGATATTAAATATGATGATTGTCTTGGTACATTCTTTATAATAATGTCGTAAAGCTAATGAATAAATTTACATTAAAAAATTTTAAACGCAATATGTACAATATTAATATATTAATTCTAATCTAAAAACAACAAAGTCAGTAAGCTGATAAAAACTAGCAAAAATATATTTAACATTAATATTTAAAGTTGTAGTAAAAAATAAAATGATTTTCACAATTAGGGCTCGTTCTACTACGAATATGGATTGGAGTATTTTTTGTTTGTAAATTAATTTTTTATGCTTCGCTTCACACTTAAAAGTTAATTGTTTACGATTTTTACCACCACTCCAAACCTAAAGTGTTTCCACAATACATAAAGTTCAGCGTATTTTTTTGTTTAATTATTAAATCATTTTGCTTCTGTCCACGCTAAATAATTATCTAGCGCAATTATTCCCATTTTTTTTAAATCAAAAATTAAGCCCGTTTCCACTACAGGCGTGGGCATGCACAGCGTGTTTTTTCAAATTTGGTGTTTCCTCTGGAGGCGTGAGCGTGCGTAGAGTATAATTATGAGGGTTGTGACTGGAAAGCCTTGTTTAAAATTTTTATCATGAAAAGCAAAATTAAAAGGTTTTCAAAAAATAACTAATATTGCTTCATATTTTATTGTTGAAGAAAAGAAGTATCAGGTTTGTGTCATTTCGAAAAAACAAGAGCAAAATTGAGAAATAAATTTAACCTATTGTATTTTAAATTGTTTAATAAAAAATCGTTTTATTTTGATATATTTTGACAACATTGAAATATAAATATAAGCTTTTATGGTTTTCTTTATTTGCTAATTTTGTCGACTTGTTTGAATAAATGGCAGTAGTTTCAAACCGTAATCAACATAGTTCATAATAAACTTTAGCTCTAATGTTATTTTTTTATAATTTGCTTAATTTTTTTTCAAAAACATAATTTTTTGACTCAGCCTTCTAATATTTTTTTACAAAGCCGGTGTAACCACTGAACAACTATTTGGAAAGCCACTTGTCGTTTTAACAGCCTAAGCTAGTTTCTCAACAAGTGAAGATTTTTCGGTATTTACATAATTTTGTGGCCCTGATTTCTTATTTTTTGGAGGGGCTCTGTTTAGCTTACTCCGACGCAATTTGATTAGTGTTTCATTATTTTCTAGGATTCGTGCTTCTTTTTAAGATAATGCAACCATATATTAGCTAGATAAAAACTGTTTATATTGATCGAATTTTATAATATTTAGTTATTGCTATGTTGCTTCTTCCTTTTTCCGTTTTGCTTTTATTTCGATTAATTTTTAAACCGGAATTGAAATAAAACAACTGATGCTTACATGATATTTATCGCAGTATTAGTGTTGCTATTATTAGTAAGATTGGTAAGTCACAAAAATATTTAAAACAATGTAAACGATAACTTATCAAATAGTATTTGGGAAAATATTAGGTTTTATTACTTTTATATTGCTGGGATCAATAGACTTGGTCTAGTTGTTGATAGACTTTCGTTTATTTGCTGATAGCAAGTGGGTCTAATTCAGTTAACAAAAATTGGGTTGACAATTTATAGGTCAATAATTTTTTGTCTAAAATTTGCTGCATATGTTTATTTTTTATCTCTTTCGTCTGACGAGGGCTTATAGATGCCTTTTTAATTATAGCATTGCGCAGGTGTTTTTGTTTAACAAAATAATGATCAAAATTATCCAAAAAGTGTTGCGAATGACTTTTGCGCCTCGGTTTTTATCACCCTGTATCAAATTGTGAATTGTCCTTTTTTTAATGTGAAAGCTTCATGAATTCTGGGTTGATAATCCGAGGTTATTTTTTTATTAAAATATACAAATTTAATTTAAAATTTTGATTTAGACATTCTTTACAGGATTGAGTAGAATCTTTTTCTGCACTCCTGTTTGAAAAAAGGAAAAGGAAGTGATCCTTAGCTGTGATGATCAAATACTTTTTATCAAGTAAATCAGTAATTAATAAATCTGGCAAATTAGCAGGTGAAGCTTTTATGTATTAGCCAAGTAGATTAAATAATTTAAAAACATAAATCGAATCGTGCTGCAGTCTTTGATAACTTTTTTAATAATATAAGCTGTACCTTTCCTAAAATTAAATATCTAAAACTTGCCTGTTATCAAACGGCTCCTAATGCCATGTCAAAAAAAATTCTTAAACTTTTAAAACCAGACACATGTTTCTTTTGTTTCTTTCTCGACTGATTTCAAGGAAATGTTTGATCGCAAACCAAGTTTCTAACATCATTTCTAGAAGCCAAAACATAAACACGTAACGCGCTTCCTCAAGTGCCTTTTGAACGATATCATAAATAGCGTAGAAGCTCAATTTGTATGGTTGGAATGGGTCAAATGCAGTGCACATTACCTTTTTGTGATTGTTATGAAACATATGGTTTTTAAATCATTGCAGTGTTTGTATTTTCATTCAAAATTAGTCTTTGATTGAGTGGAACATTACCGATATATATTTATTGATAACACGACTGGTAAAAATGAAAAACTTTGAAATGACACAACAAGGAAATCGCGTGATACGCTGCGGTATGTAGCAAATAAAGCAAGAAAAATTTAATTTGGTTTATGGTAATTAATCTAAGCTCAGCTGGGTGAAACACTACTTCGGTTCGGCTCTAGCAATTGTTTATTGCGGCTTGATACCTTATAATATTTTTATAATTCTGTTCATGGTCACCGCCCGTCGGGGTAGAGATAAAATCATAAAACCAATGTTTTTTAATCGGGTAAATCGTTCATCCCTGGTTGAACAAAATTTTTGCAAGGGCAAACCGATCGAGAAGGGTGAAAGAGGGGTGAACCAACATAGGATAAAAGCTTGCTAGCAACTACAGGTGATCAAAAAAATATCGTTCTTGGGAAACATTAACGCAATATTTTGGGGCTCAGTGTGACACAAAGGCCATATACGCTTTAATAATAGCAGTTAACTTGTTCGTTTAGCATGTATTAATTCATGTAAGTCAATTGTACATCGCTCTCGCACCATACGACCACACAAGCACTCATTGGTGCCAAATTGGGCAAAAAGTTGTATGGTTTCTTTCCGGGTTGCTTTTAAAGTAACAAGAAACAGCGCGACTATTTGCGCAAACAGCAAACTGGTCCTCAATCAATGGTTACAAATAACTCCGCCAATAAAAAGATTTATTTTCTTTCCGAATAACCTATGAGTGAATAAAGTTTGGACCTTGATGCTTGGGGTAAACAAAACTAAAAAAGTTATAGGAAACTGGTGTAAACCAATTGCAAACAAATTATTTCGTTTGGTGTTAAAATTAATTCAAATTTCTTTTTCATTTATTCACCTTTTCTTCATGAACCTCTTGTTTTGATGCAAACTGACAATTATTGCAAAACAAAAGTTAATTGTATTTTTAAGACGCGGAACAGAGGATTGCGAGTGCTGTACATGGAATTAAAAACAAATCAAGGTTGTTGCAGCGTGGTATAGGCTATAATTTGTCTTTTCTTAAAATTTTCCAAATAATTTTAAAATAAGAAAAAAAAAGCTGTGACTGATGCAGATTTGTAAATTGTACTCGGCTTTTTTGAAAAAATTTGGGTCGGATTAGGTCTTCAATAACCTACCTCTCTGTTTATTTTGGATATTGTAGGTTATAATGATTTATTCAATAAATTAAATTTTCAGATTACATTACAATTCAAGTCGAATCTGGGCTTAATTTGTAAGGCCCCTTTTACAACTTTGGTTAAATTAAATTAAATTAAAACTCTCGTTAAGTTTTTTATTCTAGACTAAATCGTTTATTGATAGCTAATTATACAGATCACAAATATCTTTGATTGAAGATGATGAGAAAAAGAAGAAAAAGGAAGGGTTAATAGCAAAAAAGCACGTGTTGATGTTTACCGCCATGTTTTTCAGAATAATTTTGTAAGTCTTGGTAAAGTTTTTCCAGGATAGAATATTTTTATTTGTACAGAAATCATAAATGCTGGAGTAAGTTTATTATATAAATTTTGTAGTTAAAATTTTAATTATGATTACAGTATATTATTGAGAAATTAAATATTTGTTTGATAAGATTTACACAAAAGAACAACTATGGCAAAAATGTTTTGTGGCTTAAACTTTTGCCCTTTTTTTAGCTGTAAATTTAACATTTTTTTTATTCACGATACAATGAAAATCTAGTTTGATCTTATTGCATTCTCAATTTCCATTTCCGACAAAAATAAGATGGCAAATTTACATTTCTAAGATTTTTTTAAACTTAAATGTTGGGTTACGAAAAATTTTTAACTCCCGAAATTATTTATTTCCTTTTTCGTTCTAATCTAGCAACAAAAGTAGTTAACTTCTTGTAATGAAAAGTTTTGAACAAGCACGAGTTTGTTTCAATGTTAAGATTTCGCATAAATCATAAAAACTGGACAAATTAAAATTGAAAAATTATCTCAGACAAAATTGTATGAGCCGGGAGGGCAATCGTCCCCTAGGTCTCAAAAATTTGGAAAAAATCAGAATTTTTCGGGCTTCAGCAATAAATTATTAGGGCAAAAAAATCTTTTTATGCACCGCAATTGAATACTTGCGCACGCCAAATTTTCCAGATGTAGAAAAAGAATTAAAATTTTAGGAAAGATCTTATTTTTTTGGTCTTTACCAAAATTTCGGATGACAGGTTGTCCCAAATTTTGCTAAACTACAAGATCATGATTAGAGCAAAAATCAAAAATATATGAGCAAAACTTTATTTGCCTTTCAAATTTTTTTGGTTGGTACGGCTATGATCTCAGATGAAACGCGAGGCAGGTAATTTTTGTATGATAACTCTAGGTTAATAATTCATGCAGTAATTTTAGATGAACTAAAAAACGAAAAAATTCTTTTAATGATTCTGTAATCTACTTCTTAGGCATAAAAGTAAATTTATGAGTCGGACTTTTTAAAAAAATTTGAAAACAAAACTTAAATTTTCCATAAACATTACTTTGGCAAATACTAGTTTTACTATCCGATTTGTATTACAAATTAAGCGTTTGATCAACCAAATCTGCGCAGAAACAATTAACACTGACTTGTATTAAGAAATTTTTTCTTTCAATTTACGGCCCACCCTCATTGCTCTTGCCAAAAACGTTCACTCTTCAATCGGAGATGTATCGTGGCTCTTTGCTGCCAAATCCTTGGGAACTATGATCGGGAGACTGGCCACTTTACCCATGATGAGAAGGGTGGACAACATGTTCGCATTCAGTAAATTAATTTTTAGATCAAAACGATTGAGGGCCGATTTGCACTTGGGGTATACACTGTCTCTTTATTTGCTTATTGAAGTTTGACAAGAATCTACGACAAGCGTTATACGCCAAAATTTAATAAACAAACAAAAAGACCGAGCGTATATGACGCCAGGTCTAAACCAAGCCTTTAAGTTTTTTATTATAATCAAGCCTTAAGTAAATTTACTAAACTTCGACCAGAATTCTAGGATAAATTAACTGTATCAAAAATTTTTTTGTACGAATGGTTGCAACTAAAAAAAATTTAATTTTTGTCTAACAAACAAAAAAAGCAATAGAGCGGATGGAAATTTACATCTTACACAGGACAAAGTCATTTCTAGAGACAAAGTCAGACATGAGCGAAACTTTAGTTTGATGGTTGACCTTGTCTCTATAAATCAGGAAGCACACTGGGCTTTTTCCTGCAGTGTGTTTATTTTTATGAACTCTACTTTCGCTACTAAATTCAAAAATGTTCAGCTTAATCACTAAATAAATTGTAATTTTAAACCTAATTATTTCCACAAGTACCTGTTAAGAAAGAAAAAACTTGAGGCATTTTTCTTCACTATATAACAAATCAAATGAAAATATCACGAAAAATAAAATTTTGACAAACTTTGAAAATTCAAACAATGTTTTATGGATATTTTCTGCCTGTATATTTTCTGCAAAAAGCATTTGAATTCAAGCTTATAAAACTGAACAATAATCAAAACGAATTGCCTGTTGATTAGGATGGGTTATGTCCGAGCACTTTTTATATTTGCAGCTTGAGATTAAATTTATTTAATTCCAAGTTGATCAGATTAAAAAGAAAAATAAATAAAGCTATGAAAGAATGAACAATGCATGTCATCTATGCATAAAGTAGCATAACTCATCAAAGGTCTCGAAAAGTTTAGCCGAGCCAACACTCGATTAAAGACTAATTTAGAATAAAAATACAAACGCTACAATGATTTAGAAACCATATGTTTCATAACAATCACAAAAAGGTAATGTGCACTGCATTTGACCCATTCCAACCATATAAATTGAGCTCCTATGCTATTTATGATTTCATTGAAAAGGCACTTGAGGAAGCGCGTTATGTGTTTATGTTTTGGCTTCTAGAAATGATGTTAGAAACTTGGTTTGGGATCAAACATTTCCTTGAAATCAGTCGAGAAAGAAACAAAAGAAACATGTGTCTGGTTTTAAAAGTTTAAGAATTGTTTTTGACGTGGCAATTAGGAGCCGTTTGATAATAGGCAAGTTTTAGATATTTAATTTTAGGAAAGGTACAGCTTATATTCTTAAAAAATTATTAAAGACTGCAGCACGATTTGATTTATGTTTTTAAATTATTTAATCTACTTGGCTAATACATAAAAGCTTCACCTGCTAATTTGCCAGATTTATTAATTACTGATTTACTTGATAAAAGATAATTGATCATCACAGCTAAGGATCACTTTTTTTTCCTTTCTTCAAACAGTAGTAAAACAAAAGATTGTGCTCAATCCTGTGAAGAATGTCTAAATCAAAATTTTAAATTAAATTTGTATATTTTATTAAAAAAAACAACCTCGGATTATCAACCCAGAATTCATGAAGCTTTCACATTAAAAAGAGACAATTCACAATTTGATACAGGGTGATAAAAACCGAGGCGCAAAAGTCATTTGCAAAACTTTTTGGATAATTTTAATCATTATTTTTTTAAACAAAAACACCTACGCAATGCTATAATTAAAAAGGCATCTATAAGCCCTCGTCAGACGAGAAAGATAGAAAATAAACACATGCAGCAAATTTTAGACAAAAAATTATTGACCTATAAATTGTCAACCCAATTTTTGTTAACTGAATTAGACCCACTTGCTATCTAATCTAACTTCATACCGGATCGGTCGAGGCCCGGGAAAATAACAACCGTTACCAGTGACTGGGCACCAAGGGTTACTGGTGGACATGCTACTTGGTTGTAAAGAAGAGGTGGAAAGCAGTGGAGAAGAAGGAAGGAGAGAAATGAAGAGAGGAAGAAAGCTAAGAAGATCAAGCTGAGGGTTGCTACATTAAATGTTGGAACCATGACTGGTAAAGGAAGAGAAGTAACGGATCTTATGGAACGAAGAGGAGTGGACATACTGTGTGTGCAGGAAACTCGCTGGAAGGGGGAGAGAGCAAGATGCATAGGTGGTGGATATAAAATGTGGTACTGTGGAAGTGGAAACAAAAAGAATGGTGTAGGAATCATATTGAAAAAGGAGCATGTGGACAGGGTAGTGGAATTATGGAGGGTATCAGAAAGAATAATATGCTTGAAGATGGAGCTTGATGGTGTTATGTTGAATGTCATCAGTGCATATGCGCCACAAGTGGGGTGCATACGTGAAGAAAAGGAAACATTCTGGCTGGACCTAGATGAGACAGTGGAAAAGATACCAAGGAATGAAAGAATTGTGGTGGGAGCAGACCTGAATGGGCACGTAGGAGAAGGGAATAATGGTGATGAAGAATGCATGGGCAGACACGGATTAGGGAAAAGAAATAATGAAGGACAAGCAGTGGTGGATTTTGCTAAGAGAAGGGAACTAGCGATCACCAACACATATTTTGTAAAGAAACCGGCACATAGAGTCACCTACAGCAGTGGCGGACGCAGTTCGCAGGTGGATTATATCATGGTGAGAAGACGAAGAATCAAGGAGGTGGTGGATACAAAAGTTGTTGTCGGTGAAAGTGTAGCAAAACAGCACAGAATAGTGGTCAGTGCGATAATCATCTGGACAAAGTGGAGGAAAGCACCAAAATTAGTGAAGAAAATAAAATGGTGGAAATTAAAGGACTCGAAAGTGAACAGTAAATTCAAAATGGAGGTGATTGAAAGCGGAATACATAGTGGACAGGAAGACTGGCAAAGAATAGCTGAAATGATACGGAGCATTGCCAGAAAGGAACTGAGTGAAACATCAGGAAAAGTTAGCACGGCCGGTAGACGGGAAACGTGATGGTGGAACCAGGAAGTACAAGAGAAGCTAAAGGATAAGAAAAAATCTAAAAAGGCATGAGATATCATCAGAGATGATGCAAGCAAGTTGGCCAATAAAACTGCAATAAAGCAAGCTAAGAGAGAAGTGGTAAAGGCAAGAAACAAGGCATATGAGGAACTGTACAAAAAACTGGAAACAAAGGAGGGGGAAAATGAGGTGTTCAAAATAGCAAAGCAGAGAAACAGACAAAGCAAGGATGTTCAACAAGTAAGAGTAATCAAGAGTAAAACTGGGGAGATTCTGATGGAAGAAAAGAAAGTGAAACAGAGATGGAAGGAGTATTTCGACAACTTACTCAACCATGAAAACCCTAGAGAAAGAAGAGAAACGAGAATAGAAAAGAGAGAAAGGGACGTGGGAGATATCTCTGGAGAAGAAGTCAGGACTGGGTTGAGGAGGATGAAGAAGGGAAAGGCTCAAGGACCTGATGACATATCGTCGGCGGCGTGGTCGAGTGGTTAAAGCACCGGACTGATGATCAGCATGGTGTCGGTTCAAAACCCACTTGCGCCATTCTGTTGTGTCCTTGGGAAAGATACTTTACGGCACTTTCCCCTGCTTGGTGGTCTTGACAAGCAGTTCTAAATTAAAGTCATACTCTACTAAATTACTAGCGGACAGCAATATCTTGGCATCTCCGGAAGCAGGTCGGGGTAATTGCCTGCCCTACGTATTAGCGCCTCCGTCGCTTTCCTGCGAGTCAGGAGGATAAATATAGAGATAAAAATAAAAAAAAAAATAAAAATGACATACCAGTGGAAGCATGGATTGCTCTAGGCAAAAAAGGTGTGGAGTTTTTAGTGAAGTTTTTCAACAGACTCTTGCGAGGAGAGAAGATGCCAGATGAATGGAGGAGGAGCGTGCTTGTACCTTTGTACAAAGGTAAAGGAGACATCAAAGAATGTGAAAACTACCGGGGGATCAAGTTGATGAGCCACACTATGAAATTGTGGGAGAGGATAATAGAAGCAAGGATAAGGAAGGAGGTGACAATTGCTGAGCAACAATTTGGGTTCATGCCAGGAAGCAGTACCACCGATGCAATCTTTTGTCTAAGGATGCTGTTGGAAAAGTGGAATGAAGGGCAGAAGGTAGTCCACTGTGCCTTTATTGGCCTGGAGAAAGCATACGACAGGGTACCTAGAGAGGAACTGTGGGAATGCTTGCGGTTAGCTGAAACATCAGAGTGCTACATAAGGATTATCCAGGATATGTACGACGGAGCAACAACAATGAGAAGTGCAGCAGGGTTGACTGAAGAATTCAAGGTAGGTGTTGGACTCCACCAAGGTTCAGCACTCAGCCCATTTCTTTTTGTCATCATTATAGACAGGCTGACGGAGGACATCAGGAAGGACGCACCATGGGATATGCTGTTTGCAGATGACATAGTTCTGTGTAGACAAAATCATAGGGAGCTAGAGGAGGACCTGGAGATTTGGAGAAATGCACTGGAGAGAAGAGGCCAGAAAGTGATCCGGAGCAAGACAGAATATTTGAGGGTTGGGGGTGTGGATGGTGGAGAAGAGTTGAAGTTGCAAGAAGAAAAGGTAAAGAAAGCCAAAAACTTCAAATACCTGGGGTCAACAGTTAGTAATGATGGAAGATGTGAAGAAGAAGTAAGGAGAAGGATCCAAGCAGGATGGATGAGTTGGAGGAAGGTATCTGGAGTTCTGTGCGACAGGAAGGTATCAGCAAAGGTTAAGGGTAAAATGTACAAGAGTGTTGTTAGACCAGCCATGCTCTATGAAATGGAAACGGTGGCAGTGACTAAACGACAAATGGGAAAAATGGAAGTTGCAGAGTTGAAAATGGTGAGATGGGCACTGGGAGTGACAAGAAAGGACAAGATAAAAAACGAATATGTGAGAGGGACTGCGAAAATTGCAAGGCTGTGAGACAAACTTCGGAATGTGAGGCTACGTTGGTATGGACACGTAAAAAGGAGAGAAGAAGACTACGTGGGGAAAAGGATGATGGAGATGGCAGTGCCAGGCAGAAGGAAAAGAGGAAGGCCAAGGAGAAGGTGGATGGATTTGGTGAGAGAAGACATGGAAAGGGTTGGAGCTAGGGAAGAAGACAAAGTAGACCGAGTGAAATGGAGATTACTATCGCGCTGTGGCGACCCCGAGTAGGGAGAAGCCGAAAGAAGAAGAAGAATTAGACCCACTTGCTATCAGCAAATAAACGAAAGTCTATCAAAAACTAGACCAAGTCTATTGATGCCAGCAATATAAAAGTAATAAAATCTGAGATTGTCCCAAATACTATTTAATAAGTCATCGTTTACATTGTCTTAAATTTTTTGGGACTTACCAATCTTACTAATAATAGCAACATTAATACTGTTATAAATATCATTCAAGCATCAGATGTTTTACAATATTTCAATTCCGGTTTAAAAATTAATCGAAATAAAAGCAAAACGGAAAAAGTAAGAAGCAACATAGCAATAACTAAACATTATAAAATTCGATCAATATAAACAGTTTTTATCTAGCTAATATATGGTTGCATTATCTTAAAAAGAAGCACGAATCCTAGAAAATAATGAAACACTAATCAAACTGGGTCGAAGTAAGCTAAACAGAGCCCCTCCAAAAAATAAGAAATCAGGCCCACAAAATCATGTGAAGATCAAAAAATCTTCACTTGTTGAAAAATTAACTTAGGCTGTTAAAACGACAAGTGGCTTTCCAAATAGTTGTTCAGTGGTTACACCGGCTTTGTAAAAAAATATTAGAAGGCTGAGTCAAAAAATTATGTTTTTGATAAAAAAGGATTAAGGAAATTATAAATAAACAACTTTAGATCTAAAGTTTATTATGAACTATGTTCATTACGATTTGAAACTACTGCCATTTATTCAAGCAAGTCGACAAAATTACCAAATAAAGAAAACCATAAAAGCTTATATTTATGTTTCAATGTTGTCAAAATATATCAAAATAAAACAATTTTTTATTAAACAATTTAAAATACAATAGGTTAAATTTATTTCTCAATTTTGCACTTGTTTTTTCGAAATGAGACAAACCTGATATTTCCTTTCTTCAACAATAAAATATTAAGCAATATTAGTTATTTTTTGAAAACCTTTTAATTTTGCTTTTCATGATGAAATATTTAAACAAGGCTTTCCTGTCACAACTCTCATAATTATACGCTACGCACGCCCACACCTCCAGAGGAAACACCAAATTTGAAAAATCACGCTGAGCATGCCCACGTCTGTAGTGGAAACGGGCTTAATTTTTGATTTTAAAAAATCGGAATAATTGCGCTAGATAATTATTTAGCGTGGACAGAAGCAAAATGATTTAATAATTAAACAAAAAATACGCTGAAATTTATGTATTATGGAAACACTTTAGGTTTGGAGTGGTGGTAAAAATCGTAAACAATTAACTTTTAAGTGTGAAGCGAAGCATAAAAAATTAATTAACAAAGAAAAAATACTCCAATCTATATTCGTAATGGAATTACGAGCCCTAATTGTAAAAATCATTTTATTTTTTACTACAACTTTAAATATTAATGTTAAATATATTTTTTCTAATTTTTATCAGCTTACTGACTTTGTTGTTTTTAGATTAGAATTAATATATTAATATTGTACATATTGCGTTTAAAATTTTTTAATGTAAATTTATTCATTAGCTTTACGACATTGCTATAAAATATGTACCAAGACAATCATCATCATTAATATCAACATCAACATTGCCAGTAACGGTACATGTTTTAATGAATTTATTATGTTTCGACGTATCTACATATATCAATCTATGAATGCTTTTTTTGCTAAATAACTTTACATAAAATCAATTGTTTATTAGGATCAATTTAGTTATTTAAAGCTGGCCCAGATGGCAGGTGTTTTCTCGCAGCCTGGGCCGTAAATACGTTTGTTCATTGGTATTAAAGATGACAGACCGAAACCAAACCTACCAAAACGGAAGGGTATCTACCCATTCCCATATTTAGTGTGGGTCTGCTAATTGACAAACGTCTTTTTCAGGACGGGGCAATGACAGGAAAAAACTGCCCTTTTTAGGGCACATTGCCAACAAGTTCCAAAGACCCATTAACTATTCTTCAGCTGAATATCGAAGGCCTAACTGCAAGTAAGATGAACGTTTTTCATCACCTCGCTATGCAGTCTGAGGCACTCGTCATCCTACTACAGGAGACCCACTGCACTGATGCAGAGAAGTTGGTACTTCCGAACTACAGTACAAACTAGCTGGGTCTTCTTTGAGCAGGAAGCATGGCCTTGCCACGTTTGTCCACAAGCGACTAAGGACCAATCTCCATCGACATGGTGGTGGTGGTGGTTTTACCCGACCCATTCCTGGGGATGGGGGCGCCGATCAATTCCGCGGAATCCCAATAATCGGGCGACTCCCCACGGACGGGACCAGAGGTCCAGAAGAGAAAGGGTATGGCCAAAAATTGCCCGACGCAGAGGGTCTAGTACAGGGCAGTCGAGCACGAGATGTGAGAGATCCTGTGGTTCAGAACCACAGTTGCTGCATGAAGGAGTCTCGGCTCGACCAATCCTGTGGAGATAAGAGTTAAGGAGAGTGGTGTACCCGTTGCAGCGTAAACGGGAGAGAGCACAGCGAGCGGAGCGAGGTAGAGTAAGCTCCTCGGGAGATACTGAAGGGATTTGGTGTTGAAAGAAACCAGATTGGACACTGCGTCTCCAACTGGTGTAGAGGGATAGTCGTTGGAAGGAAATAAGAGGTGCGAGGGACACTGATATACTGGAGGGATCGAGAGAGGCACCGGCTTTAGCTAGAGAGTCAGCTAAGTCGTTACCTGGAAGGGAAGAGTGACCAGGTATCCATTGTAGATGGACTACCTTGGATTAGGATAGAGAATTGAGAAGAGATTGTGTATTGAATAGAGATTTGGGGGTTAAATATGGTTGGGGGCAGAGAGAGTTGATAGGACGGATAAAGAGTCGGAAAAGAAGGTGATAGATTCAAAATTACATGTCTTGAAGTGAGAGATACACCACTCAAGAGCATGTAGGATAGCGAAGGTTTCGGCACTATAACTGGTAGCCCAGAGACCAGTCGAGAAGGAGATCGAGGTAGCAGTGACACACTTTGTACACTTGATGTGTATCCCTGCACCACCCTGTCCCAGCCCGCCAGGTACCGAACCGTCAGTCCAGGCAGAGATATCGCTGTGAGATAGAGTGGAAAGGTGGGTGGTAGCTGCAGTGTTGCAAAGTGAGAGGGGTCTTTGCAAGAGCATGGGGATGAGAGGTGAAGTGAGATTGTGTAACTAGATGGGGCAGACCAAGGGGGTTTAGGAGGGCAGAGGATTAGAGGTTCACGGGTAAGATGTAGGTTAAGGGTAAGGTTATGTTATCTGGAGAAGGATATCCATGAGCTCTTCTTGAGACGTGTACGGGGGTTAGAGTTCGCAAGAGAGGCTATGGGAAAGGTGGGAGGAGACGGAGGGTTTGTTCAAAGAAGGAGAGGGATTGGTGGGTGAGGGTGACTCGTAGTGGAGGTAGAAGTGCTTCTATATGAAGTAGAGGGATGGGAGTGGACGATAGACAACCTGTGATTACTCTACATGAAGATCTATGCATCCTCTTCACGGAGGTGATGTGAGTGGGAGATGAGAAGGGAAACCAGCCTGGAAAAGCATAGGTGAGGATGAGGCGAATGAAGGCTTTGT
This sequence comes from Diplosoma virens, assembly GCA_963680785.1. Classification (NCBI taxonomy): domain Eukaryota; kingdom Metazoa; phylum Chordata; class Ascidiacea; order Aplousobranchia; family Didemnidae; genus Diplosoma; species Diplosoma virens. Next base: position 44,950,158 of record OY796883.1, on the reverse strand, counting down.
ATAGGGTACATAAGGATTCTTTTGATGGAACCCAGGAGGCAGAGGCAATGGAGTGGAAAGCACGGAATCGGCTGTGAAACTTTTTCCGTAAGGATAAGATATGGTATTTGAAAGAGAGAGTGCGGTCGAAGGTTACACCGAGAAAGGTTGGATGAGGGTTGAATTTGAGAGGGGTGTCAAGAATGTGCAGAGAGGGCTGTATACGTGATTGGAGGGGGTCTAAGCTGAAGAAGGATGTTTCACATTTGAGGGGTTGAGAGGAAGGACCATTCCACCAGTCTGTTGAGGGCAGCTTGTACTTCAGAGGTTGCACACTCAACACTCGGGGAGGAGGCCCAGATGGCTAGGTCATCTGCATAGAGAGAGGTCTTAACAGATGCAGGAAGGAAAGTGGGAAGGTCATTGATGTATAAAGAGAAGAGAACTGGTTCTAGAACCGAAACTTGGGGAACTCCTCTTCGGAGACGGAAAGGACGACTGTATGATTTACAGATACGGACTTTCAAACGGCGATCTGAGAGGTAGGATCGTATCCATTCGACAAAGCAAAGAGGAAGAGCTAATGAGAGGAGTTTAGAGAGAAGGGCAGAGTACCAAACTGAGTCAAAAGCTTTTGCAAAATCCACAGTGGCAAGGACTGTACGTGCGCCTGGCTTAGATTGGTGGAAGGAATCTGCGATTGACTGTAAAAGAAGGAAAACCTGGTCTACAGTCGATCTACCAGGTCTAAAACCAGCTTGCACGGGTGAGAAAATGTCTTGTTGTTCGCGAAAATAGGTTAGTCGTCCTAAAACCATTCTTTCGAAGAGTTTGGAGATACATGAAGTGAGAGAAATGGGTTTATATGAAGAAGGTGAGTCAGAGGGTTTTCCGGGTTTGAGAATGGGGATGATTGTTGATTGCTTTCAGGCAGACGAGAAGGTGTGAGTTGACCAAGAAAGGTTGAAGATGTATAGAAGAAAATGTAACGCAGATTGTGGGAGGTGGGATAGAAGAGGGTAGGTAATTTGATCAGGGCCTGAGGAGGTTGAGGTTGAGAGTTGAGAGATAGCTGTAGAGAGTTCAAGTGAGGAGAATGGTGAACAGAAAGTGGAATGTAGGGTGTTGCAGTGTGCAGTTCTGATATGCTTCATTTGAGCTTTCTCGGTGCTTCGAAAAGGTTTTGGGGTTTGGGTAGAGAAATGAGACTGTAGATGTGAGGAGAGATGGTAGGCACAATCTACAGAGGTATGGCAATTTGGGAAATTGGGAAGGTCAGAAGTAGAGAAAAGACTTCACTGGGACGGGTTTTAGGAGAAAGGCTAGAGCAAGTGTTCTGCCATGACTTGGCTTTAGCCTTGGAAATCACGGTGGAGGTATATCTGGAAGTGGCAATATAGTGCTGGCTGTCTTCTTTGGAACCATGTGCCTTTGCAAATGCCTTTTGGCGTTTTGCTACGGCATCTGCGACTTTAGGAGACCACCAGGCTTTAGCAGGGCGGTTGATGCTGCCGAAAGGAATGGCAGAAGTGGCAGCATCATTGAGAAGTTTGGTAAAGGTTTGGGTGAGTTCAGAAAGAGAAAGTGTTGTAAAGTTAGAGGGAGTAGGGCAGTGGGTATCAATATAAGTAAGGTAATCATCCCAGCGAGCTTTATTGTAGTTAAATGAGGGGGAACGGTGGGAAGAGTTAATAAAGGGGAAGTGGGAATAGTGATGGAGATAGGAAGATGATCTGAGCCGAGGTCCGGAAGGGTCTGCCATGTGCATTTAGAGGCAATTCGGGCAGGAACTAGGGAAAGATCAGGGGAAGAGCGGTTTCCGGTGGCACGGTGTAGTAGGGTGTGGTGTTTGGGGTTATTAAGAGGTAAAAGATCAGAAAAGAGGAGTCAATCAAATAGATCTTTGCCTGATTGGTCTTCCGGTGAGTGGGAGTCCCAGGATGAATGATGGCTGTTAAAGTCGCCAAAGATGTAAATGGTAGGAGATGATGGTAGGATAAAGGGTGAGAAGGATTTTGGGCGAGAGTCGGAGGAAGAGGAGCGGATAGGGGGGACATAGACGTTGAAAAGATGTATGGGAGCGGCTCCTTTCATTTTAACTGCGATAGCTAAATAATTGGAGCTGCGGTCGAGGGAGGAGAGGGATTGTGTGGAGAGTGAAGTGTAAGATAGACCGTTTTTGACAAGTATCAGTACACTTCCTCCTAGGTTTTCCGTAGAGTTGGTGGTTCCTCTCCTCGTCATAAAACGGTTCTTCTGGAGGGTTTTGTAGCCGGGTATACGGGAGGTGGAGTCAGAGGAGAGGTGTGACTCTTGTATGAAGATGAGATCGTACTGATTATGAGAGAGAAAGTGTAGGAGTTCAGTACGTTGTGGGCGAATCCCATTAGCATTCCACTGTAGGATTCGGAGGTTGTTTCGAGAGGGAGAGGAAGGATGGAAAGAGGATTGTGTGAGAGGAGAGGTGGTAGATTGGGTTTGAGGAGAAGGAGTAGTCAATGCTGAGGGAGGGTAAGTATAAATTAGTTGGGAGTTATTAGGAAGATAGGTGGGGTTATTCAAGGTTGTTTTGGGGGAGGGTTTAGTTTTTGAAGATATGGTTTTGTGGTTGTTTGTGAGTGTAGGTGGGGGATTTGGAGTGTGAGAGGATGGAGATACAGAAAAAGATGAAGATATGGGATTAGAGTGTGAGTGTGAGGGGAGGGGTTGAGAAGAGGATGGGCACATTGGGCAAGTCCAAGAGTGTCCCGGGGAGATTTTACGGAAGTCAGCGGGAGAAAGACCAGAGCAGGAGAGGTGTACCCAGAGAGAACAGTTGGTACATTGTATTGATCTGTTTCCCCAGGTGACTCTGCGGGACCAGACAGAGCAGGGGTCTATAGGGCCAGGGTTGGGGTGAATGTCACCGGTGATAAGGAGAAGCATAGAGATAAGAATCAGTGGTGAGTGGGATAAGTAATGAAGAGGTTTGGTGTGGAAGGAGGGACGAGGAAGAGATGTCCGAAGGAAAATAGAGGGGTTAGGGGGGCGGTTAATTGGGTTTAAGAGTGCTGTCCATATGTGACCGCGCATTGGACAGCAGGGATAAAAAATGAGAGAAGTTGTCCGAAGGAGAATCGCCCGAGGATGAGACCCTCGGAGAATCGACAAGCCATTTCGACCCTCCCCAGTGCAGGGAAGGGGACTGCACCACCACGTTGAGGTGGCTTGTCGTTGGTGCAGATCTCCATCGACATCGGAGATTGAGTGGTTGTGCGTGAACGTTGATGGTTTAAAAATAGTCAATATCTACAAGCCACCACCAATGCAATAAAATAGCCATACGCAATAAAATAGCAATACACAATACGTTGATGGTTAAAAAATAGTCAATGTCTACAAGTCACCACCCATGCAATAAAATAGCCATACATTATTTATAGCATTGAATGTCAAAAACTACGTAAGCTTATAAACTTAAAAGTGAGTTACATTAGCCAGTTTTGTGTGAGAATCTAGTATTTTCTATGTCCATCTTGTTCTTGATAACAGCTTGCAGACGACAAGGCATACTATACATCTGGTGTTTAAAGTATTCAGCTAAAATCTTTTGCGTTTACGTGCGTTTTATTGCCATTTCCAGATCTTTAGCACTTGTTGGCTGTTCATCTGCCTTGTATCTCAGTATTGCTCACAAATTGTCAATTGAATTGAGATCTGGAAGTGTTTCCAGGCCAATTCAACGTTTTGATATTTTTTTAAAAGAAATCACTTAGTAAGTTTGAACGGTGACATGGAGCACCATCTTGCATGAACATATTGCATTCAATAGATAATTACATTCAATCATAAATAGCCATGTGAACTTCAAGCTTGTCCAGCAGCATTTTCTGGTACCTGACTCCGTTTATTGTTGTTCAGATTGGTAAAAAGAAAAGACCAGCTATACCATTACTTGACTTAGTCCCCCATGTCAGGAGACTGACAGGATATTTTACCGTAAGTTGTGTATACCAGTAATTACATCGTGTTCCAACAGGCTTACGAACTGTCTATTTTCTCTGTGCAAACTGCTGGTTGTAGATTCATGCGAGAAAAGGACTTTACTTTACCTTGCTTTATCCCAGTCTTCATATTTTTTGGCAAAGGCTAACGTCCTTGCTTTTATGGTTGGCGTTAAGAAGGGTTTTTTGCAGATTTAAATTCTATTAGGTTGAAATCACAAACAAGACGCCTACTAATAGTTGTACAATGAACATCTGTGCTTTTAAGAAGCAGTGCAGCACGTATTTCTTAGCAGGGACTGGTGAAGACAGAACAGTTATTCGCCGAATCAAGTTATTATCACAAGGGCTTGTTTTTCTTGGCATTTCACTCCTTTTCTCGCGATGGTAAAGTCCAAATTTTGAAATCTAGCAATTGCTTGATGAACAACCGTTTTGTTACAGGACACTTTTTTGCAAATTTTTCTTGGGAAAAAACCCTTTTTTGTGCAAAATTACAATTTGGGCTCGCTTAGTTTCAGACAAACTGGCTTTTTTGCTTATTTTTTGACTCCCAAAAACTGTAAGAATATTGAAGAAATAGCTCAATATTTTTTAACCAAGCACGCACTGAGTATTGTATTGCTAAACACATCTAGCTAGACTGATGCAATAAGATGATGCAATTTTGAACATTCCACATGACATCACAATGCTGGAAATCAAAAAAAAAGAAATTTTTGTTAGTTAGTCTTAACGTTTTGCGCACAATTATAAATATTTTAAAAATTATCAAATATCAATTTGTAAGATAAAAACTAAACACAAATTTTTAATGGTCACAATGGGCCCAATAGGACAATAAATAACTTGCGAACAGAAAGATGCGAGTTCTCTCTCTAACCGAGGAGTTTCGCTTTATTTGAAAAAGTTTAGCCTTCTATCGTTCTACTCAACAAATTTGTCACGTTTCAAATTTTTGTATCTTTTTCGGCTTAAAAAGAATTTTTTTCTTGATTGACCTTAACAACAAATGTGATACAACTCTTTATTTATCATTTTAATGGGAAACCCAGAAAAACTTCAATCAGTGTGATTTTTTAACCAAACTACCTTTTGACTTTTTTTTTACGTCGCAGAAAAGAAGTTTTGTATCATGTTTGATCAAAGTTGAAAAGTAATAAGAAAGCTAATCAATTTTTTTCAGGTAGTTTATTCTTTGATTATTTATTATCCATGTTAGTTTTTTTGACTGAGATTTTCATTGTTAATTTGTCATAGGTTTCCAAACGTACCAGATTTGTGCATCTGATCAATTAAGCGACTACACACTCGACACTATGTATGTTTTCATATACGAATTTCAATCTGCTAACGATATCAAAATAAAGCAATAGAGAGTAAAACTAAATTATTTAAGAGTTAGATTTGTCTGACAGCAAAACTTGGCTTTAATCTGCTCTGCGAAAAGATAGTATAGAACAGGGTGGTCCAAGTTTTTTACTCTTGCAGGCCACTTTTCAAAATTTTTCAAGCTTGCAGGCCTGAGCCTGATAGAAAATTTTCAAAACCATGGTGTTCTCTTAAAAAAAAGGTCTTCACTTGAAACCAGTCTCAGATTTTTCCATTTTTGTCCCAAAACCATGGTGTTTCCTAAAAAAAGGTCTTCACTTGGAATCGATCGCGAATGTTTGAAAATTTCCAGACGGTACGGCAACCCTAGACTCTGTCCCGTAAGCTCTTCATACCTTGTTATAGAAGGCTTGTTACAGAAAGCTGCCGCTGCCCGCGATTGACAAGACTTGAATTGTGTAAAATTGTTCAGCGGGCCCCAGAAAATTATGTCGTGAGCCGCGGTTAGGACCATCCTGTTATAGAACTTTTTCTTATATACAAGGAGAAAAAAGATCGCTGCAAACTGCCAGATTGCAAAACTAACCCTCATTTGTTTTTTTTGTACCAAAATAAAATGATTTTTCTTTTAAAAAAAGTTATTACTTTAGGGGGCCTGGTGCGGCCGCTCCGTTTGCTCTGTAGTAAAGACATCGCTTTCGACGGGCATTACTCGATTAGCTTGTGCCTGTTTTAAATTCAACAGCTTTCCTAAAAGACAATTAATACAGACATTGAAATATGACTCACTAAGAAAATACCAAACTCTTTAATAAAACCCAACATTTTAGTCAATTAAGTTGCTTAATTGACCACTGTTACGAATTTATAAGGTTTAAAAAAAATGAGGAGGTTTAAAATTTTTTTTGAAAGTTTTGTGTCAATAGCATTTCTAATGCAATTGCAACTGCCAAAACAACCAAATAAATTTTTTTCATTTAAAACCTAAAAGCGGACGATAGAGGGTTAATAATCGCATTCCTATAGGAGGTTTCTCTGCTTACCTTCTATGGTGACTCCACTTAAAACAAACATTAAGAACCAGGCCAATAAGGCCATGCAAAGAAGAACACGTGTGAAGATTGTTGTCAACTATGCACAATAATTGTCCTAGCTTCAAGAAACTAAATGACACTTTTGTGGTTCTTATACCTTTTTTTCTTTAGACATAGGCCAACTTCGGATGCAGAACCCTACGAAACAATCTTAAGGGCAACGCTTTTTGTTTAATAATATTACAAAATTTAAACTGCATGCTTAAACGGAAAAGCATATAGAGAGTGCCATAAAGTATTTTTTCATAGGAAATAATATAATTACTGCAGTAAATTTTGAACATGTCGATTGTGTTCGCCGTCAATAGGGCGCTCTAACCTACTACACTATAAAGCCTATAGTTTTATTTACAAGTTTTTAAACTTTTCATTGTGATAGTTTTAAAATTAGGCAGTTGACAAAGTCAATTAAATGTGCTTTGTTTGCAATAATATGCAATATTTTGAGTAACTTTGTGCTATTTCTATTTGATTTGACTTTTAAAGGATTTGTCATGATTTGTAAATGCGAAATGCGTGATTATAACATGATCAGTTGATCACATTATACTTATTATTTTATAAATTGTTCTGTATTTCCAATAATATTTATCGCATAAAATTTTTAATTATCGTTTTTTGACTTTCCTATTTGGTGCCATGGCAATTCTGAGTCACGGTCAGTAATTTAGAGCTACATGTACAATACTGGCCAGAATGGACGATACAGGTGTGTTTCTGCTATTTTTGTGTGATTATACAATAACAATGTAAGTTTGTCACGCTCTTCCTACCTAGTATTTTTTTGCTAACCCGAATAACATTAAGATACTAGAAAAAAACCTTACGTGGATTTCGCAATTAACCAACTAGCCTGTTGATTGGAACTTTTGCGAGTTTTGAACTGGCGGGCCCTAGCGATCTAGGTAATCAGGGGGGTTTTATATTATAAGATAATTACATTAGAGAAACGATGAGTCAAAGGCTAAATGAAAATTGAAACAAACGCCAAATTACGCACACAATGCTACGATTCACAATTAATTTAAATACACTTCACAAATTGCCTTTATCCAAATTCAATATAGTTTCACGCTAACGCTTAATGCCTGCTTGCAGTCCTGGACAAATACAATTGACACAATTAAGTTATACACACAATACGATCGTCAGAGAAACCGAGCCCACTAACATCTAGAATCTGAATCTGAATCTAAATCTAAATCTAAATCTGAATCTGAATTTGAATCTGAATAATCTCTTCTCGTTGCTGCCATATATATATATATATATATATATATATATATAATAATAAAAGTGGCAAGACTGTCAGTAAAGAGCTCAATGAAAACTCAGAGCATTAAATTAAATTACAAAAGCCACAAAAGAGATTTTATTAGAACCTCAACAGTCTGTTTCGCCTTTACGGCTCATCAGGAGGTGATTCTTATTCAAATAGAATTTCTTATTCAAATAGTATTCTATTTGAATAAGAATCACCTTTTGATGAGCCGTAAAGGCGAAACAGACTGTTGAGGTTCTAATAAAATCTCTTTTGTGGCTTTTGTAATTTAATATATATATATAAGGTACAGTGCTGGCAATTCACTTTTGACAGTGCTCAATGATTGGAAGATCAGAGCAAAATTATCAAATTAAGTATAAACACTGCAGATAAAATTTATTTATTAAAATTCGCGACAGTCTGTTTCACCGTAAAAACGGCTCATCAGGCGATATTCTGAAATAAAAATAAATACAACAACCAAAATAAATAATCCGGGATAAATACTAATAGAGTAAAAATAAGAATAAAAAATAATAAATAATAAATAAAAAGTAAAATAAAATAGAATATAAACGGGAAATTATACAAATTTTGTTCAACTTAAAAAACTATAAATAATAAATAAAAAGTAAAATAAAATAGAATATAAACGGGAAATTATACAAATTTTGTTCAACTTAAAAAACTATAAACAGCTATACCGTATCCAAATAAAAATAAGCGCAACTGTGCAAACGTAAGAGGATTTTTAGTGATTGACAAGTGACGCGCTATAAATTTGCAGAAATCGTGACTAATCAAAAAGGTTGTAAATGATAAAAAACCAAGTTCGATGCTTGGTGAAGATTACGTAAAGTTTTTTAATTTAAATTTGTTTTTGTGGCGACACTTGCCGGTTAGTTCCATTCGTTTGTTGAGAGTGCTAGGTGGGTCTGCCAGGAGGATGGCTAGCTTTTCATTGAGGCAGAGATTGCACCTGGCGGCAACGGGTTGGTAGGTACTAGATCTGGCCGAAATGCTCCATTCAACATGAGGTTCCCTCCCATTGTCCATGGCTTCCCAGAAGGCTTTCGATAGCTCGGTGCTCAATGAAAAGAGCTCAATGAAAATTGCACACCTCAATGCCGCGATCTCCTTGGCTTTGAATCTGATCTTTATGAAATGGCCCGATCTGTAAAATTCAAACGAGTGAACAACCCCTTTTAAAGACAATTAGCCAGCGATGCCAAGATGATAAATACATCAGCGTCTTTATTCGTGCCTGCTGATAAAACTACCAACCTGTACAAAGTCGACAGCCGTACATATGACAAATTGCTGCAAAACAATATAACCGCTTCATACGAAAAAACCGACCCCAATACAGCAAAGAAGATTAATAATGAAGCCAAAGCGATTGCAAAAACATTGAAATTTGAGAACAGGATAGAAACACTTACAAAGAAAGAAGCGTTTATCACATTTAAAGACCATAAACCCAATTTCATCAATAACCCGAAATGCAGGCTTATCAACCCTGCCAAATCTAATATAGGTAAAGTTAGTAAAAAGCTCTTAGATGC